>OZ038481.1:51865038-51945038 GCA_964036315.1 Acanthosepion esculentum
GAATACTAGACAATTTTTTCACTGATGAAGATGAGACTTGAGGCGACAGAAATATGGTTCTACAGAAAGATGCTGAATAGGTCTATGCCATGGGCAGAGCATGTGAGTAACGAAGAATTTTTAAGGGAACTGGAAAACAAAAAGGTCGCTTATGCTTAAAATCAGAAAAAGATAGCTGAAATTTCTCGAATAGATAATGAGAAAAGAGAACTTGTACAATTCGTATTCACTTGGTATATTAAAGATAAGAGGGACAGTGGGAAACACCGAATATCCTACCTAACAACAACGTGTAAATGGATGACACAATAGAGACTTCGGGGGATAGTGAAAAGACAAAACTAAGCACTACGAAATTATAGGAAGTTGTGGGGAGCCATGATCTTGAATTGACACAACACAGAAGAAAATGAAAACGTTCCTCTACTTAAGACATTTGTCAAAATCGAAAAACTGTATGATTTTATAGGTAGTCCTGTTCATAATATGAATACAGTGTCAAATCAATCTCTGTCTTCTAAAAGAATTATTCCTTGTTTTTATTTACAAATATTAAGTTCGAAACTGTGTTTACGTCATTGATAACTGCGTAGTACTACGAATTGGGGGGGGGACATCAGTTGCTTTTTATTTATTTATTTTGTTATTCTTACTCAGGTCGTTGATCTAAGGCAGTGAGTTAAAAATGCAGGATCGGAAAAGAAGTATAACTTTTCTGTGAGATTGAACTCACGTTGCTTTTGCCTCAAAGAAGCTTGTTTGAATGAACACAACAGCTTATTTATCCATTTTGCCATCTTTGCAGTAGACAAACCTATAAAACTGTCCAATAAATCCTAGGTTACCTATAAAGCTGGCACTTCATTCCGCGATTGACGTTGCTTCAGCTAATAAAAATGTCATGGAAATAATATTGCTTTTCGTTATATTTCTTTATATTTCATAGATATCCACTTCTATACAAGATTATCTAACTACTTCCATTAATAGTATTATCATGAAGAGACAAATTAAAGGCAAAATATTAACATAAATTAACAAATTCTTGGTTGTTTGATTAGGTATAAATTACTTCCTAAAGCTAAGCAAAGAATTAAGAAACAGAAAGTTTTCGTTAGAAAGAAAAAGATTGCTCAACTGCTATGTAATACTGGGCAATGTCCTAACAGATGAAGAAAAGTCGGGCAGTAACAGATATGTGGTTCGATAGAAAAATATTGAAAATACCATGGAAAGAGAATGTGAACAATGAGGAAGTTTTAATTGAATTTTAATAAAAAATGAGCCATAATACTTAGAATCAGAAGGAAACGTTTGAAAAATTTGAACACATAATGAAAAAACAGGGCTTGGAAAATTTGATACACACAGGGAATATTAAATGCCTGAAGGGCGGACAGTAACCTAGTTCCCGAGCATGTCTAAATGGATGGTAGAGCAGAGAGTGGAAGGGTAAGAAAAAGACAAATGTTAAGATCTGCAAAGAATAGAAAGTAGTGGAGAGCCATGTCCTGACGGGAAACGACATATAGAAGTTTTTTTTTTTCTATTTGTTATCTTATTGTCAAGATTTTTAAAGAATTACTTTTTTTTTAATCCGGCATTATTATTTAGTGGTAATAATGATAGCCTTCTCATTTCCAAACACACACGTCTGCTAAAGAGGCTACTCAATCCCTGTTGTAGACGCCTGCTCAGACAAAGCTGTGTTTGTTCAACACCTACAGAGCCCACCTGTGATTTATAGTGAGCTCACAATTAGTTACAATTTCTGGGAGAGATTGCATAATTTGGCGTGATTACCAGTTTGAACAAAATCAGTACGCTCAAAATCTCAGTGACAACCATTGATGGCTTGCGAATAGTTCTGTCTACCCAATTTCAAGCACAAGGCTTGGTTCAACGTGTGGTTTTTCAGACGCTTCCCAATGGTGCTGTACGCCTACCGAAGGTCGATAACTTAATGAAGTCATCTACCTGACAAATCGACTCTGGTGAAATTCGAACCGGAGTCTCATGTTCAGAAAGCAAACGTTTTCACCACTCGGCCATGTGCCTACTCTTACTATTACTATAAAATATTATTTTCAGGGATACGCGTGTTTGAGTAGCCGTCCCTGATTTTTGTTTGTTTTGTTTTACAATATTTAAAAAAATATTCCATTCAACATGTGTATCCTCTAAATATAACGATTAATAGAAATAGATATCATTTACGCTATTTGCTTCTCTTCTCTACCAAATACAGTTAACTGTTAATTGCTGTTGTCCCAAAGTCCACCCTGACCGACGGTGATAGCACCCGTTAGGGTCCCAGCTATGGGAAAATAGTGAACACCTAAATGGGGTCAAAATATGAAAATATAAAAATACATTCGAAAATTACCAATGCTAAATTTTCATAGTAAAAAAAAATTAAATTTTGAAAAGAAATTACCAAACCTCACAAGAAAATAAAATTTCGACATTAAATGATCCATAAGGAGTTAATTTGCCGCTAAACAAACTAAACCAAACCAAATACGATTAAATAGTTTACTTCTATCGCACACGACAACGCGTAAACTTGTCCATGAGATTTGTTTTATTTTGCTTTGTTTTGTTTTGTTTATTTTTTGTTATTTTGTTTTTTGTTGTTGTTCTTTTCATCACATGGTGGATTACTTGGGCATAACATCAGAAAGAGACAGTTGAAATTTCTAGAGTACATAATGAGGTAAGATAGCTTGGAAAATTTGATACTCACATGACAAATTGAAGAGAGATAGAGAAAAACAACTCATTACCTAGCTAGCGTGCTTGAGTAAATACAATGTTTAAGAGAGATCACAAAAAGAAACTTAATGGCTACAAGGCACAGGAAATTTGGAGAGCCATGATCGCCTATGTCCTGAAGGGACACGGCACATAAAAGACGAAGAAGGTGTAAAATCATAATTGTCAAAATCATGACACTATTTTAATTTCCACCGGATTAGCACCATGTTCTCTTGCTCGTTGTTGCAATTTAATTTCTTTCATGAAAAAAGCGGCATTATAATAGTGACGTATGCGCACAAATGACACTTAATATTTACAAGAAAAATGTTCTCTTCTCATACATTAGCCGACCACACAAGAGGCTAAATAGAAATCGAAAAGGTAATTTCTATGACAAATTTCTCGCACAGTAAACGTGGCGGACAACTCGCCGTGCACTTTCTTGACTTTAAAGTGATAAATGAACAGACAAACAGGGTCCACGAAGTCGAAACGTGACAAGGGCCTACTAGGCGCCACTACCACTCTTTGTTTATCGCCATTTAATCTTCCCAGTCACTTTGAATCTATTTGTACATCTTTCTCACACATTAAATATTGTATGTTTAACCATCTAACGCTGTCTATTTGTAAAATGAATTTTAAAATAAACTCCCCCATCAAGGGTAAATTGAATAAAAACTTCTAAGTACACTCAAACTCACACCCAAGCTAAGAGTTTGTGATGCTGAATTTGATAAATGAAAAAACATTAGAGAAAAAGCCTGAATATCCCACAGGAGCAAAATGAGCTTCTATTGTGAAATACTGTCCACCAGAAATTTCTAGGGTACTTAATTAAGAAAGTGGGGTTGAAAAATTTGATACAGACACGACAGATTGAAGGGCCGAGATACAGGATTGATTCATTGACTGATTTGTTTTCTACCGCTTATCAACTCTTTACTGCTTATTTAAAGCCAGGAAATATTTTTAGATGGTAAGAATATTTTTTGCGGGGGTATAATAACGATTTAGTGGTACAAGTTTTACTAATTAACACCTAGCTGGGTATAAAAGAAGTTTATTCATACCTTTACACATAAGTGGATATAAAAAAACACAACTGGAACTGGAAATTTCAATGTCCGATTAACAATTCCGATCCATTATCCGTTACACCACCCGCACATCCATGCTTACAGCACCTGGTATTCCCAAGCAGTCACTCAACTTTCAACGTTTCTTAACTCCAGTTGTGGTACGGGAACTGCTGTTTCAACGTGATATGGCCTTAATTCAGGGACAGGGGAAAACAACTGATAACCTACTTAGAAAGATTGAGAAAATGGATGACGGAACTAGGTTTAGGAATGACAGCTAAAAGTCAAAATTCAAAAGAGCTACCATAGACAGGAAATTGTTGACCTTCGACAGTAGTTCAAGGGAAAGGTTAGAAAGAAAGACCTCATCGATATTGATAAACAGTTACTGAACGTATTTTCCAGCAATATTGTTTTTAATAGAAATCTTTTTATAAAGTTCAACCGACAATAGCACAGGAAACTCGGTCAATGAATATCAAATATTTCCCATTAATATTACCATAACGTCTGCAATGTTAGTTTCGTTAAGTTTCATCACCACTTAAATTAGAACTATTTATGGAACTAAGCCGCAAAATGTCATCCTACGTCCACTCGGTATATATATCTTTAACATCTAAATAATAATTATATATATATACATATATATATATATATATATATATATATATATATATATATATATATATATATATATATATATATATATATATATATATATATATATATATATATATATATATATATATATATATATATATATATATATATATATATATATATATATATATATTAGGTTGGTGCAAAAATAATGTCGTTTTCTCACATCTCAGTTCCTAGGAACCGACAGCCAGACACCAGCCCATATGATCTGATTACTGTGGCGATGGCTTTGTTCAGAACCAACCACACTTTTTGAAGAGCCGGATACAGAGTCCAAATGACTCTCCGAAGGTTTTGAATTCAAAGTTGTCCATCTCAAAGACCAGTTGCCACCCAGTCTGTCCTTCTATTTACCCATAACTGGAGGGAAAAAAAGAGGATTAATACCTTTCCCATGGGTATTAGCACGTAAGTGAATGTAATGGATTCGACTGAAATTCCTCAATCCGAGCCGCTATCCATTACTCCACCGTGATATCCATCTACGCTGCGTCTCACTACTAGTCACTTGTTAGTACACATGTTTTATCGATATATTAATTAAATACATTACGGAACTTAAACGTCTATTTGCTGAGTAACGGCAGCATCTATCTGCGCCTTTAGGATGAAAGCCTGTTCCCTCTGCGTATATATAAACAAACGGTGGTCATTTGTATGAATCTAAAAATTAATAGCAACGTCGTGAGGTTGAAGTTTTAAAATGGATCAGAAGAATGACTTGACAGAAATCTAAAATCCGAATCTTTCAAAAGTTAAAACGGTACTGGAAATTGTAAAAATACGTAGGTACCATCGAATTGTGAAAAAGTCCGTTAAACATCCTGGATTTTTTTTATCTTTCCTTCTCAAGATAGGCGATAATGCCGCTAAGGTGCAAGGGGGTTACTAAGTGTGAAAGAAAATGAGAAAACAAGAACGAACAGTAAAACAATAGAATCATTTACCTTTTTGAAGAACATAAATGACAGGGAAGCAAGAAGCCGGAAGAATTCCACAGTGAAGTAGTACAAGTGAATAAACCATTTGAATGGAATTTACGGTTACATATAACAATTTAAACATTTAAATGATGAGACATAATTGCTAATCTAGTAATTCTCTGATAATGGCAAGTTCAGGTCTTTATCCCTTCGAATTGTGTCAAAACAAGTTATTTAAAAAAATGTCTTTCTCAAGCTACGAAATTTTTAGACGTTTTAGCAGCGAAGAAATGTCGAAAAGTACAAGATGTCAAGTTCTAAATCAAATGGCAAAATATGTGAGGCCAACAAGTTCTTTGTTAAAAGACATCCACAAGGGAAACCGAATAAAATGATTAATAAAATATATGATGACCGATTTAATTCAAATCAGGTGAACGTATCGCCCCACACTATTAAAGAGTTACCACCATCTTAACTCAACCGTTTGCCACAAAATACTGAAGACAGGACTCGTTTGACGAGGCAATACGACACCAATTTTCCAGGGTTCACTGGCAATATTCTCTAGCCAAGGTGTTCATCAACAACAAATCTCCGTAGAATGCAATGTACGCTATACAGTCCGTTGACTGATGGACTGAACAATATCAACGTTGAATATCTCAATTCAACGTTGATATTGTTCAGATTTGATGCAACATTCCCATTCTTTGAAGAATTAGAAATTACTTTCCTTATCAGTTGCAGGCGGTCCCATTATTGCATCGCCTATGGAAATTCATTGATTTTTGGGGTGTGTAGGGGGGGTATATGGGCTGTTGATATCTATTCGGAATTTACATACTGTTGATCGAGAAAAAAAAGCGAAAGAGAAAAGCACAACATCCCCAAGAAAGAATATTTCATGTACCTGGCTCCTATAATCATTCCGTGTTTAACTGGCGTTATATCCTGTCTGGGTATCGTCGTAGCTACACTACCTCTTTATCTATTGCGTCAACTATGCCTCATTCGGTTAAGTCAAATTCTAGAAATGGCGTAAGAAGAGGAAACTATCCCACTGTATAGTTTTCTCCATTTGATGGCTTTTCGGTCTAATTGTTATTATTTTTATTTTTATTTTTTTTTGTAAATAATTTGCTAAATAATTTTAACGGAATTTACAACACAAAATAAAATAAGGGAATCAGTTTGATGATTTCCATGGTCTCTCTCGGCTTACTATAATCGCTAAGAATATTTTCAATAATGGAATAATGAATTTTCAACTACTTGAATATATTTCTTCAATTTACTTAAGAGTAAAAGTACATTTAATACAACTTCATTACAGTAAATGAGCACACATACTGATTAGTATTTGCTGAGCTACCAAAATGAGAGTTGTATCTGCATTCCTCACATACCATATTAATGCACTTAATAAATTCCATTTGCGTTAACAAAGACCTGTACTCTCGCACCTATACCAGCGTACAGAGGACGAATATCATTCTGCGGTATATAATCCCACGCCTTTTATCTTTGTTGACGCTAAACATCAAGAGTTGGTAAACAGAATGTGTCAGGTCTCTTATCATATCTCATATATCATGTGAGTGGGTATTATCCTCCCGGACGAGGACATCATCTTCTTGTTTCAGAAATAGAAGCAGAACGATTTTAACAATGCCTGAACGAGCATGGCGTTATTTAATCTTCTCTCCGCAAATGCCAAAGTCGAGCGTGACTGGTAGTTTATAGCACCTAACCCTAAGATACGATGGGCTGTTCCCGCGTGTTATGGACGAATACACGCTGCAAAATGTCCGGTCTATCTCACACACTCGAACGATGATAAATTGAATGAAGGCAGAACCTGCTCTCATCACTAAAGACAGAAGTATTCGATCTTCCCAGATAACCCTATCATGGCACTGAAGATGTGATGAAACTGAATGCCTGACTGGAGATACGCCTCCACATCGTCTTACTGGTTATAAACGATTCATAATGGCTTATGTTTACACTACTGGTGCTTTTTTAAAATCATTTCACCCCAAGTGAGTTAATAAAGCCACTGAAACACAAGTGTTTACTGACTGTCAAACAATATGAGAAAAAAACATTACTAAGGAGAGAGAGCACTAAATGAACAGGAATTAAGAAAACAGAATGTAACAACTGAAATTGCATTTAATATTTTTCAAGATCGACGTTGATTGGAAATCAAGAAGCGTGAAGAGAGTTCTGTAAGCGAGAGAAGAAACTTTCATCTAGAGATTTCAACTGTAAAATGATGAGAACTAGCTGCCAATCTAGTACTGCGCTTACATTCGTAAAGTAAAGGTACCAAAAAAACAAAGCTCATCGGAACAATTGCCATGAAAACATTTGTAGAAAAGTTATTAGGAAACTCCATTACTACATTTGTTTTCAAATGAGCTGTTCGCACCGTGCAGTCCGCCACAGCTTCACTTGTAATGTAACGACCTTGCCAAGTGTTTGTACTATCTAACCGTCCAGAACCTGGTCTACGGGAATACGGATATTCATTTAATCACTGTTACAGTCTGTTACAAATCCCGAAATTCCGTTGATAGAAATTTCTATTCAGCCTCTAAAACAAAACACCGCTCAATCCAGCTCTACCAAAGGAACCACATTTGCGTTTTCTTGGCAGGAAACTTGTTTATATTGAACTTTTTCATCGCACCTTTTTAAAATATACGTCACCCTCTATAGTTCAAGCACATAGTGCACGGTTATGAGTCTCACTCCACCAACAAATGGTCGGATAATTTTGAAAATGTTACCAGAATATCTACTATCCAGAATATCTACAAGTATCGCTAGAAACAAGTTCGCGTCGTAGCACAATCACACGTCAATAAACATCATGTCTTCTTCTTTTATGTACCATGTTCATTCAGGCTTAGGCGATCATGGCCTTCCACATCTTCCTGTCCCTTGTAGCTCTTAATCACTTTTGTCTTTTTGTTATTTCTCCTAATCCCTGTTCTACCATCCATTTGCTCCAGTACATCAAGTACGTTACGCAGTGTTTCCTCCGTCCCTCTTTCCCCCAATCTGCCCTGTGAGTATCAGATTTTCCAAACCCCCTTTCCTCATTACGTTCCCCAGGAATTTCAACTGCCTCCTCCTGATGTTAAGTATGTGTTTCCATTTTCTCTAAAACCTCGTCGGTGCTCCCATGTTCGGTCCATCTTTCTGTAGAACCCTATTTCTGCTGCTTCAAGTCTCTTCTTTACTCTGAAGAGATGACCCAGCATCCGCTGACCTACAGGAGGACAGACATCACGTATCAAGTTCAATACTCTTTTCTTTGTTTCTCTCGTGTGTACTGCGTTTATTTCTGTTTAAAAGATTTATTACTACATTCATGAAATTGAGATCAGGGTCAATCCCTGAAAGAGGGCAATGTCTGTTTCTGCGGGTCTCCACGTTAATTATGACTTTGTGTCAAACATACCATAAGGTAAACAGCTTATGAAAAATAGATAAAGTAACACTTCCATTACGATAAAAGCTTCATAGGACATTCCGTACTAAGTTGGGAGCTGCTCATAATATAACACTTCTGGGGCTGATTTCCTAATACCTCTTGCACACAAATCTACGCATCCTTTTGTAGTCCTCTGCGCGATATTTGATCTCTGGTTTGAACATCCCTCCCCGACTTGTTGACAGCAAAATGTCGGACTTGCGTCATGTTTGTCAAATATTGTCAATTTAGCAAAACATTCTGTTAAAATATTTCTTTTATCTTGAATAACTGCCATTAGTTGAGGTCGGCTTGTAATGTTGACAAACATTTCGCAGTTAACTCTAGCTTTGTGCTGAAATGTGGCACTCCCAGAAATGGACGCTCGACTCAGTTACTTGAATTAATCTAAAAATAGATGTTGCCGCTCTTGGCAAGCAATCCTAATAAATACGTCACAGAGTTACTGGGAAATTTGTTAAATAAACGTTTGAACGCCTAAAACTTTTAACACCTTATCCTAATCATATTTCTACGCCTATTCTAACTGCTAATTTTGTGGACTATTTTTCTTTGTGCTATTGCGCCATGTTCTACCACTACTCTTTTCTTTGTTTCTCTCGTGTGTACTGCGGTAAAAAACGGTGCTGGAAAAACGGTTATAAGAAAGCTTTGTTCCCCTATAATTTCCTCATAGTTCCTCAGGAATTTACTTAAAATGCTTTCAACTTAACTCGCAAGTCTTATTCCCGTTATGAATGTAGATACCTGTTTTAACTGATCCTGGATGTTTGTTGTATTTTTAAAACTAATATATATTTATATTACTTAAACGTTATTTTTTTTTTTTTGGATAGTCGTATCTGAGTAGACGTCCCGTTCATTTATTAAACAGTATATTTATTTATTTTCGTCTACCGAAAATGTTCAGAATATTCGAGAAATCTTATTACAGAAAATACTCGCTCTCCGGAAGGATTTGAATTTGCATTTACCTAGATTTCATTAGATCTGACGGGTTTGGACCACTTGGCTACAGAGTACGTCGATGAACAAACAAAGCTGAACTGTGCCTTTAAACACAGATTTATTTTTTCTCTGACTCTTGAAATAAACGTATCTGCTGAGTTTCTAATCCTAATGTAAACCAAACAATCTGTAAAGAATGGATTTTTTATTCATTAATCCGACAAATTGTTATTACTTAAACGTTATTTTTTGTGGATATTCGTATTTGAATAGACGTTGCATTTATTTATTAAACAGTATTTTTATTTATTTTCGACTACCGGCCTGAATATGTGCACTATATATAAGCCTGTTTCGCTGTATCACAGCTCCTCATCCGATTGCTTCAAGCCGGGATTTGGCATCAATCGGAGATCCTACCCCTAAGCTATCAGAGAATGGGAAATTCTAATGTATTATATACGGATGTATACAAACACCAGCAGCCAGCGGGTTGAATTCGTTAATGAAGAGCTGTGCGTTAATAGTGACGGCGTCTGCTGTTTTGTATTTAACTTTTTCTCAATAGTACTTGATCAAAATTTCGAGAGCGTAACTTACATATATGAATAAAAAGAGACTAGAAAAAAATCTATACTTAGCGGACGCGTATCGTCTTCAGAGGACGAAACGAGTCGGCTACGTATAGCTTTTCCTCTTGTCTTTTATATTCATGTTGTCTCTTCTACAGATACACTCCATCTGAAAATATTTACACACACATACACACACGCGCATATATATATATATATATATATATATATATATATATATATATATATATATATATATATATATATATATATATACATACACACACACTCGACTATCCCGTCGAATTCGACATATGAGGGTCAAGCAGATCAGTTCCTAGGAAACCGACAGCCCGACAACAGCACATGAGATTTGATTATAGTGGTGAAGGTTTCGTGCAGGACCATCCACACTTTTTGAAGGGCCGAATACAGAGACCTGGTGCACTAGGTGCCACAGGGTCCCCAAACGACCCTCCTCAGGTTTTTTGAATTCAGAGTTGTCCTTCTCCTAGCCCAGTTGCCATCCAAGGCTATAGAACCCAGTCTGTCCTGCTATTTTACCCATAGGTGGAGGGAGAAAAAAGAGGATTCATACCTTTGCCAAGAGTATTAGCACATAAGCGAACGTAATGGACTCGACTGGAAATCGAACACGGCTCGCCGATTCCTCAATCCACGCTGCTATCCATTACTCCACCAGCTTAACACTGGTTCTAAGAATGACTAAAACAAGAACCACTGTTATTGCAAAACCGTGGTAAACGGGCCTCCGTAGTCAAATTGATAACAACCCTTCAAGGGGCCAACGATTGAGCTGTAGCTTGCTCATCACTTTCCGGGGAAATCATCAGAAGATTGGCTTTTTTCCCGATGAGAATCATGGGTATAGGACGTGCACGTAATGTAATGGATAGCGGCTGCGAATGAGAAATCGAAGCGCCGAGTTCGAATTCCAAGCGGTTTCGTTAAATTGGGAAACGTGTTAATCCATCTGTTCTCCTGCCAGCAGGGCAGATATTGCTCTCTAGCTGTGATTGGTGAAGTAGATGCCTGAATTCAAAACCGTAATAATTATCCATGCTCCCCGGCCTACTGCAGTGAGAATAAGGAGAAGCAAATGCAAGTATACACACACACACACACACACACATACATACATACATATATATATATATATATATATATATATATATATATATATTATAGGTGTAACAGTAAATTTGTCCGTCCCTCAAAATGTTTAATATCTAAAAAACAGTAAACTAATTGAGTTTCTTTTTATCCATGTTTTTTAAGCCATCTTCACACTATTTGTCGTAAGAATCCCTGAAAAACCCTCTGATTTATTCAGCTATAAACAAAACAGGTTAAAATTGTTTTGTGTCAGCCCCAGTCTTCCCAAATGAGCAAATGTGAAAGGAAAAACATCACTCAGACCTTCAGTAATTGTACCAAGATTCATATTCTGGCATCCATCTTCAATGTTCATTGAAGAACTATCAAGAGAACGGCGAATAATTTTTTAAAAAGAGGGAACAGTAGAGTGAAAAACTGGATCAGGAGGTCACAGCAGGAAAAGGGATCATCATTTCAACTTAGAGCTAAAGAGATCAATTAGAAACGATACAACTCAATAACTCAATGCATAAGACGTTTGGTACGTAAGAGAGCACTTTCAGCTTTGACAGTTCAAAGAGCATTGAAAAAAACACTTGAAAATGAAATCGTACGTGAAAACTGTGAGGCAGCTTTTTATTCAAGGACTGAAAGTTAGAAGGTTAGAGATGGCGAAGATCATCTTGAATAAGTTGGCAAATCATCATGGAAAAAAAAATATATATATATATATATATATATATATATATATATTACTCCAGGATGATATATATATTCGAACAATTTTAATCCTTCATGAGCTTCCGATCCTTAACTATGATTAATTAATGATGAACATGTCATTTTCGTTTATGGTCGATTTCGTCACGATTTTTCTGTTAAACTTGGAGAGTAATTATACATTCTTATTGCTTAAAGTGGAGTCCAATAGTGTTATAAAAACCTCTGAGACTTCCAGTAAGATATCTTTAATCATCTCTAAGATACAACGGTTCAAATCTTAATCTAACTAATGGACAATTTTGCTGTTACACCCGGTATATATATATATATATATATATATATATATATATATATAAATATATATATATATATATATATATATATAAATATATATATATATATATATATATATATATATATATATATATATATATATATATATATATATATATATATATATGAAAAAGAAGTTGAAAATGCAACCGGAGTCATTAAGCATGGTTATTTGCAGTAACTTTACCGATAAACCTACATTCACTGAACCATGACAGTGTCATTTTTTTTTTCATTTAAGTTGGAAAATTACCCGATTTTTGGTAATTTTTAAAAGCGCTGGCTCCCCCACCCAAATACTAAAGAAAAACGAACAATGTTGGTGTGACCGACAGAGGCCTTGCCAGAATCCTAACACCTTAGACAAGAAAAAATCCGGACAAGAAAAGTTGGTTGGTTGATTTTGTTTAACGTCATATTAATATGGAAAATAGCTTAAAACGGGTGTAGTCTTTTTCAAAATAGTAAGTATATTTTTTATAATGCATGTATTTTTCCTTGCATTAATGGCAGCAAATCAGCGTGCATCTATTTATTCATTTACGATCAACTCCAATTATATATAACCTCTTCACGTTTCATGTACCTGTTTATGAAGTTCTAATGTAGAGTAATGAATTGTAATAATATATGTTGTGTTATGCATATTTAAATTTATTTAATAATGTTGTTATAATGTATCATGAATGTTTATTAGTTCTCATACACATAAAAAGTAATATGCAAGTGTTTGCAATATGGAAGGTAATATGCAATTGTTTGTTGATATACGCGGCTTGATATAAGATTGTGTATCGAAAGCAAATACAGAATATCATATTAATAATATCATAAAAAAAGAAAAACCGTCCTAGCTAAAGAATCCCTTGTCTAATTTTAATGAAATTTGCTATTACACTCGCAGGAGTTCAAGGTACAATATGCTTCTAAATTGGTGGTGACATTATATATCGTTTAAGCTGCATCTCGGAAAAATACACATGTATATATACAAGATTAGAGTTTTGTTATTATATAGATTGATTTTAAATATGCTTTGCGTGCTTCTTCATATGTAGTTGAATCTATGACTGTCCTGACGATGTATAACACACCTACATTTCTAAATTAATATCGTTTGTATCATTATCCATACATCACATTTACTCAGGGTTTTTTTTAGTTTTTTTTTACTTTTAATTTTCTAAATTTATTTGTTTTATTTATTTGTATTTATTTATTTATGTTTAATATTATTATCATTATTGTAATTTCTGTTTCTATAAAGGACCCTGTTATTAGACTAACAAATTTGGAATTCGGTTGGTTTGTCCTGTCTAAAACAACTGGCCATATCGGTCAATTTGCTGAAACACCAAACGTGCAATGTTCCAAACTTTAAGGGAAAAATTCTTGGCCGAGTCATTCTGTTTAGGTTTACTACTACCCATTCATTACTTCCTTCTTCCCTTTCTTTTCAGTAACCTCCCTCTATCTTATCTTTTTAAAAGAGCCTGTCCATCGGTTACTTTTCTCCTTCATCTCTCATATCTTCTCTCTTGCTTTCCATTTCGCCTGTCAATCTAATATATCCGTCCGGTGTATTGTCTCCATTTACTAAGAGATTTCTGTCTGAAGAGATGAATATTTCGGTATTCACAAAATAAATTATAACCGAAATGAATATTTAAGGTTTTCTTCTTTATTAGCATTATTATTATTATTATTATTAATATATATATATATATATATATATATATATATATATATATATATATATATATATATATATATATATATATATATATATATAAGGTTTTCCTTTTGCCTAATAAGCGATGCTGTTTTTCCACTTGTCATTGTACGTATTTGTGCATCGTTCTAGATTCTTGGTTCAAAATGTAGATGTGTGTGCACCTGAATTTATTTCTCTATATTGTTTTATTCGTTTCTGCCACTATTTGTCTTTCCTTCGTGTTTTTCTCGGGTTCATTTACATAATTTTTATTTGTTTATTATTATTATTTATTTAACTCTAGTCAGTGATGTGATTCATGGAATAAACAGCGGTTACGAACCGTTTGCTGAAATTACGTAAGTTTAGGTAGAAACTGTTCTAAAATTCCTTTTTCCATTATGTCCATCGACAAAATATTTAGGAATGGCGAAAAAAGGAGACCCGGTTACTAACTTCATAAACAAAAAAATGTGATGTAAAAGAAAAGACAACCTGTTTTACCGGCTCTTCGCCACTCGTGTCCACGAGCGTGTCTTCGCGCATGCGCGTGTATAAAGCAGATGGTTCTTGCGTTGTTTGTTTTCTTGGTATTTTCCTCCATTTCTTTGAGTCTTATCCTAGACAAGGCAAGCCATTCTTCCTCTTTTATTCGAACTCTGACTTTGTTTGTTTCGCGTACTCGGACACCCAGTTCTATCTGAATAAAGCCTTAAATTTTTCTGTTTTTCTTTGGCGAAATTAAGCTGTTCGGCAAATGGACAAAATTTTAGACACAACTAAATACCCAATTCTGTTGGCCGAGGGGTTAGATTATTCGCTTTCGAACCAAGAATCCCGGGTTTGAATATCACTGATCTTCTGACATGCGCCTGGATAGGCGAACCCATCAGGCGACACCTTTGTAAAGTGCCTGAAAACCATCTTCTTATTGAATCGCTACACCACACCCATCCAGTGTTGCACTGAGCATTGCCTAGAGTGCTATGGTTTCATGGTCGTTAAGTGTGCATGAATCTTTTAGACTAGAGCAAACTAAAAGATGCTCCATAGTTTAAGAATGCCCGCATTTGTAATTGGGATAATCATTGGTGGCATAACCCCATTTCTGAAGGTTGGCACTACAGTGACCTTCAGCTGTTCGTAGGCAATTCAGGCAGGACCAAAAGGGGAAAGATTCTGTAGGACTGAGAGAAAGAGAGAGAGAGAGCCTGACTAGGAGCTCTTTTGCTCAGTTGTTCGACTGAATATAGAAAGTTGTGTCTTAACTTGAGTCACTTTGTCATTGGTTCACAGTCGTGGAGTGGAGGAAGGAGGGGGTCAGTTTCCTGCTTCTAATTCTCAAGTTGAGAGTGGACCTTACTTCTGATGTAAGGGGGACAATGCCACTAAGCAAGTAAATGTATTTTATTTTGGTTGGCCTGAGACACCCAGTGAATGAACTGCAAGAGGCTTTTAAGGCAGGTTTAGATATATTATGCACATGATAATCTGCTCCACATTAGTGAGGCATATTCTGCTGTGGAATAGAAAATAGCTAGGGTTGTGGTGCGGATTGTATAGCCATAGACAACTCATTTAGTGTTAGGCAGCTTCTTTAGGATGTTGTTTCTTGATCCGACCTTAACTTTAGTCTTTGCAATGTGGTCGTTATAAGGAACCGGTCTAGAATTACCTCAAAGTAGACATGCTTGG
Source organism: Acanthosepion esculentum (assembly GCA_964036315.1). Classification (NCBI taxonomy): domain Eukaryota; kingdom Metazoa; phylum Mollusca; class Cephalopoda; order Sepiida; family Sepiidae; genus Acanthosepion; species Acanthosepion esculentum. Next base: position 51,881,082 of record OZ038481.1, read on the forward strand.
ACGTGGACTCTAACCGTTTTCCGTACCAGTTGATCTTGAGCTAGCGATTAACTTCCCTTTCTTAAGTTACAATTTTTGTAACATTGTTTAGAATATCAGTATAAAGTGTTCATTGCATTCAATTCCTGCATCCTTATTAGTAATAGAAGTGCTGGATAAACGCTATAAGAACTAATTTAATTTACTAACCCAGGTTTCACCTTGTTCCTTTTCTATGCAGACTTTGAATAGCGCACAATCCAGGCGAAACTGGAAAGCTTTTGCCTGTCTTGACGTGCTTCCAATCTTCAAAATGGCCTCAGTACGTCGACAAATCCTTCTTGCTACTAGTCTTCAAATGTCCCAATGAGTAATCCGCTAAATATTCCCAAGTCTCCTCTCAACCCAAGGAGCCCAGACCGACCTCCTAGCTAGCCTTGCATTCCAACAACACAGATTACTAGAAATAACACGCAATGAACGAATTATCCTGTATGGTACCCTAAGAATCTAAATAAAGATATGCAAAGAGTTAATCTCATGCAATGCCTGCACCCTTGTCAATACTAGTGATACTTTCCAAATTATATAAGGAATAAAAAAATATTTAAAGGAGCAAGAAAACTCATAATAAATTCTTGTATTTGCAACAAACCGTGTTCAGTATGGCTGTGCTCCGAATTTCCTTATTGACCCTGTTGGATTTTTCTTTCTTTTTTAACATACCAAACCTTTTCACATTTGGCTTTTCACATTTGGCTTTTCACATTTGGCTTTTCTAATATCTAAAAATATAATAATTTAATAATATAATATAATATTTTCTAGTATCTTTATACAATTTTACTTTCACAGTTATCTATTTAACCAACATAAGATAATTCTTCTGCTTCTAACTTATAAAATCCGAACCACCCCAAAGAGAACAAAATGGCTGCATTCCGGGCATAAATGAGAGATTCATGGTTTTGACGATCAACTTAATACTGCTACAGTGTTTGATTCGTAAGCCAGGGACGATACTAAAGGCATATATAGGTTACATTTGAATCTTGTTAAAACAATCCATGTACTGTTCTTTTAAAAAATATTGTCAACTGGGAAAAAAGTTGGTTTATAACCTTGTTAATAAAAGAGAGCTCATAAAAATACAATAAAAGTAAATGACTGACAGTAAGACAAATAAAATGTGAAGACACGTTGAATCATAATCAATCTTCATTAATCATTTAGTCTGAAAAATAGACGTATGTATATCGATAAATAAGCGTAAAGACGAAAGAACATGCACTTACATACAACCACAGATAAATATAAGCTGAAAGGCCTATAAATATACACTCTTACGTATGACGCCCGATGAGTCTAGAGGCACAATATACACACTTGCGTATAAAAACTCATAAAACATACACATTCTTATATATATATATATATATATATATATATATATATATATATATATATATATATATATATATTACATAGCTATGTTATTAAAGATTGAGCACTGTTTTTTCTTACACTATAGGGTATATATATATATATATATATATATATATATATATATATATATACGCTTGCTCGTATATTTACTTATATTTATCTATTTGATTATATTTATATATATATATATATATATATATATATATATATATATATATATATATATATATGTATGTATGTGTGCGTGTGTGTGTGTGTGCGTGTGTGTATTAAATAAAAGCAAACCAATTTCCGAAGAATTAATGGATTTTATTTATTAATCCGGCATTTTTATTACTTTAAACGTTATTTTTAGTGGATACCCATATTTGATTAGACGTTCCGTTTATTTTAAACACCATTTTATTTCGTCTACCGGCCTGAACATTCAAGAAATCTTATTAAAGAAAATGCCGGAGTGGGTATTGTGTATGTATGTGTTGTTTAGAATTTGCCATTTTTTGGTTGGAAGTGTAATCACTATCGGGGATAGAGAGTTTGCAAATATAATCATATCGCCATTTTATATGTTTATTTCGCGCATGCGCGTTGTTTTGTCAACTACACAGTATAGTAGGGTCCGTTGGGCACTGTCTTTGTGAAAAAGAGCACCATGACTCAATTCACTCCACCAGAAATTTGGAAATCGCATGCTGTACTCCACGGCATTCGCACCGGAAACTGCAATACGAACATTTCTGTATGTTTGGATGTCAATCTGATGACAGTGCAGAGGATTCGGAAAGAGTCGGATGGATCTAATCGTGATTACCAAGGTGTTTGGGGTGATCATTAAAGCGACCTTATGCCTCCATTCAGCTTCCCACAAGGCTCAGACTCAACATGGAGGCCTACATCAAATGCTTCGAGGAGGTAGTGTCACCCTGAATCAAGAGAGTGTCTGCTATAAGACCCTATGTCTGGCAACAGAACCCTGCACCATGCCACTCAAACGGAAGAACCCAGTCATTGTTGTCAGACAATTTCTGTGACCACATCACCCCTTACATCTGACCACCTAACTCCCCAGACAGCAACCTCCTTGATTATTATGTGTGGGGTGCAGTTGTGCGGGAGACCAACAAAACTCCTTATAACACCAAAGATGAACTAAAGGCAAGGATTATGGCAGAATTTACCAATTTAACCAAGGAGACAGTCCAGAAGAGTTGCAGGAGATTCTGAAATCGTCTGGTGACCGTCGTTGAAGCCAATGGAAATTTTATTGAATAAATTTACTATAGTATTTCAAGATATTTTTGTGTAATTTTGGTAAATACATCTGTTAAAATGAGATGTCAGTGTTATTTTTATTTTTGCGTAATTTAGACGATAATTTATCTATCACACACTGTAAATACATTTTTCTTTTACCTTGTATAATAAGAATGATTTATTAAGTTTTATTTGAAAAACTAAAAATACATTTAATCAACAGCGATTTTGAGGAAATATATACAAGCTCAATGTAGAGTTAGCCCCCCGAATTATTAATGAGGCTTTTAAATTTAAATATTAATCTGGGACTAATTTTCATTAATCATTTATTTCTGACAACGGAAATACAGAATCATAATTAGAGAGTAATAAACGTTACGAGAGAATTATCGGTGTTAATTTCGAAAATTTGCTAATTTTTTATAATGTTAATATTTATTTGAAGTGTTTGCTTGCGATACAGTCTGTCATTTTCATTTTTGCGTAATTTAGACCGTAATTTATTCATCACACCCTGTATATTACTGGCTTACTTTGCGTGAATATATGATTTAAAATGATGACTGATTTTAAATCATTGTTATAATTTGTGGAGAAAAATTATGCATTTCACTATTTGATATATATATATATGTATATATATATGTATATATATATGTGTGTGTGTGTGTGTGTGTGTGTGTGTGTGTGTGTGTGTGTGTGTGTCTATGTTCACACTGATTATATATTAACACACAGACACACACACAGAAATCAACACACCCACACTCATATATGTATGTGTGCGTGTCTGTGCGTGGTGTTAAAAAAAGCAACGATGAAAACAAAAGCAAAAGCGAACGAACCAGAATGAAATCGGCTATGTTGTGCATCTACACACATCAAACGCCACGAATTTAAAATTTAAATTTAAAGTTAAGCCTTCCTGCATCTTTTATCAATCTATAAATATAACCTACGTTTGTTGCATTCAAATATAAAGATGGTAATTCGAATTTATTTTGGCGGAGAAGGTAATGAACTCTTTATTTCAATCTCTTGAAAAGATCTCCCATGGCTTATAAATAGGCTGTCATTGGGAAATTTATTGTTACAAGACTCGTGAAAAGAAGAAGTGTGACGTTGATAGGAATAACATCGATGTATGTTGTCTCCGATCAACCAAAATCAAAAAAGGTGTTGATATTAGTAACAGAATCCGACAGCAGAAATTAACAGTTTTGGAAAAGGGCAGTAAATATTATGGAAATGGTTTTGTCAACCACGGGCATTCGACGATTAACCATGTTATACACATTGAGCTGTGACATTGAAAAAACTATCAATAAAATTCCATCATTCCCTATAAAAAAAAAACTTGAAATGTCTGAAGCACTTTCGTGAGCAAAGAACAGAGAGGTTTGGAGAGGATTCATAAGTTTTTTTTAAAGTTTGCTGAAGATGAGGAATCGGACTGATTTAAAGTGTACCTTCAAGTCGAAACAACTCTGACGGTCCAAATATACTCTGCTGATGATGGTGAGAAAACTTCCTGGTGAAAGGCCAGACACACAATGAATCCTTTTAGTTTACTGCAACCACAGAACCGAGAATATTAAACAGCGTATGCAAAATTCGATACGTCCCTCGGTGAATTTTAACTGGTATGTACTGACCAGGTCTAGCCTCTAACCTGATTAGTGCATACAATATATTCAGCATCACACTGACATCTGTAATTATCGGTCACTGAACTAAACAGGACATCCATTGTAGACGCTCCAAGTATATACTTAGGTGAATGAAAGTTGTAGCCTGCTTCTTTTTCAATTCAGGAACCTCTATCTCCGTCGAAAATCAGATAGAATATCGAAGAGGCAAACTAACTGAAAAATGTATTAGTAATCATTTATTTTATTATTATTATTGTCCTTTTCCTAGGACAAGCAAAGCTAAAAACCCTGATATTAACACTTAACTGCTGGGTAAAGGCACATTAATAAATCATGGTATTTATTTTATTAGTATTAATAGCAATAGTAATAGTAGTAGTAATAGTTGTAAATCTTGTGAAAAGTTATTAAACTTTGCAATTTAGAAATAGAATACAAAATAAATCCTATATTATAATAATGCGGAAAAGTATCATCTAATGATAATGTATATCAACGATTTAGGCTGCCCTAAGGAGTATAGAATCACAGACTCACCGCACTATGTGTGCCTACCGTGGTTTCTATAACAGGTAGGGTTTTTTACGGGGTAGTGTTACTAAACCTACACCCGACCAGTCTTAAATTCAGATTTGCCCTTCTCTTAGACTGATTGTCAACCAGAGTTAAAGTGCTCAGTATCCCCTGCTATTTAACCCCTAGCTGTTGGGAGAGAAGAGATGAATTCATATCTTTTCCAAAGCTACTTATGCAAAATGTGAATGCAACAGCCTTGACTGAAATTTGAACACGGCACACCCAATCCAATTTTCTGTATTGATACCACAATGCTACGGGCACATCCTGATAAATGTTATTTACGAGTAATTTTCCTCCTCTTCCCTGAAAAAAAAAACCCTGTTTACTTTTTATTATAAACCGTCTGTGGAAATAAATAGCTAGTTGCTAATTATTGTTTCTGAGAAGTATCTTCCAAATGGGTTCCAGATGTATTTATCATTGAATGGTATAGAATGTTTCCCCATTCGTTTTTCAAAAGCCATACCACTTCAGGCCATGGCTCTCTACAAAAATAGACAGATCACGAAGGCATTGACTATGATGGTGTATAATGATGGTGTTGTACTTTTCAATTCAGGAAAATCTATATGGAAGACCAGATAAATAATCTCATAGACAATTTAATTATTTTAAACTTGAATGTCACTTCAGAAAATCTGTTGGTGATCACTATTTCATTAAGAGACAAGAACGTTGATTTTGCATGTGCAACTATGTCTTCACTCTCAAGTTTTAATAAAATCAACCATTTATTTCTTTTATGAGGTGTGTGCAAAATGTCCTCAGCACCCATTTTTGAAATCTAGACACTGTACAAAAGTTTCCGAAAATAAAACAGGTCTTAACCGCTTTACCGGTGGTAGAGAAAAATGACGTAATGCTCAGCCACCGGTTGAACGTTGGTATAGAAAAATGACTTACTGCCTAGCTACGGTTGAACGGTGTGTAAACACTTGTAACTATTTTTATATCTACTGTGAAATATTACATACCAATAATTTGAAAATTTTGACTCAGGTTAAAATTGTTCAGGAACGCAGGGCTCAAAGGGTTAATGCTGGAAAAATTATTTCTTAATAAAACATTTTTCTTAATACAATCCTTCAGGACTTTGGTGATTTTGGTCCTCCATACGTTTATTATCTATGGCTCGTCATGACATCTAGGGAAATATAGTGAATCTAAACACCATGAAAATGTTTCCCGCAACAGAAAAGTTCTTAACGCTAGAAAACTTTTTTCTTAATAAAAACTTTTTTCTTAATGCAATATCCCCATAGAACGCTGCTGATTACGGCTCTCCACACATTCCTTTTCTTTATTTATCTATGGTTTATCATGGCATCTAGGCAAATATAGTGAATCTAGACACGGTGCAAAGATCTCCGGTACCAAAAAAGTTCTTTATGCTGAGAAATATTTTTTCTTAATAAAACATTTTTTTCTTAATGCACCAGGATGTTGGTTTTTATGGCTCTCCACACATTCCTTTTCTTTTTACCGTAATTTCTCTAAAATAATACGCATTTTTACTGTAAATTACGGTTGATGGTAAGGGTGCGTATTATAAATAGGTTTAAACAAAAATGTTTTTTCGTTATTGATTTATAATAATAAATACGTACTTGTTGTTCTAAAATAAGAAATATTATCCCAATTTTCATTTTAAATGCAACAATAATAATTGTAACATTTTTGTCAATAAATTTCTGTTCATCAAAAACCACATTTTTTATTTGCCGAAAAAATAAAAATCTATAAAAAGGCCAATTTCAAAGAAAAGAGAATATCAATTTACATTATTCGGACTAATGTCCTCATCTTTACCGCCATATTTATTACAACATTTCGTCCGTTGTACGCTCCGGCCTTCTTCAAGTGGCTGGAATGTCGAACTGAACCATTTATTTCGCTCACTAGGGTAAACTTTTCTAGTTCCACGTGCCATGCTTTTTTTTAGTGGACGTCATTTGACAGTTATCTCCTGTTAATTCCCCTCTCCAACTTCTCCACTGCCTTAACCAGGTATTGAACTCACACTCTTTGGGTCCTGGATCTAACTAACGCCTTTATCCACTGTGTCCTGTGTCCTTGAGGAGATCTGTGTATGAATTTTAGGTAATATATACCTAATGTCTTGAGCAATCATTTTTACCAGTGCTCATATTGCAATTTTTGCTGTTATCATTTCATGTTTTACCAGAGCTCATATTGCAAATTTTGTCGTCTCTATCGCTTTTCTCTGGCACTCCTTATTACTGGTTCCCATATTGTATTAATTTCTATGCTTGGTCAGCTCAGGAGATTTTTATGGCCTAGCATATGTGCTGATTCTTTAAAGGTTCAGTTCGACATTCCAACCACCTGAAGAAGGCCGGAGCGTACAACGGCCGAAACGTTGTAATAAATATGGCGACAAAGATGAGGACAATAGTCCAAATAATGTAAATAGTGTACATAATACCTCATCTGAGAAATATAGACAGATACTGAGAGGATATCAAGTTAACAATTTATTGAAATTTTAATTTTTATCATCATCACCACTTTCTATTATAGAATCAATATCTAAATTGTCATTAAACAAATTATGATTGACAATATTATCTTCGTCCTGTTCAAAATTATCTTCGGCCTCTTCATTCTCTTGCCAAAGGATGTCATCTTCAGAGCCATCCACGGTACATATGGAACATCCACTTGATCGCCTTTCTTTCACAAATTCAACTAAACTTTGTTCCATATCTGGATATTGAGCTTTTCTTCCTCTACCTATAGCTTTAGCACTTGATTTACACTTTTTAGCTCATTTTTATTCTTTCTCCATAAAGGTATGTTAGCCTCATTCAACTCATATTCTCTAGCTGCAACTCTGTTTCCTACTCTTTATGCTAATTCTATTACTTTTTGTTTAAAATTTGCACGTTTTGACGACATTTTGCCGGTAAAATGAAATGTTATATTTATCGGGAAAACCGCCTGGTAATTTTCAACATTCTTTTCGATTTCATTCTTAATGTCAAAGTTGACAAAATGTCTTCGTAATTATTTTTTGTCTTTTCTTTGGGTTTTTTTTTGGGGGGGGGATCAAATTTATAGATGCGTATTATACATAGGGATAGATACATTTCTTAATTTTGGGATCATTTGTTGGGGTACGTATTATTTATTGGTGCGTATTATTTTCGAGAAATTACCATATCTACGACTTATCATGAGGAAAGATAGTTGAGTGGTTTCCGTTGCTTTCGCCATGGTTTTTGAATGCATATTTCTCCATTTCCTACACTGACCATTATCCAAGGGTAGAGATCCTAATCTTAAGCCGTTATTCAACCCATAGCTGACTGGAGGGAGAAGAAATGAAGTTATGCCTTTCCCTAAGGAATTAGTGCGAATGGGAACGCAACAAAATAGACTGGAATTTGAATTAGGCTCGTCCGATTCCACTTTCTGCACCGATAACCGATACGCAACCCACATATCTTCTATATTATTTTTATCATCATCATTATTATCATTATTATTATTATTATCACGATTTATGCGCAGATGAATTCAAATACATATTAGTTTTATAATTTTCATTTACTGGTGAGTATTCAATAATTAATATGGATAAAAAGTTATGAAACTCGATATGAAAGCTTTTCATAAACTAAGTGTTGATACCAATCACAATAAAACGACAAGTCAGTATCTCAACAACCTTATTTCATGTTGATGATAAATACATCGTGTCTTGAATGACAGTTTTCCTTCCACGAGTGACTAGAATTTGTTTGTCGTCTTTAGAATGACTTTGAGGTTAGAAGTAACAATTTCGTCTTCCTGTGATAAAGTAATTATTCATTATATAAAGCAAAAGTAATTAAGAATTCACAAATGCGGTTTTGCGGTAAGGATAATCGTATGGCGCACGACGATTGGCTAAAAAATTGAGGCGTTCCATTTGGAGGTGGAGTGGACCAGACGGTGAACAGTGTTGAGTGCTGATAGCCATCGGCATAAAATAAGACAGAGTACCAAGTCTCAAAACACTTATTCTCAAGATCCGCCACCAATGATAGCTCGGGGCAGTAACTCCAGAATATTCTTCCACACATATTAATCCACCTGTTTTCATAGCGTTCACTGGGTTTCTGCAATCTTATTGCAAACACAATGGCTTTACCACGGACATACGTCCCCTTTATAATAACATTTATTACCATCGGTGAGTACATTTTTACATCTTTTATAAGTTAGGATATATATATATATATATATATATATATATATATATATATATATATATATATATATATATATATATTAAAATAAAAAGAAAGTCAGCTTTATAATCCAGAGATTTTTAGAATTTATTTTTAAAAACAGTGCTCGTTATACAGTAGAGAATATAATACTTATTATTTAAAAATATGTAGACATCGCGACACAGAAATTAACATGTTTCGAAACCAAGACCTAAATCTTAAATTAAACTTAGATTATGTTCCATTTTCAAGCGATGTTGAGTAACTTTCGAAAAAATGATTTACGATTATAAGTTATATAGTATTATATAGTGTAAGTTAGTGGGGGAATGAGAGTTTTTTGACGAATTTTGGTTTCGAAACATGGTCATTTTCTGTGTCGCAATGAATACAATTTTTTTTAAATTAATAATAATAATAATAATATATATATATATATATATATATATATATATATATATATATATATATATATATATATATATTTCTTAGGAGTTAATGGATTTTATTTATAATTCGATATTCATATTTCTCTAAACGTTATATTTCGTTGCACGTATTTGAGTAGACATCTCTGTTTTTTAAACTGTCTAAATTTATGTCAACAGTCATTTACTCTACAAAGGGGACGTAGGTTCGAACCCTATCAGAAAACACCTTTTCTTTATTAAGTCTCCTGAATGCACAGGCCGAAAATTTACAGGTTCTAAAAAGCATAGTTGTCTACTCAAACACGTGTATCTACTAAATATAAATGTTAAAGCAATATATATATGTATATATATATATATATATATATATATACATATATATATATATATATATATATATATATATATATATATATATATATATATATATATATATATATATAGGATATTCCAACAAAAGCATGTAAGAATCGCTACACAAATTGCAGTCGTGTTTCAACATTAAACGATACGTCTTCTCAGGCGATTGCACATTACTGGCCAGATAGATAGATAGATAGATAGATAGATAGATAGATAGATAGATAGATAGATAGATATGAATATTCTTAGATAGATATATATGAATAAGAATAGATATATAAATATGAATAAGAATAGATAGATTGATATGAATAAGCATAGATAGATAAATAGATATGAATAAGATGAGATAGCTATATATGAATAAGCTTAGATAGATAGATATATAGATAGATAGATAGATAGATAGATAGATAGATAGATCATATATGAATAAGAATAGATAGATAAATAGATATGAATAAGTTGAGATAGATATGAATCAGGATAGATAGATAGATAGATAGATAGATAGATAGATAGATAGATAGATAGATAGATAGATAGATAGATATGAATAAGATGGGATAAATAGACAGAGAGATTTGTAGATACATAGATAAATAAACAGAAAAGAAATAAAGAAAATGAATTCATGAACTACTGAAGTGAATACTTCGTAAATGTCTACGGAAACTAGGTGCTGAGGGAAGATTTGTTTTTTTCATCATATGTCTTTTAATTATTTTATAGCACCTCATTAATCTCGATTTAATTATCCTTTGTTTGCTACATTTTACACAATCTAAAATAAGAGAATTGCGAAAAGTTTTAAAGATTCACGTAGGTTCATCAGTAAATCCGTAGCCTAATTGTGGATCTAGAATACATTTTACACACAGCAAATATTTATTTTTCAATGTAATTTTCACTCTTGTTAATACACTTAATCCAAGTCTGTTCACACAGATCAAACCTTGAAAGTTTCAGATCAAAATTCAGTTCCACACTGAGTGATCCACACTGGTTACTGTCTATCAAATGTTTAACAAGGACTAAGATCTTGTTTATAATTTTTTTTTAAAGTATTATTCGGAAATATATTCAGGTGCTTTTGCTTTTAATAAAGAAAACGACTTTTTTTCTTTATATAAGAAAAGTGAAACCTGTTCTGAAAGGCTGACAGATGGATTTGTTTTCAGTAAGTTTATTAATGAGATACTTGGAATTATTTTATAATTTGCTGAAGAGTATTTCCTGTAAAACTGCTAAAAGAATATACGACCTTCTGAGCAAACGCCAATGTTTTTGTGTCTGTTACATTATGAATGAGCGGAATAAAACGAGTCAAAAACATGTGTGCATGAACGAAAGCAGAACTGCCTCAAAGAAATATTTTCCCAGGATTTGAAACTTCATTTCCTTTTATCAATTTATCTTCATTTCCTATTGATTATTAAATTAATTCACAGTCTATTCCACTTATGGAGCCCATCCAAATCCTCCATTCTCACGAATAAAGGAAAATGGAAATGCGTTAAATTAAACAATTTGAGTAAAGCCGAGGATAATAACTCTTCTAAAGGACATAAGATGTTATTGTAAAATACAGTATGTGATTGAAATAATGCACGTATGTTAAAATGAAAAGTCTATAAAGAAATCAATGCTAGAATCGAGTTATCGGCTTATGGCATAATTATTCTGGAGGAAAATTACTAAAATCACTAAATGATATTTTTAGAGTTTACAGTGTGTTATGACATCATGTGTAAGAAAGGTTTATGACATTGTCAAAAATATTATACACCTTGGCTGGAGGCTCCCTAGATTCTGCGGCCTTAGGCTTCAGCCTGCTAAGCCTACAGGTAAATCCGGCACTGTTCACAGAAGATAATATGGAGTCATATTTATAATGATATAATAAATCATATAAGAAAACGTTAACGCATGTGCCAAATGTAGTGCGGACTTTCATCGCTGCCCTTTATGAGCTACACTCGTGCACCGAGAGCAGCCAACAAAAACAAGTTTTGTGGGTATGGACGTTTCCTAACAGGATTCAGGGAGCGTTCGGATGGCACCTCGTAAAATGGTTTCAACCGTGTCTCTTCATGCTTTTTTTTTCTGGAACAAAAATGACACTTATACTGAGAATCAAAAAGAGTTGAAATTTCTTGGATACATAAAAGAAGACTTGGAAAATATGATACTCACAGTTCGTATTGACGTCAAAAGGGACTGAAGGAAAACGCGTAACCTACCTAACGAGCTTCTGTAGACGGATGACAGAACAGATACTGAGAGGGATATTAAGGGAACAAATATTACTTACAGCTACAAAGGTAGGAAGTTGTGGAGACTCATAAACGCCTATGTTCTGCACACCTCGACGCAGTAACGGCTAGTAAGGTTGTCGATCCTTACTGGATGCCCCTTTACCTTAGGCCTTGTGCTAATCTAAGATATGCTTAGAAAATCCCCATAATCGCCCACGTTCTGAAGGGGGTGGGTACGGCACGTAAAGGAAAAATACTTTTTTATGTATAAAAAGTTATGTGATCATACTGATGATATTTAAATTAGAAAAGAAAACAAGATAAAAAGGATAAGCACTTATGGTCTTCGCTCTTCGAAAACCTGCAGAGTTTTCTATAGAATTTGTGGTTACCCCACTTGACTGTACTAAGAAACCGTCGCCAGGGGACGCTCATAAGTCTATGAATAGGAAATGACACTGTCATCCTCTTCCATTTTTTTCTCTTAGAAAATAAGAAGCAGTCACACGTGGTAAAAATGTGTCCCCTACAGGGGAATGTTCACTTCACTTTAAATTACTTTTCTCTCGGACTTACCCTACAGAATCTTCATACACACAAAAAAATTCTCTAGTTTAAATGGTCTCTTGTAAGTCTTCAAATGTTTTCTTCTTTTATTGTCATTGTATACTTTTGTTAATACATCCATTGTCGTTTGTTTTATATACTGTTTTGTGCTTACCACTTATTACTTAGACTCACATTCGAGTCCGCAATAACTGTTACGGGGAAAATATACCAGGAGACATGTTTTTTTCTACCTGAACACAACCAGTATTCCTGAAATAATTTTTAGAATTGAGGCTTTTTAGAGGACTACAGAGAAACCCATATTTGGTGTACTTGGGCTAAGTATTATCGTTCATTACGAACCTTCGTGTGATTATTCTATTCAGTAATCTTCCCTAGGTTACAACGCAATAATAGATCAAATATTAAATGCATTGATGAGCAATATAAAGCCTAATATTAAAACATTCACATTAGCATACTTAAATATAAAATGTATTGTCTTAAAAATAAATGCCAGCCTAATTTTTCCTTATTAAACTGCATCCCAGAGTATTAGTTATTTTACTAGTAAGCCCTCACACACCTTATTCAGTACCCCTCTACATTGAGTGGCTTTTGAGCATTGTGTTGGGTAAAAATTACACTCATAGTTCCCAATTTTAGCTACTTTCAAACACTCTCCAAATATTATTTTATCATTCTATACCATTTACAGTATTCACATTGTTCGGACTATTGTCCTCATCTTTGTTGTAGTATTCACGACGTTTCGCACGTTGTACTTTCCGGCCTTCATCAGGTGATTGAAATTTCGAACCGAACTCTTTATTTAGTCCATCAGTGTAGATTGTTCTAGTTCAACTTGCCATGACTCGTCCGGATATTTCAGTTTCAGTTATTTCGCTTTAGCTTAACTCTCAAAGTTATTTGTTCACCTCTGCTGTGGCCAGGTATTGAAATCACAATTGTTTTGGGTCAAGTCACTGTATTACCAACGCTTTTATCCCCTGGGTTATGTGGCTGGAGTGTATAACGGCCGAAACGTCGTGAATTTGGCCCAAAAAATGAGGACAATAGTTCGAACAATGCAAATAATTAGAATACCTCATCTCGGAAATATAAACAGATATTCTATATCAGATGTAATCTGTGTTTTGTTTGAACGCATTAACAGATTTTCTTATTATTATTTTCTTATTATTATATAAAATGCTGTTTCCTTATTTTGAACCTTTCGTCCGTTTCTATTTCAAAATCTCCAAAATCCGGGTATTTTTAAAAAAATTTTTTATTAGTTCTTTTTATTTCTTTTGCCGACGTTTACTCCACTTGGTTTAATATGTCTTGTTTTTTTTTCTTTTTAATTATTATTATGTTACCCGATCAAATTTAAAACTTTTGTTTTATGAACTTCAGCTTATTTTTCTTGTGAACGTTCTCCAGCATTTATATAATTAAAAAATTACATTTCATCACCTTCTTTTTCGGAAATCTCTTATCATTTCCGAGAAACCATAAAGTTATGTGCCATGAAAGCAATGTATATTGTTTATATTTCAGCCTCTTATCATAATGAAAACATTATTCATTAAAAAAAGATGTATCTGCACTTTTGATATCAGTCAGAGAAACTTCAAATTCTTTCAAAGTATTTCCAGAATACAATTAAGTTTACGATTAAGTTAAATTAAGTTAAGGCGAATGACTTGAAAATAGAATTCCGATATGAACTTAATTAAAACAGCAAAATAATTTACCCTTCAATTTGAAGATAAGAAAAAGTAAATTTGTCTGCCGAGAGTCATAAATGATTAAAGTACTATCCTAGTCATTATTTTCTTTAGCTGTTTAAAAAAGACACTTCTTTTATCTGCCGTGTACCTTCAGAATGTAGGCGATCATGGCTTTCCACAACTTCCTATCCTTTGTAGATCTAAGCAATATTTGCCACCATACTATTCCCCAGTACCTGTTCTGGCCAAGCTCGTTAGTGAGTTGCTCGCTGTTTCCTTCTGTCTCTTTTGCCTTCTGTGGGTCCTGTGAGTGTCAAATTCTCTAAGCCTTCTTACCTGGTTATCACTGAAGAGTTTAAATTTAGTTGAGATTGCTTATATTGTACCTCTTGTGGCTTCAGGACGTCCGTGATTATAACCCTCTACAACTTCCTATTTTTGTAGCTCTTAGAAATGTTTGTATTTTTGCTATGCCTCTCACTTCCTGCTCCGCCATCCATCTCTAAGATATCCAGCGAGAGTTAAGTTTGCCAAGCTTTCTTTCGCCATCATGTATCCCAGAAATTTCAATTGCCATTTTATTATTCGAATGTCGTCTTTGTTTCCATTTTCATTAAATCTTTCGCGATGCCGAGAATATCGTATATGTATTTTCTGTCCATTATATTCTCGGAATCCTTTTGTAGAACCACATTTCCGTTGCCTCCAAGTCTTCTCTTCATCTGGAAGGAAAATGTTCAGCATTCACCGCCATAGAAGAAGATCAATATTACCTATCAGTTCAGCACTCTTTTCTTTCTGTCATCCAAATTTTCCCTTTGCTAAATAATTTACTTATCTTTTGGAAAGGAATCTTTCGCCATTCAAATACACCAGATTTCCGTATCACATTTTCCGTCGTCTATTATTGCCTTACCCGGATAGATTTCTGAACCCGCTTGATTTTGACGCCCAGAGTACGAAGCTTTGTGTTCCTCAATAGATGAAGAGTGTCCTTTTTGCCGTATCAGTGTGGTTTACTCCTTTCTTATCGCTTTCCTTTTGATACCTTGACTTGAAGTTTCTGCAGTTTTCCTATTCAGACAGCGTTATGCGACTCCCCTATGTTGTTAACTTTATGGCCACCGATACTAAAGTCTTCAAACTCAATAGAGTTTGAAGACTTGCCAAGATCGTCTCGATCTACAGATAAAATAAATTCGATCAGAAAACGTATTCTTGTGCACATTCACAATTCCATTCTGTGTTCATTATTTTATCTTCCTGAGTAAGCAACTGCTCTGGGTGACTTTTGCAGTCTTGCAGATGAGATATTTCTTTCGTTAAAAGAATTCATTACCTTTTCTAAAAAACATATTAAACGCATGGGACAAAATCTAATCAAACGGACAATAACAATTCAATTAAATACAGTTTTTTATATATCTTCCTTGTGTATTACTTTCATTCTTCTTTGATAATATGTCAATTTGGAACAGGAAAAAACATTCACTTAAGATTTGGTTTTTCTAAATTTAAATTTTGGTAGGTATCAATCATTTCGGAGTTAGTTGTATATTCCAATTCTTTCGAAGCGTGTTTTAGCTATTGTCAGTTTTTGCATCCTAATATAATTGCAAATAAATACAAATATTTTTAAATACAAAGATAATCAAAATTTTTGAAACAGTTTACTTTGAAGACATTTCGTTAACACCGCCAAACAGGAGTCCCGAGTTAGTAGTTTTTCATTACTATAATTCTTTTGCAACACGCGTCAGCGTCTTGAAATCCTTACAATATTTAGTAATGTTGAAGTCATCACTAACATTTTTGTCGAGATTTACAAACTCTACGTTTCGTTCAATTTCGCAAACCAATCGATGAAATTGGAATACGCTGATTTGTTTGGAAAAATACTTTGACAAAAATCCTACTTTTAATAATATCTTTAATTTAGCTTTATAGGACATCATGGTAAACAATATTTTTTTCCTTTTTAACAGCGAAGAATTAATTCTTAAGATTTATTACTCTTGAGCATCCAAAAAATGCAACTGGTCATGCATAAATATTTCTTTCTGGAGCCAAATTCGAAGTCTTTGAAGCGTTTGTCCTGTGATTTGTTTATAGCTCTCGCAAACAAGAAACTGGTTACTTGTATATATAAAAACTTAAAGAAACTATATGCAAAAAAAAACAATATTGCATTCTTATTAAATAAGTATTTGTTATTTTAATCATTAAACCGTTTTTTTAAATAGTGGGAGTATATTTTATGTTAAGTAATAAAACTTTTCATTTTTCCAAAAAACAAATAATGAAGATTTATTATACTAAGCTACGACTCCTTGTAAAACCAAATGTACTTAGTACTTCTTTACCTGTTTACACTTCTCTCTGTATGGCTATTTTAGAGGGCGTGACGGACGGACTAACGGAAGTCACAGAATTTGATAGATAGATAGATAGATAGATAGATAGATAGATAGATAGATAGATAGAGAGAGAGAGAGAGAGAGATGACACCGATTAGGAGTAATCTCATGTTGACTAAGACTAATCTCGTGCCAACAACGAGTAATCTCTTGCTTGGCATCTTCTGATACATTTTCATCTGCGGGCACCAACAACGTGTTTATTCGCAGTGATACTTTTAACATGAAAACAACGTTAATACTTCAATTGGAGTTATAAATTAACTAATAAAATACTTTTATTGCCTAAGTTGACAGTTATAAAGTTGGCATTTGAAATCAGATTTCGTAATTGACCTCTAGCAGTCGAGATATTAAACTGGGATACTTTAATAATCTCAATGAAAACGTTTTCACAAAGGAATTATATCGGTTACAACTATAAACATAGCACTGGTCAGTAACGTAAACTATAAACATATGAACGAAAATGCCATAAAAGTACATTTTCTGTATCGTTTTGTATAGTTCTTAGGTATGTTGTCTACATAGTAATGGCATTATTAGCCATTCCATAAAATAAAAACATTCGGTATTCATTGACCGAGAAGCCAGTGCTAATTTCGGGTGAAATTTATAAAGTCTTTCTATTAAAACAGTATATCAGGAAAAATGGTTTCTCAAGTCAACTGACCGTTATCGCCTTTTCCAGTATTAATGGGGCGTGTGGGGGTATGGTTGGTGTTAGTTCTTCCTTCATAACATTTTCTGTTTGAAATAGTGTTGAACGTCAACATCTTGATTCTGTCATCACTTTCTCTTCGAATTACATGTGCTATCCATTTTAGTTGTTACTGCTGGTGAAAGTCCTCAAGTGATGTGGTTTATGTTATTCGAGAGAGTTCTTTTTAATTCTGGAACGCCACTCTGACGATGTTCGATGAAGGATAGACCTCTCAAAAACATACGTCCATGTCGTATTTTTATCATTGATCTAAGAAAGCGGTTGTATACAGTTTATACGTCTCTTCTACTCCAATAGATTCATGTCTCGCACATCTCGCCTGTGGAACTCTCTTCCCTATTACTGTTTCCCTGACAAATACAATCTCCAACGGTTTAAGTGTAGTGTCAATCGACATCTCCAGTTGCCTTGATCGATCCACTTCCCTTCTCCACATCCTTTCACCTTTCATTCCTATCTGCTCTCGCTCCAAATCTTCTGTAACCCCCTTACCTTGATCGATCCACTGTCTTTCTCTTACTCCACAACCTCTCCTTTACCACTTCTATCTGCTCTTCCTCCAACCCTTCTATAACCCCTTGCGTGATCGTGGCCTCCAGCCTTGCTTGTGGTGATACGCTTAAAAACAAAAAAAAAGTTCAGACATTATTTTCTACGGGTTGTTGCCGTGCATGTTATCAATATAAAAGTCTAGATCAGACGACGCTATTTAAGAACTTGATTCGAGGTTAATATTAATATTTCAGTCTTGTGGCAATTTGCGGTGTTGGACAAAACTACTTCTAGTGCGGCCTATTCTATGTGCAATTTCCTTATCATCTATGTTCACGTTGTTGTAACTCAGCTATACACCGATGTATTTGAATTGTTTAGTGTTTACTAATTCCACATACTGAATTTTCATGATCTTAAGGCTACAAGTCATCATTGCTTTCATTCCCAATTCCTGACCATAGTTTCTGTTTTGGAAATGTTTATCTTGAGTCCTACTTCTTGGAACACTTGATAGAGGATGTTTTTTTGTTTGTTTATTTGTTGTCAACATCATCTTCAGCGTGCAAACCTTTATAGTTTGTCATTAAAGCTATGGAGCAATGCTTAGCGAGTTAGTCTAGTTGACCATTATTAATTAGATACTTACTGAATGTATTTGGTCTTAAATTTAAAAAAAAAAAGCTAAGCTTCATAATTACTAAGTCGTACCTCGGCGTGGATTAATGGTTAGCAAGTTAGACTAGTTGACTAATTCTTAGGATCGATCTCAATTGAGTACCCTGTGCGTCACTAAGCTTAATAAAATAAACGATTTTCTTGTTTTGCATGTATTCTCAGTGTTTTGTCCATTTGTGGGAAGATCTTACAATGTATATTTCAAAAGTATTTATTCCTTTGATCATTTATTTTTCTGTTTATTTCCAAATATTTTCTTTATCCTATTAAATGATTTTGCTGACATTTTTTCCTTCAATTTATTCTGCATGATCGAATCCTCTTCTTGTATCTCCCAATACTTTTATTCCTCTATACTGTTCAGTATCCAGATATTTCCCTTATCGGGAAGTTCAATTCCTTCTTTTACTACATGTTTCTCAAATCTGAAATTTATTCCAATTGATTTGGCTATTTGTATTTATGTTACTGTGAGGCAACTCCAACTGTTCGAGACGTACTCGAGTTCTCGGATTCCCACATATGCCCTTGTCTGTATTCTTTCCTCTGGTTCGAGCGGGAAAGATTTCTGAACTGTCTTGATTGGCTTTATCGCTGGCGACACATTTGCGTCATACGGATAATCCCAGATGAAGAAGAGAGCTAAGTTGAAACTTCATATCATCTATTTGTTGTTACAAACCAAACTTATGCCCACAAGTGATTGCAACTTGTGTAAGGAGTTAAAGGCGTCTCCCAGGAAAGTGTCTCTCTTTCTAACGTCTCACCCGATAAAAAGCAGACGTTGTCTGTTGTCTTTCTTCGAAAATTGAAAAATATTGTATCTTTTTTTTTTCTTTGAGTCCACAGTGAATATTTTCATTCCTCGAAACATCGCGCCGACTTGGCTCGATGGAACATCAACTAGCACTTAGGAGGTATCATACGGCCACTTATGTTCTTACGAAAGGACATTTTTTTCCAACTTTCCGTCTCCAAACACATGGTCGTGATTCCTTCAAACTATTTGGGGAGATATACAAAAATCCTTATATGGCATGAAATACTCTTCTAAACCGAAAATGAATCTCTGGTTTCTTTTTCTTTGTTGTTGTCGTTGTTTTGTTTTTTTAGACAAAGGCGTTGGTACCTCTTAATTTTCTCAGCTCTAATTTTAGATATTGGTTAAACTTCCTTATTTGGGATACTTTTTTTTTAATTCCTTTCATATTCTACTTTTCTTCCTTTATTTCCTATCTTTCTCTCTTTCTCCCTTTTCCTTTTGATTTTTTCTTTTCTTTCTTGACCCAACCTCCATCGTTTAATGTTTACCTGACTGTTCGCTTTGTCGGCTAACATGTTTATCTTTTATATTTCGGTTACACTAATTGGGATTGTTGTTGATGTAAGAAATGACATTTTGATTTATGCTGAAAGGCCCGCAAAACCACCTGGACACATGGTTGCTAAAATTCGTTTGTAAAAAAACTTCTACCTTGAAAAGATGAGGTGAGTGGTCGTACCCTCCACCCCTACTCGTTATATTTACTTGCTTCTACAGTAGCGCCAGTTTCTATTGAAATAAATTCGCTTTTATAGATTATTATCATTATTATTATTATTATTAAGTGAGAGAGTAGCATGCCAGCAAATCGACGATGGAGTTCCAGTATACGAAGCCTAATATCCCTATCATGGCATGATATGCTAAATACATGCATAACAGCCAAATGTGTTCGACATGGTGAAAGCGGCACATACCCTTGTAGTTAGAACCCAGTTTAAAATAACTTTAGATCGATTTAAGGGGAGGGGTTATTTTATCAAGTTCATCCTTACAAAGCAATAAAGCCACTAAGACACAAGGGGTTACTGGATGAGAAAGAATTAGAAACATAAGAATTACTAATGAGAACAAAAAAGTAATCGGGAGAACAATAGATAGTGATTGATATTGCATTTAAATTTTTGAAAATTAAAGTTGACTGGAAAGCATGGAACCGGAAGAGAGTTCCACTAGCGAGAAGTACGAGAAAAGAAACTGTTGGCATAGAATTTACGGTTGCCAAACCAATTGTGAATTGATGAGACTTCGACGCCAGTATAGTACTGCGCATAATTTTTTTTTTAGGTCTAGATACCATATCTTCCGAACAATTATCCTGAAATTATTTATAGAAAAGACACAGGGAGGCAAACTTACGGCAGTGGGAAAGTGATTGAAGCCGAGACGCCATATCAGGACCGATAATATTGCTGATTCTTCTTTGGATTTTATCAAGGAGCTATAGATAAATGACAGGAACAACGGTCCATATATGGCATCAATATTCTAAGCATGGACGCATGGTAGTCTTATAGATATGCAGGATAGATTCTAGAGAGAAAAATTGTCTCGCACGACGCAGTAAAACAAATTTCTTAGCAGCTGACCTAGCAATGGATTCAATATAGTCTTTCTACTTCAGAAAGCGTAACGAGTCACTTTCCTGAAGGTTAACATCAGCCATAATGGTGTAGAGGCTTCTTTCAGTTGATTAATGGAGAGCTAGTCTTGTTCGCTCCAAAGGCTGCTGACCGAAGGTGTTCACAAGTATAGCTGGAACTCCTAAATCGAGTTGACTGTCTTATTCTTCAAATTAAAACTTAAAGAAAACAAACATCTCCACACCGAGATTTGATGCTCTACTCCCACTTATGAACTTATGAACAGGGATTCAGTTTGTATCAGCCTCTAGTGGGCTTGCCCAATTAGTTAAAGTCAGGCAACTGACAAGAAAATCTGTGACGCTGAACGGGATATTTACTCTAGCCGATCGTAATTTATCATAGCAAAACATGTAGACGTTAACACCCCCCAATAAAATAAAATCAGAAGCCATGAGAGAGATGAATAATATAGCATTGATGATTTCTTATATCTGGCATCATTTTTAAATATTTTAATTCTGTATTTGTTGGAATGACCATAACAATAGTAGTAGAGCCCATAGTATTTTATTAATAAAGTTAATTCGTTTTCTATCGCTTATCAACCTATTTCAGGATTTTTTAAAGCCAGAAAATATATTTTTAGATTGTAATAAGTTTGTTTTTTCTTAGATAATGGTTTAGTGATACACATCTTACTAATTAAACCATAGGTGAGGAAAAGAGGTGATTGATACCTTTCCCAAAGGTATTTGCGCGTGAATATAACGAACCCAACTGGAATTGGAACTCGACTCTCCGATTAACAATTCCGAGCTATTATCCACCATCCGCACATCCAAGCTTAGTACTGGTATTTCTAAGTGGTCAGTCATCTAGGGACTGACCAGTATCGACGTTGCTTAACTTCAGGGATCTTATGGGAACTGGTATTTCAACATAATGTGGACGTAAACCTTAATAAGATGAGATATCGTATAGCCTCTAACAATTCTCTTTTTGTTGGAATAAGCACAACAATGTTAGTAGTAGTAGTAGCAGTAGTAGTAGTATTTTATTAATTGATTGATTCGTTTTCTACAGTTTATCGATCCATTGCAGGTTATTTAAAGCCAGAATCTTTTTTCTTTGTTTTTTAGGGGGGTAATAATAATGATTTAGTGATACAAGTCTTACTAATTAACCCATAGTTGGAGTTGAAGCGGTGGATTCATACCTTTCCCAGGAGTACTGGCGCGTAAGTGAATATAACGAACTCGGCTGGAATTGGAATCCGGCTCTCCGATCTCCAATTCAGAACCATTATCCATCATACCACTCGCACATCCAAGCTTACAACACCTGGTATCCCCAAGTGGTCACCCATCTAAGTACTGACTAGGCTCGACGTTGCATAACTTCGGTGATCAATCGACAACCGATGTTTCCACGTGATATAAGACTGTAAGCCTTTTTTGTCTTAAAACTTTATAGTACCTCAATAGCCTCACATTAAATATACCATGTTTATCAGCTAAGAACTAAAATACAGCAATATCGATATCATAAAGATTGATAAGATTTAAATGAAATGGCATTACAATGACAACACTGGGAGATAAAAGGACTCTGAGAAAATATAAGTTATGCACGTTTCAAATTTTCCCCAGCCAATTCAACGCCTTCTTCGTGTTCCCAAGCTTCGTCGCGGTTAGAATCTCTAGTCAAAGACAAAAACTTATTTAGCTTTTGATTTCCAGAGAAATAAGGTTTATCTATTTTTCATATTGACTCTACGACCGAAACATTTTGTTGACGACATTAAAAAGGACACAAAAGCCAGTTCAGATATCAAAAGAACAGTGGAAATGCTAAGGCCTCTTTTGAAAGTTAGATATAGTAAAAAGTAGGCTCGATAATAATAATCTTTTTAAAATTGTTTATCAGTGCTGAATTATCACACAGACATCTCAAACACAGACATGTAAGCAAATGCACACACACACACACACCCATATATATATATATATATATATATATATATATACACTACAATTCAAAAGTTTGAAGCCACGCCCAGAATTAGTATGTGATGAACTTGACAGAAGAGTAAAAAAAAAAGAAAAAGAGGTTTTAGAGTCACTGAAAAAAGAATGGAATCAATTATCAAACTTATAATTTAAGAAACTTTTGCAACGAATGAAAAATTTAGAGCTGCAGTAATCAAGACTAAAGAAGAATATTTTGAAGATAGCAAAATTTAATCATAAAATGTTTTTTTTCTTTTTGTTATAATAAAATTTCTAATTAAAAAAACATGACTCACTTTGTTAACCATGTATAATAATGTTCTCCTATTTAAAGTACCTCTACTTTTGAGGGCAATTTAAAAAATTACCATCGGTTGACTCAAACTTTTGAACTGTATATGTATTATCATTTATTACAAAATATTCAGCATTAGATTAGACGTTTTATATACATATATGTGTGTGTGATTTGATTTTATATTTCATATATATATATATATATATGTAACGTAAATCATTCAAACGAAAAACAAATACTGAAGCTAGTTATATGGCGAGAATCACTCTCACAAACAATATTTAATAATAAATTACAACCAACTTCGAATCTGTTAATGAATGGTGGGATCCTTGTTCATAAATTCCGGGTTTATCTGGTCTTATTTTTTTGTACGAGCCGGCTTTCAGTCGTTTCGAACGACCATCCTCAGGTAGACATATTAGTGTGTTTTTGTTAAATTCCGAATAGTAATGCGACATCGAAAGATATTGTGGTCCGAAAGAGTGCTTTTTTAGTAATGAGATATTGTTAAATGTAAGAATAATTTTTTTGGAGCGCTGCAGACACAACGCTGAGGTTGAATTTTTTTAAATTTGAAAAATGTGCGTTCTTGTACTGGAGAAAAGTGGCATGAACTAAATTGTTCAATAATAATAGTATTGTCACAATTATTATCAGGAATTTCGCAGTTAGGATCAGGTTATTTTAATATCGGTTTAATATGTCGTTCAAAACGACTGAAAGCCGGCTCGTACAAATAAATAAGACCATTCGTTTGAATGATTTACGTTACATAAATTGAATACGCACTACAAAACCGATATATATATATATATATATATATATATATATATATATATATATATATATATATATATATATATATATATATATATATATATATATATATATATATATATATATATATATATATATATATATATATATATTATTTTATATTTAATTATCCTAGTTACTTCTACATTGTTTGCGGGTTGCTTATATTTTTTACATTTGTTATTGTTTATTATTTTATACATATTTTAACATGTCCGTTTTTCCCGCAATAATAGACACGCACGCACACAAACATATATATAGAGACAGAGAGAAATTTATAATAAAGTATAGTTTTAAGGTACGCTATATTTATGGGTTAAACTGCTCAATATCATGGGCTGACGGTTGCGCTTAGCAGGAAATAGACTGTCATCTCTGGGTATTGACTTCAATATCCACTTATATATATATATATATATATATATATATAAAGACATTTTTATGTTTATACATTCTTTTTTATGGATACAAATATTTAAGTAAATGCTCAGTTTTTTTATAATAAACAGTATTAACAACATTTACCAGCCTGAATGTCCGAGAAATTGTTATAGAAAATATGCGTCCTCCGACAGGAATCGAACCTGCATCCTATACGGAACCGTCATATATATAGCCTGACGTGCTTTTACCGATTTCGCCACAGAGGAGCGTTTTGGTTAGCAAGGTCGATTTTACTGTTTTCAAACTACAATTTTCTATGATTTTCTCACGTACATTCATATCTGCTCGATGCGTATCCAAATGTAAACAAATTACGTCACACATGAAATGACGTCACACATGAAATGGACAAAGTCCGACAATTATTTTAAGACATTTTCATGTTTATATATCACTATATATGTGTGTTTGTGCATATATATACGGCTTTAAAAACTGACATTTTAAAAGGTTGTACATCCACACAATATATTCAAATATACGAAAACAAATGAACAAGAATAAGGAAAGAATATAACGCCCCGCAATGTGGACACCAAAAAATATTTAAAAACTATATCAAAAACAAAAAAGCACTCTAACGGTTCTCTTTTTTTTTTCTTTTTTTTTTTTTTTTTTTGCTTTTTACATTTGTTTTTGCTGCTTTTTATGCTTTTTCGTTTTCATATTTTTCGAGTCACCACTTTATGGTGAGTAATATCATTTTCTTCTTGGCCCTGCTTTCCCCGTTACTTTTAATATATTTCTATATATTGTGTGAATATCTACTCTTGTTACACTTTTAAAATGTCAATTTTTTAAAGTCATAATAAAATTTTGTACCACCTATATATGATTGATTCATTTATTTTCTACGGCTTATAAACCATTCGCATGGTTGATAAGCAGTGGAAAGTATAGATACTTTCAGATTGTAAGAATTTTTTGTGAGGGAGATAATAATGGTTTAGCGATACAAGTGTTACTAATTAACCTATAGCTAGTGGGAGAAGAACTGGATTCATAACTTTCACAAGGTTATTTGTGGGTTTAAGGGAATATAACTAACCCGACTCGAATAGTAAGTTGGTTGTCCGATTAACAATTCCGCACCTTTATCTATTACACCACCTGCACATCCGAGGTTACGGCATCTGGTATCCCCAAACAATCACCCATCTGGGTACTTACCGATTTCAACGTTGCTTAACAGACACAGACACACTCACACACCTATATATATATATATATATATATATATATATAGAGAGAGAGAGAGAGAGAGAGAGAGAGAGAGAGAGAAACGGGGAGAGATAGAGAGAAACAGATACCTTATTATGTAAATGGATAAATAGATATAATTTATGTAGATATTCTCTCTCTCCATATATATATATATATATATATATATATGTATATATATATATATATATAGATAGATAGATAGATAGATAGATAGAGAGAGAGAGAGAGATACCTTATGTAAATGAATAGATAGATATAATTTATGTAGATAGATATTCTCTCTCTCTCTCTCTCTCTCTCTCTCTCTCTCTCTCTCAATATAGATAGATAGATAGATACCTTAGGTAAATGGATAGATTTAATTTATGTCGTTAGATATTCTCTCTCTCTCTCTCTCTCTCTCTATATATATATATATATATATATATATATATATATATATATATATGAGCGTATATTTAAGGATCATTCCTTTATTTAGATAGAAAACAATGTAAATACATTTCAGTGTGCTTTTTTTTGGTGTCAGTCTTTTCTCTTTATCATGCAAATACTTTCAAGACCTTTCACCCGAAATAGGGAGAGAGGGAGAGGTATTATGAGATAGATCGTACGGGAATAGATCGTACAACGAAATCACAAGAAACACTGCCAAATCGTAAAAAGCACTTCAACGCTTCCACTAACAACATCGACTAAAATATGTACCACATCTAACCAGAAGGAAAAATAATGATGTCGAATTTCCACATTACGTTAATTAAAGTGGTGAGAAAGGTAATCTCCTTCAATACGAGACAGCGTGATAACAGTAGACTTGAGAATTCTAATTTCCTGAAAAAAAACTTTCAAGAACCAAACTTTGTAAAATTACACACGACAGTAACTTTTTAGTCAATGATTGTCAAATGTTCCTTGCATATAGCGATTTACTGTCCAGTAGAGGGAAAACAAGACTGCATTAGAGATGTTTCTTATGCTTCAGATTTCACACTTTGAAAACAGACTGATATTAAATATTTTATCTTCCACGCTGAAAGCATGCCGCACCCAGTGTGGATCGAACTCACTACTAACTAATCTACCGTGACAAGATTGCTAACCATTACATCACGCCGACGTAATCAAATGCTTCCCGTATATAAACGACTAATTTCGTCATTACCATTACAATTTAATTTTTTATTAAAATCGCTGTTAGCGTACTTCTAATAATATTAAGATCTTTGAACAGATTCTTTATAAATTTTTCTGGATATATATATACGCCTGCTAAGATAACAATAAAAATGTAATTTAAAAAATTGAATAGACAGGCTCTATCGGAAGTATTCTCTCTGGTTAAGTTGATATTATATTAATAATCTCTTGATGTTAAATTATAGTTAAGCAGTTGAGCAAAGTAAAACATTCCATGTGTATTTTATCTTCAATGGAAGACACAGATTGTGACAGCTCAGCAGAAAAGACTAAGGATAATTTACGACCACACACATGCACACGGGCGTAGACATAGAGGAACACAAATATTAAAAAAATACAATTGTTTCACTTACTTTAGCGAATAATGAATACACTAATTTTAAATATTTTTATGCCATTTTTAAAATATATGTTATTTCGTCTGGGGAAGACCACAAAATCGACGTTTTTAAAATCTTCGTCAGAGGACGCAATGTAGGAAATGGGATCCAATCTTTTCACTGTTTTTCGCAACTACAAGCACAGATTTAAAAACGAATCTATCCCAAACAAATATATATATATATATATATATATATATATATATATATATATATATATATATATATGTATGTATGTATGTATGTATGTATGTATGTATGAAATAGTATATTATGATCACTTAATCAGGCATAGTATTTTTGCGCCCCAAATTAATGATCATAAAAAATTGTTGTTAAAAATTGGGAGTTTTTTTTTCAGGAAATTAGAATTCTCAAGTCTACTGTTATCACGCTGTCTCGTATTGAAGGAGATTACCTTTCTCACCACTTTAATTAATGTAATGTGGAAATTCTTCAAGATCTTCGAGGAAATTAATGTGTCAAATTAATACAACATCCAATCGTTACTCTTCAAGAAAAAGAAGATGCAACTGGAGTCTTTCAGAATATTTATTTACAGTAACTTTCCAGGTTTCTCAGCTCTATGATTGTCAGAAGTTAAAATCAGATTCAGAGACGTGTGGCTATGCTACGATATCTCTTGCATCTGACTGGAGCTGAAGAATCATTTCCGTTTTATCTACACAAAAAAAATTGCCTCTGAACGCCTTCTCTTTAAGAAGCAATCTGATTGGTTGATTATGATCACTTAATCAGGCATAGTATTTTTGCGCCCAAAATTAATGATCATAAAAACTTGTTGTTAAAAATTGGGAGGGAAGGTTCAGTAAGCTTGACTAATGACAACAAATATATATATATATATATATATATATATATATATATATATATATATATATATATATATATGGACACTGAGGTGAATACCAAACGGTTACAGTCTGTTTCATGCTTCAACGCGACCTTCCAGCCATCGACTTTTATATCTGCTGCTCAGTGGATCATTATAGGTAATAAAGTCTATTGTATTGTCCTGGCTTTGGATGTAGCTCCTTATTATATATATATATATATATATATATATATATATATATATATATATATATATATATATATATATATATATATATATATACATATATATATATATACATATATATATATATATATATATATATATATATATATACATATATATATATAAGTATGTATATATATATATATATATGTGTGTATGTATGTATATGTGTATATATGTATGTATATATATATATATATGTATGTATATATATATGTGTATATATACATATATATATATATACATACATATATATATATATATATATATATATATATATATATATATATATATATATATATATATAAATATCGCCTTTATGACTTTCAATGTGACTGTTTATTATTATTATTATATAGAGTGCGGGAAATAAATATTCGTACACATACAAATTTTTAATTTATTGTGTTTCCAACTAATGAATAAACATACTTTTCATATAATTATCTGTACACACATGCATAATAACTAATAATCCATAGAATATTTATCCATTTTAATGAGTGAAGAAGTCTTCGTACACTCCAAATGTCTGATTTGAAAACTTTTAAATTTCTTTAATACACTAAAGCGGAATATTCTAGAATGTTCCAATAATGCTTTCAGGAGCTATTTTATCCTAAAAAATACAGACAGACGATTCTGTAATTGATATTCGCGCAAGAAAGTTATCATCATGGCAACAGGTAATGAATTGACCAATTCGCAAAAAAAAACTGATTGCTAATCTCTGGAAAGAATGTAATATTTACAGGAAAATCTCAGACAACGTGAATATTCCATTACTACCATTCGTTCATTCACTGCAAGGTATAAAAAACTCAAAACTGTTGAAAATCTAAGAACAGGTGCTCCACGAAGATTTCTTCAAGATCTTCGAGGAAATTAATGTGTCAAATTAAACAAAATCCAATCGTTACTCATCAAGTGTTGTAAGATGATTTGCTTTCATCAGGGATTTGTATCACTAAACGGACAATAAATAATGAAATCCATAGGGACAATCTAAAATCACGCTCCTGCTATTGAAAAGACACAGAGATGCCAGATTGAAATTCGTTCGTGAACATAAGATGAAGAAAAATCGTATTGGGACAGACGAAACATCGTATTATGGACAGACGAAACCTAAATTGAGTTGTTTGGACGTAAATCTAGAAATCACAGATGGAGGAAAGAGGCGATGCGTTCAAGCAAAAGAACACAGGTTCCAAAAGTGAAATTTGGTGGTGGCAGCATCATGATTTGGGGATGTTTTTTCTGCAAAAGGTACTGACAACATATCAATAATAGATGGTAGAATGAATGCCGCAACATATCCAAATATTTCGGAAGCAATTTAATGATTTCGGTTGAAAATCTTGAAATTCCTCCTGATTGGATCTTCCAGTAAGGTAATGACCATAAACACACTGCAAAATCTACGAAGAAATGACTTGCTGAAAATAATGTAAATATCCTGAAATGGCCAAGCCAGTCAGCAGATTTAAAACTAATTAAGTATCTGTTGCATTATTTTAAAATTCAAATCCACTCGAGAGGTCTAACAATCATCCCGGATCTGAAGCCCATATGCGAAGAAGAATGGAACGAAATACCTACTAAAATTTTCAGATTTGAAAACTACATGAAGAGGTTGGTTACTGTAGAAGTGAATTCTAGAAATTATTCAAAGATGTATTTTTCTTTTTGTATGGTACGAATAGTTTTTCATCCATTAAAATGAATAAATGGGATTTATTCTATTAAATTCTGTTTTCTATGTATATTTACTTATTATGTATCTGTGTCTATTTAATTATATGAAAAGTATGTTTATTCATTAGTTGGAAATACAATAAATTAAAAATTTGTATGTGTACGAATATTTGTTTGCCTCACTGTATGCATATATATGTCTGTGTGTATGTATATTATTTATTATTATGTATATATTTTAGATATACATATATCTTTATAATATATATATATATATATATATATATATATATATATATATATATATATATATATATGTGTGTGTGTGTGTGTGTGTGTGTGTGTGTGCACAGGGTGATTGAAAAGTAACTCCCTATTTTATGTATGATGGGGTCTCTCGTCTTGTAAAAATTATAATTAGACAGAAGTGTGCACCATGAATAAAATAGGGAATTACTTTTCGATTATCCTGTAGATCCTTTATGGCTCTGAATGTGGCTCTTTACTTGATGTTTTTATAAGCAGTGCCAATACACAGCCTGAAAGATAAAATCTTTAATATTTGTCTATATTTCTGAGATGAGGTATTATGTACACTATTTATTCTACTATGTCGAACATTCCAACCACCTGAAGAAGGCCGGAGCGTACAATGGCCGAAACGTTGTAATTAATATGGCGATGAGTACAATGAGTACAATAGTCCGAATAATGAAAATCTTTAATATTAGTCTGTTTTCAAATGGCGAAATCCTAAGCATTAGAGACATTTCTAATGCAGTAACAATATTCTTGTTTTCCCTTTACTGGTCAGTATACAGACGGTGGTGGAAGTGGCCTATGCTGATGACATAGCAGTTCATAGATGGTGTAAGAATTGCTCTTGAACAAAAATAACCAACAATCTAATACTAAGTGTTCCAAAAAGTACGACTTCGATAAACCTTTCCAAAGCAGCAACTATAATCTGGAATTGGAATTAGAGAATTGATGGCACTTACTATGAATCCTTCCTGAAAAGTCAAGATGTGAAATTGCTAAATACTAAACATTTCATATACGTCCTAGTGTGGATCATTTATGACAAATTTAGTATAAGAGATAAGGAAATTAAACGTAGTCTAGATTGCGCAAGGGGTATTTTGCTGTAGATGAGACAAAACTGAATTATATACCTGAAAACTAGAGTCATGTTTTTAAGTAATCTCGTTGGTTCGTTGATTGATTTTTTTAGCAGCATATCAACACCTCTATGGGTTACTTAATGCCGAAATCTAAATATTTTGTGCACAATTCTATTTTATTTTTTGGAGATAATAATGGTTTCAGTGACACAAGTGTTACTAATTAACCCAAAGCTGGGGAGAGAAGAGGTGGATTCATATCTTTCCCAAGGGAATTTGCACGTAAGTGCATACAACGAATCCGACCAGAATTGTAACTCGGCTCTCCGAGTAACAATTCCGAGCAATAAATCCATTGCACCATTCGCCCATCCAAGCTTACACCACCTGGTATTCCCAAGCGGTCACCCCTCTAGGTACTGGCCATGCTCGACGTTGCTTAACTTCGGTGATCGTACGGGAACCGGTGCTTCAACGTGATCCAGTCGTGAGTCAAAGTCCCGTTTGAGTTAGATTTTTCTATAGACGTCACAAATTGTCCCAGATAACAACTTGAATAATTCCAATAGCAAGAACAACAATGGAGAGTACTACCCTTCACAATCTACCACTGGGTGGCAGGCCACCAGCGGTAAACGATAGTGGTCCGCTGTCGGATCGCCAGCGTGTTCGTCTCGGCAATGTTACCACTGGCGGATCGCTAGAAACCCATCGGTGGCCCGACGGTGGCTACCACCAGAGAACTGCTAGCGTTGCCATCGGCGGCAGGCCAGCGGGCGACTAGCGTCGTGCGTGTAGGGCGATAATTAATTTTTTAACTTTCCACATTACCAAAAGTCAAAAGTTTTAGAAGAAAACTCCCATCAATACTAGAAAGAGTTATAACAATTTTGGGGCGGGGGGGTTGATAAACAGATTTTATAATTTCCAACTGACAGTAACACTACCTGTTCGCTTCATAAATGCCCATTGTTTCTTGTATGGAAACGGTTCATTTCGCATCACTATTTACGTTTATTCTTTGATAGAAATAATTTAAATGTCGTAATATTACATAAATATTAATAAATATTATCGTCACTTACACTATTTACATTATTCGGACTATTGTCCTCATCTTTGTCGCCATATTTATTACAACGTTTCGGCCGTTGTACACGCTGGCCTTCTTCAGGTAATTGAAATGCCGAACTGAACCATTTATTTCGCTCACTGGGGTAGAATATTTTAGTTCCACGTGCCATGTTTAATGGATGTCAGTTATCAGTTATCTCCTGTTAATTCCCCTCTCCAAGTTCTTCACTGCTTTATCCAGGTACTGAACTCACACGCTTTGGCTCCTGTGACTGGGTCTAACTAACGCCTTTATCCACTGTGCCATGTAAGCGAAATAACATTCCAACCACCTGAAGAAGTCCGGAGCGTACAACGGCCGAAACGTTGTAATAAATATGGCGACAATAGTCCGAATAATATAAATAGTGTACATAATGCCTCATCTCAGAAATATAGACAGATTATCGTCACTTAGTTTAAAAGACGCAACCGGAATTCATTTTTACACTTTAAATGAAACAAATTATAAATTCTATTAAAATTAGACGTAACTGTGATGAACAAAAATGTCGTTTTTCATGAGACTCAAGGAAAATTAAACGATATAACTGCATAAGATTGAGTGGTCGTATAGAGTAAAAGCTTTTACAGTTGGATCGTTGAAAAGTATTTCTAATGATGACCAATAAAAAAAAAATGACTGCTGTCGATATAAGAGATGACCTAACCCCAAATCAGATTTGAAAATAAGTGTAGCCATCTTAAAAATTGCCGGAAGCAATCTGGCCTCGTAAAATACAAGCCCGAATAAGCGAGTACACAGGCAAATTGCCACAGGAGCTTAAGGATGTGGCGATAATTCATATAAATAATCGAAATTTAACATCTTTGGCTCTATGGCCAGGTTACATTAGAAGAGTTGGAAAAGTATATCACACGACGCAATGCATTAGATCGAATATTAAAAGAAATGGTTAGTAATGGTTTTGGGTTTTCGTGTGGAAACAGTGTCCTTGTGTTGTATTCGAT
The DNA here is from genome assembly GCA_964036315.1 of Acanthosepion esculentum. Taxonomy (NCBI): domain Eukaryota; kingdom Metazoa; phylum Mollusca; class Cephalopoda; order Sepiida; family Sepiidae; genus Acanthosepion; species Acanthosepion esculentum. The sequence goes on from OZ038481.1 coordinate 51,914,658, forward strand.
TAAGAATATTATGCGTGGTACTTTCATCTATAATTATTGAATGAGTTTGTTACCATATACCCAAAATTGTATGGGTCTTCAACGTAACAAACTGAAGCGTATTAGTCAAAGATTTTATTCAAGAAAATAACAATGAAAAGTAGTAGTGGTCGCCAGCCAAGTTGACAAGAAAATATTTTCTAAGAAATGATATGATAAAATATTGAAAAACATTCCATTGCAAGCAGTAAGGATTCGGATACGAATCACTGTCTTGTAGATATGATATTGTATTAAATAATTCCAGCTACCTTATTATGTATCAAGAGCGAGAAAAACATTTATACTTAAAATCAGAAAGAGACAGCTGAAATTTCTGCGACACATTAGGACGGCTTCGAAAATTTAATACCTACAGGACTTATTGAGCAATGGTGAGGGAGAGGAAAATAAGGAGCAAATAATCTAATGAGTTTGTGCGAATGGATGGCAGAGAATGAACAAAGTAAAGTATCAGACGTTGCTTAAAGCTACAAGGGACAGAAAGTTGTGGAGAACCATAATCCACCACGTCCTAAACAGAGTGTATACATGTTTATCCATAGATGAAAATAAGTAAAATCCAAGAACAACTTTTGTTACATTAGATTTTAATTGCAAAATTCTCCCAATCACCGAACAGACCCTGAACTTTTACTAAACATCACAAAATAGTTGTTCTCCCAATGATGCTCTTTGCCATGAATGCCTATAAGGGACCCAAGCTCACCCCACGACCGAAAGTGAAATCCATTGCTAAAGATGCTGTAAAAAGGGTTTGTTCCGTGTAACGTTATAGTAACTAATTGATTCCTACTACTTTACAAGAAGCAGATCAGATCGAAAAAAGAAGTATTGATGACATATCTGTGATGGACTTTCTCCGACCTTACTTGTCCTTCTTCATAGAGTTCTAAAGTGTCTTAGTGGCGTTTGGATGGCATTCGCAGTTAATACACAACAAGCCATAATATTCTGGACAAACCATCCGCATTCTCTTCGTATTCTATTAGTAAGATGTTCCACTAAAACAGCTTCTTTCCAAGAACAATTACTTTGTGGAACAGACTCCGGAAGGGATTCTTTCCCGATCACAATAATCTTAACCTCTTCAAGTCTAGGTTTAACTGTTATCTCTCCAGCATAACTACATAAACTGCACTTCTTACCACATCATTTTACGCTCATATATCATTCAATAACCCTCTACCATGAGTGGCTCTTGGGTTATGTATTGGCTGAAGATTAGTAAAATACGCTACGGGTAATACGAGAAACTGAAAGAACAAAATATTTAAAATTCTATTAAAATAAGTATTCATAGATGAATTATAGGGAAAACTGTCTACTATCTTGATAAGATATGTGTGATATTAAGTTAATATTTACTTCATAGGGTTAAATTCGTTCAATCTAAAAACGCAGGTGATAAAAAATTGTAGCTGTAACTGTATTCTAGAATAACACGTTTTTTTTTTACATTGAAATTCCGAAAGTAAGCCAAATTTTAAAACAACTGCACCTGTCAAAGTTCAATATTGTGAAAACAGAATTTCAGTTATTTTACTTGTAAGGTTAAAATTGTCAGTTTTACTCGCTGCTTTCGAATATATTGATTCAAGAGCCCGAGGTGAGAATATAGCGAAGATGTGAGAAAAAAAGAATGACGTACAAATCCAATTCTTTTACTGTATTGGAAATTTGACATTTTCAGGTAAACATCCAAAAATGAGTCGGTGTTGAACGCTAAAAACCAATTTAGAATCCATTAGAAATTTACTTTAGCTAGTCAGTTCTGGATCTTCTTTTGTGCGCTGTGTCCCTTAAGGACGTGAACGCAAATAGCTCTCCACAACTTCCGATCATTTACAGATCTAATTAATCCTTGTCCTTTTATTTTCCCTCCAAGTGCCTGTTCTGCCGTCCATTTACACAAGGTTGTTACATAGGTTATTCGGCCTTACCCTCTCCCTATCTTGATTTCACTATGCACTGTGAGCATCAAATGCTCCAAGCCTTCTTTCTTCTTTATATGTTCCCGAATTTTCAACTTCTGACTATCAGTACAAATGTCTTTTTTTTTTGTTTTCGTCTTCTTTAAATCTTCTTCCCTACTCACATGTTCCGTCCGTAGTATTCCGAGCATCCTTCTGTAGAAATGCATCTGTGTTACTTAAATTATCCTCTTCGTCTCAGTATCCTTCTGGGGGACATGGCTGTGCAGAGGACACTTTCAGAATTAAATGGAATCCATCATAGCTGTATTCAATGACAGATGGACCAGGTTAAACTATATCAAGGCGAAGAATGCAGCAAATAAATTAAATGGGAAAAGAAAACTATCGACGATGAAGTTAAATAACGCGAAAAAATAAAAGACATAGCTACACAGAGGACACTTGTAGAGAGAAATCAATCATAATAGTCAAATGGAACAGAACAATGTGGATATTGATAAAACTCTCCAAAAAGCAATAAATGTCGTTTCTGAAGAGAAAGGTAAGTCACATGCTTAAGGAATATAGCAACCTGATACAGAAAAAAATAACACACTATAACAATCACTCTAATCTTAATCTATTTAAGTCAAGGGTCAACCATCCTCAGTCCGGACCAGCAAAACAGTATATTTGGCTATGCCGACAGACCATAAAATGAATGTAAAGGATTATCCATAATTTTACCAATACCAGAACGATCCTTGGGAGCTGAGAAGGATGTGGAATAGGTTAGGATCGTGTGCATATTAGTTACAGGATGTCCAACCGTTTCAAAATACACAAGAATAATGATTATATGACTTAGGGATTCTAGATCGTTTTGCTGGGGTATAGAAGAAAGGGTAATAGATAATAATAATAATAATAATAATAATAATAATAATAATAATAATAATAATAATAATAATAATAATGATAATAATACAGTGCTCTACATTATGAAGAATTGTATGAATATCACCCTGAGCCAGTCATAGAAGGCCATGAAGTCAGCATTCTTTGGGACTTTACCATTCATACTGATGGACATATAAATGCTGACAGAGCATACATATGGATTAAAGACGACAAAATTCCTTCTCATAGATATGGCAGCGCCATCAGATAAAAATATATAAGTTAAAGGATATGACAAAATAAATAAATACAAGGTTCATGAAATCGAAATCGGGAGATTGTGGTGCCTTAAAACTACTGTCATGCCTATAATAAATGGAGTGCTGCGTACGATCAAAAATGTACAGAAAACATTAACAAAATCCCTAGAAGCCGCTGTTTATAAGAGATTTTGAAAAACTGTGTGAAACTGCCCGTGAGGGTATTATCAGTTTAAAGAAAATATAAACACATATATATTGTTAAGAATCACTTAACATCAGAATTTGGACAAACAGAATACATATATTTACTACCTTGCACTACTCTATATCTCGGGTAAGAATCGAACTGAGCAGAAAACAAAAGATAATAATAATAATAATAATAATAATAATAATAATAATAATAATAATAATAATAATAATAATAATAATGCACTTAGAGAAGTGTGCGATTTTTAGAAAAGAAAAAATGAGAGGACACAGTGTTTGACAATATTCAACAATATTTCGATATATGACTAGCTTCTTCATGTTATGTTCAAAATTGTATACAAGTATTAAAATATTTTTAAAATCTACAAAGTTATAAATCTTTGTACAAACACCACTTGTTGTGAAAAAAACGGATGTACTGGTAATCAACGTGTCAAAACAAATGAAACATCCAACATGAAAGCATGTAGCTGAAATGTGCGTAATATGATGGTGAACTTGCTCATCCTGGTATTTTCTGTTAGTTGATTATTTACTAAGAGGAATTAATCAAACAGCATAGTATGAATCTTATGGAACTCTCCTGTCAATTTGTCCATTCCTTCGGGACAGGAACTTAGTAATTTGAATACGTAACTATCCTCATGCGATCAAGGGTCGCCAGGTCGGTAGATTATATAATAATAATATCAGTCAGTTATTCGTGATACACGCTTAGGCAATCATGTATCTTTCTATACATGACTGACGATGCAGATTTTTCTCGCGGTAGGTTGCAATTTCTTTCTGTGGTAGACCAGTTTCCATGCAAGGCTATTGAACCCAATCTGTCCTGCTATTTACTGATAGCCGGAGGGGGAAGAGGATTCATACATTTCCCAAATATACTAGCACATAAGTGAATGTAATGGATTTGACTGGGATTCGAACTCGGCTCTCCGATTTCTCAATCCGAGCCGCTATCTATTATTACACCGTTTAACCTAAAATATGCAATTGAAGGTTAAGTATTGCTGCCCATGACCAATGTATTTAGAACAATCACTAAAGAAACAAAATCTTGAATGACAACACCAACCCAAAGCGCAGGATATCCAAAAGGAGCCAAGAAACCATCTCGTATCTGAATGCAAAGAATTGGCGACATCAGAATACAGAATAGAAAGACACAACAAAATAGCAGCATACCTCCACTGGGCAATCTGTGAGCAGTGTATCATTAAACTCAAAGAAAAATACTATGAACGATGAGCCAGCAACTGCAACAAAAACGTTGAAGCTACTATGATTTGGCACATGTGAATCCAAATTGATAAAGAAATTGAGATCAACAGGTCTGGTGTAAAAATGAAAGACAAGAAAGAAAACTTGTCTGCTCATCGATATGTCTGTCCCCACCGAAAGTAAAACCTCTCTGAAAACTACAGAGAAACTCCCCGAATATAAAGCTCTCGAAATAGAAATTAAGATAATGGTGGCCATGAAAACCACAATGCCAGTAGTAATAGGAACACCGGTCTGATCATTAAAGAGAACGAAAAAATTCACCAGACAAAATCGCTGGTAACATCAAGATACAAGAATTCCAGAAGGTTTCACTACTCAAATATTAAGAAAGATTCTATCAATCTAATACATCCATTATACCTTTATGGTAGCCACAAGGGAAGGGATATATTCGATTCTATGAAGGAATAGGACAGGACATAAAGAAAAAATCTGAATAATAATAATAATAATAATAATAATAATAATAATAATTGTGACGATTGCTAATAGGAGTCAATCCTTTACATGAGAAGTACCCAAAACAAATCCTTGCTAAAGATGTAGTTCAAGCTCAAACAAGCTGAAATCTAAGAACAGCTGGCTTAAATTCTGAGACTTAAGGGTTTATTATTGTTGTAAAAGGCCAGCGTTTTATGACCATTTACTACCGAAACAAGTTCTTGAAAGACAGCACGAATACAATTTGCATGATATGCAACAAAAGACAAGAAACAATAGACCATCTAGCCTCTGAATACTCAGAAGTGGCCAAAACAGAAGACATAGAAAAGCTCAACAAATCAACAGAATACCTCAACTGGGCAGCCTGTGAACACTATAATATTAAAAATCAAAGAAAAATACTATGAATTTGGCACCATCAACGGTAACAGAAATCAAGGAAGCTGCTATTCTTTGAGATATGCCACTCTAAACTTATAAATAAATTAAGAGCAACGGCCCTGATATAATAATGAAGGGCAACATGGAAATACTTTTACTTTCTGGTCATCGACTGTATCCACCAAAAAAGAAACACTTTCCTGAAAACTACAGAAAATCTCACCAAATATGAAAATCTAGAAATAGAAATTGAGAGAATGATGGGCATTAAAAAAACACGATAATATCAGTGGGCATTAGTGGCTCTTGAACTGATCAAGAAAGAGATGAAAAAATACACCAACAAAATCCCTGGCAACATCAAAATACAAGAAATCCAGATTCTATATAATATTCACATATTAAGGAGGACTATATCAATCAAATAAATACATTATACCGCCTTGGTAGCCACAAGATGAAGGGAGTGATTCATCTCCATGATTGAATAAGACAGGAATTTCAGGAGGAAAATCTAGGCAAATCGACTAAACGTATTTATGTAAAATCATGTTGAAAATACATGTCTCCTGACAGATTTTGAAGCTCTAACCAAAACAAAACACATCTTTGAAAACGTTTGAGAAACTAAGAAAATACAAGGACCACGAGATAGAAATCAGTAAAATGTGGCATATCAAGACAACCATGTTATCTTTTTATTGAGGTTTTGGGAATTATATCAAAACGAGAAAACAAATAGCTGTATCAAATTCCTGGCAGCCTTAAAATATGTGAATTCCAAAAAGAAATCTTATTTATGGGTATTTCTCACATCTTGTGTAGATTTCTCTCCATTCATGGGCCACGGTCATATTTTTTTTCTCTCTTATTAAGAGGCGTCTCAAGTATTTGCATTCTCTGAGTTGCTACCAAGTCTTGAGACTTAGAAGCAACTCGTACTTCGCATAGGAAAGGCAAAATACAACAACAATAACAAGATAATAATAATAATAATAATAATAATAATAATAATAATAATAATAATAATAATAATGATAATAATTTTTTAGCATTTTTATAAACGTGAAAAAGGCTAATTAACAGTCATCATTAATTCAGTCATCAAGTGCGTCATGAATGCATGCGGTCAAACGAGTGGATTTTACTAAAAGTCTTTAGACGTAACCAATCGATAATCTGTCATATCAGTAATTAATCTTCTCATGTTCCGTCAGCTTAAAATTAAATTAGCCCACACCCACCTTTGATCCTGCTTACTGTAATTATTAACGTTATTATTATTGTGTTTCTTGTGTTCTTGTTAGTAGTGGTGGTAATATTGTCATTATCGTTGCAAATCACTTAAAGACCTCATTATGTCATAGACTAAAAATAACAGCTTGTCATAAAGATTTGTCATAGCTTGACAACGAAGCAAAGGGCCCTGACCACTCGTGCGCCCTTTTCAGACAAGCGCACGTCAGTTTTTTTCAAACAAGAGTTTGGACGAGTCGCGACGTGTGACATCTTTTAAACCGCGATAATTTGTCACGTTTTAAGACTTTATTTTTTAATCATCATCTTATAAACATGCTAAAGACTGTTATATATATTATGAGTTATAACTTGTGGCTGATATAAATAATGATATAAATAATTTAGCAATAGCCTAAAACAAATTCCGGCAAAACACACGAAAATTTAAAGGATTGCTACCATATCTGGACTACGACTGCCCAAGCCTCGCTTTCCAGACTTAGAAGAATCGAAAAGCCTCTTAGCAGCCTTCTTTCTCAGGTCCGGTGCGTACTTCTGTGGAACCTCACGACTGAGGAGGGGCTAATTGAGGGCCCCGGGTAATACTTTGTGACCCTCGCTATTTTATCAGCATTGGCTTTATTTCCTGCCCACACACACACATATATATATATATATATATATATATATATATATATATATATATATATATATATATGTATATATGTATATATATATATATATATATATATATATATATATATATATATATGTTACAAATTAAACTAAGCACAACTGACTATTAATTAAAAAAAAATCTTTCACGGGCGGATTTTGACGTCATTCTTGTGTTTCGTTTTTTTTTGTTTTTTTGTTTTGTTTTTTTTTTTGTGGGGGTCCAAATCCTTGAATTTGTTTTGCTAGCGCTAAGTCTCGAAAAACACGATATAAAATTCACTATTTTTTATCCATAATGTTGAATGTGTAAAAATTAAGCAATATTTAAACAAGAAAAATCTCAAGTTGAGGTTAAAATTTGCTGCAAAATATTTTTGATTTATTTGGAACGAAATGATCTATTATGACATGTCTCTAATTTGTATTTAGATACATTTTATTTATTTTCAATTTTTCTAGTTGAATTGTTCGCCTAAATTGCATATGATCCATTATTATACATAATTAATTTCAATAAAAAATTTATTTTATATGAATACTACCTTATGAAAATTGAGATGTAGTAGAGTGGGAAGGGTCCATATCATAGATTCTGTGGAGCGCAAGATCCTTACACTGGCCCTGTTATGGATGATTAACTATTTCCACCCTGCAACCGAAAGACGAAATGTTGCAAGCCTCAAGCTACTTTATTGTTATTTCCATGGAAATTGTTCTAAAGACTATATTCTTTAGTTCAACCAATTCAAAAATTTAGTTTGGTCAAGCCACGCCACGCCACGTCACATAACCAGGATCGAAGCATCCATATTCACTTCGTATTCCGCTGATAAGGAGGAAGTCCCATTTGAACAGCTTCTTCCCAAGAGCCTCTGCTTTGTGGCACAGACTCGTATGAGAATGCTTCCCTACAACCTTAGTGATAGTAGTGATCAAGGAAGCATTCTCATATGAGGTTTAACAGTTATCTATCTTACATATTCTCATAATTTGAATGTCTTAACCTCTCCTCTTCTTATATCCATAAAACAATCTCGTTCAGTAACGCTATACCTTGAATGACTTGAATTTTGTATTAGGTGAATATTTAGTAAAGCAAATCATTTTTTCGAAAACCATACACTTTGCAGTCAAGCCAATATACATCATTTTTTCACCTTTCGTTTATTTTTATAAGGGATAAAGTCATATAAAAAATAAACAGTCAGATTTTGTTAAAAACTCGTTTAGACAAAATTTTAGAGCATGTCATGAATACACAGGGAATTTTTCTTATGTGAAACAAAACGTCTGCATTCTAGTTTTCATTTAAGTTTTGGCACCATTCTTTTTTATTTGAATTCCAACTTACAAAGCAAAAAAAAGAGTAAAGATTTAAACTTGGGCAAACATACTACAGGAATAATCAAACAAAAAAACTTTTGTCTCAAAACTGTACCCCATTAGGGCAATATGCTTGATTCATTGTTATGATATGACATCCTACAATTATTTGTCATGGAGTAACGTGTACATGCATATCTTATGTCAAAGTATGATGACTGCGTTTGTCCATAATTAAATCTTGGTCGACTACCAATTAACATCTGGGCAAACCAGTGACAAGTCAATAGCTAATGAAGGCTGGCGATGAGACAAAATAAAAAAATGCCTTCCAAAGGCTAAACAAACTATTAAAAACTGGAAATTTTCGTTAGAAACAAAGAAAAACTTACTGCCTGATGAAACTATTCTGGTAGAAACCGTGGCAGCATAAAAGTCGGTGTTTCAAATATTTTACACCTGATATATATATATATATATATATATATATATATATATATATATATATATATATGAGGAAAAATATGGAAAAACAAAAAATCCGAATATGCAAGTTTACTGTTTTTAATGTTGTTTCAATGTCGACTGAATTTTAAGATCAGCGTTCCGTTTGGAAGTGCGATCACGTCGGCGTCACGTCGGCGATGCTGTGAAAACGTATTCCTAAAAAAGAGTTAATTACTATTAATGAAAGAGAAGAATTTTACTAGAATCTAAAGTTTATAAGTACGTTTGTCCAGCATTAATCTTGCCAGCAACACCAGCAACCAACATATTACATCCGATGCTTGCATCTACCAAATCTCATGCAACAACTGTGATTTAAAATATGTGGGCGAAACATGTATGTCTGTAAAATCTCGTGTTTTCGAACATAAACGAGATATTCGCCTCGGTAATTTAAACAATGCTTTATTTGTACACATAACTAAATCTGATCATAATTTCGACTTTGATTCTGTGATGATTTTAAAATATATTCATAATAAAAATCTTAGACGGGTTTATGAGGCAGGCATAATATCTATCTCGCACACGGTGAATACTAGACCCGGATTCTTTAATATTTCCCCTTTTCAGTCATTTTGTTTTGATTATTCTTATGTCTATCGTCTTTTCATGTTGACTTGAATATCGTCTAATTTTAATAACTATGTCCTGAAGAAGGTCTACTTGACCGAAACGTCTGACGTCGACATTGAAACAACATTAAAAACAGTAAACTTGCATATTCGGATTTTTTTCTTTTTCCATATTTTCCCTCATACTGTCGGATCTATATCCACATATTTGCTTACATATATATATATATATATATATATATATATATATATAAAGTTTTGATAGATAAATAACTAATAATTAAGGGGGTTAAGTGTCTGGGGAGTTAGGTGGACAGGTGTAAGGGGTGGTGTGGTTGCAGAAATTGTCTGACAGTCATGATTTGGTTCTGCTGATTGTGTGGCATGGTGCAGAGTATTTTTGCCAGAGAGAGGTCCTTCTAGCAGACAGCCTATTGACCCTCGGCAGCACTACCTCCTCAAGGCACTTGATGTAGACCTTCGTGCACAGTTTGAGGCCCTGTAGGAAAAATGAATAGTGGTATAACGTTGCCATCACTAGTGATCACACCAAACACCATGACGTTGACTGGATATTTCATCCGACTTTTTTTCGAACCCTCTAAACTGTCCTCAGATTGACAGCCAAACACTCTGAAATGGTCGTATTGGAGCTTCCGGTGCAAATTCCACGCAGTACAGCATGTTGTTTCCAAATTTCCTGGTGGAATGAATTGCGTCATAACGCTCTTTTTCTCACGAACGGTGCCTAACTCGTCCTACCATCTTCCATCGACAAAATCAAAAACAAAAAACGCACATGCACGAAATTCAAAATATAAAATGGTGAGCATTTACTCATCGCTCCTTGTATACACAGATTGGGTTTTGCTAGAGGAATAAGTAGAGACAATTTAGTGAATATTTACTTTTATTTTTGCTTGTCACTTTAATAGAAGTGACATCAAGATATTATTAATTTTATTTTTCTCAATTTCAGTTTCATTCCGGCCGACGGAATGCTGTTATATTGCAAGTTGCCAAACGAGTTTAAACTCCATACTTGACATCTTTGATGAAGGAAATCCCAGCACCGCGTGCACGTAAGTATTGTGTCGAGTAATTAAATAACGGTGAGATATTTGAACAACATAACACGCAAAAGCAACCGCATTCAGTTCGGGATGGGCACAAAGTAAAAGACAAAAACAAATCTGAAGAAACTTCCAGATTATCTTTTCGCGCGGCCGCCCTCTCCCGAAACCTAAAGTGATTGCTTGACAGCAAACGAGAAGACAATAGAAAGAGAAAAACAATGCGATTACTTCAAACGGGAAAAAAGTAAAGAGAAGAGAATGAAGGGCGGGTGCAGAAAAGATAATAATATAAAAGGGGATAACAAAGAAGAAAATTTGAGTCATACAGAAAGGAATGACATTTCAACAGTTGCCAATAGCAATGAGCCATTGTCATGTTAATATTAGCCGCATACTTATATAAAAACATTCGACATTCGTCGACCGAGGAGTCTGTGGCGACTTGAGTTTCGCTTTTCTTCGCTCACAGTCCATCGTGCTACAATCAAAGTACAGTATCTGTATCCCTCATCTCTAATGATAATCTTAATCGTTTCCTTATAAGGAAACATTCGTATTCATTGACCAAGCAGACAATGCTACTGTCGATTGAAATTTATATAATATTTTATTAAACCAATTTTTGCAGCAAAACATTTTCGTAAGTCCAGTAACTGTTCGCGCACTTCACAGTATTGATGGGGGTTTCTCTCCTTGATTTTTATTTGAAGTAGCATGGAATCTTGATTATGTCTTCGTGTTACATATGTTATCCATTTTAGCTGTTGCTGCTGTTGAATGTCCTCAAATGACGTGGTTTCCATTATTTGGCACAGTTCTTTGTCTGTGATTCTGTAGCGCCAGAAAACAAGGTTCAAATAAAGATGATCGTCTCTAAGATCTCTGGATTCATTAGCAACAAGCCATTTTAATAAATTTTGTGATGTCAACGAACACTCGTTGCCACTTATATAAACTCAAACGATGAACAATTGTTTGATACTTCGTCAATGCCAACGGAGTAGAGACATTGTAATCGCAGATACAATTATAATACGCCGTTGAACAACACTGGTGTTAGACGCCTTTGAAAAATACTCGTACTAATGGTAATTAGTATAGTGAATACAGTAGAGAATAGCAGTCCAAATAGTAATAGAGGATAGAATAGAAATGCGATCCGAATAGAGAAACAGTATAGTGAATATAGTACAGAATAGCAGTCCGAATGGTAATAGAGGATAGAATAGAAATGCGATTGGAATAGAGAAATAGTATAGCGAATAGAGCAGAGAATAGCGGTCAAAATCGTAATAGAGGATAGAAGAGGAATTCGATCCGAATAGAGAAATAGTATAATGAATAGAGTCGAGAATAGTGGTCCGAGTAGAAATAGAGGATAGAATAGAAATGCGATCGGAATAGAGAAATAGTATAGTGAATAGAGTCAAGAATATCAGACGGAATAGTAATAGAGGATAATATAGAAATGCGATCCGAATAGAGAAACAGTATAGTGAATAGAGTACACAATAGCGATCCGAATAGTAATAAAGAATAGAATAGAAATACGATCCGAATAGACAAATAGTATAGAGCACAGAGTCGAGAATAGCGGTCCGAATAGTAATAGAGGATAGATGAGAAATGCGCTCGGAATAGAGAAATAGTATAGCGAATAGAGCAGAGAATAGCAGTCCGAAGAGTAATAGAGGATAGAATAGAAATGGGACCCGAATAGAGAAAACGTGTAGTGAATGTACTAGAGAAAAGCGGTCCGAATAGTAATAGAGTCTAGAACAGAAATGCGAACCGAATAGAGAAACTGTACAGTGAATAGAGTATATAATAGCGGTCCGAATAGTAATCGAGGATAGAATGCAAATGCGATCGAAAAAGAGAAATAGTATAGAGCATAGAGTCCAGAATAGCGGTCCGAATAATAATAGAGGATAGAATAGAAATGCGATCGGAATAGAGATACAGTATAGTGAATAGAGTAGAGAATAGCGGTCCAAATTGTAACAGAGAATAGTATAGAAATGCGATCGAAATAGAGAAATAGTATAGAGAATAAAGTAGAGAATACCGATCGGAATAGTAATAGAAGATAGAATAGAAATGCGATCTAAAACACGGAATAGTATAGTGAATAGAGTAGAGAATAGCGGTCAGAATAGTACTAAGTATAGAATAGAAATGCGATCCGAATTGGCAAATAATATAATGAATAGAGCAGAGAATAGCGGTCCGAATAGTACTTGAGGACAGAATAGAAATGCGAACGGAAAAGAGAAACAGTATAGTGAATAGAGTAGAGAATTGCGATCCCAATAGTAATAGAGGATAGAATAGAAATGCGATCAGAATAGAGAAATATTATAGTGAATAGAGTAGAGAATAGCGGTCCGAATATTAATAGAGGATACTATAGAAATGCGATGGTAAATGAAAAAAACATTATAGTGAATAGAGTATAGAATAGCAATCCGAATAGTAATAGAGGATAGTATAGAAATGCGATCGGAATAGTGTAATAATATAGTGAATAGAGTAGACAATAGCTGTCCGAATAGTAATAGATGATAGAATAGAAATGCGGTCCGAATAGAGAAACAGTGTAGTTAATAGAGTAGAGAATAGCGGTCCGAATAGTAACTGAGGATAGAATAGAAATGCGATCGGAATAGAGAAGACTATACTGAATAGAGTAGACAATTGCGGTCCGAATATTAATAGAGGATAGAATAGAAATGCAATCGGAAATGAGAAACATTATAGTGAATAGCGTAGAGAATAGCGGTCCGTATTGTAATAGTGGATAGAATAGAAATGAGAACCGAATACAGCAACAGTATAGTGAATAGCGTAGAGAATAGCGGTTCGAATATTAATAAGGTTTGAATAATAATGCGATCCGAATACAGCAACATTATAGTGAATAGAGTAGAGAATAGCGGTCCGAATTGTAATAGAGGATAGTATAGAAATGTGATCGAAATAGAGAAATAGTATAGAGAATAGCGTAGAGAATACCGATCGGAATAGTAATAGAAGATAGAATAGAAATGCGATCTAAAATAGGGAATAGTATAGTGAATAGAGTAGATAATAGCGGTCAGAATAGTACTAAGTATAGAATAGAAATGCGATCCGAATTGGCAAATAATATAACGAATAGAGTAGAGAATAGCGGTCCGAAGAGTAATAGAGGATAAAATAGAAATGCGATCCGAATAGAGAAATAGTATAATGAATATAATAGAGAATAGCGATCCGAATATTAATTGAGGATAGAATAGAAATTTGATCGGAATAGAGTAATAGTATAGTGAATATAGTAGAAAATAGCGGTTCGAATATTAACTGAGGATAGAATAGAAGTGCGATCGAAAATGAGAAATAGTATAGCGAATAGAGCAGAGAATAGCGGTCCTAATAGTAATAGAGGATAAAATAGAAATATGATCCGAATACAGCAACAGTATAGTGAATAGAGTAGAGAATGGCGGTTCGAATAGTAATAAGGATAGAATAGTAATGCGATCCGAATAGAGAAACAGTATAGTGAATAGAGTATAGAATAGCAGTCCGAATAGTAATAGAGGATAGAATAGAAATGCGAACGGAAAAGAGAAACAGTATTGTGAATAGTGTAGAGAACAGCGTTCCGAATAGTAATAGAGGATAGAATAGAAATGCGATCCGATTAGAGAAATATATAGTGAATAGAGTAGAGAATAGCGGTCCGAATTGTAATAGAGGATAGAATAGAAATGCGATCCGAATACAGCAACAGTATAGTGAATAGAGTAGAGAATAGCGGTCCGAATAGTAATATAGGACAGAAGCGAAATGCGATCGGAATAGAAAAACAGTATAGTGAATAGAGTAGAGAATGGCGGTTTGAATAGTAATAGAGGGTCGAATAGAAATGCGAACGGAAAAGAGAAACAGTATAGTGAATAGAGTGGAGAACAGCGTTCCGAATAGTAATAGTGGATAGAATAGAAATGTGATCGGTATAGAGTTATAGTGTAGTGAATAGAGTAGAGAATAGTGATCCGAATATTAATGGAGGATAGAATAGAAATGCGTTCGGAAATGCAGTGTAGTGAATAGAGTAGAGAATAGCGGTCCGAATAGTAATAGTGGATAGAATAGAAATGAGATCGGAATAGAGTAATATTATAGTGAATAGAGTAGAGTATAGCGTCCGAATATCAATAGATGATAGAAGAGAAATAACGAGTCGTTATTAATTGAGGATAGACTGGAAATAACGACCACATCAGATCTTCACGCGACTTCCTCTGTATATGTGTTTCCGTTTTGTTCACGTGATCTACTTAGTTCAGTATTGAGATCGCCTGTGTTTGTTCACTGGTGATATATGTTCAAACACAAGTGTCGGCAGCGACACTTTATTCCTATATACATCATTTATCTGAGTAACGTCTGTATACAGCATGCTTATTAGATATTTCTGAACGGATTAAGCGTTATACATGACATCCATATGAGACTCTACAATCTGACGAATCTATTTACGAACATGATTTGAGTTCTTAGGTTATTGTTTTGGTTTTGTAGCATCTTTGGATTTGGATAAAACTACTCTAGAACAGCTTATTCTATGCTTAGTTCTATTATCTTCTAAACTAAATATTTTATAACTCATCCATACACTGGGTTTTTGAAGTATTTAGTAGCCCAAAGTACAAATGGGAGATACTAAAATCGAGTAAGTAAAACATTTTAAATATATGAGAAATGTTTTCACCGAGAATGAAAAGTTCGACACTGAAAATCGAAGGCGAGAGCCAAGTAAAGTATTAATAAACAGGAAAATTTCGATAGAAACAAAGAAAATAGTACTGAACTGTTACGTAATATCAGTCCTTCTATATGGCAAGGAATGCTGGACAATCTCCTCACGGACGAAGTAGAGACTAGTAACAACAGAAATGTGGTTCTGCAGAAAGATGCTGAGAATTCCATAGACCTAACATGTGAGAAACGACGAAGTTTTAGAGAAAAAGTAAACGAAAAAAGACACTTATACCTAACATCAGAAAGAGACAGTTAAAAAATTTCTACAGCACGTAATGAGGAAAGAGGGCTTAAAAATTTGAGGAGCACAGGCTAGAGTGAACGCAAAAGGCACAAAGGAAAACAAATACATAACCCAGCTAGTGAGCTTGTATAAATGACAGAACAAGGAGAGATAATAAAAAGACAAAATGTAATAGCAGCTACAAAGACATGAAATTGTGGAGAGCCATGATCCCCAACGTCCTGAACTGACACAGTACATAGAAGATGTAAAGAACGCTGAACTGATCTGCTGGTAATAATTTGAATACGCAAAGAGTATACCACCATTTTTACACTCATTGTCCTATCGTTCGATAATTCACGTCAATTTGATATGAGCAGCCGAACACCAAGACAACAAATATCAGAAGACAAGTGATTTTATTTATCTGACCACCACCACCACGTCTAAGACAGGATACGATACAAGGTGCAAAAATGAAATACCTTTTTTAGCAATGAGTAGAATATGTTATCTATACCTATAATTCTCAAAATATGTATGTGTGTGTGTGTGTGTGTGTGTGTGTGTGTGTGTGTGTGTGTGTGTGTGTGTGTGTGTGTGTGTGTGTGTGTGTGTGTGTGTGATCGGATGTTGTTTATGCGTTTCCACAGTTTTCATCTGATTTCGATATTTTTTTTTTATATATAATTCTTCAGTGCCGGTTTTGAATCCAAATTTGCTGAAAAAATTATAACCTTGAAGGTGAAAAATCGAAAAAGACTTATTTTTTACACTTTGCGCAAAAATCAAAGACAAAATGTAATGTCTGTAAACAGCGTACAATTAATATAGAGAGTTGAAATCTAACGCAAAAGATTATTAGAATTATAAAAAAATATATTATAAATAAAAATTATTGTACATTATTATTATGACGGTCCATGGAAGAGGTTCCTTCCTTGCAAAACCGAGAACGCAAAAACGGCCTTTACAGGCACCGCTATTCAAATTTTTAAACCCCCCCCCCCCATTTGGGGATGTGCCTCAGTTGCACCCAATTGTTGTTGCTAATATTGCTTTTCGGGTGGGCTGACTTTAAACTTAAACTGCTCCAACTGAACGGCAAATATTCCCAGTAATGAAACACCCGGTCGGGTTATGCTGCTAGTTACATATAATATCTACATGTACGATAACAAAAGTCTCCTTACTGAATTTCGATAAAAATGTGCGCACAACTGAAATATTAGCTTAATAAATCTTTTAAAAAACAACACATTATTTAATTCAGGTTATACAGATGTGGTTTAGTTCATGTGGAAGATATAATGTCACTATTTGAATAAATCTTGTCACCAAACGCAATTTCGCTTCAAATTAAATTGATTTACCGATCTCGAATTTTAACTGAGTTCACTAATATTCACTTATTACTACAGGATACCCTAAAAAATCTAGGAAAATTCGTACAGTTTATTTAATTCTTTGAATTTTTGTTACAGTTATTTGAAACAAAAGCAAAGTATAGAAATTTAGTAGCTTAAAACAGGACAACACAAATGTTAGATGTGGTGTTCAAACTAAAGATTTCTTGCCATTTTTTCAGTCCCCAAATTGGATGTTCTTTCTTAAAGAGAATAATCACCTCGCGTTGAACATTTGGTAACTGTGACATCCTGAATCAACAAAAGGTTTAAAAAAAATGTATATGGTAGTTAATTTTTTAGTTCATTCATATGGAAAAATATATACTTAATTTTTTTATATGTTAGTTAATTTTTTCAATCTAAAATTTCCTCATTTTTTTGTGAGGCACCTTGTAGTCCTCTTGAAGAAAATATGAATACACCTCGCTCTCCTCCGCTCCATTTTATGCCTTGTATCTGGTATGCCACGATGACTGATAGAGAAGAGTGAATTGGTGAGCACTTACAGAAAAGATGAATTCTTAATTGCCCAAGTAGTAACAATTGTAAAAAGAATTACAGTGTAACCCGGATATAAGAGACCCTGATATAAGAGACCCTGATATAAGAGAAACCCGGATATAAGTGAGCTGTTCTCTGGTCCCAAATTAGAGCCATACTTACCTAAACAAAATAGACCCAACCCTGATATAAGAGAAACCCTGATATAAGAGAAACTCGGATATAAGAGACTTCTTCTCCGGTCCCGACAACTCTCTTATATCCGAGTTACACTGTACAAGCATTGCCAATGTAAATAACAGGTATTTTCATGGTGAAATTCAATTTACTCCTTACCAAATTTAGAATATGATTTAAAATTCATACTATACAAAAGTGCCTTTTTACAAATTAAATCACGTCGATACACTGGCGTACAAAACTTCTGGGTCACCTTGGTTATTAACTACTTTTGTTAATATTACACCAAAATCGAGAGTGATTAGCAGTATGCTTTCCTCGGTACAATTTATAAGTTACTGTATTTTCATTAACGTTAAAATTAAATGTTTGGTGGATGGTAGAGCATTTTAAGCATAGTGACGCTGAAAAAAGGTCATGCCAAATATATTTAATCACCTTTCACCTTTCAGCTTTTTTCTTAAATTAATAAAGGAATTTTTAGGGAAAACGTGATCATTGTTATTGCAGAAATTACAAATCGCCAAATTAGGACGATTTTATAAGCATAGCTTGACTATTATAAGTGTTGTTATAGACGCATCGCTTCGACCAATTACCCTTTGACTATCTTCAGGTGCTATTGCTTTGCTGATATTTATTGATTATTGTTATTTTGTCCCTGTGATACCTGTTCATGTTCGTCGTTGCTGAGCCCGTGTTGAAGTCTCGAATCAACAAATGAAAGCAACACAAGTGTAAGCAGCACTAATATATCCATTATTCCTTCGTCCTGAAGGACATGATTGGTGAATAAAATTAAATGTCAGAAAAATCCACATCTCTATCCACATCTCTATCCACGGTCACATTTGACAAAAAAAACCTTGTATCTGGTACAGCGCGATGGCTGACTGATAAGAGAGGGTAGGCAAGCACTTACACAAACAACGCATTCTTAATTTCTTCCAAAGCTGTAATATTTTTTTTAAGTTTTTACAACCAGTTCATGTTTAATACGAAGTCTTTTCATAGTAACATTATGAAATAATATTAAAATTGAGAATAAAATTTATAAAATTTCATATTGTATAAAAAACTGAATTTTATAGTATTAAACCTTGGCCATATACTTTATCCAAACTATTGTTTTTATTTTTATTATTATAGACGATATTATAGACACAACGTTTCGACCAAGTAAACTATTTTCAGATACCCATTGTTTTCCTGGTATTTGGTCATTATTGCTTTATTAAGTTCAACTGATGCCGTTTCTTTTGAATACCTGTTGAACCTGATCCAGAGATTGAACTCACTAGATAGTAACAATACATGTTCATATTCCCTTCGTCACCGTCCCGAAGGACTTCAAAGGTGTATTATTGGGAGTCTTTATATTCCATGAATGATGGGTTCAACATTTTGCTTATCATGATTTGATAATTTTGTATTTTCATTTTTAAATGAGGTGTTGTCATATGTTTTAATTTATCCATACTATTGTTCTCGTCTCGATTATTACAGATGTTATCAAAGACAAAAAGAAAACAAAAATGGCCGTGTAATATCGACCCAGCTACAAAAAGTTAAACAGTATTATATTTTATACTATTTACATCGTTCGGACAGTTGTCCTCATCTTTATTGTCATATTCACGACGTTTCCGCCGTTGTACGTTCCGCCCTCCTTCAGGTGATATACGTTGGAATTTTGAACCGATACATGGCCCAGTGGATAAAATCGTTGGTTGAGTAATCCAAAAAGTAATTTGATGCAAAGAGTTGTGAGTTCAATACATGGCCACAGCAGAGGGAACAAAAACTTGGAAAGTTGACTTATCAAAAACAGGGATATAGAAAGTTATGGTACGTGGAATTAGAACAATCTGCACCAATGAACTAAATAAAGGTTTATAACACCTATTTCTACAATCAGTCATTATTAGTAATATTGTTACTGATTGATGCTAAGTTACAAATATACGAGGCTTACAGTCACATCCGATGAAACACGGCTTCTCGTACGATCACCAAAGTTAAGCAAAGTCGAGCCTGGTCAGTACCTAGATGAGAGTTACATAGAATAGGAAGGTGTGTAGAGCCAAGATTGTCCTGAAAGAAGACGATACACAAAAGAAGTTAATTTCAAATAAGGGATTATGATCGCTGTGCTGAAAAGTTGGTAAAGACTATCACTATATCATCAATAAGGATAAAATAACAAATCTATCGAATTAGAACTAATAAACAAGAAGCATACGGTCACATCATGTTGGAAAACCTGTTTCCGTACGATCGCCGAAGTTAAGCAACGTCGAACCTGACTAGCACCTTGATAGATGACCGCTTGGGAATATCAGGTGCTGAAAGCTTGAATGTGCGGCTGTTGTAATGAGTAATGACTCGGAATTGTTAATCGGAGAGCCGAGTTCCAATTCCACTTGGGTTCCTTATATTCACTTACGCGCAAATAACCTTGGGAAAGGTATGAATCCACCTCTTCTCTTCCCCACCCCAGTTATGAGTTAATTAATTAATAATAGTTGTATCCCTAAAAACATTATTATCTAAAAATAATAATAATAAATAAAAATTGCGTGCAAAAGATTTAGATTCCGGTATTAAATAACCCATAGAAGTGTTGATATGCTGCTAAACAAAAACAACCAACCAAACAACAAATATACGAAACCTAATGTGCCCTTCATGATTATACCCGACACAGGCATCATAGTAAAATGTGCGTGATATAGCGACAAATCCTTACAAGAGAAGCATAATAATCTTGCAGCTGTATCCATTTAGAAATACCTCCATAATGGGGATGATCTCAGGTATTACATGTGACTCCCAAGTCAAGTTAGCTGCTTCATCCTTCAAAACCGAATGACAACCCAACTGACACCCGGCCATGATGCTCCCTTTACCTACCACTTCCGTTCAGGGACGGAGATCCAAAATGCAACAGGTTATGGTCAGCCAACTGACAAGTATATCCGTAGTAATGAACGGGATATTTATTGGATGTCGTCTTAATTCAAGACACTATATGTACATGTAACATTAAGATCTGAAATCAAGAGAGCCATGCCCAGTTTAGTTTGGTTTGGTTCGTTTTATTTTGTTTTACGGCATATCAACACCTCAATGGTTCATTTAATGCTGACAAGATTTTTAGAGTAGGTTCGTATGAATAGAATATATATTCTTTGTAAGAAATCAGTTTGTAGAAGATCATGTCTCATTGACGTATTTTTGTAAACAGGGTTTGTAGAGAGTTTGGTTTCATTTTTTTGGTTTGGTTTGGTTTATTTTTTACTGCCTATCAACCTTAATGCGTTATTTAATGCGGACAAGATATTTAGGATAGATGAACAGATAGGATGAACAGAATATATATTCTTTGGAAGAAATCAGTTTGTCGATCAAGTTCCATTAATGTATTTTTGTAAAGAGGGTTTTTGTCGAAAGTCAAATTTATTGCTGGTAAAAAATCTTTTTCAAAAATGTATTGTTGGTATTATTTACTATAAAAATCTATTTTATAGTTTCATGGTGTTTTAAACCCAGTCTGGGGGTTAACTATTTGCCTATAGCTGGGACCCTAAGAGGTGCTACCATCCCGGGTCAGGATGGACCTGGAAACAACAGCAATTACGAGGTGGTTCCACGCCCCGTCAAAAGCTCGCAATGCCGGAAGTAGTTTATCGTCAGACCCAGGACGGCCTAGTCTAGTATCAAAGAATTATTATTATTATTATTTTTATTTTCTTTGATATCTGGCGTTTACACATTTCTTTCCGGGTCCCGCCCAGGGACCTAAGGTTAGAAATGGCATCATGACACTTTCCACTGCAAAAAAAACAAAATAAAATAAAAAATAATTACATAGACAAAGCCCTTCGTAAAGTGTGGGCTGTACTTGTCAGAACAATTTTTTGTATCTCTTTGAGGCATGGACTTCCAGGGATCCCTTCAATCAGCCTACTGGAATCTTTTCCAACCAGTCCAAGGGCTCCAACTACAACAGGAATTGTTGATGTTCCCATGTGCCACATTTTTGAGATTTCGATTTCAAGGTCCTTGTATTTTGACAGTTTTTCGAATATCTTCAAAGACACATTGCAGTCTGCAGGGACTGCCATATCAATAAGGAGGCACTTATTTTGTTTGTGGTCTTTAATAACAATGTCTGGGCGGTTGGCTTTGATTGTTCTGTCAGTGTATATTGTGTAGTCCCATAGAATTGTAACAGGTCCTATCTCCGTAACCGGGTCAGGGTGGTGTTCGTACCAATTTCTTCCAGTTTCCTTCCCATAGGAGTTGCAAATTTTCCAGTGCAGATATTGGCCCACTCTGTCATGCCGGGTTTTATATTCAGTGGATGCCAATATCGTGCAACCTGATATAAGATGATCAATGGTTTCTGGATATTTGTCACAGAATCTGCATCTTGGGCTAACACAGTATTTTAGTATATGTGCTTGATAATTCCTAGTTAACAAGCATTGGTCTTGTGCAGCAATTATAAAACCCTCAGTTTCACCTTTCAACCCTGCACTACGTAGCCACTGATGGGTGCGGTTTTTGTCTACGTCTGCTTGTTTGGTACGGGCAGAGTATTGGCCATGGAGCGGTTTATTTTGCCATTGTTTCTTTATCTGGTCGGTCGCATTTCTCTTTGCATTTTTTTTAAAGTTTTTTGCAGCTTCAGCCGGTGTACAGTGATGTTTTTGAATTTCTGTGCCCATTTGAAGCTCTTTTTTGAATTTTTCGGCTTCCTTTACTACAGAGTAGAGACACTTACTACTTTCATGTTCCTTGACACATACCATCATCCAGTTATTATTATTATTATTATTATTATTATTATTATAAAGAAACGTATTTGATATTCAAATATGTGTATCGATTAAATGACTTTCGATATAATTCATTTTTTTCTTTAATGCTGTCCCCCTTTAGGACTTTGGAGATCATAGCTCTCCAAAGATCCCATACGGGATACACTTATCCAACTGATTATGGCAAGTGATAAATAAATCAGTGGCACTGAACGGGATATTTAAGGTATCCCATCTTAATTCACAGTGTTATAACATGCACATGGGAACAACGCCAATAAATTAAGAACAGAGCCCATGAGTATTATTATTATTATTATTATTATTATTATTGTTGTTGTTGTTGTTGTCATGTCCTTTGGTTTCTGGTGTATACTCATTTCTTTCCGTGTCCCAACCTAAGGTAAGAAATAGCATCATGATATTTTCAACTGAGCAGTTTTGAAAAAAATTGCACATGTTTTACATAGATAAAGCTCTTAGTAAGGTGTGGGCTGTACGTGTGAGTACATATTTTTATTTCTTTAAGGCATGAGCTACCAGGGATTCATTCAATTAGTCTACGGGCATCTTTTCCAACCAATCCGAGGGCTCCAACTACAACTGGAATTTCTAATGAACTTATGCACCACGTTTTTGAGATATCAATTTCACGGTCCTTGTATTTTGATAGTTTTTGAAGATCTTCATTTATTATTATTATTATTATTATTATTAATATTATTATTATTATTATTATTATTACTTGATTTAGATGAGTCAAATGAAAATTTTATATAGCATGTGCTAAAGGTGATTGGCATATTCAAAATAAAATTAAAACTTCAATAGCCTAGTGGATTAAAGCGTTGGTTCGTCTGTTTTTTGACACAGTAATTGTGAGTTCAATCCTAGGGCAGAGCGGTGTGAACTTGGACTCAAGAAAAAAGGGCGGGCAATAACTGAGCAGTACTAAAAATAAAAACTAGAGGAGATATCCCTAAGGTGAGACGTGGAACAAAAACAACCTACTCCCGTAGATTGAATAAAGGGTTCGATTCGGTATTTATGTAAGCGAAAGGCTTCGTGCAATTTGCTAACTCACCGACGCTCAAAGCCAACGGTCGCCAACACACCCACCAGGAAGAACAGGAGCTAGCCACCACAAATAACTACCCTTGGACACGTAGCAGTTTATATAGACACCCAAGACTAGTTAGATCAAAATTTGCATGCCCCGCAAATTTAGATGTCTAAGCCAGACCTTGTGAATTTCTTTGCTTAGCAGCTTTTCTGACTCTGTGAAGGTCCTTTGATAGATGTAGGCCAGATTTATGGACAGGAATATGCTGATCCAGTGCTTGTTGGTAGGGACGGTTATGACACACTTGGGTGATTACGTCTCTCTTCGATTCATGATCACCCAAGAGTATTTGCGAGTATGTTAATGCAACGAACTCGATAGGAATTTGAACTCTACTGTTCGATTTCTCATTCCGAGGTATTATTCATTTCACCAGTCGCACATCCTAGCTTACGGCACATAGTATTTGCAAGCGGTCAGCCATCTAGGTACTGACTAATCTCGACGTTACTTAACTTCACTGATCGAATGAGAACCAGTGTTTCAACGTGATATATATATATATATATATATAGTAGTAGTAGTAGTAGTAGTAGTAGTAGTAGTAGTAGTAGTAGTACCCGTTTGGAAAACCTTGGATAGCTCAACATGCAGATATGTCAGGACAAATCGGCACCCGAGGAAAAAATTTGAAATAAAAAAAGAAAGAACTAAAAACATCAGAATAAGACGAAACAAATCGCCAAGTGCTTTAAGTCCTTAGTCCAAAGAAAAAAAAAACGAGTCGAAAGACTAAAACGTAGAGTGCTCAATACGCTAAGTAGAGCGCTAAACTAGAATAAATCCTACGGAGCCAGGAAAAACTATCTAGGATTCACCTAAACGGATCTTAAGGGTAAACTGGCCAGTTTACCCGGAAGATCCGTTTAGATGAAAACTAGGTAGGTTTGCCTGGCTCCTTAGAATTTATTCTAGTATATATATATATATATATATATATATATATATATATATATATATATATATATATATATTCGTACTGTAATTATGCTGAGCAGATCCATGTGGTTAGAAAGTTTACTTTCCAACGATAAGAACATAAGAACGAGTTTGAATTCCACCATGCCCAATTTGTCTGGAATGTGATTTTTTCATGTTATCGGTGATCCGAGCATGCACCACTTTTGTAAAGTTCCTGAAAACCAATTGTTGTATTTAAGTAGTAGACATTAAATTTTATTTTCTGTTTTTTAACAGGATTTAAGCGTAATTGTTCAAAACTGCTTATCTCACTATATTCTACGCTCTCTCCCAGAAACTGGTCTACTCAGTATAATTGCAGTATAAACCACGGGTGAGCTCTGTGATTGTTGAAGAAGCGCAAATTTGCCTGAGCAAGGGTTCACAACTGAGTCACTCTAGACTCCATATTCTCCAGAAAAACGGATATATATAAAGCATTTATATATATATCCGTATTTTGGGTTGAAGAAGCATAGATGTCCCTGAGCAGTGGACTGGCATACTCGAAAATGAGAAGTCACTCATTTGTGAGTTACTGAGAATGGAATCGACTATATGGTGCAAATTGAACAAGCTTCATTACACTAAAAGACAAAGTCTTTAGAACAGTATTTGTAGAACAAATAATACAAACGTCTTTAGTCCCCAACATTACATCTGACCTTGCGTCAAATTTTCCCTTCGGGAGGAGTTGGAGCAATATGAACATTTTCTGGTTTTTCGCTACCTCAAAGTAAAAAAGAAGACAATGAGAGACGAGACACACGAAGAATATTGTAGAATGGATGGGGTGAAATATTCTTGCAGGAACTAGGGAACCAAAAAGAATTTTAAAAATTCTAACAACTTTTGGAATGCATGACAACAAATTTGACAAATTCAATAAAAATGTCCGTATAAAAATTGTACGGGACAGAGATCGCTTTTAATCTCCGTAATCTTTTAATCTCAGTTTTAACAATAATTCTCTACTTTTCTCTTTTGGACACCAGTGTGTACAATGACTTCTACAAGTGCGTCACTCCACAGCTTCCGACGTGTCAAGCTGACATCAAGATATTTTGCGATTTCATCACAACTACCATGACCGGAAGTCCATTTTACTGCGTAAATGGAACCCGAAAGGCCCCATATGGTCAAGCCCTGATGCCTGTTGAGTTTGAAAGCGAAGAGAGTGAGTAATTTAAATTCATTTTTAATGATGTTCGGTTCTCCTATATGCCAGTGAATGCTGGATAAACCCATTGCGGATGACGTAGGAAATTGAGGCAACAGAAATGCGGTTATATAAAAATATGCCGGGAATACCATGGACTGAATGTGTGAGCGACGACCGGGTTTTAGGGAAAATAGAAACGAAAAGGACATTTATGAATTGAATCAAAAAGAGGCAGTTGAAAGTTAGAGTATATAATGAGGAAAGAGGGCTTGGAAAATTTGGCACTTATAGGATATATTGAAGGAAAAAGGGAAAACAGTGAATAACCTACCTAACTAGCTTGTGTAAATGGTTGACAGTACAGGGATTAGGAATAAGATAGTGAAAAAATAAAACTTACTAAGCGCTAGAAAAGACAGGAAGTTGGTGAGAACCATGATGGCTCACGTTCTAAATGGACACGTTATATAGAAGAAGAATCAGCAAAATCACCCACAAAAATCACAGAAACCTTTTTGCTGATTTATTTTCATTGATAAATTTTCATAAGTTTCTTATAATTTTTCTTTATTTTTTCTCAAGTTTTTGCTACTTTTGCTTGGTTCCTAAAATCGTTATCGTCGATATAAATAAATCTTTAACTTCATTAGATGTGGCACAAGGCCGAAAATATGGGGCACTTAGTGATATTCGAACTCTCTACTCAGCCGTAATTGATCTAGCGAGACCAACTTGCTAACCATTACACCACGTCTAGGTGCCCAAATGATTTTCTAAGCATAGCTTAGATGTGGCACAAGGACGAATGTCTGGAGCACCCAGTAAGGATTAAAGTCAATACGCAGTCATAATGGATCTAGAAAGACAAAGTTGCTAATCGTTACATCACGTCGAGATGTCCATGACTTTAAATTCATATGAATAAGAAACAAAAATGGTGGTAAGCTGTTTCTCATCAACCAAGTACATGCCGCCTAATGACTTGATTCAGATGTCGATCGGGTGGCATCTTTATAACTACCATCTCTCCTCGGTATGCTTGGAAAGAAGAGTAATAAAAACATTTTGATCTAAAACTTTCTTCTTCAAAACCTGGTCGATTATGGCTCACCACAGCTTCCTACCTATCATAGCTCTTAGCAACCTTTGTCTTTTTACTATGCCTCCTGGGTCATGTTCTGCCATCCATTTACATAAACTTGTTACGTAGGTTACTTGATGTTTCCTTTTGTCCCTCTTGCTTTTAGTATGTCCTGTCTGTGCCAAATTCTCAAAACTATTTTTTTCATTTTGTGTCTTAGAAAGTTCAACTGCCTCTTACTAATTCTAAGCATTAATGTCGTTTTTGTTTCCATTTTCTTTAGAACATGCACGTTGCTCACATGCTGCGTGAATTATTTTGTAGAAAATGTTTGTTGCCTGCAGTCTCCTCTTCATCAGTGAAGAAAGTGTGCAGAATTCACTGCCATGTAAGAAGATTGATATTAGGGAGAAGTTCAGAGCCTTTTTCTTCGTTTCTAGCGAAAGTTTCTTATTTCTTAATACTGTGATTAGCTTTTGGGAAGCATTTTTGCTATTCCAATACATTTCCGAATTTCAGTGTCATATTCTCCATCGTCTGTTACAACACTCAGATTATTTTTTTGTACTTGCCTGATTTTGACATTTTCAGTTTATAATTCGCAACTTAGATTGTACTTCTTGCTGACAACCATACATTCTGTCTTCTTATAATTGATAGTCATTTCTTCCCACTCTCCTTTACTATTTTATCTATTCATTCTTGCAGTTTTTTCTGTGCCAGCGACCAGTACGGTGTCATGTGCATATCTGACGTCGTTAATAAAATAAAATAAACCCTTGTAGAATTTCTTTGGCATGAAATCAAGTTTATAAACCAGCATAAAATTATCAAGTACTTGAAACTTGTAGGATTACTAGAATTCACGTAATTATCCCGAAAGTTTTCTGGAGAGAAATGGGCCCCGTTAAATTAAAACGCCCAAAACACGCCGCATGATGAGCACACCAAGAAATCATTCGCCTATACCCAAGATTTGACAGACGACCACGACATATGAAGGAGAATGGTGGACAGCTCATCACGTAGGCACACTAAACGCATTCTTACTGGGTTAAGGACGTAAGAAGAAGATGATGATGAAGAAGTTGACAAGTTTGGTGTGCATTTCCTTGTTTCCAAATACCCAGAATCTAAAAGTTTTTCTTCTTCTACGAACTCATTAGTTTACTATCATATATATATATATATATATATATATATATATATATATATATATATATATATATATATATATATATATATCCGATGCGATGAGAACGAAAGTATTATATAAATTCCAACGTTCGCAGCGTTAATTCAAAAAAGAGCTCGATACAGGTCGTAGAGCGATAATTATTTATTTATTATAATTTTATCATATAGACAAAAACATTTTACTCACAACAAAGATGCAACTTGGTTTCAGTGCATTTTAACTGCACATCTACGGGTAACCATTTTCGACCCTCACCCGTAAATGTGCAGTTAAAATGCAC
Organism: Acanthosepion esculentum; assembly: GCA_964036315.1. NCBI lineage: Eukaryota > Metazoa > Mollusca > Cephalopoda > Sepiida > Sepiidae > Acanthosepion > Acanthosepion esculentum. The sequence goes on from OZ038481.1 coordinate 51,943,257, forward strand.
TGAAACCAAGTTGCATCTTTGTTGTGAGTAAAATGGTTTTGTCTATATGATAAAATTATAATATATATATATATATATATATATATATATATATATATATATATATATATATATTGTGGAAACAAAAAAGGCAAGACAAGCTTTACCGTTCATGATTAACAAGAAAAAAACAACCGACCGGTTTCCTCCTCACTCAACAGAGTTTGAATCGAGAAATAAATGTTACAATATAAAACACAAAATACGAAATATATGTAATACATTAATGGCGGAACAATCAGATTAAAATAACGTCAAGATCCAGCAGACATTCCCTCTGCTTACAGAGGGAAGGCTGTGTGGACATGACATAGATCATTTCTGATGCCTGTAAGAAAGAATGAGCACGACTAAGGATGGTAAAAGAGTAGACGCTAAAATTGGTGGCACAATTTTGATTATTTATAAAAATGCTCAGCAATGGCAGAACCATGTGTTGTTGACCACGTCACCAACTCTGTATGTACCATTCCTAATTTTCCTAGGTACGTGTTGATGTATTCTCGTGTCTAGCCGTTGGGTAGTTCTATCTATCGCAATTACATCTAAATTGATAAACGACATTGTTAATATTATGACATTAACAACTTTTTTACCTGTGTCCCTCTTCCAGAAACAATTCATATCTACACTGATTTTCTAAATCGTAGCCAGATATCTCCACCTGCTATCCCGGAGAATGTATTTGCTGAGATAATAAGATTTGCTGTTACGGAATTTAGTTTCAATGACACAATGCATAGGCAAATTGATGGAGTCTCTATGGGTTCAGTCCTGGAACCAACTTTGGCAAACATTTTTGTCGATTTTCATGAGAATCATCTATTTTCTGGAACTGCCAAACCGCTGACATATCATCGTTTTTTGATGACACATTTTGCCTATTTGAGGATCTAATGGAGGCTAAAATATTTTTTCTTCATTTAAGGATATGCATCCGGCATTAAATTATACAACGGAAATTGAGAACGATTCCACTTTATTTTTTTGGATATTTTGGTAACTAGAACTCCATCCGGTTACATCACATCAATTTACCGCAAACCAGCCTTTACCGGACTATACATTCGGTCTGATGCATTCTGTTACAACAAATGTAAAGAAAACTTAATCAGTACCCTAACACATAGAGCTCTAATGATTTGCTCAAAATATAAATGAGATGACGAGTTAAAAACAATTGCCAAAACTTTAGCTAATAATATGTACCCATTAGATGTAATTAAGTCGGTTATGAATAAGAAAATCACTAATTTTGCTAAACTTAAACCGAATACGACTACTAAGTGTCCTATTTGCGTTTACCTTAGTTGGGTACAATAAATGGAAAATTTGCCAATCAGATTAGCTCTGTAGTTGAAAATTTTTATATTTTGGCTAATACGCGTGTTGTCTTTTCTACCAGGTCTGCATAGGTGTCAACCCGAAGGGACGTTCTCCCCACCCCAACATAATATTAACAATGCCATTTATCAATTTAGATGTAGAACTACCCAACGGCTAGACACGAGAATACATCAACACGTAAAATTAGGAATGGTACATTCCAAGTTGGTGACGTGGTCAACATCACATATGGTTCTGGCATCGCTGAGCATTTTATAAGTAATCAAAGTTGTGCCACCAATTTTAGCGCCGACTCTTTTAACATCCTCAGTCGTGCTCATTCTTTCTTACATTTGAAGGAATTAGAAAGGATCTATGCCAAGTCCAGACAGCCTTCCCTCTGTAAACAGAGGGAAT
>OZ038481.1:51947538-52035038 GCA_964036315.1 Acanthosepion esculentum
AATCATTTGGAAATCATTGAAACAAAATACCAAACTGTCGTAAGAAGAAATGATTACAATAAATGCATAAAATTCTTTTAAAAAACATTTAGTTTCTGCAACGTGTACGAAAAGACATATCAGATAACACATTACACACGCTCATACACGCGCTAACAAATGCTAACTCCAGCCTGCAAGCTCTTCTGTTTTCTTTTTATGTGCCATGACCTTTCAGGACATAGGCGATCATGGCTCTCCACCTCCCTCTATCCCTTGCAGATCTCAGCAAGCTCCTTCCCTCGGCTTCCTCCCCCAGACCCCGTTCTGTCATCCACCTGCTCAAGCTCCTTAGGTATGTCACGCGTTGTTTACCTTCTATCGCATGCCCTCTATTCGACCCGTGAGTATCAGATTCTCCAGGCCTTCCCACCATGTGTCCCAGCTGCCTTCCCACCATGTGTCTTCAGCTGCCTCTTCTTGATGTTAAATATAAGCTTCCTCTTTGTTTGCATCCTCTCTAAGACCTCATCGTTGCTCACACGCTCGGTCCATGATATCCTTAGCATCCTTCTATAGAGCCACGTCCCTGTCGCCTCGAGTCTCTTCTTCATCTTTGAGGAAATCGTCCAGCATTTGCTGCCGTAAAGAAGGACAGATGTCACGAAACAGTTCAGTATTCTTATCTTTGTTACCAAAGATATCCTCCTGTCTCGCAGTACTCTGCTCAACTTTTGGAATGTGTCCTTAGCCATCCCAATACGCCTACAGATTTCAGTGTCGCACTTACCGTCCTCTGTCAAGACACTTCCCAGGTATTTAAACTTCCGCGTCTGCTTGATTCCAGTGTTCCCGGCCTTCAAATCGCATTTCGGGCTCATCCTCTTACTGATGGCCATACACTCCGTCTTCTTGTAGTTTATGCTTAGTCCCTTCTTCTCACTCTCCGTCGCTACCTTCTGTAGTCTGTTATAAGTTAACTCCAAGCCATACAAAAAAGGTCGTTTTTTTTCGTTAGGAATTAAATTTAAATATTAAAAAAGCCAAACCCTAAATAACAAGATTCATCTATCGTCCTGTTCACACACCTCCACGGTCTTTTTAACAGTAGAGGTTTATTTTTAGTTTCTTGTTTAGGATTGGGTTTCCGTTTCCTACTACAGTCTCCCTCAACCCCATACTTCTAACATCTCCGCCTAAACACTGAAGTCTTATTTATTATTTATTCATTTTTCTCCAAAAAATGAGTAGATAGGTTCACCTATCATCCGGTTCACACTCCTTCCCGGTCTTTTCAATTGGAGTAGCAGTGTTTCATTCCTTGTTTCCTGTTTAGGATTGGCTTTCCGGTTCCTTCTAAAGTCTTTTCCTTCTCTTTCACGTCTCTTGTGTTTTAGTTTCATTATCGCCTTGCTAGGGGTAAATTGATATTTTAAAAAAATAATATCAGGTAAGATTTTCGCTATTGTGTCCAACTTAAATAAAGTTAGTAAATGTCCGGAACATTTTCCCAATTTTGGTCAATGGAGAAATGCTTTTCAATTTCTTTACTTTAATCCGATATCGCCAATTTGCAGCTTGCTTCTTTGGCTGCCCCTTTAACTGATGACCATAGTATGTTAGTACTGGGGAAGATAGACGAGCTTGGCTGTAATTGATAGTCCGTTTGTTTGGGGTTTTTTTTTAACATAAAAAAGATGTCTTTCTCTTACTTTTTAGTGCCTCCCATGCCCGTCTTTAAGGACTATCCAACAACTACGGCAGCTCCCACGACCACCACTACCGCTACCACTACTACGACGACGACTGCTGCGACGACGACTACGACCAAAAAAGGTGAGTCCATTTAGAGTATTTCTAAGTATAAATTCGCAAAGCAAGAACGGATATGCAAGCGTGTCTCATGGTCTATGAAAAATGATGTGATTTCTACATTAACTGCTATATAATTATTAGTTTGTGTGCTCTCTAATTTAAGCTACTCAAATATCTACAAAGTTATTTAATTAATTGAAAGTATTCCGATTATTTTTAGATCAACATGTCAAGAAATCCAATTAGAAACATTTCACTTTGGCTCGCTCTTCGTTAAATTTTTGCGGACGGTATATATATATATATATATATATATATATATATATATATATATATATATATATATATATATATATATATAAAAATATAACAAATATGTTATAAAATCACTACAAAAATAGCCATTTTGTTTCAACACTTATGGTGTCTTATCAAGTGATGGCGTTGAATGTAGAATAAAGTATATGAGAATTCAAATAACATGACAACGAAACTTGGTTATAATAATTAATGCTTTAATATTAGGTTACTAAAATAGAAATCATTCTAACTAATTAATATTAAATTTTACTATAAAATTGAAAATTAAAAATTACCAATTTTAAATTTAATCTGTGTTAAGTTTAAAATATTATAAAATTATTTAAAGAAGATACTGAGGAAAAAATACATATATTGTGTTATTTATTTTGTTTTAATTGAAAGGCCAAAACTTCAGTTATAATAAACGTTAAAATCTAATGTTGTGCTAAGCGTCGTTACAGATTACATACATTTGATGTGATGATGTGGGCAGAGGAGGGTGACATCTTTCAAAAGACAATACATACACAATCAGATTATAATACACAAACACGTAGACATATTTAGATATATAAACACGCAAAAACACGAACAAAACAGGAAATAGATGTCCACGATCCTTAAAAATATATATATATAGAACAAAGTGGGAAAAGTTTTTTTGTGACGCGTTTCCTCCTTAGGACTAAATTTGTTATATTGTTGCGACTACGCATGTGCACGAACGAGGAACGCTGGGAATTTTAAATTTTTAATTTTCTTTTTCATGTAATTTCGTTTAAATTATTTTTGTTTTTCTTCCCATCACTTTCGTTAGTAGGTATCCGACATTGTGTTAATAGAATTCTGCAAGAAATGCTCGAATGTTGGAAGAATCCGGGCGCAAATTTACTATAGATGACCTTGCGATCAAGACACTCTCTAGACATTTTCGTCGTCGTCAATTGTTTTCTCCTTTGATCAGAGAATCATTTTTTTATGTCAAAATTGTGGTCAGTCTCGTTACGGTGGGAAACCAATGCATTTGATGTACTGTTTTGTAAAATGTCTCTTTTTTGTTCATATAATAATTTATTTAGATTCTTGATGTTTCTCCTATGTATTTTTACGGCAATTATTACAGGTGATCGAGTAAATTCCTTCTTCAAGTTTTGTTTAGTATCGTTCCATTTTGCCATACATTTTTCCCTAATATTGTCCTTGATATATAGAAATATATACCGTTATCTAATATATATATATATATATATATATATATATATATATATATATATATATATATATATATATATATATATATGTATATATATATATATATATATGTGTGTGTGTGTATGCATGTATGTATGCATATAAATATATATAGAGAGAGAGAGAGACAGAGAGACTGAGACAGAGAGAGATTTGGCGGATGACAAGTCCAGCGAACATCGCGCTTGCAAGAGTCGTTGAAAGCGCCCTTGATAGATAGTTAGATAGATAGATAGATAGATAGATAGATAGATAGATAGATAGATAGATAGATAGATAGATAGATAGATAGGAACTTCTAGGTAGATTACAGTTGTGTTGAATATCATTCATTTGTAAGTTAATTGTTTTACAGTCGATGAATGGATGTGAAATCTTTTTGATACGGTCTATAGTTTTCCTCCCAGACTGGTGAAAAGTCAGTACCTTCTTCTAAATATTAGATGTATCCTTTCCTCTTGGTATTGTTGATCTGTTAGATTATACCTTCGCATTATGGCAAGTCAGCTGGTTTCCCCTCTTTTTTAATCTACGATGCCCAATCTGTTTCCTCTGAATATCTCATATGATTGTTCAACTTGAATCGATTAATTAAATGGTTTCAGCTGAATTTATTACATACTTGACCTCCCCAAAAAGTGTCGAATTTTTAGTTTGGGAGAAATAAAGCTCACTATTTAAGAATTAAAATACATATTTTGTGTTAATTATTTGGAATGTAAGTCTGAATTGGGAAAACGATTTATACATTTTTATTCATGAGAACAATTTTAGACCAATGCAGGCTTAAATGGCGAAACGCGTCACACAATGTTTTTGTAATTTTTTTGTGTAGTGGGGGTCACGAACTTTCAAGCGGCTCTCTCTCTCTCTCTCTCTCTCTCTCTCTCTCTCTCTCTCTCTCTCTCTCATATATATATATATATATATATAATCTGGATGTTTGGTTTGGTTTGGTTTACGGCATATCACCCACAATGGTTTATTTAATGCCGACAAAATTTTTATTGCTGGGAATTGTTTTTAATGTATTTCTGGTAATATTTTTTATCAAAAAATGTATCGCTGGTAATATTTTTTTTCAAAAATGCATTGCTGGTAATATTTGTTTTTTCAAAAATGTATTGCTGGCAATAATATTTTACAAAGTATTTCTGGTATTAAAACATATTTTTACACTTTCATAGTGTTTTGACGCCAGTTATTTGGCGGGGGTCAACTATTTTACCCATAGCTGGGACCCTAATAGATGCTACCACCCTATGTTAGGGTGGACTTAGGAACACCAGCAATTAAGAGGTGGTTCCACATTGGATGTGTTGTAGTAGTGTAACAGATTGAGAGAGAAGAGATGGATTCACACCTTTCTTCTTGTCAGCGTGTCAACATGAACTCTGCTCTTTCTTCATCACGTATGATTTCTAGCGTATATCCTCCTGCCCTCGTTCGCCTCTAGATCTCTTGTAAAGGTCCGCCTAGACGTTTCGGAATTCGCATCGATAATGTTCTGCACACGCTGTATAAATAAGGCGTCCTGACAATGCTCGAAGATTTTTGCGCTTTGCTCCATGCAATATAAAGCCGTAGGAAGCTTCCGACTCCTTCCGAACTTTGAGGACAAACCACCTGAAGCCTTCCAAAAATGTGCAACATCGCTGTGCATTGGTGCGTCGGAACAGTTACAGTAAGCCGTTTTATCTCATCCGTTAGTTCGCCCTTTATGCTCTGAAAAGATAAAAGCACATTAATTAGTAGATAACTGCAGGCGCGCAATCACATGTCCTCAAATATCTGTACGCATAAATCCATAAATATACTCATATAAATTTATATGAATATATATAAATTTGCACAAACACGCATATATGTGTGTGTCTGCGCGCGCGGGGGTGCGCTCGCGCGTGCGTGTGTGTGTGTGTGTGTGTGTGTGTGTGTGTGTGTGTGTGTGTGTGTGTGTGTGTGTGTGTGTGTGTGTGAGAGAGAGTTTTCTTTTCGGAGAATAAATTATATAAAAACTGTACAAGTGTTCTTTCTTTCCGAGCACTTTCGGCTATACATTTAGCCATTTTTCATTTTCCATTTTTATGTAATTTATCCTCCGAAAAGAAAAAATTATAAGATCACATGAGAAATTGTATAAACTAAATCAAAGCACCTTGTCTGTCATCTTCAATGAAATGTGTGCATATATATATATATATATATATATATATATATATATATATATATATATATATATATATATATATATATATATATATATATACTGGTCTTTCCTGTCATTTTGACGTATGAGGGTCAAGCAAATCAGTTTCAAGAAACCAACAGCCAGACTACACGAACATATCATTTGATTGTAGTCGTGAAAGAGCCGAATACAGAAAACCGGTGTGATGTATGCCATAATGTCCCAAAACGACCCTACGTATATTTTGAATTTAGAGTTGTCCTTCTCCTAGATCGTTCCCCACTCAAGGCTATACGACCTAGTCTGTCCTGCTATTTATCCGTAGCTGGGAGGGAAAAGAGATGGATTCATACCTTTCCCAAGGGTATTAGCACGTAAGTCAATGTAATGAACTCGACTGGAATTCGAACACGGCTCTCCAATTCCTCAATCCGAGCCATTATCCATTACTCCAAATTGTAATTTTAATTAAATTCTTAATGTATAATAATCGATCTCTGTGATTAATACCGATTTGGGCTCCATTATATTTACATAAATATTTTATATTTATTTCTATTATATTTATATAATTTTATATTTATTTCCATTTTATTTACATAAATATTTTATATTTATTTCTATTATATTTATATAATTTTATATTTATTTCCATTTTATTTACATAATTGTGAACTCAACAATGCTCAACAGCTCAGTGACCCGGAGAGTCAACATGTAGTTTATACTAAAGCGATACTAATCAGCTACTATTTATGGATAGTAGATTCGTAATTGAACAGATCTAGTTCTCTGAAATCTACGTTCACGATGGCACGTGACATGATACTAGCACAGCCATAGACGTTTGCCAACCTGTGGTATAGTTCTCCGGTAATTCCCGACGGTGCTGCAGTCTGGGATCGTCACCTCCTTAACAAATCGATCATGAAGTGATTCGAACCCGGTTTCCTAACGTTCTGACTGCCCGGCAACGTACTTATTAAAACACACACACACACACACACACACACACACACATATATATATATATATATATATATATATATATATATATATATATATATATATATATATATATATATATATATATATATATATATATATATATATTCAGTAAGGAAGGGAAGTTGACGTTGATTTTTTCCAGGGAACTGGAAGTGGGGCTTGGTATGATCTAAAACTACACCTGACAATGGAGTCAAGACTGAGAGACAGAATTAGGGTATCCCGAAACATTGTTACCTACGGGGGATATGTGGCAAATTTCTAGCACTTGTTTGCCACCTTACCAGGGTTGCGAGATTTTTGTATATACTTTTTATATGCATAAATACATATAAATAAATAATGATTATAAACTTAAATCGAGAAACTAGAATTATAATACACCTAGAAGCAAGAATTGTGCACACAAGCGATGCGTGAGAAGACTGATAGACGTGAGATTTGCTTAACCAATAAAAAGCAAACAACAAAAAAATTTTAAATACCGTAATTTTCTTTTTCTCATCTATATTTCATTTGCGGATCGAGCTTTACTAAAAATGAAACATTCATAAACGTTTGCTGTTTGTTTCATATCATATAATTCATTATAAGTTAGAAAGGATTGTCAAATTTGATAAAATAATAAAAAATACTTTGGTCTTTCCTCTTAATAATAACATAAACATTTTGGCGGTAAAACTTTGTTTTGATCAAATCTCAGTTATAAACGTTTGCTGTTTGTTTCATATCATATAATTCATTATAAGTTAGAAAGGATTGTCAAATTTGATAAAATAATAAAAAATACTTTGGTCTTTCCTCTTAATAATAACATAAACATTTTGGCGGTAAAACTTTGTTTTGATCAAATCTCAGTTATAAACGTTTGCTGTTTGTTTCATATCATATAATTCATTATAAGTTAGAAAGGATTGTCAAATTTGATAAAATAATAAAAAATACTTTGGTCTTTCCTCTTAATAATAACATAAACATTTTGGCGGTAAAACTTTGTTTTGATCAAATCTCAGTTATAAACGTTTGCTGTTTGTTTCATATCATATAATTCATTATAAGTTAGAAAGGATTATCAAATTTGATAAAATAATAAAAAATACTTTGGTCTTTCCTCTTAATAATAACATAAACATTTTGGCGGTAAAACTTTGTTTTGATCAAATCTCAGTTATAAACGTTTGCTGTTTGTTTCATATCATATTATTCTTTCGGATCCAATCCATATTTGATCCCAATTCATATATTATATATATATATATATATATATATATATATATATATATATATGTGTGTGTGTGTGTGTGTGTGTGTGTGTGTGTGTGTGTGTGTGTGTGTGTGTTTATATATAATAGTATAGATCGAATAATAAGAAGAAGAAATAGGAGAATATATTAATTTTTATTATTTTTATATCCATCAGTGTAATTACCCATCTCTACCTCAAAAGCAGCATATTCGGCCTTGAATATATATGCAAAACAGAAAGTGTTAGAGAATCCTAATTATATCCATTTTGTGTATATATTTGGTCCTCTAAGTATTCTTTAAGACAATTCCATGTTACCTGGCATGCTTTTAATCATTTCACCCCAAGCAAGGTTTTAAAGCCACTAAGACGCAAGGGAGTTACTGAGCGATAGGGAATATGAGAAAAATATATTATTATGGAGAGATGACAATTAAAGAATAAGAATTAACAAGACAGACGATAACGATTGACATTGCATTTATTTTTTAAACCCCTCGCCCATATTTTGCAAGCGATTTTATTCATTTATTTTTTTTTAGATAATAATGATTTTAGTGATACAAGTCTTACTAATTAACCCATACCTGGGGAGAAGAAGAGATGGATTCATACCTTTTCCAAGGGTATTTGCTCGTAAGTGAAATGGTATTCGTTTCTCCGATTAACAACTCCGAGACATTATTCATTCCTTTCCCCAGGTTATTTGCGCGTAAGTGAATATAATGAACCCAAGTAGAATTGGAACTCGGCTCTCCGATTAACAATTCAGAATCATTATTCATTACAACAGCCGCACATCGAAGCTTACAGCACCGGTTATTCCCACTGGTCACCCATCTAGATACTGACCACTATTTATGTTGCTTACCTTCCGTGATCGTATGGGAACCGGATTTTCAATTTGATGTGGCCGTAAGCTTATAAGGAAACGACTAATATTACTATCACCATTATGATTACACGATCCAAGAACTTACTTACTGCTTTATTTCCATTAATAAACGGCAAACTAAGATCTCACCGAATTTTTTTTTTCGACTCAACCGAATTTGAACTTCTTTTGAGGTTCAGTGCTTGTGACAGTCCGGCATAAAACTGCGTGATTAAAAATATGTGACTGATCAAACGGATCGATCTCCGGCTCTCTGCCTTATGTAATGTCAGACGCGCTATTTGATTGGCTCATGATTGCTCTACTTTTTCGCGCTTGCTGATTTCAATTTTACTTGCTGCTCTGTGGGAAAGTTGAATACGCATGCGTGCGCTTAAGGACATATTGGGAAAGAAGTGGAGGCAAATGCTATAGACATGTCTATGCTTGAGATATTTATAGGTCTGAATAACTAGATGGTTTTGTCCGTTCGCGACGTCAATCACTTCGCCAAAAGGAAGGTTTCAATGTCTGCAAATAGAAGTAATCTTCGTAAGACTCAAAATTACTAAGAACTAGAATTTGCATTAATTTATAATAATACTTTTCTTTATATATGGATACTGTGTGTCTGCGCGTGTCTGCCTGCGTGTGCCCGTGTGTTTGGGTCAATGAAAGAGACACTTAAAAGACAACAATTCTTTACTGAGTGGAAAGAGGAAATTCGCACATGGCTAAGAAAGCATCTAAGAAATTCCGAGAGGCTGTATATACCTGTATTCAAACGTGGAAGAATACGATTGTTGTGTTGATTATATACTAGGAGTTTATGGAGAGTTAGTGCTTTACTACATGCGTTCAAAACAAACAGGACGACAGCTTTTGAAGAGAAAGAAACATTACCTGCACTATTTAAATATATTTAATATAGGTACCTCTAATAATTCGCTGAAAAAAATAGTTCAATAAAAAATAATTCGCTGATGAAGAATATCCCAAATTTGATAAAAACAAAGTTTTACCGCCAAAATGTTTATGTTATTATTAAGAGGAAAGACCAAATATTTTTTATTATTTTATAAAAATTTGATAATCCTTTCTAACATGCTCGAAATTTTTGTTAAAAATCTTGTTTTTCTTGCATCAGCGGGGTCAGCAAAGATTAGGAAATTTTAGCGTCTTTTTGTGGTAAAAACAGATTGAGTTGGAAATTCTTACAAAATTTTACGGATTTTAATGAAAATTTCAGTATTTATACACAAATTGATAACATTATTTTAGAAACATTTTTTGAAGATCTTAATAGAAATATTTTTTTACATCTTTTACTCCTACAACTACCACCACCACGTACATATGCACACTTATTTAATTAATGAAATTTCAATAAATTAAACTTTGTCCCTTTTCATATATATATTATTTAAAAGCAGGACTCATTGGAGAATGTATATCATCATTTTTTTTTTCAAACAGTAACTCGTTTACCGAAAATCTGCTATGAATTGTAAAATAAAAACTGCAATAAAACTACGACATTAGTTAATTAGAAAAGCTTTTAATTGCTTTTAGAAATAAGATATATTAAGAACACTATTGTCTTAAGAAAAAAACAATTTCTAATAAATAATGACTTTTTACAATAATTGTTTTCATTTTTACATTTAAATTAGAATAACTTATTACGGTTTAAATATTTTTTAATCTTTTAGAATTCAATATTAATTTAAACCTTTTAGATGATATTATTAAGTGAAAACTATATTTATTAATCATGAATTGAAAAGCTTAGTAAAAATCATCAAATACCAACATTTTTAAAAGAATTTTAAATTTTTATGTGTTTAAACGTACCGATTTTTTATATTCGGTCGACCATACATAATATTATCATAAGATAAGAACGGTAACTATAATAAATTTACAGTAAAAAAAATTTTAAATTCAATTAAACATTAGATTACGGAGAATATTTTCTTAAATTTTTAAGATGACTATGTAATTAAAAATTATATATATGTGTGTGTGTGTGTGTGTGTGTGTGTGTGTGTGTGTGTGTGTGTGTGTGTGTGTGTGTGTGTGTAATTTGGCAGCAACTTTTCTTTTATACATGTTGTGTTGAATGTCAAAGACAACATAGTCCTGCACATTTTCTTTTGAATTTTCTGATATTTTCTAATGAAACTTTTTATTTGAAAAATTATATCAAAATATATCGGACAATATTTATTTCGATATAATTTTCAAATAAAAAGTCTCATTAGAAAATATGAGAAAATTCAAAAGAAAATATGCAGGACTATGTTGTCTTTGACATTCAACACAACATGTTTAGAATACATATATATATATATATATATATATATATATATATATATATATATATATATATATATATATATGTATATATATATGTATATATATATATGTATGTACAAAGGCTCACGTTAATTCAATTACTTTTTAAACGCCTTAAGATTGTCGGGTTAATAATGCATTTCTGCGATATTTTAAATTTGAAGTAAATAATAGTTGTTTCAAATCAGATTAATAAATAAATTGTGTATTTGCAGACAATGTGCGTCTGCAGGCTTAGCTTAAGAGAAAAGGGGTCCGAGAAACTTGTCAGCAGTTCTTGTTGAAGAAGAGCTCCCTTTCAATCTGTTGTGTAGAAAGATGACCGGCCTTGCTCCACTAAAGTGTTGCACATAGCTCTTCCATTGACTATAAGGAGAGTCGCGTATTCGTTGCAAAGAGTACCATACTAACTATGATATTCGCTAGCATTGTATTATTAATCCACGTGATTAAACAGTTTCTTTCACTAATCTTGTGTTCCAATGTTTTCTTTTGGAATATTGTTAATCCGAACTACAAGTTAATACGAGCGTTATAACACGCTCCATGGCTAGTTTGTCTATGTAATATAGTAATTTCTTTTAATGTTGTCAGCTCCGTTCTTTCGTAACGTGACGCCGCCTAGATATCGTGGTGGAAGTAAAAAATGAATGGGTCTTTGTGAATTACAATAGTAGTGATTGGCCCTTTCTTTAGATATTCAGCATCCACGTTTAATCTGTGCATGATTAATGTTATTCTCCGATTGATTATTCTAAATTCCATTATTGCGAAGTAAAGCGTCTAGATTGAAGACTAAATTTGGAATCTTTGTCTTTCTTTTAGTATATCTTGGTATGCTTCTACTATTACATATGCTGTAAAAAGGAATGGACGTTACATTCTGATAGATTCCCGCCTATAGAATCAAATTTATATATTTGTATATCATATTACTAAGTTGTATTTAGTGGGTTTTAAACAATGTGACTTATATTTTACTGTTTAAAAAATATGGATGTCTACTCAGACACTAAATATAAACAAAAACTGTTAGTAATAAGAAATAATGTTGTATTATAATAAAATAAATCGGATTAAAAGTACTTTTGTGTTCATTTCTATTTCCATACACTGAGTTTCAAAAACGTTTCTTTCTAATCTTATTATGAGATGTCAGCTGAGAGAATTTAGTTTTTATGTTTGTGAATACAGGACAACAATCTCCCGACGGATGAGGAGAAATCTGGAGGCAACAGAAATGTTGATCTACAGAAGGATGCTGAAAATTCTATGGATGAATGGAGTGAATAAGCAACAAGGTAGTCTTACAGAAAAAGCCAACACTACTACTCAGAATCAGGAAAAGGCAACTGAAATTACTTTGACACATAATCACGGAGTAGAGCTTGGAAAACTTAACCCTCCGTGGACATATTGAGGGCAAGAGAGATAGGGGAAAATGAATGGGTGAATAGGGGAAGGCATCGAGTCACTTAGTTGATGAGCTTGTGTGAATGGATGGTGGAATGGGGGTGGAGAGCCTTGTCAAAGGAAGTGAAACGCGAGATAGGAAGTTGTGGAAAGCCATGATCGCCTATGTCCTGAAGTGAATTTTATAAAAAGTCACTTGTCATGTCAAATATATACATATATATATATATATATATATATAGAGAGAGAGAGAGAGAGAGAGAGAGAGAGAGAGTAGAGAGAGTTTCGCAATTTCAGCTGTCGTAGTTGGATATAAGTTCATAATATTTTTTTTTCATTTACAGTCGTTGCACCTGTCGCCCAAAGTAATGCAATTCCGTCTAACACTGTAAATTCCAACATCAAGCCAGGTGAGTAAAATGCGTAATATATGTATATACACATATATCTATACATACATACACACACACACACACACATACACACACATATATATATATATATATATATATATATATATATATATATATATATATATACACTAAAAATCTTAAGGCCAATGAAATTTGAATCATATGTCGTTTTGTTCCTATTTCTCGTGAACAAGAATGTAAATGTTAGAAATATAATTATCCTGATCTCAAAAGCAAAATCTGAAAGTAATATTAGTCCCTTTTCGTACTTTCTAGGTATAAGCAAATAGGAAATAACATTTCTACTCAAAGGCAAAAATCGTGTTACGCAGTTATTTTTAGACTGATATACGTCAACCGCAATGCTATTAAATCCTACACGCCTAAAATTGTTATTCTTTTTTTATAATAAAATAAATAGTTAGTTTCAGTTAGAAGAGAGTCCCTTCTTTCCAATGATTCTCGCTAATATCTATCACTTGGATCCGCTTTCAGTCTTCAGCTACACATTGAACGTTATACGAAACCAAATAAAAAATTATCGGGACTGTTGCTATGGTACCGGAGCTAAAGTACGCAAAAGGAAGCCGCTTGGCACAGATAGACCTTAGACTCTGTCGCACATACACATTAAGTCATAACGTTCTCGCTCAGTCTCCTTGTTTATGGCAGTGCTTGAAAGGGAAATGTGTACAGTGTGATCGTCTCATCACACCACAGAGCTTTCATCAGTGACCATGGCTTGTGCAGCAGTTTTCGTCCAAGGACAACATTTCCCATGTCCGGCAACAACCATATTCCCCAGATCTCGCCTCGTGCCATTTTTTCAAAATCAGATTCCACATGAAAGGAACAAGATTTCAAGACGTCGTGTAAATTAAAGAGAATGCGAAGAGGCAACAGTTCGCTATCCCACAAGAAAGGAGTTCCAGGAATGCTTCCATCAATAGAAATGGTGCTAGATATAGCGTGTCGCTTCAGAAGAGGACTACTTGGAAGGAGATTAAATATGCTGAATTGATTTTTAATGCAGTTTTCTCTTTATAAGCACCAGACCTGATACTATTTGATCAGTCCTCGTATATCTTCAAGCTGTTAATTTTGCTTATTGTCCGAGTCTAAGATGTTGACCATTTTTCGTTTTATTAAATGCAATTTATGATGGCGCATACTCTGCATTCCGAACAGTGAGAAAAGCAACGATAAACCACTCCACAATCTTTCCCAAATAGGCATGGCAATTCGCTGATAATAAAAAGAGGAAGCTTTGGAGAGCCATGATCGGCTATGCCCTAAAGGACAAAAAAAACTAACGTACATGTATGAAATGCTATATATTTTTTCTACTAATCTGTTGACATGATCTAGCTGTTTATTACTTGGGTTTTAATCGGTGAATTAATTATCTTCTGCATTACATTTGTTTCTTTTGCACGATGAAAAATGCCCTTTCTCCCTCACACGCAGAATGTATCGAATTACCAGGTTGGATACATTTATTAAAGGTTATAAAGCTCTCGCATATCCGTGTGATAATGATTTGTATATTATATTTTAAATATAAACTACAAGACAGAGAGCATGGTTATCAGCAAAAGGGTGAGCACATGATTACAAATCGGGGATACTAAAATCAAACAAGTACAAATAATTAGATATCTAGGAAGTGTTCTAACAGAGGCTGGAGAGTGTGACATTGAGACCCGAAGACGTATTGGGGTGGCCAAAGATGCATTCCAAAAGATGAGACAGAAAAAAATTAGAAACAAAGAAAGGAGTACTGAACTGTTACGTGATATCTGTCCTCCTGCATGGCAGTGGGTGCTATACAATCTTCTCAAAAAGGAAGACGTGACTTAAAGTAACAGAAATGCAGTTCTACAGAAAGATGCTGAGGATATCATGGAGCGAACATGTTAGCAACAACGAGATTTTGGAGAAAATAGAAACAAAAAGGAAACATGCTTAACATCGGGAAGAAGCTGTTGAAATTTCTGGTGCACGTGATGAGGAAAGAGGGCTTGGAAAATCCTATACTCACAGGACAGATTGAGGGAAGAAGGGCAGAGGAAAGTAACGATGGGCTTGAGCAAATGGATGGCAGAACAGAGTTTGGGAGAAATAACAAAAAGAAAAACGTTATTAAGAGCTACAAGGGGTAGGAAGATGTGGAGGGCTATGACCACCTACGTCCTGAAAAGGATCAAGGCACATAAAAGATTAAACTCCTCTCTACGAATCTTCTTTTGTGATTATTATTACTTACAATGAGAAATACAACATGACTAGACAATTATATAACTGAAGTAATCAAAAGAATATTCTATCTTTTCAGCTCCGTCTCTCACTGTTTCGCAGAATGGAGATGTTCTAATAAACACTAATGGTAAGTTTCAATCTTTTCTCAAACATAAAGAACAGCATTTTCAAAACTGTTCTTTTCCGTTCACTTTGACACTAATTCTCCTCCTCTCCATTTATGCGATAATCATTTCGGCAAATTGGGCTCTTTAGCCTTGGATGGTAGCAGTAATATGCAGAAGTGGGTGCAGATGGTGCAACGGCCCCGGGAATCCATATCAGAAGGGTATCCAATCAAAGAGTGAACTAAAAAATAGCTTATATTTAATTTGAATAAAGAGTTTGTTTCACCTGTTTTTATTTAAAATGTCTTCCTTTCTCACATTTCTCAGTACTATGTAGCACCCCCCCACACACGCATGCACACGTACTACTTTAGTCTTAGAGGTATACAATCAAGGGGTTTGCTCCGGGAATCTCCAAATCTCTGCGCGTCACTGGATGACAGTCAATCTAGGAAAAGGGCTTCCTGAAATCCAAACTATGGGAAAGACAACGGGAAATCTCCCCCACAGTCTTTTCCACGATGTAATGGAAATTTATAATGGAAGTTTATAGATAATAAAGTAAAAGGAATCTGTATCAGGAAATCCTTATTATCTAAAAAAAAAAAGAATTCTGACAACGTAAAAATATTTTTCTGGCTTTAAATAACCTGCAAAAGGTTGATGAGCCATAAAAAACTCAAATCAATCAATCAATTTTGACTGTGATCTCTACCACTCAAAAAAAAACATGCAAGTACGAACAATACTTCTCATTTATCTTGAGACTGTCATCAACGCCAACAATACTTGCTCAAAAGGCTTTCGGCCACATCACGTTGAAACTTCAGTTCCCGTACGATGAACGAAGTTAAGGAACGTCGAATCTGGTCAGAACTTGGGAATACTAGGTGCTGCAAAGCTTGAATGTGCGGGTGGTGTAATGAATAATGGCTCGGAATTTTTTTAATCGGACAGCCGAGTTCAAATTCCCGTTAAAGTTCGTTATATTCACTTAGGTGCAAATACCTTTGAGAACGGTATGGATCCTACTCTTCTCCCTCCAAATATTGGTTAATTAGTAAGACTTGTATCAGTAAATCATTATCTCAAAAACAAAGAAAGAATTCTTACAATTTAAAAATATTTCCTGACTTTAAATAACCTGCAAAATGTTGCTAAACTATAAAAAATGAATCAACCAACAACTAAGTTTCCCAAATCATTACTTTACTTCCCCATTTTTGTCTACTAAGTCATATTGGTTGACTATTTCCATAAATGACAAAACTTATAGGATAAGAATCAGATACATCCTGCATAGCTCTACATTCATCACGACAATGTACTGTTGTGAAGTCCGTTTTCAGAATCTCCTGTATCCAACTTACACTTTTTATTTACTTCGTGTGATGTTTAATTAAAGATGGCAGCTTACTTGCTTTCATATGGTTAGCCAATGTTTTAATATTCTAAATCTCTCTGTTGACATTCGTAACACCAGCTTTTTCAAATCCATTTTTTTGCTTTTAACGTTTTTACTTTTTTCTCAAATCTCTTTTTGTGACCTTCTTAAGACCCGAATTTTTCTTCTATTCAGCTTGGCAGAGTTTTCAGTTTCTTTGTTGATTGAATCAATTGCTAGCACTGCAGCTAGGAAATTTGCTGTGTTAGTTTTTCTTGCCAAAATCTAGCTTTTTTAATCATTTCACCCTAAGCAAGGCAATAAAGCCACTAAAATGCAAGAGGGTTACTGGGTGTTAGAGAATATGAGAATAATTATACTATTAAGGAAAGAAGAAAATAAAAGAACAAAAATTAAGATGACAAAAGACGGAAGATAACGATTGATATTGCATTTAAATTTTTGAAGATCAAAATTGACTGGGAAGCAAAAAGCCGAACAGAGTTCCACAAGCGAGAAGTGTGATAGAAGAAACCGTTATCATAGAACTTATGGTTACATGAAACCATTTCAAATGTAAAATCATAAAACCTTGTTGCCAATCTAGCAAGTCTAGGTACCATAAAGCAATGATTCTCCATTTTTTATTGTTCACTCTCCTTGTTTTTCTTTTTCCCATTCTTTCATACTCACTAGCTCCCTTGTGTCTTAGTGGCTTTATTGCCTTGCTTGGGGTGAAATGATTAAAAAAAGTGTCTTTTAAATGGATAAACTCATCGTGGAGTAAATCGAGGTAGCGAGCAAATATGATCTCAAAATGTCATTGGGGTGAAGCCATCTTACCTTTTCCTACTTTTTTTCATCGGCGACAACTATAAAACTAGGCCTCCTAATAACTTTCTCTTCTCTTATCTGCGGTTTTTTTTATTCTTGTTTTTTTATTGTTATCGCTCCTTATTAGTGTTGTTTTTATTCTCTCATATTCTCTAACACTCGGTAATACCTTGCGTCTTAATGGCTTTATTGCCTTCCTTTAAAAACATTAATTAGCATAATAATATCTGCCGATATGTATTCAAGGATAACATTTCAAAGATAGAGTTATTTACACCACAAAAATGCACTAAACTAAAAGCTCCCTCTTCGTTTTCACGCTAATAGTATTATTGTCTTCTTAGATGGTAATTTTATATGATAATAAACTTGGATTTAGTGAAATAACTCAATTTATTGAAATAATTTTCAAATTAACAATTACTTGAAATTATGAATCAATCCTCGCATACGATTTAGTTTCTTCCAAATATTGCTGATCTTAAAATTCGAACGTATTCGTCATCAACGTAATATAATTTTACAACCTTCTGTAGTTTACAGATTTATATCTTTCACTCGCATGTTAGTGTCATCTTCCATTTTCACAACGTTTTAAGGTCTTTATGCCGATTTATAGATTGTCTTGCTACTGTCATGACAAAGATCTCTGACCTTTTCGTTTTACAATGTCGTCAGTACGAAATATTCGAGATTTAACTTTTTTGCATTGTACCCACGTTTATGTGTTCATCGCTAGATAAATAACATTTGCCTTTAGATTTTAAATGTATACAACGACACCAGCGTGACTGATAAAGTGGGAAAGCGAATAAATATTTGATCTCAAAGTCACTGACTGGGTCGATATGATCAAAATAGGCTATTATCGATTCACGAATAAAAGTTGTAGCCAATGTAACAAACGGGCAAAAAATAAAACCACAAAGTCAAGTTTAACTTCAGGTTTCTTGCTTTCATTTCTATCACTTGTTGAAGACATTGTTTAAAATAAGTTTTAACGACCAGATGACGTTTAATTATACAGCTAGAACATGTCATCAAAACGATATTCAAAATGGTAAGCACTTAGAACATGTCAACAAACAGATAGCATTTATTTTTTAATTATACACTTTGAAAATATCTACAATCAAGTGTTCAAATTGGCAGACAAACTTTTAATTAGGCGTGTACAACATGTCTGCAATCAGGTGTTCAGAAGGGGAGATAACTTAATTATACACAGGAAACATGTCTGCAACTAGATTTTTAAAATTACGGATAGCTTCTAATTATATACATAGAAAATGTCTGCAATCAACTGTTCAAAATCGCAGATAACTTTTAATTATATATGGAGAATACGTGAGCAAACAGGTGTTCAAAATGGCGCATAACCTTTAATTGCGCACATGGAACATGTCTGCAAATTGATTTTCAAAATGGCAGATAATTGTTAATTATGCACGTAGAACATGTCTACAAAGTTCAAAATGGCAGATAACATTTAATTATGCACGTAGAAGTTGCAAATAGATTTTCTAAATGGTGGGATTATTCATTTGAAGGATAGTTATTAAATATAACTTTATACATTAAGGAGATAGATAGATAGATAGATAGATAGATAGATAGATAGATAGATAGATAGTATTGTAGAATACTATAATGGGTATATCCCCATTCACATAAATACAATAGTAAATGCTGTATGTTGGTCTGCAGTCGGAGATTCGTCTCCGGCAGTGCTGGTCAAACTCTCTGTCTCCGGGCAGAGAGGATGCCCAGACGAGGCTATGTCAAAGGACAGAGTTTCGTCTCAGGAAACAGCTATCCAACCCCGTTTTATACGAGGTCTACAAGGAATTTTTGGCCAAGCCTACGCGGTCGGATACCCCACATTACATTTGGTTTTGTGCCACATCTGACCGTGTGGGGGGTGATTGGTAGATATCCTGCAGTCGGAGATTTGTCTCCTGCTGTGCTGGTCAAAATCTCTGCCTCCGAGCAGAGAGGATCTCCTGACGAGGCTATCGCAGGTCAGAGTCTCATTTCGGGAAACAGCTATCCGACCCCGTTTTATACGGGGAATTTTTGGCCAAGACTACTGGCTCGGATACCTCACATAAGATTCGGTCTTGTGCTACATCTGACTGCGTGGGGCGTTTGGTAAATATCCTGCAGTTGGAGATTCGTCTCCAGCTGTGCTGGTAAAACTCTCTGCCTCCGAGCAGAGAGGATCATCTGACGAGGCTGTCGAAGACCAGAGTCTCGTCTCGGGAAACAGCTACCCGACCCCGTTTTATACGGGGTCTACGTGCTCAGATACCCCACATTAAATTTGGCCTTGTGCCACATCTGACCGCATGGGTCGATTGGTAGATATCCAGCTGTTGGAGATTCGTCTCCAGCAGAGCTGATCAAACTCTCTGCTCCCCAGACGAGCCTATGTCGAAGGGTAGAGTCTCGTATCAGGAAACAGCTACCCAACCCAGTTTTATACGAGGTCTACGGAGATTTTTTGGCCGAGCCTACGAGCTCGGATACCCGACATTATTTTCGGCCTTGTGTCACATCTGACCGCGTGGGTTGGTTGATAGATATCTTGCAGTTGAAGATTCATTGTGGAATTCACTTGACTCTTCTAGCAGTTGATTACTTCTACGCGCCACTGGCGAATCTTATATGTGTTGTTCTTGTATTATCCTTCATTACCAACCTTCGTTTGATTATTCTATTCAGTAACCTTTCCTAGATTACAATAGATAGATAGATAGATAGATAGACAGATAGATAGATAGATAGATAGATAGATAGATAGATAGATAGATAGATATAAATATGGAGACATAGGAATCAGTACGGTATGGTTACTGGAGGAACGGTTGAGTAATGGATAGCGGCTCGGATTGTGGAATCGGAGAGTTCGAATTCCAGTTGAATCCATTACATTCACTTACGTGTTAATACCCTTGGAAAGTATGAATCATCTTCTTTTCTCATGCTATGGGTAAATAGCAGGACAGACCGTGTTCTATAGTTTGGGATGGCAACTGTACTACTGCAGAAAGAAATGGCAACCTACTTCGGGAAAAAATCTGCCTCGTCAGTTATGTATCGAAAGATACCTGACCGCCTAAGCGTATATCACGCATGGCAAATAACGGTCTGACTGATGGTTACTGTCAGTTTCATGACTTCTAGCGATCTCTAAACAATATTTCACTACTCCTCTAGCGGACTATATATATGAGACACTGGGAGAATATGAGAAGTAGGCAAAAAAACAAAAATAGCCATAATCATCTTGCCCGAAAAAGCTAAGCTTGAGATCATTTCCAAGTGTGGACGCAAGAACAAATTCCTACTACACTACATACATCCACATCATGACAAAAATAACTAAAGAAAATTATATAACATAATCTAATAAAATTTACTTCAAATACCAAACCATACAATTAAAGAAAAATATACGAAATAAAAAGTATATAAAATAAATGAAATTTATAAATGCATAGGGTAATAAATACAGATAAATACATGAAAAATAAGAATAATTGTAAATAAACCTAAGCCCTAAACAAAACCAAAAAACTGAGATGGGTTGGGCTCCTTCTTCCACCATTTCTTTTAGTCCTCCATTGCATTATGTATGGAGCCCGTTAAATGAGTAGTGAGATGTAGTCTGCAGATTGCTTGAAGTTGAGAAACAGTCTTCATGTAGTTTTGATTCCTATATCCACACTGTCTATATCTATAAATGCTTGATCACCAATAAACTAAGCATTATTCTTCAATAAATATAACTATATATATATATATATATATATATATATATATATATATATATATATATATATATATATATATATATATATACATATATATATATATATATACATATATATATATATATATATATATATATATATATATATATATATGATACCGAGTGTGTATTTCGGCAGAAAATGTTCTTTAAGACAAATGTTATTAAAGACAGCAGACGCTTTTTTGGCGATTAATTTTATTGGTCGATTTTTCAAATTACGAATAAGGAGAAAGTTTCGACAGAAATTGTCCAAAGTTCATTTTGTAAGAAATATGATCCAAGCTTTCAATATTCGTAAGTCATCATCAAGTTATGTACAGCTACAAAACTCACCAGTTGTCTCTACTTGACCTGATGATGACATAAGAAAGTGAAAAGCTTGGACAATATTTCTTCCAAGATGAACTTTGGACAATTTCTGACGAAATTTCCTCATCATCTGAAAAGGATTTTCGTAATTTGAATAAGTCGATTAATATACATATATATATATATATATATATATATATATATATATATATATATATATATATATATATATATATATATATATATATGTATGTATGTATGTATATAATCGGGACAAATGCTCATTTAAACATAGTTTCTTAAATAAAATTGACAGATTGTGCCAATTATGTTTCAAAATGAATTGTTCTAAATGCTGAATTGATTTTCGTACAAGAAAATGTTAAGGAACTAATTTCAACTAACTTCAGTCATTGTTAAGACCCAGAGTCATATTTTAAAATCCTATGATGCTGACACAGAGAGGTAAACTTACTGTGGTGACTGAAGCCGAGCCGCCAGATCAGTACTAATAACATTGCTGATTCTTCTTTGTGTTTTATCAAGGAGTTTAAGGTAAATAGCAGGGGAACCGGACCATATGTGGCAGCAATATTCTAAGCATATGCTATATATATATATATATATATCTTGCAATTTCAATAAATTATAAAATAAAATAAATAAATAATGAGACCTAACTGCCCATTCAGTACTACGCTTAAATTTATGAATTCGTTGTATCAAAGAGGAAAGCTTGTGAAAACAATTGCCATGAAAATATTTATACCAAAGGTACAGGTAAGTCACGTTACGGGGATAGGCAACTGATTGAATCTGTGACCACAGGTTAGGACCGATAACACTGGAAAGTCTTCTTGGGATTTTTTGAGAATCTCTAGGCTTTAATACCAAATATTGCTGCAGGCGAAAAACGCCTAAGAGAGAGAACATTTGGCAAGTGAGTTAATTTTGTATTCTATATATTGGTTCTCAGAATTTGTGATTTTAATTTTTTATGCTAAACTATAAATTTTATTTTATTGCATAAACACATTTAATTGACATAGCTAGAAATACACATGCATACATACATACATACATGCATATATATATATATATATATATATATATATATATATATATATATATATATATATATGTTGCGATGGATAAACTGTCGCCTAAATTACGCAAAAATGAAAATAATACTGACATCTGATTTTAACAGATATATTTACCAAAATTACACCAAAATATATTAAAATACTAAAGAGTAAATGTATTCAATAAAATCGCCGTTGGCTTCAACCATGGCCTCCAAATCACTTCGGAATCTCCTGCAACTCTCCTGGACGGTCCTCTTGTATAAGTTGGTTAATGCTGCCGTAATCATTACCTTCAGTTTATCTTTGGTGTTACAAGGGGTTTTGTTAGTCTCTCGCTCAACTGAACCCCACCCATAATAATCAACGCGGTTGCAGTCTGGGGAGTTGGGTTGTTAGATGTAAGATAGGTGATGTGGTCGCAGAAATTGTTTGACAGCCATGACTAGCTTCTCCTGCTTGTGTGGCATGGCGCAGTCCTGTTGCCAGACATAGGTTCTTCCAGCAACCAGCCTCTTGGCCCAGGGCAACACTACCTCCTCAAGTCCCTGTGGGAAGATGACTGGAGGCATAACGTCGCCATCACTAGTGATCACTCCAGACACCATGATGATGATTGGATATATCATCCAACTCTTTCCGAATCCTCGGCACTGTCCTCAGATTGACACCCAAACACTATTAAACGTTCGTATTGGAACGTCCAGCGCAAATGAAAAGTAGTACAGCTCGCTGTTTCCAAATTTCTGGTAAAGTGAATTGCGTCATGATGTTGTTTTTTCTCAGAGATGGTGCCCAACTGACCCTATTATATTGAGCAGTTGACAGGATCAAAAACAAATAACGCACATGTGGAAAATTAAAAATATAAAATGGCGACAATTTACCCATCGCACTGTGTGTGTGTGTGTGTGTGTGTGTGTGTGTGTGTATGTGTGTGTGTGTGTGTGTGTGTGTGTGTGTGTTATTCTTAAAACAGGGAACATTTTATTAATCAAAAAAGTTGGATACAAAAGTATCATCTCGATTAAAAATAGAAATTCAAGGTGACGTAAGAATGTCGTACCCACCTATCAAAATGTTTAGTTATTCATCGTTTTAGGTGTCGGTGTGAGGCTGACTATATAGGTAAGACTATCCAACGGCTGGAGATGCGAAGAAGGCGGCAGGCGACTGGATCTATACGTACAGATGCTCCATTGGCATCCAGGCACTCGCAGACGCACGAGTCTCACATCGGGGACCATTTATTCAGTTCTGTCACACATGGATCCAATTATTCAGCGGAGTTCTTCCCTGTGCTGCACAGAGCTCAGACGAAACACCATCTTAACATCTCGAAGGCGGTTGTTATTAACACGTCTCGTCCGACTCTGTGTAAGCAGAAGGAACTGAAACACAAACTGTCATTTTTTGTCGAATTCTGTCTCTTTCTAAGCAACTTTATATTTTTCCCTCCCTTTGTCTCTTTTAGACCTATTCAGGGAAATTTGTTTCCTTTCAGTAGTTTATCTTAATACCGAAATCTTTTTTTCTTCCCGCGAAGCATCGGACGAAAAGTACCTTAAGTTTCTGTTTTTAATCAAGACGATAATTTTTTATCAATTTTTTAAAAATAAAATGCTCACTGTTTTAAGAATTATATTTAGATGGTGTGTCAGTAAAAATCTGTTTATATATATATATATATATATATATATATATATATATATATATATATATATATATATATATATATAACAACATCCAAATAGTCACAACCACTTCCAAAACCATTATGGATATGATCAGAACTAAAAACACCCATAACAATAATTCAGAAGTAGGCGTATATCAAACCAATTGCTAAAACTGCAGAATTTAAAAAAACGTATTTATGAACATAAATGGGACCTCATACATAACAATATAACAAATGCACAGAACTAAATTCGACCAAATTTTTTATCTATAAATGACACACTCATTAAAAGAGATAATAATATACTCAGAATGAAAATTCTCAACGGTGCTGCCATTGAATTTTATCAAAATATAAATCTACGCCCCGGTTTTTCGCAGTTTTTTATTATTTCCCCAAGCCAACATACACAACCACAAATATGTTTAAAAACCAAAAGAAAATCTTTAAATTCATTAGCTCATATCTTTGAAGTTGTACAGCACATACGGTCGTCTCATACCATAAAAATTTTATCACAATCTAAACAATATTAATTTTTAAAAGTTTCTTGAATATTACTCGCCCATTTTACTTGTTGACAGACTTTGAATTATGACACTATATATCATTAATATGCTTTGACACTATATATCCTTAATATGCTCAGCCAGCAAAAATATATCTGCTAAAGATTATTAAAATGACATCTAAATGAAATAAGTTAACGTGTTAACATATTTCTCAAGCATACCGATCAATATACACGTTTTAAATATAATGTTTTAAACTGTGTCTTAAAGCATTCGTCTGTTTTAGATTGTGGCCTTGAGTTTAGTGGGATGATCAATGTGAATATCAGTTCTTGACAATGAAATCAATGAAACCGGAGATAATATTTGCTTTGTGAATTACTTCAGGTGGCCCTGTTGCTGTTCCAAACAATAATCTTGACCATAACAACCTGATGGTAGCGCCATTTTCTGGACATCATGGAGGACCGTACCCACCTTCTGGATCCATCATAGGAGATCTCCTGCTCGGAAATCGCCAAGTACAAGGTAAGAAATATATTATCTAACTATCAGCAAATCAAATAATATTTCTTCGTTCAGGTGTCTTCTAAAGTAAACATCAGATGTTTTTAGACAATTTCTAATTTAATTGGTTGATCATTAGATGTTTTACATTAGAAAAAAATGTCATTCAATCTATCGTTTTAAGATTTCACAATAAATTTTGTTATTGAAAAAGAAACGTTAGATAGCACTATCATAAGATTTGATGGCTGGCCGCTCGTATCCGAGCACGCCTGAATGCTGGGGCGACTAACCAATCTCTGTTGCACGCACCTGCTCAGTCATAAGTAATCGTGACCGAGGATTAAAGTGTACTGGCGTTATTCAGACTTGATCATAACAGATAATGCGCTCTCTCCCAGAAATCGTAACTAAGATCCGCTCAGTATAGTACCGTATAAACCAAAGATGGGCTCTGTGGGTGTTGAACAAACACAAATATGCCTGAGCAGGTGTCGGCAACAGAGATTGGTTAGACGCCCCAGCAGACAACCGTGCTCGGATACGAGCGGCCAGCCATTAATATATATATATATATATATATATATATATATATATATATATATATATATATATATATATATTATACAGATGGCTTTGAAATTGACGGAACACATTTTCTTTTTCGTCCATATACACACTCTATCCCTGATATAAGCCATTATTACCCATAAACGTAGCATGCCTTAAACTATTTTAAGCTCATATATATATATATATATATATATATATATATATATATATATATATATCAATTCACTTCAAGCAAGGCGATAATGCCACTAAGACGCAAAGGGCTACTGAGAGTGAAAGAAAATGAAAAGACTTTAGAAGGAACTGATAACCGAATCCTAAACCGGGAACAACAGATGTCCTCTCCTCCTATTCAAATGACTGGAAGGTGTGTGAAACGGGAGATAGGTTAACCTATCTACTCCTATTGAGGTGAAAAAATAATTATTAAATATAATTTCAGATTTCAGACGGAGACGTTAGAAGTATAGAGTTGATGTATATATATATATATATATATATATATATATATATATATATATATATATATATATATAAAGACATGTCTCATTAAATAATTCAGACAAGTTTTGTCTACTTAATTTTAATAGGATCCTCTCATAATTACAGACAAGTTTCTTAATATCCTTAATATCTTGTTGAAAACATGCTGCCAATACATATATATATATATATATATATATATATATATATATATATATATATATATATACAGGGGTTGGACAAAATAATTGAGACACTTGTTAAATTCAAAGAAAATTTATTTAATATGGAGTTGGTCCTCCTTCAGCTTCACAGACAGCTTTAATACGTCTAGGAATGGAATCATACAGCTTCCTGACTTCATCCAGAGGAATTTTCAGTCATTCTTCCATTAAAACTTCTCCGGCTCTTTATGACACGACGGTAGAGGCTCCTAACTTGTTGCTTCAAAATGCACCACAAATGTTCAATAATATTGATATCTTAACATTGGGGAAAGCACTCCATGTGTTCTAGCTCACTTTCATGCTCTTCATGCCAATTCTTAACCACTCGAGCGGTATGTATTGGAGTATCGTCTTGGAAGATGCAGTCACCATCAGGGAATAAAGTATGGGCCATTGGATGAACATGATCTCCCAAAATGTTCAGGTAATCTTTGCTGTTGATTCTACCATGCAGGGCAACGTTTGGACCAAGGTATTTCCATGATATGGCGGCCCAAACTATCACTGATCAACCTCCATGCTTCACTGTTGGAAGAAGGCAGTCAGGTTTGTAAACTTCTTTGGGATGCTTCCACACATAAATTCGCTCTGAAGTTGGGAAAAGAAAAAAAACTGGAATTGTTTGAGAATATGACTTGCTCCCATTGGTCTGCAGACCAGGCATTTTGATCTCTGCACCACCTCAACCTCTTTAGAATGTTGCGAGTGGAGAGAAGAGGTTTCCTCACAGCAGCTCTTCCATGATATCCAGCCTTATGGAGCTCACGACGAACAGTTTTAGTAGAAACTGAACTATTCAGATGGTTATTCAACTCGGCAGTCACTTTGGCCGCATTTGTCCGGTGATTTTTTGACACATTGCGTTTCAATGCACGTCAATCCCTGTCAGTAAGTTTGCAAGTCCGGCCCGAATTGCTACGGTTGCTAGAGGTCTTGGCCTGTTTCTCGAATTGCGTCAGTGTTCTTGATATAGTAGCTCTTTAAAAACCAAACAGTTCAGCAACCTTAGTGATCGAGGCTCCTGCTATGCGAGTTCCAACAATTTGGTCTTTTTCGAACTCGGAGAGGTCACGCATTTAGCTTAAATTTTACTAAATTCTAAACATAAATAAGACAAAATCAGTAAATTAGATAAATAAACGTATTTACAATAGATATAACCTGCAATTACGAAGTTTTAGTTAAAGTTCTTAATATAATAGGTCTTTGAAATATAGGAGTGGATTTTGCACCTCTTCCAATTATTTTGTCCAACCCCTACATATATATATATATATATATATATATATATATATATATTATACTGATCGTTATAATATGCTAATATATGTATACGAGTGTGAAGATGTTACATGTATTTATATATTTTCATTTTTTAATTTAATTCTTTTTTCTTTTAATCTATTCGCTTTTGTAATAAATTTATTTTTTACCAGTTTATTTTTCTAGTGAGTACGTGGCTCACTCTGCTATCTTAACAGTATGTTATAAATATTAGCATTCTACCTTTTAAATATTGACATATTCCAGATTTTAGGACAAGCAATAGTCTTCTATTCAGTCTGGCTTTGACTTTCCAAAAAGACTATCTTTTCTTGCGTGTCAGATAGCAGTACTAGCACATTAGCTTTAATCAAAGTCATAGTGGTGATCTCGCCTCTACTGAATATTTATTACTCTGAAGAACTGTAATTCAAAAAAATTCATTGTAACTTTTGGGACGCTACTCTTTATTTATATGAATCAAGCATTTAGATATGAAACCTATTTTTATAATTTTTATACGGTCCTTTTAGTGTTAACCTATTTAATGATTTTTTTTTCAGTAACAACGAGTTGGCTATTATTGATATATTTTTGTCCTACATTTTGAAATGAATTTAATATTTTATGAATCTTTCTGTCTAATCGTGCTTGCTTTCCTCTCTATTTCTTCGTTTTTTGGGTTTGTTTTTTTGTCTGCTTTTGTATTTTTATTTTTATCATTTTATTTTTGTTTCACTTTTTCTTTCTTTTTTTTTTTCGTTTTTTCACAGCGTTTGGCGCGGTTTATTCTCTTGATTTCAAGTAGACTTTTTTGCCTGCTAGTCAAATAAACCTGACGAAACGCTATGAAATAAGAACGAACAAGATCCTAAAAGGATCACCGAATATATTTTTATGCTTTCCATTACTTTTTAATGTTGCTCTATGCTTTTCGTTTTGTGACTTTGACCATTTGAAATGTTGGACAAAATTTTAGTTTGACGGAAAGATACACGGTGACAGTCCCCCTGTTACTTAAACAGATTTACGTAATTTTCAGTTGCATTGTAATGACACGTGACTACTTACTAAGTGAATTGATACTTACCTGGCACAGTGCTCTGTCCTTGTGCTGGTAGTATCACGGCTACGACTAGCTTGGACCGGCTCTGACCAGCCTGGACCAGCTATGACAAGCCAAGACCAACTATGACTAGCCTAGACCAGCTATGACCAGCTTGACAAGCTAAGACCAGCGGCCCGAGTGAAAACACTTGGGTCTCCATGTTAAAAACTGACCTTGTGTCACAACCTGACTGAGTGGGGGGGTTAAGTAAATCTTACTTAAGTGAATTTATAAATACATCTCTATTATTTAAACGAAGAATTATTTTATTGTTAAGTGGGAATGAGAGATTCTTGAATTCCTTCATTTAAATCTGCAAAATTTTGCTCTATGCTTTTCGTTTTGTGACTTTGACCATTAATTTTACCCCCTGCCTGTTCGTTTGCACCTAGATTCCGATTTCTGCTTTTCCCAAAGACAGACACTTTCTTCTTTGAATGTTGGGGTCACACAATCTTTCCACAAGCACTGACAATAAATCCATATATTGAAAAGTATACAACACCTGGATTGTATAGCGATTTTCAAAGCGTAGCTTAAATGTGGCACAAGGCCGAAAGTATGGGGCACCCAGTGATGATTGAACTCACTACTCAGTCGTAATTGTTCTAGCAAGACAAGCTTGTTAACCATTACACCGCCTCGAGGTGCCCCACCTGGATGGTATAAATATCCATATCAAAGTCACAAAAGCCATGATTTTCGGAAGCCTGTTAAAGGCCCATCTTCAGGTATGGTCAATTTTATTTGATATTTGGTATACGAAATCTAGTCATTGTATAGACTAGAACACCGATCGCAAACATTAAAAGTGCACTCACTAAACATAGTCTTAATCGAAATAGCAGCAGTAGTGGGTTTCATACATTTGGTCAGAGATATTTGTTTCTGGTTTTGGGGTAGATACTGTTTCGGAGATAGATTCATGGCTATTGAACTTCAGTCAATTATTGACTTATAACTATGGAAACCCGGAAACTAGAATTTCGATTTAAAAAATTGTACTGACAAAGTATCGTCGACAAATTTTATCAAAATTTAAAAAAATAGCAATTATTAATTAATTATTTATTTACTTACACCGAATATTCGACTTCCGGTTTTTGGATTGTTTTGGGGGGGGGGTATAATCTTTTCACCCCAAGTGAACGCCACTAAGACGATAGGGGTTACAGAGAGCGAAAATCAATCAGAAGAAGACTTTAGTGAGCAGAAAGGACAATATAAGAACAAGATTCAGGAAGACAGAAGATGGTGAATGGTGTTGCATTTAAATTTTTGAAGATCGCAGGTGACAGAGAAACAAGAAACCGGAAGAGATTTCCATAGGCGAGAAGTCCTAGAAAAGAAACAAGTAGAATAAAAATTACGGTTATATCTAATTATTTCAAAAGTAACACGATGAGACCTATGTGCCATTCTAATAATACACTTAAATCCATGCGCTCGATGTACCAGGGAGGAGAGTTCATTAGAATGATTGCCATGAAAATATTTATAGAAAAGACAGAGGGAAGCCATGTCACAGCGGTGGGAAAGTGACTGGTGCCAAAATTTTTAAAAGAGTATTTTAAATTTTTTCAAAACTAATTATAAAAATTTACGATACTCGCGTTTAGCTACTTTTGGTTGGTTGGTTGTTTGGCGGTTTTATGGCATATCAACCACTATGGGTTATTTAATGCCAGATCCGGTATTTACTAAATATATCAAAAACGCATAGCTGGCAACATCATTGTTTCAAAAACGTATAGCTGGCAACATCATTGTTTCAAAAACTGGCAACATCATTGTTTCAAAAACGTATAGCTGGCAACATCATTGTTTCAAAAACGTATAGCTGGAAACATCAGGTTTTAAAAAAAAGTATAGTTGGCAACATCATTGTTTCAAAAAAGTGTAGTTGGCAACATCATTGTTTCAATGTGCTGGAAAAGACCTGGAAGATCACTATTTTCCCATAGCTGGGACCCCAACAGGTGCTACCACCCCGGGTCAGGGTGGACCTGGGAACACCAGCAATTGGGCGGTGGTTTCACGCTTCCTAAAAACCTCCTGATCAGAGGCCTTGCTGTTGGATGCAGTTTAACATCGTACCCAGGACGATTAGCTACTTTTATTCGATTTCATTTATGGTTTTTTTCTAAACATAGCATAAATGTGGAACATGGCCAAATGTATGGGGTACTCAGGGAGGATAGAACTCACTATTCGGTAGTAATTGATCTAGCGAGATTAAGCTTGCTAAACATGACACCACATCGAAGTGTCCTAAATTGTTTTCCTTGAGTAGCTCCGATGTGGCACAAGGCCGAAAGTGAGAATCGACTCACTATTCAGTTGTAATGGATCTAGCGAGACAAGCTTGCTAAACATTACACCATATCGAAGTAACCTATTCGATTTCACTTATGACTCATTAGGGAATTCGGTTTCTCACTGGTTTCAGAAATTTGACAGGAATATGAGAAGGTAATTCGGTTTAAACAGAAGATTGCAAAACATTGATAGAGTGAATATATCACTGAAAAATATTACCAGTCGTGCGTATCGTAGATTTGGTTAGAGACAATCATTTCGAGGCTTTCCATTCTGACGACAAAGGAGGTCAGCCTCGTTTTCATTCTCTTCCGATAATTTTACAACGAATCATAGATAGAACCGACAGAAATGTATAGTTCTATGAGTCACGTTGCCTTTCACCTTTGTGCCCGATGTCTCGTTGCTTTTGTTTTATATCTGAACATTTCATTTGCACCTTTTCCTATGCATATATCCGCATGCACATTACTGCACCTATATCTTTCATCTAATACTCGTGTTCCCATCCGATTTTTATTGCATGTTGCTTTATTTAGATGGCTGACTGTGTCATTATTTTGTTTCTGTGTATGAAACAGCTTCATATCAACGCAATCGCTGTAATCGTTAATGTTCTATGGTTATAACGATATCTTCCCTGTTTTTCTGGTGCATTTCTATTCTTCTATGAATTCTTGAGTCTTTTCACAGTTTTATGAAGCACTTTAAAATCTTCGCATTCTGACTACTTTTATTAACACTCTGTCTGCACTTGTATGGCTTAGAAAATAAAAACAGAGCTCTACTTTCACGCCTTCAAAATTCACTGCACTGTATTCAGCAAGAAAATTAACCCCAACCTAAAGAGCTTTCAATGCTTCTTGCACAGGCAAAAAGTCTTCTTCATTTTCATTCTCCGACATCATCTTAACATGTTTCTTCCTTTCCCATTTAGGTCCCAATTCGTACGCCTATCTCGATCAAGCCCAAAATAAGCGGTTTTACAGCCCGGCTACTAGTCCACTTTCAGTTAGTTATATTAATGGAAATAACAACCTGAACGATTTTATGTACGGTAATCTCAACACTGGTTCCAGTGGCAGCTTATTGAAGGCCTTCAAGACAGCGGCGTTATTAGGTAGGGGTGTGAATCGCAGTCCACAGAATAGAAACGTCGTTCCAAAGAATTTCAAGTATAACTACTTCCAAGATCAGAGGGTCCCGATCTCTCAGCTACATTTTGATGAACCTCACATAGCAAAAGCTTCTCAGAATAAAATACGAGAAACAAGGTTCAGGTATCCGATTCCGCTTATGACTCATCTAGAAATGCCAACAACAGGTATTTGATTATTTTCGTGCGTCTGGTATGTTTGTTTGTTTTTCTTTTAATAAAAACAAAGTCCGCTGCTGTTTCTGTGTTTATTGAATCTTATTTGTTTTTACTTTTTATTTTCATTTTAATCATTTTAACGTCATATTTTTTTTCGGATTTTATCATTTGATTCATCTTTATTCTTCTACTTTTGAACGTCAGCCCTACTCATTGGCCTTACAAATTCCTTCTTCATTGGTCTTCCTCGGTAATACAAACGTTTTCTTTTTTTAATAAACATTTCTCAACCCCCAAAACAATAGGTTACACTCTTACTAATTTAATCACTGATCATCTTGATTAGAGGTATTTCAACTTGAAGGAATACTGCAAAACAGTGTGAGATATCATCTTCGGCAACTTTACAAATAACTCTTATCAGTCCTCTCCAAACATCCCTACCTTTTGCTAACTCAAGAAAGTCCTGAAAATCTTCCAATCTCTTCAAAGTTTTTCCGCAGAATAATGGAATTGATGTTTTTTTTTTCAATGTTGTTGTTCAAGGATTATACAATGGTTGTTCATCCAATGTCTGTGGATGTTTATTCTTCCATTTGCATTGCTGACAAAACCATTTCCATAATAATTACTGTTCCCAAAACAATTAACTTGTGCTGCCTAACCTGAAATTAATATCAAGTCCTTCTTTGATCTTGGTTTCTTGGAGACAACATACATCGGTTTTATAATTATCAGCACCCGGGACCCAAAATTCTGCTTTTCCTTTTCACAAGTCCTTCATCATTAAATATCTCGATGGTAAAATGTTTATATGCAATTAGATGCATTTACAAAGTTTTAAATAAGACGTTGCCAACTTTAAAGATAGAAAACCAAAGCAGCCATTACCTTCTCCTCCAAATAATCATTTAAAAGGAAAAAAACATTATATGAATCAATTCCATCTCATGTATTAAGAACACTCTAGATGACACTGATAAACTCTGTTACGACAAATACCAACTAGCAAACTCTGACCTTGGACAACGAGTCGGTAATTTGCGGATTTCTTCTGTTTGAAAAATCTTTTCTTCTTTTTTTCCTAATCTTTCAAAGGTGACGCACTTCCAGATTTTTACCCTCGTTATCCGCCAAGACATCTTTACTGGCCTAACTTTGGACATCTTGCATCAAGGCACGGATTCATGCTGCCCTCAGCAGGGTTTCACATGCAAAATCCTTATCTGAGGAATCCTTTCTTACAATGGGAGGCTCAGCAACAAAAGGTCACTCCTCTAACGTCCCGCCTCTCATATCCCCAACAACAACAACAGCAGCAGCAACAACAACAGCAGCAACAACAACAGCAGCAACAACAACAACAGCAGCAACAACAGCAGCAGCAGCAGACACAGCAGCAGCAACAACAGCAGCAGCAGCAGCAGACACAGCAGCACGTTGAGCCAACACATCTAGATTTTAATTCATGGCCAACTCGACTCCATCAGCAACATGACCAATTTATCAATCCACCTAACTCTAATTTTAATCTATGGAAAACGCGTCAACAACCACGACAAATGAATCTGCTAAGTCCAAACCTTCTAGCGAGAACCTCTGTTGTAAATAATTTTCCCTTTAATAATGCCGTTCAAAATAGTCAATTCTTTGATCCCAATTTTCAAAGTACCGATAGCTCAAATTTACGTTCAGCAATGATACCCCATCCCAGAAACGCGCAGATATCAAATTTTAGGCATCACATTCAACACAGACAGCATCTTCCAAATCACACTTCTAATTTGAACGTCACACCTCGTTCGATTTATTCTCAATTTCAAACATCGATTAACCCTCAAATTAATGGCTTAAGTTCTAGGTTTTCAACAACCGAAGACATGATTGAACCAAAAAGAACAAATTTTCAGATGCAAAACGTTAGATCAAGCCGTGAAAACTCCATTCCCAATCGAATGAATGTCGATGGCTTAGACAGATGGATTTTAAATAATCAACAAGCAGTTAGAGGTTTTAGTTCATCGCGTTTGAATCCAGTTCGTCCATCTATGACTCGATCCGATATTATGTTCAGAGATCAGGCATCTAATTTACGCCCAAATCATGATATATTTCACCAGGGCCCTGGTTTTAATGCCGGTGCTAACGTCTGGTTATCGAATATAGTAACTAGGAGTACTGACACTCTGAATAGGCAACATCGGTTTACCCGTGAATCGAGGTTAGGGTTAGATCACCGAGACACACAAGAAAAGTTACTGTTCTCAAATCAGAAATCTAACATAGCAAGGGGCTTAACTCACGACACGGGAAATGCTGAACGGCAAAATCAGCGTAACCCCGTAACAAATGAACGCTTAGCTCAGCGAGGCTTAAATGAACAAACAATGAAATCGAACCGAGATCAATTTAAACAAGTCACGACACCGTCACAAGATGTTAGATTTGCAAATACAAAGCAAAATTCACCATCAATGTCTCGCTTAGGTGAACCGGTAGATAATGTGCAACGTTTGAATATGGATTCTGTTTCTCGTAGACTTCAAACATTCGACGGAAATATGATAAGACAGTTCGGTTTGAACAACAGATTGCAAGACATTCATAACGAGGGTATATCTTTGAATCAAAGTAGTACCAGTGGTACGATTCGCAGCATTGGTCAGAAACCTTTGTTTCGGGATTTCTCATTCCGACAACGAAGTAATATTAGACCTGCTTTTCATTCTAATCAGATAATTCAAGGTCATGGTTTACATAGTGAAATAACATCTACTTTACCAGAAGAGGTTCTCACGATTAACCAAGGTTTACTGGGTTTTACTGATAAAATTATTGAAAACAAGAGAAAAGGACCCTCCCAGAAAATCGACCTGAATATGATCAGATCATCGGCATTATTTGATGCTGCCAATATTCTTAAAAATGGTACTAATCTTCAAGTTGGACAAAGTGTGGACGTGGCCCTTGAAAATATGCCAAAATCTATAAAAGCCAATCAAAGTTCTCGGATGGAATCAGGTATTCTTTTGCTCTTACTTGCTTTTTTTATTTATTTAAATTCTTTGGGGTTTGTATCTTTTTATTGTCCATAAATGTATAAGTCGGCTATCGAAAAAATGAGCATAAAAGAAAAAAATAGAATTCATGAAAATCACTAACCTTTTAAGATTTTAAATTGAGTTAAAGAAGTTTTTGATTGGTGTTATAAATCGTTCGTTCTGCTTTTCATTTTTTCAAACGCAACCTAAAACAAGATTTACACACATCATAAAAAAATGTTCGTTCATATTTCTGAATTTTATTCTACAAAAAGTAAAATACAATTACATTTTATTCAATTACATATCCACCATTATTTGCAATGACTTGATCCTACTTATCAGGCAGCTCTTCAATACTTTTTTCAGTAAAATTCGACAGGGTTTGATGTAAAAAGGTTTTTAACAATCTTTTGAATCTGGTTTTTTATTAGAGAAACTTTCCCCGTTAAAACATTTTGCAGCGATCGAAAAAAGTAACAGTCGGTTGTTGCAAAGTCAAATGAATATGGCGGATTTATTGAGTAGAACAGACTAACCGAGTTCCAAAACATTCGTTATTACAACTTGTTTCCAAAAACAGAAATTTATTATGACTTCACCTAATATATAAAATTTAATAAAAGTTTAACTATGATGAATATTTGTATATTGGAGCAATTCAAATTTAGCACAAAGCTATTTCATAAGGCATAGAGTGAGGAATGAACTGATTAACAATGGATTTCCTTAATAGAATTCAAATTAGTAAATCACTGTGCGTGCCTTGCATGAAAACAAAAACAATAATTTTAGTTAAGTGAAAACGACTTATTTTATTTATTTTATTTTCTATTCACTTTCGAGCTGTTCGAACTTAATTCGGAATTTTGTTTCCGCAAACCAAAATAGTTGAAATTAAACAGTCCCCAATCAGCCTATCAACCAATATACACTGGGAAACATTTCCTATTTATTTAAGCATGCATTCCTCGCTTTTCGAAATATTGATTTACACCATTTCACTTTTACGAAAGACTGACATTAGTACACTTTATCCCTGCTAGCCAAAAAAGCGCAAGTCGAAAAAGCGATTAAAGTTAATTTATATGGGGGAGAATTTGATTGTTCCCAAACCAAAATAAATTACTTTCCTTTATTTATATCTGCTGCGATGTCGAAGGTAGAGGTCTTTTGTGGCTGATGTGGAAGGCTTGAACTATAAAAAGTATATTTGACCACTTCGCCTTACGAATTGTTCAAACATCGTTCAAAACTGCTCCAAAACCTGTGTATCATTTCAAAAAGAAGACCATACGTTGATGCATCACTGCTGCACGATTAACCACAATGAAAATCTCAGGTACGGCCAGATGCTTTCTGACTGAATTTTAGGGATTATAAGGAAGGGATTATAATTTACATTATTTGCAGTCGGGCTAATATCTTTATCTGTGCTGTTATCATCATAGCGTTTCAGCCGTTGGGCCATCCAGTCTTCTCCAGGTGTCTGTCGATCCGGGTATCCTTCAGAGAATTTCAAACTAAACTCTTTATTTTTTCCGCGAGGATGGATTTTTTTCTCGTTCCACAGTCCATATCTAGGGATATCACGTTTATTTCTTTTTTAATACAACTCAATATTTTTTCTCGATTTGTTTTCAACCCGCTCCAGGGATCGAACTCACCTTTAGTATATCACCAAATTCACGAATCAGCGCTGTAATTCTCTAGGCTATTATCCTGAAAAACGCCTGAGAGAGCAACGACCAAAACGTTGTGATAATGACAATAAAGATGAGGACACTAGTCCGACTTTAAGTTAGGTAATACCGGTCAGATATTCAATTTTCTTATTGGATACTGTGTAGAGATTTAATAGCTTTGAAGATTAAGTTAAAATAATGCCTCAAAATATCACTACTTATAAAATAACAAAACTAAAATGTCTGCTATTTATAATAAATATACATTGTTTCTTCACTGTTTGGTACAACTCTACTGTTCATAATGGCAGCAATCTTCAGGCACTGATTTTAAACTGACCGTTGTAATATTTAAGTATTAATGGTAGCGTCCATTTTAAAAACTACGTGTATATATACATAATTTAAAAATTACAATTTTTATTTTTATTAATTTTATGTTTTATTTTTTTATTTTTATTATTTATTAATTTCACACACACACACACACACACACACACATATATATATACATATACATATATATATATGTATATATATATATATATGATAAAATATAGTTTTAAAGTATGCTATATTTATGGGTTAAAGTGTTCAATATCAGGGATAGTACGTATGTAAATCTAAAAGTTAACATTGAAATCAGGCACAGATGGTCTGTCGATTGCTTTTAGCATAAAACAGACTGTCTCCTCTGAGTTCAATGTTTACTTAGATACACACACACACATATATATATATATATATATATATATATATATATATATATATATATATATATATATATATGTGTGTGTGTGTGTGTGTTTGTGTGTGGCCAAAAATATACTCACTTTTTGACTTCCTAAACGTCTTGATATTTTTTCAGATTCAAGCATTTAATTTCATTTAATATTTAATTTAAACTGTTAATCTTCTTTTTAAGTCAATAAACATTTCTTAATTTTAACTATTAATCTTGTTTGCAAGTCAGTAAATACTGCATTTATTTTCATTTAAAGAATGAATACATTTTTGGGGGTACTATATATATATATATATATATATATATATATATATATATATATATATATATATATATATATTAAATGAACTGCTGTACTGTTTTAGCAGTAGGTTATTAATGTCAATATTTAAATTTTACAACGGTCAGTTTTCAATCAGTACCTGAATATTTTGCCGGCATGAAACTCAGAGTCGTACCAAACGCTGAGGAAAATACATATTGCTGATAATATATATATATATATATATATATATATATATATATATATATATATATATATATATATATATAATTTGTATATACTTGCTATATAATTGTCTTTATTTTTTGCTATGTTTTGCTTCATTTCAATGTTGCCTTTTTTGTTTCTCTTGAAATGCCAACCTCCAAATTGTCATATTATTTTCTCTTCAAATAAATTCTTACATTTTATTACCTTTTGTTCTTATTTACCGTCAACTACAATGAATATGCAATTATTATTTTCTCATTTGCTATTTGTTCGTTAAATTGTTTTAGATTGATTGTTTTAGTAAGTGCAAAAACGGCAGAAGATATTTTTGCGGGAGAAAAGAATCTTTGATAAAAATGAGAGTTCCACATTATTTTGCGTATACGAATGACAACGTGGCAAAAATTCTGTGTATCGCGTTTCGTCCTTTAGGATTTCAAAGCCGACTTACGAATTTACTTAAAAAACAGAAACAACCAACACATTACCTTTCCTTGATATTATGTTAAACCGTATTGCTAATGACCTAAAATTAAGTGTCATCGTAAATCAACTAATAAAAATAACCTTATAAATTTATATTCTCACCATAACCAAAAAATAAAATACAAAATAATTATCGGATTTTATTTAAAGAATTGTAGCCTTCAATATTTACAGGATGTGGAGAAATACATTAAAAACACCTTTAAGCTCCTTCAATAACCAACTTATTATTCAACGCAAAACAGTAAGCTCGTAAAACACTTCAAAATGGACCATTCAGGAAAATCCAACAAATTAATATATACAGGGTGTCCTCCCGAAACTGGAATAATTTAAAATGTGAAGTTTTGAGTAACTACATGTTCCAAACAAACGAAATTAAATAGGATTCATGTTGAACAATAAAATTAATAAAACAATAATATATATATATATATATATCAAAATTCGAACAATATATTCAAAGGGATGTAGATTTTTTTAAACTGATTTCAGACGCTTCACAAATGTTCAATATACCTGTGACACGACAGAGAGAGAGAGGGGGGAAGTAGAATTTTTCCCGTTAATAATGTTCAAATATATATATATATATATATATATATATATATATATATATATATATATATATTTCAGGATCATTTTCCAACTTATTCAAGATGATCTTCTTCCTCTCTAACATTTTTTCTGTCCTGTAGTAACAAGACGCCGCACAGGTTTCACGTATGATTTCATTTTGAAGTCTTTATTCACTGCTCTTTCGACTGTCATACCTGAATCTCCTCTCTCACGTGTCAAACGCCTTATGGATGAGTTGGATCTTTTCTAATTGATCACTTTAGCTCTAAGTTAAAATGATGATCCCTCTTCATGTTGTGACGTCCAGATCCATTTTCCTGTTCCCTCTTTTAAAACTTATTCACCGTTCTCTTGATGGTTTTTGAATGGACTTTGAAATGGAAGCCAGAATATGAATGTTGTTACTTACTGACGGCCTAAATAAACTTTTCCTCTCAACATTTCTCATTTGAGAAGACAGTGGAGCTGACAGAAAAACGATTTTAACTTGTTCTCTTTCTAGCTGAATAACTCAAAGTGTTTTTCGGTGATTCTTACGAAAAATGGTGTCAATATAATTAAAGGTATTATCTGGAAACTTGGAAAAAAGAAACTTAATTAGTATTTGTGGGATGGATAATTATGCGGTTACGCGATTTGGACAATTTTCCTGTTACACCCAGTATATATATACATATATATATATATATATATATATATATATATATATATATATATATATATATATATATATATATATGTGTGTGTGTGTCGGAGGACGAAAATTTTCTATGAAAATTTCTCGTACATTCAGACCGGTAAATGTTACTAATACTGTTTATTATAAAACAGAGCATTTACTTAAATATTTGTATCTATAAAAAGAATGTATAAACATAAAAATGTCTTATTATATATATATATGTGTGTGTGTGTGTGTGTGTGTGTGTGTGTGTGTGTGTGTGTTTAAGCAATTAATCTATTTTTTTATCCGATATCATTTCTTATCATTATAAACGTTAATTTAGTAGGTACATCTATTAGATCAAACATACCTTTTCTTTCCTTCTCTTTCATTTTTTTGTAACAACGAAAACAATGAATACGGTCCAACAGGCCGTTAGACTTTAATTCCGCTGTTTAAAAAAATACGTGTATGTTTACTCAAACACGTCACCATGCAGTGTTGATTCCTATGACCACACTCTCTTTTTC
This sequence comes from Acanthosepion esculentum, assembly GCA_964036315.1. Taxonomy (NCBI): domain Eukaryota; kingdom Metazoa; phylum Mollusca; class Cephalopoda; order Sepiida; family Sepiidae; genus Acanthosepion; species Acanthosepion esculentum. The sequence goes on from OZ038481.1 coordinate 51,988,393, forward strand.
TTTCATACACACACATACACACATAATATATATATATATATATATATATATATATATATATATATATATATATATATATATATATTAATTTATCTAATTATTGTTTATCTGTTTTTTACACTGATAAATTGATTATGTCCAGGGGTTTACATTTTTGTATCCCCCTAGGAATATTGATAAGGTTGAAAGTTTCAGCAAATTTGAAATATTATATTCTCAATTGAAAAAAAAAACATCCACCCACTTCCAATGAAATTTAGGTTACCTTAAAGTCCGCCTAAATGATTTTGCTCATAGATTCGTGAATTCTGGCAGAAGAACCATTATCAGACTGCCAAATTATTAAAATCCGGGACAAATATTTATATTACTGAACCTGATAAAGATTTAGTGCAGTTATTCTTAATTATTCTATGTTGCCAAAATGTCTACTACATTAAACAACAAAAAATTCTAGAAGTTAAGTGATATCTCGTTTGATGACACCTTGAAGACGAATATTACGTTTCAAAAATGGTTTCTTGAATTTCACAAAAGAAAGTTCCCAACGTCCCAGAATGTAAGGTCTACCTAAAATTCATAAACCGAATATTCCACTTAGACCCATTTTGTCCATGGTTGATTCTACCCAGCATGAGTTGGCGAGATGGCTTGTAGAAATTCTTGATCCTGTTCTGAAGTTTTATTCAGACGACTCCAGAGTCCTTTCAATTTACGTCATATATACGTAAATTACAGCGTTCTACTGACACCGAATATTTTGTATCATTTGATATTTCTAGTCTGTTCACCAATATACCCTGAGATGAAACTATTGACATTTGTGCCGACTATTTATATCGAGGACCCATAAAACCTCCTTCCTTTCCTTAGAACGTTTTTGTTGAGCTGATCTAGATGGCTACTAAGTCCTTCTCGTTCAGTTTCAATAATGTTCTGTATCGACAGATCGATGGTGTATCGATGGGTACTCCTCTAGGACCACTCATGGCTAATATTTTCGTAGGGTTCCAGGAGAAAAAAATGTTTGATAAGGTTCCCAGACCATACTGTTACGTACGTTATGTCGATGATACCTTTGCGTCTTTTATATCACATAGCGAGGCGGATAGATTTTTCAACATTTGAACAATTTCCATCCCTCCTAAAAATTTACGATGGAAAGAGAAAATAATAAAGTGTTGGTTTTCTTAGACGTTTTAATCGAGAAAATTTTCACATCTTTTGTCACTAGCCTATACAGAAAACCCACTTTTACAGGGTTATATCTTAGCTGGGATTTCTTTTCCCTCCAAGTCTAGGAAAATTAACCTTATCAAAACTCTTACCCGCCGTGCACTAATGATATGCTCGAAATGTAAATTGGAAGCTGAACTTCGGCAAAACACCGACATTTTCCTCGCAAATGGCTTTCCTGAAAGTGTTATTCTGAGTAACATTAAACTTAAAATTTCTAAGTTTAATGATATTAAAACATTTGGTCCTACTAAATGTCATGTTTATATCAAACTACCATGGATTGGATCTCGTTGTCAATCTTCTGCTGATATGACCTCATCATCTATAATGCACCATTTTAATTCTGCTGTACTACGTACAATCCTTTCTACTTTCTGTCCGTAAAGACATTTTGCCTATCCTGCAATAAAACCTATTTATCGCTATAAATGTGAGTGCGAAACTGACTCTTTGGGCAAAACCATTCAACGGTTCCAGGAGAGGATTGCTCATCATGTGCCTGGTGCTATTCGTAGGCATATGCCAATAACATTAACAGACACGTGGATATGCCATTGGCGAACATTTGTTAAATATAGATACTTGTAGGAACAACTATTCAGAAGAAATCTTCTCTGTTCTGCACAGAGCCCGGACAAAACAGCATCTGAATATCCTAGAAGCTATTGTCATCAACACTCAGCATCCGGCTCTGTGTAGACAAAGAGAACTTAAACAGAAATTGGAATTGTTTGGAGAACCATTGACTCATTCGGGATGACCTTCTTTTTTGCTTCCTTCCTCGCATGTTTTTTTTTAATATCTTATTTAAAGAAATCGTCTCTTCAGAAGTTTAATTCCGACAATTTATCTCTGACAAAGCGTCGGACGAAAGGCATCTTAGGTTATGTTTATTTTATTCGATTTTAATCATTAAATATTAAATTATGATCCTTATTTTAAAACTCGGATTATATATATATATATATATATATATATATATATATATATATATATATATATATATATATATATATATATATATATGCGGAGATGAATCGATAAATCTGACAATCCGTTTCTAAAAGTATGTGATTAATATTGACTTCTGAATTAAGCGACGAAAGAGATTATATTGAAAGATAAACATTTTTGTGTAAAAATAAATTATATTTTGATAAGGCTACGAATAGTTGACAACTATATATATATATATATATATATATAATTTAATTAAAAAATCCCTACTAACTAAAACTTTCATGCGTTTTCACGTATTATATATATATGTGTGTGTGCGTTTGTTTACGTATATGTGTATTTGTTTTTTTTCTCAAAAGTAGTACCAAGATTTTTTATAAGCGTAAATTGAATTGAAATTTACCAAAATTTTCTTTAAACGTACGAAAATATTTTTACAATATTTATCAAAATACGTGTGCAGACTTTTGAAATAATTACAATAAAAATACTAATTACAATTCTTATTACAATCATATTAAGAAATACATTATTAATTAAATTAATTAATTAAACTCATAATGATTACTCGTTTTCCTGATACCTATGGTTAAAATAATCATATACTGTGTTATCATTCCATTTTTGATAATAGGTATCTATTTAAGAATAACAATTAAAAAATATAATTGCGCGAATATTAATGATAATAATAATGGTGTTTTTTTCTTTATTGCGGATTAACAGTAAAAGAGAATCAGTTTAGTGGTGCTGCGTGGATCAATGTAAAGGGCGAACTTCCGGTAACTCACCATGATGCTAATCCAGCAAAGGATACCACTTCCGGGTCAGTTGTCTTGAGGGCAACAGGAGATCATCAATCAAAACGGCCGCCATCTTTTGCTTCCACTTCCGGTTTGGCAATGCAAGCCCCTGATGTAAAGAATGTCGTCGATTCTACTGCACATGAAATCGCTAAGCTATTTCTGAAAAGTCTTGAGGAATCAATGAAAACAATGTCTAATTCAAGAACGGAACAGGATGTTCTGACGGGCCTTCAAACGTCCGAGCCAACCATCGCTGTAATTGAAGCCGTGGATCAACACCTGGGTCATGGTTTTCAGTTCGATGGAACGACCCAAAGAATAGTTAACACGGGTGAGATTGTATCATTAAATATAAAATTTTTATGTATTATTTATTTGTTTTTTTTTCAGGGTCATGTGTTTTTATTTCATAAAACTATTTCGTGGAGTTGTACAGTATTCTTTTGATTCAATAGATTAAGCACTCCATGGAAATTAATTGTAAATTGAACCCCCTAAAAAAGCCAAAACAAATATGCCGATGCTGTATATAGAAAATCTAGACGGATCGATAAAGTAAAATTGGAAAATGATCTAAAAAAACTGTTCTACAATCAGTTGTTAAATGGGCCAAGTTGTAACGTGTTAATTTTAAAGCCTCGAAAACGAAACTGATCTCTCAATCATCTGAGAAAATGTTTTTTTAACTTCCATCAGTATGACTGATGCTAACCTCCAGAGAGAGACTCATTGCACCTTCTCGGGCTAATGTTTTCAGCTGACATGAAGTAGAAAGATTATATTGAATCAATTGCTAAGCTAAGAAATTTGGTTTACTATCTCGTGTTAGACAAATTTTTAGATCTAGCATACGTATTTATATCTTTTGTCTTTGCTTTGAAAATTGCTGCCACATCTGGCTTCTGTTATATATTTAGATATTCTTGATTAAATACAAAGAAGAATATGCAATGTTGTTGGCCCTGACATCTCGGCTTCAATCTCTTTCCCACCGCCGTAACGTACCTTCCTTGTGTCTTTTCTATAAATACTTTCATGGTAATTGTTCTGATAAACTTTTGTCTATGGTACCTAGAATTTATTAATTTAAGCTCAGTACTAGATTGGCAAGTTTTCATAAATTTACTGTTGAAATGGCTAGATTTAACCGTAAGTGCTATGCTAACAGTTTCTTCTATCGCACTTCCCGCTTGAGGAACTCTCTACTGGCTTCTTGCTTCCTCGTCAACATTGATCTTCCAAAATTTAAATGCAATGTCAAACGTTATCTTTTGTTTCTTTAATTCTTATCCTCTTACAGACCTCTCTCTTTAATAGTAGTTTTTCTCATATTCTCTAACCCCCGTCAATCTATTGCGTCCTAGTGGCTATATTGCCTTGCTCAGTGTGAAATGATTTTAAAAAAAAGTAAAATTAAAATGCTACAATTTCCTTTCCTTTGTAGCTCTTAAATATTTTTTCTTTTCGCAAACAATCTCCGCAAACCTGCTTCGCCATTTATTCACTCAAGCTCGTCAGCTAGATTATACGTTGCATTCATCTGTCCCGCTTGACTTAAATCTTTCCTGTGAGTATAAAATTTTCCACGCCCTTTTTCCTCATTATGTGCCCTAGAAATTTCAGATGTCTCTTCCTCATGTTAAGTCTGAGTGTCTACGAATTTTAAAAAATTATTATTTTTTTTATGTTTTAAGATGTCATGTCGTATAAGCATATATGTTATGGCTTCCACGGGGGGTCAATTTACATTGAATTTACATAGCGAACTGGATCCCTTATTAACTTTTATAAACATTAATGAAAATGTTATTTATATTCGTGATCTGGAGTGCTTAATCTACAGTAATATGAAGAAAGAAAATTTGCAGTGCCTGCGGCAAAACTACTTCACCTATAATAATAATAATAATAATAATAATAATAATAATAAAGAACAATCAAAGCTAACAGCTCAGACTTTGATGGCAGTCCCTGCAGACTGCAATAAATCTTTGAAGATCTTCAAAAAGCAATCAAAATACAAAAACCTTGAAATCGAAATCTCAAAAATGTGGCACATGGGAACATCAACAATCCCTATTGTAGTTGGGGTGCTCGGATTGGTTGGAAAAGATTCGAGTAGACTAATTGAAGGGATTCCTGGAAGCCCATGCCTTAAAGATATACAAAAAAATTGTTCTCACGATTACAGCCCACACCTTACGAAGGGCTTTATCTATGTAATATATATATATATATATATATATATATATATATATATATATATATATATATATATATGTATATGTATGTATGTATGTGTGTGTGTGTGTGTGTGTGTTTAATTGGTCAGTGGAAAATGTCATGATGCCATTTCTGACCTTAGAACTCTGGGCGGAACCCGGAAAGAAATGTGTACACAGCAGAAATCAAAGGAATAATAATAATAATAATAATAATAATAATAATAATAATTAGAAAGATATAATTATTAGAATTAGAAGATAGAAAAGATACAGCAAAATAGTAAATGTAGTAAATATAGAGTTAAAGATGAAATTTTCAGTCGCACGTTATGAAAACGTAGCTCAAAAGGTACCAAATAATAGATCTGACTGGGTGGGAAAAGAAATAAGCTAAGAACTGTGCAAAAGACTATGCATGCCAATGACATATATGCAAATCAACATTTTTCTTACAAAATCTTTTTTTCTTAATGCAATTGTCAGGGAATTTGAGATTCATATGGAAAACCTGATCTTTCCATTGTAAACAAAAGGAAAACAGTTTTGCCCGACAGTGAATATAGCGCGTGTCCGGTAGAACACAGAATTAAAGAATGTGGAAAATATGAAAATTAGAAATAGCAGGAGAAATGAAAAAATAGTTTGGGAGATGAAAGATAAAGAAGAGTGTATTATTACCAGGTGCCTTGGAGCATCCCTGAAGAACCTTGCAAAGAAAGTGGAAGAATTTGATATCGGATAAAGAATCTAAAATATCCAAACAGCAGATTTTCACAAATATGATGAAATCTTTGGAAGAACACTAGCGCATAGGTGTCTTCTTTTCCCCTAATCTCCAGTGAAAGAAATATCAGATAATAATAATAATATTTTTTTTTCTTCAAAAATTTATTGCTGGTAATATTTTTTTACAAAGTATTTCTGGTATTAAGACCTATTTTTACATTTTCATAGTGTTTTGACCCCATCTAAGGTCAGAAATGGCATCATGATATTTTTCCACTGACCAATTAAACACACACACAGACATAGCTGGGACCCTAACAGGGCGTTACCAACCCAGGTCAGTGGACAAGCAATTAAGAGGTGTTTCCACGCTCCTCAAAACCTCCTGAATATAGGTCTTGCTGTTGGACGTAGTTTATTGTCTTACCCAGGACGCGGATGTAGCTTATCGTCTTGCCCAGGATGAGGATTTAGCTTATCATCTTACCCAGGACGCGGATGTAGTTACGCGTCTTACCCAGGACCGGCTCATGAAATAATAACAGAAATTTGTGATATCAAGAGGAAAAATACTAGTGCTTGATACCACAACCCTAGATAACAGAAAAATGTTAAAAATTTAAACAAAGGTAATGAAGTTCACAGAGAAGTACAAGAGAGAGAAATAAAAATAAGTATCTGTCAAGAAAAGTAAGTATCTTCATTATCATTTTTCAATGCAATGTTGCCGCTTGACTAGTAGATATATTTTCTTATCGCCCGGTTCATGCCCTTTCCCAGTCTTTTGAACAGGAGTAGAAGTTTATCCCTTGTTTCCTGTCTAAGATTGGGTTTTCTGTTCATTCTATAGTCTAGTCATTCCCTTTCACTCCCAGAAATCCCTTGCGTCTTAATGCCACTACTGCCTTGCGTGGGGCGAAATTATTTAAATATATATATTAAAGAAACACAACCAAGAGTTACAAATTCACAAAATCCGCGAGTAAATTTAAACCGCATCGTGTATATGAATGCAATTAAAGTATTCGCTAAGAAGAAAAAGGAATTGAAAATTCTCATATAAACGACCAGAAACTTCAGCCTTGATTCGGGAATAGAATATTGAGAAGTGTGCCGTCATGGTAATGGCCTGGAAAAACCAAAGGAAATAATAGTAGGAATTTAAATACCTCATCACCAAATATTAAGAATCCTTCATGACTGCAAATGCCTAAACATTCTATGAAATGCCATGAAATAAAAGATGAAGGAAAAGAATGCTTGAGAAGAAAAAGAATAAAGAAGAAAAGAAGAAACAAGAAAAAAAATGAAGCAGAAAAAGAAGACAAAAGAAGAAAAAACAAAAGAAAACAAAAGAAGAAAAATGAAGAAGAAAATAGGATGAAAAAAGAAGAGATGAAAGAAAATCAAAGAAAAAGAACACTTGAGAGGAAGAAGTAAAAGTAAAAGGAAGAAAAAAAGAAGAAAAAAGAAGAAAGAAGAAAAGAAAAAGAAGAGGAAAGAAAAACGATGAAGGAAAAATCAATAAAGGACACTTAAGAAGAAGAAGAAGAATAAGAGAAAGAACAAGAAATATTTATATTCATATATATATATATATATATATATATATATATATATATATATATATATATATCCCATAAATACCTCCCATAAGACATTACCTAGATGAAGACACCATTGCAACTAATGTCTTACCATTATGCTGGGGTATTTCTGCCTCACCTGGAAAACAAGAAAAGTAAAAGCTGAATGATATATTTATATATTTTGAATGACGTATGTGCAAACTTCACTAATTCTATGATAATGCCCCACAGTACTGACAGAGGATTTCACAGTCATTTGGATGAAGAGACTACCAATCACTAATCCTAACGCGAAATTAACGAAAGATATTATGTCCAAGTCAGTTGTTAGAGCACCAAGAGATAAACAGACAAAGACCCTGTTTTCTTCCGTCTTCTGCTTTCGATACACATAACACAAACACGGAACATAATCATGGCTTCTTCAAGTGAAACCGCTAAGAAGAATTCCTTATGAGTCTCGGAATCAATGAAAAAGAGGTAGTTAGTTCAGGCAGGAAACTACGTACAAAGAAAGTTTTAAAAGAACCGCAAACGAAGATCGTATCTGAATCAGCAATCACTGTAAAGAAAGTCGTTGATAAGCTAAGCCGTTTTGAAGTTTAGGCCGTTCAAATCCAATATGATGATCCACAACATTGCCAGCACTGGGGAGATCGTATCATGAAACCTAATTTTAAATTTTCTTGACGTATTTAGACGGCGTGGATTATTTTTGTTCTAGCTTTCGTATTTTTTTAGGGTTTTTTTTCTCATTTTTATGACCTGGACGCGTTTGTTTCTTCCTTTTAATCATAATATTTAAAAATTCAAATTTTTTTCAAAATAAATCATACAACATTTGATTCTTTTAAATATGATACAATAATTTATAGCATAAAAAATTGTAGCGAAATAGTTATTTCACCTGTACATATTTTTCACCGTTCTTTAACCTGCGTATATTTAAAGTGGCACAGAAAATAAAGTTACTCATGAATGTGTGTATTTATATTTATTAGTTATATAGGTGAAACTATACAAACGTTTACGAAACCAAATGCAGGAAATTATATATATATATATATATATATATATATATATATTAAAATAATAAGAAAGAGCAGTCAGATTAATAATCCAAAGTTCTTTGGCATTTTTTTTTTAAAGTGCTCAATACAAAGTAGAGCACAATATTATAATATTATTATTTAAAAATATGTTTTCGTCATGACACAGAAATTACTATGTTTCGGAAATAAAAATTAAAATTTTGATCCATTTTCAAGCAATGTTGAATAACTTCAGAAAAAACTTATTTACTTTTTGGGGAATGTAGTATTATATTTAAGTGTTTAAGTTGGAGAGGTTATGAGATTTCAAAATTTTAAATGGGTGATGTCTTTTGTGACGAATCACAAAACAGGGTCTAATCTAAGATAGAAAAGTGAAAATGTAGATAAAATTTTGGTATGGGTATGTAAATTCTGCTTGCCGATACGGGCTTTACTGTATGAGACTTGTCATCTTGTATACCATTTTAGGAACTTATATAAGATACATTAAAGTTCAAGGCGTGATATGTATCGAACAGTGGGTTAATTTGGGCATTTATATTTATTTTTTAATTTGTTATTTTTATTTATTAAATACATTTGGACTGTCTTAAAGGGGCTTTAAATATGAATAAATCATATTTTATATATTTATATATTTAATTATAAAGATCTAAATATATTTCATGGTACATTAGATATGGCATTGTTAAAATTAAAATTTAAAATTTAGGAATTAAGTACACATTTTTTTGTATTCAAATAATAAATATATTGTTATGAAAGTTTTATTAATTATATTTTAAAGTGAACATAATACAGTACCTACAAAAACAGTTATTTCTTTTCGTTGATTTAATAAATCTTTATTTTTAAGAAAATTAATAATATATAGCTTTTTATGCATGCACAAAGGACATGGGTCATTTAATGACCTACAAGTTCTGTTTTTTGTAAATAATTTCTATTATATAGTGACGTTTTTATTTATTTCTTTTCGTTGATTTAATAAATTTTTATTTTTAAGAAAATTAATAATATATAGCTTTTTATGCATGCACAAAGGACATGGGTCATTTAAGGACCTACAAGTTCTGTTTTTTGTAAATAATTTCTATTATACAGTGAAGTTTTTATTTATTTCTTTTAAATGCCAAAAGTATTTAGATAGGGATGTTTGGTTACGATACTCATTGTTTTTAAAGGAAGACAGGTGCTGGTACCACCTTAATTTAAAATCATTTTTCGTGATTCCAATATAAAATTTTTTAATATCTGGATTTTCAATAGATTGTATATATATATATATATATATATATATATATATATATATATATATATATATATATATATATAATAAACAATAAAATCCAAAATCACCTCATATGGGTATAGCCTATTACAGCGGACGAAAATATCGGTCGTCTGTCTTATCAACCCTGTTGTGGACTGAGTTCGTGTCAGAAATAGAAATTTAACTGTGAAAGCTAAAAAAGTTTTTAAAAAGTCTAAAACTAATACAAGATTTAGCTATTTCAATGTTTTTGTTGTTTTTGTTTTGTTTTTGTTTTTGTTTTGTTTTGTTTTGTTTTGTTTTCGTTTTTTTAGCTTTTACTGTTAAATGTCTATTTCTGACACGAACTCAGTCCACATCGGAGTTGATAAGACAGACGACCGATTATTTTCATCTGCCAAAGTAGGCTATTGTCCATGAGATGATTTTGGATTTTATAGTTTATTAAATATTTGCTCTGTAATAATAAATACATTGAGCTCTTTTTGTGAATCAGTTTTAATATTTTATATTACTAGGATCCACTTGGATTATATACCAACCGATTTGTTACCTTTACTATATATATATATATATATATATATATATATATTTGTGTGTGTGTGTGTGTGTGTGTGTGTGTGTGTGTGTGTGTGTGTGTGTGTAGGATGCGATGAGTAAATTATCACCATTTTATATCCTTAATTTCGCGCATGCGCGTTGTTTGTTTTTGATCTTGTCGAATGTACAGTATAGTAGGGTCAGTTAGGTACCGTCTGTGAGAAACAGAGCACCATGATTCAATTCACTCATCAAGAAATCTGGAAACAGTATGTTGTACTGCTTGACATTCGCGCCGGAAGCTCTAATATGAACATTTCAGAGAGTTTGCGTGTCAATCTGAGGACATTGCAGAGGATTCAGTGAGTTGGATGAGTCTAATGGTGTTTACGAAGGTGTTTGTAGTGATCACTAGTGACGGCGTCGTTATGCCTCCATTCATCTTCTGACATGTCCTCAGACTCAACACGAATGCCTACATCAAGTGGCTTGAGGAGGAAGTACCGCCCTGGGTCACGAGTATGGCTATGTAACAGGACTCTACACCATAGTAGATAAACAACAGAATCCAGTCATGGCTGTCAGATAATTTCTGCAACGACAACATCCCTCACATCTGGCCACCTATCTCCCCATACTGCAACCTCTTTCATTATCATGTGTAGGGCGCAGTTGAACGAGGAACCAACAAAACTCCTTGTAACACCAAAGACGAACTGAAGGCAAGGATTATGGCAGCATTCAGCTGCAAACAAGGAGACCGTCCAAAAGAGATGCAAGAGATTCCGAAGTCGTCTGGAGTCTGTAGTTGATGCTAATGGCGATTTTATTGAAGAAATTCAATCTTTACTATTTTAATATGTTTTGGGGTAATTTTGGTAAATATATATATATATATATATATATATATATATATATATATATATATATATATATTATAAATTAACTGATTTAAAATATGTTTTTCGCTTCACAGTAATAACCATGTTTCAAAAACTGAAGCTTTCTTTATATATATATATATATATATATATATATATATATATATATGTGTGTGTGTGTGTGTGTGTGTGTGTGTGTGTGGACAACTGTATTTCTAACTATGTGTTTATGCAGTAAAATAAAAATTTGCGGTTTCGCATAAAATTAATTTTAAGAAGGAAAATAAAATCACACATTCTGAGAACAAATATATAAAATATAGAATTAATCCATTTGCCAAAGTTTCCTCCTCTTATGCGTTTTTCGCCTGCAGCAATATTTGGCATTAAAGCCCAGAGATTCTTAGCAAAATCCCAAGAAGAATTTCCAGTGTTATCCGTCCTAACCGGGGATCACAGATTCAACCAGTTGCCTATCGCCGTAACGTAACTTACCTGTGCATTTGTTATAAACATTTTCATGTCAATTGTTTTCACGAACTTTCCTCTTTGGTACAACGAATAAATTTAACGCGTAGTACTGAACTGGCAGCTAGGTCTCATTTTACAGTTGAAATTTCAAAATGCAACATTAAGTTTGATTATAACAGTTTCTTCTCCCGGATTTATAACCCGCGAAATTCTGTTCTGTTTTCTTTCTTTCCTGCCAACTACAAAAAAAGTTTAAATGCAACGTCAATCGCCATCTTCTGTCTCCCTGGATTCTGTTCTTTTATTCTCCCCTCTCCATAATAACGTTCTCAAAATTTCTTATATGCTCAGTAACCCTCTGGTGTGCCTTTATTGCTTGTGCTATTGAATGATTGATTGATTAGTTTTTGACGGTTTGTCAACCCTTCGAAGGTTTTTTAAAGACAGAATATATTTTTTATATTGGAAGAATTTTTTTAGATAATAATGATTTGGTGACATGTCTTAGTAATTAACCCATAGCTTGGGGGGAATAGGTGCATTCATACATTCTCCAAAGGTATTTGCGCATAAGTGACTATAATTAACCCAATGGTTATTGAAACTCTGTTCTCCGATTAACAATTCCGAGCCATTATCCATTATACCACCTTCACATCCAAGCTTACAGCATCTGATAATCCCAAGCGGTCACCCATCTAGGTACTGAACAGGCTCAACGTTGTTTAAATTCGGTAACCGTGCGGGAACCGGTGTTTCAAATTCAAGCTTTATGAAGAGCTACAAAAGACAGTAAATTATAGAGAACCATGATCGCCAACGGCACATAGAAAAAGATTGTCGCCAGAACATTTCGAAAAAGATCTGGATAAGCCACCCGTTTTGCTGCGTATCTCGTAAATTCTCTTCTTATGTACCGTATCCCTTCAGGACGTAAGCGATCATGGTCGTCCACATCTTCCATTTCCCTTGTAGCTCTTAATAAGTTTTGTTATTTGTCCCAAACCCTGTTCTACCATCCATTTACGTCAAATATGTTACTCGCTACTTTCATCTGTCTCCCTTTCCCTCAATCTGTCCTGTGAGTATCAGATTTTCCAATCCACCCTTCCTCATTACGTACTCCAACATGTGTAAAGCTGGTAGGTCCCCAAAATGTATTACTTCTGTAAAAAGAAGACGCGTGATGTACCAGGCAGCATTCGAGTCTGAAAGCTGAGAGACACGAATCGCATCGTCTCGCTGTAGTTTGTGACGTCTACTAACTTGTTACTGCAAATGTATCGGTTGTTTTAACCAAGAAACGAGCCTGAAATGCCGACTCGTAAACACTGGTAAGACGCGCTTCGTGTCACGGTTTGAAATAATACGAAATATATCGACCTCAAAGAGCGAACGTGTACGACTAACATTTTAAACTGGTGACTTTAGAGAGAAGTGAACGTGTAAACGTAATGCGCAAATTACCAGTCAAAAGGAGAGAGAAAGAAACTGTTTATCTCATGTGCATATACTAATGGGGAATAAAAGAATGAATATAAGAACAAACGAAAAAGGTAAGCAGATAAAATTTAATCAGGCACACTTGATATCAGAGATAACGGGTGAATTATTTACTCCCCCCTTTTTCTCTTTAACCTTGATTTAGTCAGTCAAGACTAAGATCCTTGCAATCGCCACAGAAGACATTAAGGAAATCGTCTCGCTCGCTAGCTCGCCTTGAGCGGAAGTTGTTTTGAAGTTATCAAAGAAGTCGGAATTTAAAACCAAGCTAGAATTGCTTATTTCTTTCGCCTTCTGATGGATATTACATTACCCATGCATACACTTTCTTTAATCTACTCCAATCCACAGGTGGAAACCTGCTTCAACAGCATAAAACAAAACACTCCGGGATTCGCGTAAAACGCTCACCAACTACAGAATAGAATTGTCAGTATCACTACGAAGTGTTCACGGAACACAGAAAAATAATCTCCTTTCTTAACTCAATTATTCCTTTCCTCATTACATTTACACAGGGAGGAGGGCATCAACAATACACCACGACAATATATATATATATATATATATATATATATATATATATATATATATATATATATATATAGTTTACGAAAACCTAGGTAATCCGTATGGGTAGACCCAAGGAGAATAAAATCCAGAGAGCTCAATGTAAATCAGAGCTAATAATTTAAATAAAAATAAAAACAAAAACAGACCACTTTAAAGTTCCATGTAATAAATTATTTCAACACAGCCCTTTTAAAGGACCGCAGATCATCAGACTTTACTTCCAAAGGTTGAAACGAAAAATGAAAAGAAATTTACACATTTTTGACGGGCAGTACTAAACATATGTAAATTAACGAAGTGAGGAAGTGAGGGGAGAAAGAGACATGATTGAGTTAGATGTAATTTAAAATTTCTATTCTATATATATATATAGTCAAGTGCTTAGAACGATTGCTTTCTGACCATGAGACCCGGGTTCAAATCTCACTATGGACAATTTATTATGAAAGTGACTTCTTGATGTTATCCCAGTGTGATCAGACCACACCACGGGTTGACCCAAGCTTTGTGAATGAAATTGGTTAGACGGAACTCTTGTGAACCGTCGACAGCTGTGCTAGCACGAAGCCACATGTCATCGTGACCGAGGTCTTGAGCGTGCTGGCCTTGCTCAAATTGTTCACCACGCTAGGTATCAGGCTCTCTCCCAACAGCATAGTGGCAGTATGAACCACAGGTGGGCTCTGTGGGTGTTGAGCAAACACAAATGTGCCTGAACGAGCGTCTGCAATAGGAATAACCGCCCTAGTGGACGGGTATCCTCGAATACGAGTGGCCAGCTACTATATATATATATATATATATATATATATATATATATATATATATATATATATATATATATATAGGATAGGCCGCTTAATAAAATTTGAAGAATAAAAAGCCAACAAAATATTTACTATATATTAACATTTTGACTGAATTGAAGCACTGAGAGAAAGAGGAATTTTCTATTACTCCTGTGTTCTTTTTCAACGATACCAGGAATAAACAAAGAAGTGGGACTTATTCTTGCAAGGAATATTGTAGTTGGTTAGAGGTCTCCCTGTAAAAACTATTCTCTCTGAGTAAACCCAAATCCTTGTTTATTCCCTAAATGTGTGAATTTATTTTAAAAATAACTCGGATGTGAGTTTTTCTTGTCGGCTGTTAAATGAAGATGCTAAAAACACGCATCTGATGTCATCGACGCTATGAAATGTTTCGTTGAAGAGCTCAGCGACAGGAAAAAATTGTTGTTGTTTGATGAGTTTTTTATCGTTATTGAACCGAAGACAGAATTCCATTCCAGTTTCCAACATAATTTCCTTTTTTGCATATATATATATATAATATATATATATATATATAGTTTTAAGTTATGCAATATTTATATATAAATATTGCATAACTTAAAACTATTAAAAGGATTCAATAACAGTAACAGGGCTTTTTATTTGTTTTTGCTTTTTTAATTCTTTCACCCCATGCAAGGAAATAATGCCTCTAAGACGCCAGTGGTTACAGTTAGTGAAATAAAACGAGAAGATTTTAGTCAGGAGAAACGACAATAAAAGAACATGATACAAGGAGATAAAAAAAAATGGCGACTGATGTCGCATTTAAGTTTTTGGGTATCATAGGTGACAAGAAAGCAAAAACCGGAAAAGAGTTCCACAGTCGAAATGTTCGAGAAAAGAATCTATTAGAATAGAACTTACGGTTACGTCTAGCTATTTCAACAGTAAAACAATTAGACCTCGTTGCCAGCTTAATAGTAATCATAAATTCATACGGTCGAAATGTCCAGAAGAACAAGTGATTGCCATGATAATATTTATAGAAAAGACAAAAGGAAGCCACGTCACGGAAGTGGGAAACTGACTCGAGCCGATAAGATAACATTACAGACACTACTTTGGATTTTGTCGAGAATCTCGTGATATATAGAAGGGTCACCAGATTAGTTATGATGCCAGCATTCATTGCACGGACGGACGGTAGATTTATAAATACGCAAGATGGATTCTGTCGCGAACAAATTGTCTGGCACGACACAGTGAACCAACTTTCCTAGTGCCAGATCCAACAAATAGATTCAATATAATCATTCCACTTTATGTCGGATGAAAACGTGAAACCAGAAAGGGACAAAGAGTCATTCTCCTGGATGTGTTTAGTATCAGCCATGCAGATGGAAGGCACAAATGGATCTCTACGATGATTAAAAGATAACAGTTTCGTTTTGGAGGCGTTAAAATTTACAAGCCATTTCTTGCCCCAGTTAACTACTGATCTGCGGTGCGTAATTAAAAGAAGTGCAGACAATGATATCAACATATCTGTGGGGGAAGCGTGTTTCCTGTTTGAGCAAAATCTTCAGGTTATGCAGCTTAGATAGTAGCTCGACTATCTATATATGTTAGTCATTGGGATATTATGGGTATTATCAGTTATTTTCAGTTTATTGCGTTATTCTAACGGCTAGTAAATAGGAAGTAATGGTTATTTTAAAATCTTCTAATTGCTATTGAACAAAACTAACTAAGGGCCAGAAATCAACTATTTTGTAGCCATAAAATAATCACTTTATGGCCTATAATCAACCGTTATCCTCCGCACTTATTTCTCCTCCTTACGTTCGTAACAACTTCATCATTAACACTCTACATTGAATGGCGCGTGCCTTGTATTGGGTGAAAATTTAGCAAAAGGAAAATTAATTTTGAATACCATATCTCTTCAGGACGTACGTGGTCATGATTTCTCATACCTACTTGTTGCTTCAATGTGTTTGAATTACAGTTACTTATTTGTAAAAATGGTGAAGTGGATTCCTATTGGCTCCTTCGCGGTTTGGAATTCAGCGTTTTCCTTCTCTTAGATTGACTGCCACGCAAGGCTGCAGAATCTAGTCTACTATTCTATTTAACCCGTTTATGAGGTTTGCACTAATTGCCCTCTTAATCCAGTCAATGCTTTTGCATTTCCAAATTACTAAAACATATTAATACGCATGTAGATCATTGAATTGACCAATGTGTATTTAATGACGGACCAAATGTGCTATGTTGTATTAATTACTACTTAAAGCCTAGTTTTAATCTTCCTTTTATAGATTCTAAACAAAAGAGTGAAACTTCGGCTAGAGACGTTTCGGTAAGAGAACCGCCACCAAAGAAGATTCCCGTGGTTACCTTTGTGGCAGAAACGCAAACAAAACAAGCAAAAGACAAAAAAAGAACGTCGCTAAAAAACTCCGAAAATTTTCACCAAGTCACAAAAGCTAATATATTGACCGACCTTGTGCAAGTAGAGAACAAAGGGAATATTATCAAAATGCAAGCAGACCAACCAATAGCAATCACCCCAGTGGCGAAAGAAATGAGCAGAGAGAAACAAAATCCCATGTCCCATGTATCACCGACAAAAGGTAACTACATTTTATTTTATTTTCTTATGTGTGTGTTTTTTTCTTTCGCTTATAAATTGCTTGTCTAGTCATCTTTTTCTTGCATTTTTCTTGCATTTTTAATGTAAGGTTCATATTTCTTTCTACCAGAGTGTTCTAGTAACAGGTTCCCTTTAGTTATTTTGCAAGCGAGGGAGATGCTGAAAAAGTTCTTGGTTCGAATTACTCCCACCAAAATGTTTTATAACTATATATCAGGATATTGATTTTGATAACTGGCTTGAACCAAGAACTGTTCAGCACCGTTCGTACTTTTCATATTTCTCTTGATATTCAGCTATACACCCCAACCATCTTGCTTTGCGGATTCAGTAGTTATCCCGCTTTCAAATTCGCATTATTAGTTTTAGAATTTTGCAATTAAACAAAATACGTGGCTTCCCTCCGTCTGTTCTACAAATATTTCCATGGTAACTAATCTGACGAGTTTGTTTTTTTCCTTGGTGCCCCGATTACATTGATTTAAGCGTGCTACTAGCTTGACAATTAGGTCCCCTTCTTTTACTGTTGAAATAGCTAAATGCAAGTGCCACTTCTGCTCCAAAAGTTTCTTTTCTCGCACTTCCTGCCTGTGGAATTCCCTTACGTTTACTTGTTTCCCTGGTAACTACAATCTTCCAAAATGTAAATGCAACGTCAATCGCCATCTTCTATCTTATCGAATCCCGTTCATTTTTATTTTTGTGTGTTTCCTCTACCATCCCTATTCTCAGTCTTTTCTATCACTTTGACTCCCTGTAATTCCCTGGGTACTAGTGGCATTTCCGCCTTGCTTCGGATTAAATGATTGAAAATAAAAAATTAAGATGGCCATATCCACTCACTCTCTCTCTCTCTCTCTCTCTCCCCCCACACACACACACTCACACACTTCATCTCATCGCCTTTCTCATTTATACGTTGTAGTGTTCTCGTAATATTCCAGAATTTTTTTAATAATATTAAGAATTTTTCATAAAATTTAAAATAATTCACATATATTTTAAGTATTAAGACATTTTTCATGACATTGTAACCTTTTTCCATAAAATTTTACACATATTTCATAACATTTTAAACATATTTTATAACATTTTACACATGTTTCATAAAATTTTACACATATTTCATAACATTGTAAGCATTTTTCATAAAATTTTCAGCAACTCTAACCAAAGTCTTCGAGTCAAAATCCCTTACATCTCCTCTGTATGGTGATGCTTTCTTATCGACTTCGATTAGTTCAGTAGCGAAAGGATTCATCAAAGACCACATCCACAGTACCAATAAGAATCATAGCATCGACAGCAAAAACAATGAACATTCTTCGGATAAAGGGAATGTAAAAAGATTTCTCGATTCCAAAACTCGTATCAAATTACAAACTCAAAGTCTACAAAAACAAAATGAGCCAGGCAGAGGTAGGTTCGTTTTCTTTTTCACCTGTAAGATAGCTTCTGCATTTTTTTATGTTTTTTCTTCTTTTTTTAATAACGCTTAGCTTCTGCTGTCATATTTTCCACCCCTAACTCGGCGCGCAATAAAGAAATGTCTTCTAGAAAATAGAGGCGCTCCCTAAAGAACTTTTTTGCGCCTTCTTTTGACAGGAAACTAATCATCTGAATTCAGCTTCAACAGAAAGGACGGATATGTTAGACATGAAAAGAGTATTCACTGGGGAAAAAAGCTCTTGAAATAGACAATATTAGAAATATTTTTAGATATATATATATGAAGAAAAGCGCCCATCTGAAGGAACTTTTCATATTATGGAATATGGGATTAAGTTGTGCTTTTCATAGGAAACGAATTCAGAATTTGGCTTGTAACAATAGTTTCAGCTTATATAACACACTGGTAAAATGAGATAGATAGATAGATAGATAGATAGATAGATAGATAGATAGATAGATAGATAGATAAGAATAGATAAGAATAGATAGATAGAATAGATAGATAGATATATATAGATATATAGATAGATAAGAATAGATAGATAAGAATAGATAGATAGATAGACAGATAGATAAGAATAGATAGATAGATAGATAGATAGATAGACAGATAAGAATAGATAGATAGATAAGAATAGATAGATAGATAGACAGATAAGAATATATAGATAAGAATAGATAGATAAGAATAGATAGATAGATAGATAGACAGACAGATAAGAATAGATAGATAGATAAGAATAGATAGATAGATAGTTTAGAATAGATAAATATATATATATATATATATATAGATAGATAGATAGATAGATAGATAGATAGATGTGATTGGTAGGAATAGAACAAGATTATTTTTTAAGATGCAAAACAATACCGAAATTATGTTTTCATGAAATTGCTTTCAAATTATTTCCTGTTTAGTAGATATAATTATATATACCAATTTGGTTATCTATTTTCCAACTCAGTATATTTTCTTGAAGATTTTACCTCTCTCTCGCTCTCTTACTCACTCTCTCCTGCCTTCTCTCTCTATCCCTCCCTCTTTCTCTCTCTCCCTCCCTCCCTCTCTCTCGTTATGCGTCTGTATGTGAGTAAATGTAAGAAATAGAAAGACAGTGTTAGGCGCCTCGCTGTAGATATGTTGTCAGTAAGCTGGTCTCGCAGACCATTACAGCCTCAAATGAGTTCCTTCGATCGCCTCTAAATCTTCCATACATCTACTGTACGAAAATACTGTCGGTGATTATGCATGTTTGTGCGTGTGGACAAGACAGTTTCTATAAGCGACTTGCAAACATTAAAGAAAATTCTTCCCAAATTTTGCTTGCTTTTTAAGATGTGCTCGTGACGTAGCGTCTGCGGAATCGGAGTTCTGTTTTCAAATTCCGACCGACTTCGTTGTGGTCCCCTGCACGCAAATACTCTTGGGAAAAGTTACAAATCCATCTCTTCTACCCCCACCCACAAACTATGAATTAATATCAGGGCATAATGAGTTTTCTAGCCTTGATTGACAACCAGTCTAGATGAAAAATAACTCTAAATTACTACAGAAACCAAAACAGCAACACCTACCGTAGTGAGGTTGGGATCCTATACTCCACAAGGATGCTGGTAATAAGGTGAGAGAGAAATTGTTTTTCTTTGACATTTTCAGAAAGAGAGCGGTCCATTTTTTTTCAGTATCAAATTAAATATGGTTAGAAAGAAATGTCCATTTAAACGTCCCTTTCATTTGTTTTCTTCCGTTGTCAAATAAAACCTTAAATATACAGATCTTCCATACATTATATGAAATTGAGACAATAATACTATTTATATTTGTGTATCAACATTTTTCTTTAAAAGAAATCAGGTAATTTTACATTTTATTCAATTGTATATTCTCCATTATTTGCAGTAACTTGTTGCGACTTATCATATTCGATAGCTTTTGAATAAAGTTCATCATATGTTGATGTGAAAAGATTTCCAACGAACTCTTCAATGTAGTTTTCATTAGACAGAGTTTCCCTCCCACCACCACCATCACCACCATCAAAGAGTTCTTTGCAACGACCGGAAAAGTATTAATCGGCTGAAGCAAGGTCAGATGGTGTAGAAAAGATCAGCCAAGTTCCAAAATGTTTTTTTTGTGTTATTCTTGCTTTATCAAGTCTTACGTTCTCACGGGGGAGATCATAATTGTTCCTTTAATCCAATTTATCCGCTGCCACTGCCGTGCAAGTACTATGGTAGGGTTGGGATGTTACATTCGTGATTTCGAATGGTTCCCATAAACAGAAATTACTTATGACTCAACCAAATAATTTAAAATAGGACGCCTGCTGTAGAGTGATAGCGAAGTTTGCATTGTATGTATAGCGAGTTCTGTCTGGCTGTTGAGTACTTATACCAAACACAGTTAAACGTAGTATATGTCTAGGCTTCAAGAGCAATACGATAGTTAAAAAGCGACTCTAACATTAGGGAAGGTCGATTTTGGAACTCTGTTATGTTTACTCAATTTAAAAATTGGAGTTGGACATGATAAATAATGATACAAAATATTTTTTCACGAATTGTTTTATTAGGTTGGTGCAAAAATAATGTCGTTTTTTGACGTTCAACTTCATGTGAGAAAACGACATTATTTTTGCACCAACCTAATAATTCTTTGGAGAAAAGAGTTTTAAGATGAAGTTTAGATTCAAAATTGTAACATTGGAATTACATTCCGGTGATCAGTGAAAGCCTTACAGCACAGCCTTATAAAATGCATAATTTACTGAAGCTTTACAAAGTGTACATGGAAATGCTGCAAGGCACACGCACATTATTACTAAATCATTGTGCCATCAAATAAGGCCTTCATTTACTTCACAGGGAAATTATACTGAACAATTTAGCTATGTTATAATGTAATATGTTATAGAATGAGGTAGTTTTAGTGTGATGTTCAATAAACAATGCAAATTTAAAACATTTCGTCTTATAATTTGTGCCCAGCAGTATTATGGTGTTATATACACTTTTATCTAGTTTTTATTAATTATGATCTAAAAAATGATCTAACAAACCTTATTGGTTTAGTAATCATCCATTTTTGTAATTTTTTACAATTTTTTACATAGTTTTTACTTACAGTAAAAAAATTGCATATTTTTCTTGTGGTAATTCATAATTAGAATTCTGGTTTGAATATATTTTCCATTCAATGTTTTTAATACGAAAGATATCAACATTTTTTTTTTATTCTTGAAACAGTAAAATTTTGAAGTCAGTTTGTAAGCAAATGAAAGTATTAAAGAAATTAAGTATTTCTGCACATTTTCGGGCGATTTTTAAAGTAAATGCTCAAAAATTGATAAAAGATATTAATCTAAATTTTGGTGTCAGTTCATATCACATCAACCCCCAGCATTTACATTTAGTGCAATGTAGATTTTATAAATATCTGAAAAATCAACTCTCACATTGTTAGTATTGTAAGAGTGTAATCCTTATTTCCTCATACCAAATGAGCTTAGTAAGGACACTAAACACAAGGCTTAACAAGCTAGTTTTGTAACTGACAACTGTTAGCATAATAATAACATAATAACTATTAGCATAATAATAACATAACATAATAATAACTGTTAGTATAATAATAACGTAACATAATAATAACTGTTAGCATAATAATAACATAATAATAACTGTTAGCATAATAATAACATAACATAATAATAACTGTTAGCATAATAATAATATAACATAATAATAACTGTTAGCATAATAATAACATAATAATAACTGTTAGCATAATAATAACATAACATAATAATAACTGTTAGCATAATAATAACATAACATAATAATAACTGTTAGCATAATAAAGCTAATCATCACTGTGTAAACCACTATTTTAGCCATCTCCTTGACTGAATATCTGTCTTATATTTTAAATTAATTTCTGATCCTTTATCGATTACTAATCAATAAAATCAGAATGGTATCATAACAGACGCATCGGAATGGGGTGTAAAACAAGGATGTGTCTTCTCGCCGGACTTATTCAACCTATACAGTAAGGAAATTCTAAGAGAATTAGAAGTCCTACCAGGATTCATTAACGGAGGCCACAATGTTAACGACCTAAGATATGCAGATGACATAGTATTGATAACAGATGCAGAAAGGAAACTGCAAAATCTCCTACAGAAGGTAGTGAAGGAAAGACAGAAGAAAGGATTAAATACCAGTTGCAAGAAGGCAAAATTCATAGTTTCTAACAAAAGAAACAGCCGAGCATGCAAATAACAAATTGTATATCTTAAAATCAAACAATTTAAATATCATGGAAGTGTTTCAAAGTGTCGCGAAACTGAAATCCGGAGGCGCATTGGGATTGCGAAAAATCCCTTTCAAAAGCTAAGCAAAGTATTCAGAAACAGGAAAAATTCGTTAGAAACAAAGAAATGAGTGCTGGACTATTATGTAATAGCAGTCCTCCTATATCGCAGTGAATATTGAACAATCTCCTCACAGATGAAGAAGTGGGTTGAAACAACAAAAATGTGCTTCTACAGAAGGATGCTGAGTGTACTATGAGCTGAACATATGAGCATCCACGAAGTTTTATAAAAAATGGGTACAAAATATATTTAACATCAGGAAGAGGTAGTTGAAATTTTTAGGACACATAATAAGGAAAACAGCCTTGGAAAATTTTATATTCACAGGACAGATTGAAGGTAAGAGGGTCAAAGGAAAACAACGCGTAACCTACCTAGAGAGTACGTGTAAATGGATGGCGAAGCAAGATTTAGGAAAACAAACAAAAAAGACAAACTTTATTGCGCTTGAAATGACAGGAAATTGTGAATAGCCATAATCACCAACGTCATGAAATGACATGTCGCATAGAAGAGGAACACTTCCTTAGATGCATAATAATAACATAACATAATAATAAACTGCTCTCGTATTTATTTTCTTTTATGATGTTATATAATATCCTTATACACACTGTCTGAAGTTATTAAGTAAATCCATCATTCAAATTTGGTTTGAAAAAATTGTCAAATTTAAACAATCAATTTAGATGTCAAAGTTAAAATATGTTTTATTGAAGTTATTTGATGTATTCAAAAAGGATGCTTGTCTCCGTTGGTAGTTGCATAATTAAAAGAAAAATCTTGTAGTTCCAACGAATGATTTTTTTTATGGAAATATTTCGACTAGCATTTGCCAGTCTTGGTCACTTCTTAATTTGAGTAAAAACAGTGAAAAGAAACTAGAAACGCTTAAGAAACCAAATCAAAGAAAACAAACCGAGTTGATGACGTTTATAGCGTAAGAGCAGGTTGAGGCGTAAAAAAAATGGATTTTGTTTTTTCTCTACAAATTGCCATTTTTAAAAATTTTCCATAACAAAAAGGGAACTACAAGTTTTTTCTTTTAATTATACAAAACGAATGTCGTGTGAAATTATTAGGCAAAACCAAATAATTCAATTTTACTTCAATGATAAGGTAATAAAATCATCATAAATTGATCAACACCTATAATAGAACAAATAGCAAACACATATATTAAGTCTTTGAATCCTTTACATTTTAATATAGTGACCCTTCTTCTCAATAACAGCCATTAATCTATTATCCGATTTTGTTATTTTTTTTACTTCAACAGGTTCAATTTCCGACATGATAGTTTTAAATGCTTCCATAGGTCTGCATTGCTGTTATATTGTTTGCCACCTTCATATGATTTCATCTTCACAATTGACCATAGATTTTTGATTGGATTCAGATCAGTATTTGATAGTGGCCATTTCATTATCTTCTCTCCTGTAAATCTTTAATGCTCAAATAATTCACGAATAAGCTTAGATACATGAGAAGGAGTACTGTCGTTCATGAAAACACACTTCACTTTGAAACTGCAAGAGTGGGATTTTTACCATGCGAAGAAAGTCTCGTTCATTTTAACTCCTTCATCGACTTTGAATGGTCTAACAATGGTTTGGTTGACAATTCCAACCCATATCATAACACTACCGCCTCTTTGTTGCCTTCTTTTAGACAGAGGCGCGTCTGAATTGGATAAAATCCGTCCTTTGACCCAATTCATCAGGTCCACCAAATATCACTCGAGATTCGTCCGTGAAATTTATTTTAGAAAAGTGAATTTTCATGTATTGCTTAGCCCAATTTTGACACTTTAAAATATTTGCTTCAGTGAGAGGGGGTTGCCTAACAAATATTTTTACAGATCCCAATTCACGAAGTATTCTACACCTTTTGTTTTGTCCTTCTTGACGCCATCAATTTTAGCCTTTTCAAAGATCTAAGCGCTGGTCAAAAGTGATTGTTTTGCTGCAACTCGCTTTAGTTTACGTTTATCTCAAGGAAGCAAGTTCTTAAAACCTTTTCCTTTGCTTCGAGTTTTCAACTTACTTATATTTTCAACAGCCTTATTTATCGTTCGATGATCTCTGCAAAGCTCCTTTGATATCTCCAATGCGGACATTTCCTCACTAAATAATTTTGTTGTTTTCTGTTTTTCAGCAGTTGTTAGATCCTTCCCTTTTTCCCTTGTTTCAACATATATTATGGACAAAAAGAAAAAATAGTTTTTATTAGATTTCCAAGGTCTTAAGCTAATATTAGTTTAATCTTCATACTAACTTCAGTCAGTCCACTTTCGTAAACTCCAAAAATCTCAACTATTAATGATGGCAGAAAATGTAATTAAATATTTTAATTAAGGCGGAAATGGACGAGTTTAAATTTGACAAATATTGGTTCCAAAACTTTTTAAGTTATTGAGATTTATTTGATTTGCATAATAACTTCAGACGAGCTGTCGATGAAGAAAAGGCTCAAAGTGACAGAGATGTGATTCTACTGAGAATACCGTGGACAGAAGACGTGAGCAGCAAGAAAGTCCTAAAGCAAATGGGAAATTCAAGGACACGCATAGTTACATTCAAAAAGAGACGGTTAAAATCTCTGTAACATTATGGAAAATATAACATGCAAAAGACATAATGAAATAAATAAATGTCAGACGAAGGAAGTGAGTAAAGTGTACTTAATTAGTCTGGTGAAAGAAAGCCAGAAGAAAGGACCAAACATCAAGAAGACAAAAAGCATGGTTGTTAGCAAGAAGACGATATGAAAATGCGAATTGCAAATCGAAGATACCAAAATCAGTGCGGAAATTTAAATATCTGGGAAGTGTTTTAACAGAAGATGGAAACTGACACTGGAATCCGAAGGCGTATTGGGATAGCCAATGAAGTATTCGCTACGAACAAGAAAAAGACTGCGGAATTGCTACGTGATATTTGTCCTCCTGTAAAGCAGTGAGTGCTTCAAAGATGAAGAGGGGACTCGAAGCAACAGAAATGTGGTTCTACAGAAGGATGCTGAGGATACCATGGACTGAACATGTTAGCAACGACGAAGTTTTGAAGAAAATGGAAGGAAACTAATACTTCACATCGGGAAGAGACAGTTGCGATTTATGAAACATATAATGAGGAAAGAGGGTTTGGAAAATCTTATACTCACAGGACAGATAGGATGCAAGAATAACAGAGGAAAGCAACGCATAAAATACTTGGCGAGCTTGAGTAAATGGATGGCGAAACAGGGCTTAGGAGAAATAACAGAAAGAAAAAGTTTATTTAGGGCTACAAATGACAGGAAGTTGGGGAGAACCATGATCGCCCGAGTGGACACGACACATAAAGAAGAAAAATAGATGGCGGTGCGTAGACAAAGTGGAACTCAAACGTTCTTTAGAAACTTCACGAGACGGGAGGTTGTGGAGAGACATGATCAGTAATAAAATAATACTTCCAGTGGATAATGATTTGAATGAAAATCCGTTTAGGCCAGGCAACGTCGAACAATTTAAGTGTCAGTGTGGGCGCGTGCTTTCACGTGCGTGCGTGTGTGTGCGTGCGTGTGTGTGTGCGCGTGCGCGCGCGCCTGCATGTGCAGACAAGGATTGGCGCATTATTTTTGGATGGTTGCTAGAAGCAACCCACTTCATAAGAGGAAAACTCTCTAGAGATATTAATCAGAAAATATACTGTCTTAGAAACGCCTTGAGACAACGCAACCAATAAGACAGATCAGAAAGATGTGTCAGCCTTCGTTACGCGTCGGTGTTCCCTGTAGACCAAAGTCTGTGTTCGACCGCTTGATATACCTTTAAAGAACATCAAACCTAAAATAAACATTTACTGAAGATGCCTTAATATCATACAATGGCATAAGTGTGAGCTATTCAAGGATTGGACTCCATACAGTATTACAGTTATTCACTAAGCCGGATACGTTTATTTAAAATAAAAGATACTCTTATTCAAAGTAATGATTCCGTTATCCACTAATATAAATTTGGGTAACGGTCTCATTACTTTGAATAAAATGTAACTTTTATTTTCGATATTATAAAATAAACGGCAAATTCTATCTGTCGTCCGTGTGTCTGAAATCTAACACGGGCCACCCTTGCTCCATACAGACATATTATACCTTTTTGGAATCAGGATGATCCCGAGATTGAAAATCTTCCCTTCACCTGGTGCTTGAACATCCAGCATTGGGATTTGTGTCTGGATGAGGAGGGGGCAGTTAAAAATTCAAATTTTAAAATAACTAAAAAAAACAATAGTGATTTTAAATGTTTTAATTTATATTGAGTTTAAAACAGCACAAACATTTTGTGAATTTAAAATGTTCTATCTATGTTCTCCTATCTATCTATCTATCTATCTATCTAATCTTCTAAATAAATAAACGGTAAATTCTGTCTGACCGTCCGTGTGTCTGAAACCCTTGTAACTTGGACCACCCGTGCGCTACATAGACATATTATAAGTTTTTGGAATCAGGATGATCTCGAGATTGAAAATCTTCCCATCATCTGGTGCTTGAACATCCAACATTGGGATTTGTGCCCGGATGAGGAGAAAACAGTTAAAAAATAAAATTTATAATAACTGAAAAAAATTAGTGATTTTAAAATTTTTTAATTATTTTGAGTTTTACGTAACACAGAAACTTTCGTTTTAAATTCAGTTTAAAATATTTCCAGAACTTTGTGAATTGAGGAAATCAATTTTATTTCTTCAAAATGCCAAGGAATCAGAGTTAAAGTGAGAGGTTGCGTGACATGAGGTTCTGAACTTCCGTAGAGTTTGTGATTTGTAGAGCTCAACACAATCAGTGATTTGAAGAAGAATTCCAAGGCGGAGTTCCGGCTAAAATCGGAATTTCGACTCAAATCGGTTATTTTGACCAAAACTGTCTTAGAGTCCGAATCAGAGAAAGTGAGGTTTTGAAGTTTCATAGATTGAATTGAAGAATTCACAGTTATTTCTTCAAAATCATCATTGCTGTTTTCTAATCTGGACCAGAGGTCCCTTTAATTTTAGGCTGGAGTCTTAGTCCTACGTAGGAACTAGCTTAAACGTCTGCACGGAGTGAGGCTTTTAACCTAGTATTGAATAAAAGAATCTGATCAATGAATAATGGTATTTTTATTTCGAATAACGACCTCTTCTTTGTGAAACGATGTATCTCGCTCTCTGTAATAAACATCTAGGCTATCATGTCAATTGGTTCACAATTAGGCGACCATTCTTTTTCTTTATGTGTCGTGTCTTCCTCGGGACATGGGCAACAATGGATATCCACAACTTCCTGTCCTTTGTAGCTCTTAATAAATTCTGTCTTTCTGTTATTTCTCATAAACCCTGTTCCAACATCAATTTACTCAAGCTGACCAAGTATGTTATGCGTTGTTTTCTTCTGTTACTCTTGCCTTCAATTTGTCCTGTGAGTATCAGATTTTCCAAGCCCCTTTCCTCATTATGTGCCCTAGAAACCTCAACCGTCTCTTCCTGATGTTAAGTATAAGTTTCCTTTTTGTTTCCATTTTCTCTAAAACTTCCCTGTTGTTCACGTGTTCGGTCCATGGTATCCTCAGCACCCTTCTCCAGAACAACATTTTTGTTGCTTCAAGTCTATATCAGATTTTATAAGTTACGTTAGCTCCATCTAATATGCACTTTAGTTTTCCATCTTTGTTAAATTTATTAAAAATAGATAAGTAATTATAAATATATTATTGTTTGATTTGTTTACTATGGCTTATCAAATCTTTGCAGGTTATTTAAAGCCAGAAAATATTTTTAGATTGTAAGTTTGTTTTTTTTTTAGATAATAAGGGGTTAGTGATAAAAGTCATAGCTGGGGAGTGAAGTGGATTCATACCTAATCAGAATTTGACAAACAAAAATGAAATTATAATGTAGAGGAGGTCAATTTTATATTACAATCAATACATAAACTGATCTCTCACTTTATGGCCACGGTATTTTCTATACATTTATATTCCAGAGAATGTAAGTAAATATGAAAGACGTACTTGTGTAGCTACTCAGTATTTGATTTATTAATTCATTCATTTTCTATAATTTATTTTCAGGTTATTTAAAGCCAGAAAACATTTCTAGATTGTAAGATTTTTTTTTTTGAGAAAAAATTGCTTAGTGATACAAGTCTTACTAATTAATCCATAACTGGGGAGAGAAGAGGTGGTTTCATACCTTTTTCCCAAAGGTATTTGCGCGTATGTGAATATAACGAACCCAACTGACATTGGAACCCTGCTCTCATATTAATAATTCCGAGCCATTATACATTATACCATCCGCACATTCAAGTTCACAGCCCACGGTATTCCCAAGCGGTCACCCATCTTTGTACTTACCAGGCTCGATGTTGCTTTACTTAGGTGTTCGATCGGGAACTGGTGTTTCAACATGATACGACCGTAAGCGTAAATAATTTATCTTAAAACCCAGAATGCCTATCAAAATTATTAAATTTATTATGAATTTTTAGTGTGAAGGTTTAACACATGAATCTAGCCGTTAATAGAACGACGAATAATTCATATACTGCATATTTTTCTTCAAAAATTATTACGACAATGACTATAAGATTGTTTCAAAAGTAAAATAATTATCTTTCTATTTTTAAATATATCTTCAAATACATTTATCTATCAATAATACTCCATTCAAACTAAATTTTAGATCCAAACATCCCAATACAATAGTCCTGGGTATGACGATAAAATACATCCTGCAGCAAGGCCTCTGATCGGAAGATTGGAGGTTTTGAGTAGCGTAGAACCACTTCTTAATTGCTTTTGTTCCCAGGTCCACCCTGACCGGAGTGGTAGCAACTATATGGGCAAATAGTAAATCACCATATACTATGAAAGTATAAAAATACATTTTTATAGTAAAAACACCAGCAATACATTTTTATATAAGAAATTACCAACGATATATATCTATAATAGAATTACCAACAATACATTTTTAAGCAGAATTACCAATAATAAATTTATAGCAAAATGGTCAACAATACATTTTATCTGTAGTTGAAATCAGAAAACTATGTTAAATAACCCATTGATAAGCCGCTAAACAAAGTCAACCCACCAACCCGCTACAAGTTAACTTATAGTTGGCGTTAGTTCAATCGTTTGATCGGAAATCAATGAGTATTAATGGGTATACACTAACGATAGATAGTCTAGTATCGTGTTGGTCACCCTTTAGTTCGTCAGAGACCAACAGCTCAACGTGGCATCGATTTCACAAGTGGTCGAGAAACTTCAAGTGATGTTGAGCCAGCTGATCACAGCTCCCTGATATTTGCAAGTTGACAATCCTACATGCAAATAGACCTCTTTACTACGTCCCACAAAAGCTTCATTGAGCCCGTATTGGACGAATGTAGTAGCTACAGGACTTGTCGAAGGTCTCCAAAATGGTTTTCAAACAAGCTCTGGGCAACTTATACCGGGTGACACACTGGATTATCCTGCTGGATTAACCCATAGTAATTGGGATACATGTAATCCATGAATATGTGCAAGTGGTCACAAAGCAGTGCAACGTCGTATTCACTGATCAATGATGACTTTAAGCGAATCAGCGGATCAATTAATGACACCTGAACACACCCTATATTATTATGGAACCACAGAGAGCTTACACGGTGCATGGTTGACTACTGGAACCTTATGGAATATGCACCACATCCTACCATCAGACCGAAGCACCTTCAATCCTGACATTACACTAGGCTATATGTTACCAGTCCCCCAAGGTTCCACGTAACCAGCCCAGATGAGACGTGAGTTCGGTGTTGTAGAGTTAATAGGGGCAAACCGATGGACATGCATCTAGGAACATTCGCCGTAAGCATTTTTGCCGTAGGAAAACTCGCCTCAGAAATTTTTACCGTAGAAAACTTTGCCGTATATGATTTTGCCGTTCGAAATTCCAATCACCTGAAGAAGACCGGAGCCTCAATGACCGAAACGTCGTGAATATGGCAACAAACATGAAGACAACAGTTCGAACAATATAATTAATTACAATACCTCAGAAATATAGACAGATATCATATATTATAATAATATCATCATATATTATAATCATAACATATCATATTATATCATATGATATTATAATATCATATATTATATCATCATATATAATCATACCACGTTATATTATAATAATATCATATAATATATTATAATAATATCATATAATAATATCAAATCATATTATAATGATATATCATATTATAATAATATATAATATTATAATTCTTCTTGTTACTTAGTTAATACGTACATTATACTGTGGATGTGCAGGTTGTGTAATGGATAGCAGTGGCGTAATGGATAAAGAAAGAAAGAAAGAAAGAAAGAAAGAAAGAAAGAAAGAAAGAATAAAGAAGGCGATAACGCTGTCATGTCTAACGTCTGCTTCAGTGAAATGGTTGGTTGGTTGATTTTGTTTAGCTGCATATCAGCTTCTGTTGGTTTATCTAATACCGAAATCTAAATATTTTGAAGAAAATTGTATGTCTTCAACTACAGATAAAATGTATTGTTGGTCATTTTGCTATAAAATGTATCGCTGGTAATTCTACTAAACAATGCATCACTGATCACTTTGCTTTAAAAATGTATTGTTGGTAATTTTATTATAAATATACTGTGTTGGTATTATATTTATATAAAAATGTATTGCTGACATGTATTTTTATACTTTCATAGTGTTTGGTTTGGTTTTGGGATTCACTTTTAGCCCATAGCTGGAATCCTAACAGGTGCTACCACTCCGGGCCAAAGTGGACCTGGGAACAAAAGCAATTAAGAGGTTGTTCCACGCTCCACGTTCAAAACCTCCAATCGCCCGACCCGAGGCCTTGTTGCTGGATGTAGTTTATTGTCATTCCCAGGACTAGCAGTGAAATGGAAAAACTTGACAATTTGAAATCTTTTCATTTGTACCCTCTTACTTCTTTAAATAATGACCTGCATTCATATTTATGATTGTTATTGCTATATTTTATTAAAGTTGTTAACATAATATTTAATGATGCAATAAGGGAATTTCTACGGGTATTTTATAGTCGTAGAACTAGCAAAGAACTTATTCAATCATTAAACTGAGAATTATGATTCATCAGACAATTCAAATATCAAAACAGTGAAATTTTCATGGGTACTACTAGATATTATTATTATTATTATTCATTATGTGTTCACGCCAGCACATTTGTTAGAAATTTAGTGACAGCAAATCCCCTCAGTCCTCCAGTAATGATCTCATTTGGATAGTTCCAATATCCCTCTAAGTTCCTGTTCCAACAAGCTTTTCCTTACCTCTTCACACTTATTACGGCCAAATTTAGTTTTCTGACCTAGGTTGAGCAATCCGATTGAATCCCAACGTACCACAGGACTTTAATGTTCCATTCTCTAGGATTGATTCTGCTTAAAATGCAGTCGATTGCATAATTCCCAGTGGAAAATCACTGTCACCCACTCTCGTCTATTCTTGTTTTCTGTCAGCCACATTGCTAAATTCGTTGTTTACGTAGTTCGTCTTTATTTCCATAAAATCGACCGTGGCTGTTTTCTTGTTTCACCTTTCTTGGCCTTTATGCATTTGGTTCTTATGGCGTTGTTTTGAGACGCTGTTAAGAGAGACACGATTTCTCTCACTAAGTTTCCTTTATGCAGCCATGTCTCTGTCGATTTATCTGCCACGCCATCGATTTCTCATCTGAAGTGTCCATAGAATAGTTTTTCCCTCTATTTTTGAATCGTCGTCGTTGTTTTCCTTTTCGTCGATTCCATTTATTTTTCTGTTCCTGATAGGACAGTTTTTGGTGGTTGTGAGCAACCATACTTTGCTCTCTCTTGTATACTCTTCGAGACTCGTGATTGCAGGGTCCATGTCATCTTCGATGTGGACTAGTTCTCTTCGCTTACTTTTCTTTTAACATACAGTATGCCAGTATTCTCTTTCGGCTGTAACGTCTCATTCATTGTAACCAGTTTTCCTGTTTTCTGTGCCTGCTCTCCTATTTACCGCATAGGTTAAATAGCAGGGTGGACAGACACAAGGAAGGGGAAAGGATGAATTCATGCCTTTCCCAAGAGCATTCGTGAAAAAATGAACTCAACTGGGAAAGTTGGAATTCCAACTCGACTCTCCAATTCCATTTTCTGCACTGATGACTGCTATGCTACCCACACATATTTTTAATTCAGTTTCTTCATCTATGTGCTATGCCTGTTCAGGATGTTGGCGATCATGGCTCTTCACAATTTCCTTTGTAGCTGTGAGTAAATTTGGGCTTTTTGCTATCTCTCCTATGTCCTGCCAACCATTTACACAAGCTGATTAGGTAGGTTGTGAACTGCTTTCCTGTTCATCTTACCTTTACTATATTCTGTGAGTGTCAAATTTTCTAAGCCCGCTTTCCGCATGATGTGTCTATTTCTGGTTTTAAATATAAAGAAGTCTAAGGCTTTCTAACTTCCTCTATATTATTTATTTATTATTATCTTCCTATTTTTTATTCAAATTATTTCTATTTCGATTGATTTCTCTTTACTGCTCTTCTCCGTGAACAATCAGTTTATCTCTCTTTCTCTCCCATCTATCTATCTATCTATCTATCTATCTATCTGTTGTGCGTGTGGTTTAATAGATAGCGGCTTGTAATGAGAAATGAAAGAGCCAGGTTTCAAAAATTCACTTATGCACAAATACCCTTGATAAAGGTATGAATACATCTCCTCCCTTCAGCTATGGGTTAAATAGTAGGACTTGCGTCTTGGGAAAATATTTTTATCCTCAAAGAAATGTTCTTATAATATACACTCGTAAAACATATATTCTTCCAAGCAAAAATATATTCCGGCTTTAAATAACCAACAAATTGTTGATAAGCCGTATAAAGCAAATCAGTAAAACAAAAAAAGACGCCTTTCCTTATTTTTCTGACGCTTTCTTTCTATGTCCTTTAATGTTTTCCTTCTTACTTTTACTATTTTCTTTTCTTTCTTTCTTTATTGTACAGTCTTTTCTTTCTGCTTTTTTTTCGTCGATTTTTCTTCTATTCCTTCTTCACTTTTCTACTCTTCTTCTTTCTTTCTTTTTTCCTTCCTTCCTTTCATTCTTTCCTATTTACTTTTCTTCACTTTAACCTAAACTTTCTTTCTTTCTTTCTTCCCCATGTCTCTCCTTATTCTTCTAACCTTTAATTTCTTCTTTTCTTTCTTCTTTCTTTCTTTCTTTATCTTTCTTTCTTTCTTTCTCATCCTATACCTTTCCTCATTAATCTTCTTTCACTTTATTTTAATCTTTCCTTCTTTCTTTCTTTCTTTCTTTCCTGATGTATTTTCTCCTTATTCTTCTAAGTTTCACTTTATCCTAATCTTTCTTCATCTTTCCTTTCTTTCCGTCTTTCTCCCCCTGTATACTTCCTCCTTACTTTTCTAATTTTCACTTTGTTCTAATCTTTCTATCTTTCTGTCTCTCCCTATGCCTTTCCTCCTTACTCTTCCACTTTTTCTTAATCTTTCTTATTTCTTTCTTTCTTTCTTTCTTTTTTTCTTTCTTTCTTTCCCTACGTATTCCCTCTTTCCTATTCTAATTTTCACTTTATCCTAATATTTCTTCTTCCTTTCTTTCTTCGTTTATGTGACCCTCGTGCTTTTTTCCTCTAATTCCATTTCCTCCTTTTCCATGTAGAATCCTTCTTCTGCGAAATCTATTAAGCTCACTTTAGAGAAATGCATGAATGCGTTGCTTTTATCTCAGCATATCAAATACAATTGCATATATTGTCTAACTACGTGCTGACTACATTCAAGGGAGTAATTACGCGATTTTTGCTATAGTTTTTTTTTTTTTTCTGATAAACAGGTGGATTAAACATGAACCTTAATGCATTAACTTAATCTCAAGCGATTTCCCTTCGTTTCACCCATACATGCGTGTGGGTCTAAGCAGAATAATACGTGAATGCGTAAATTATTATTCTTAATAAAAGAATGAATCACTCTGATAAAACAGATTACTCATAATATCGAACGTGTATTACTTTCTGGACGAGTTTACGTTGACGTAGGTAATGCGAACAAAGTACGTTCCAAATGAATTATAAGACCTTGTGTTTGGCGGACGAATGTTGCCGAAGCCATCACATTGCCGCTGGCCTTTGTTGTTTTCCCACAATACATCATAGTGCCATCGCTACCCCAGTACATACGTATCCAATCCATATCTTATTCTGCCAAAAGCGAAAGACGCATTCGGTGATGACATGTGTTAACATGGGTCTATGTCTTGCCAGCAAAAACTCAGCAACATACACAAAAATGATCGGTGTACTGTATATTGTGAGACATACTTCTCTTCACTTAGATTGAAGTTATATAAAATTTGTGCCACAGCAGCTCTTCTGTTGGTTCATACTTGGTAGGAAATCTTCCTTTCATTTCTCATATCCCTCACGTAACTGTAGCAACAATTATTGATATTTTTCTTCTTCAGACTCCTGTTAATAAGTAATCATGACAAATGGACATGTCCACTCCACAGGCCGTGATATTTAGTAAAATCACTAAATTTGTTCTTCTTCCCCCTAACTGGGGCATTCAACACATCAAAATGAACTTCTCGAGCCCAGCTTACTTGCTTATATATGTATAAGATGCCTTTATTTCCGGAAGTTAGCAAAAAAAATTGGCTTGCGCATGACAAATCCATACGCAGTTGGAATGAGATGTTAGTTATCGTTCTTGCTACGTATCTCAGGACATATTGTTTTGACTTGTCAGGGAATATTCTCTATCTCTGTTTGTAAGTTAAATATACGGTAGATTTTCTAATCGTCAGTTTACTTTTTGGCACGGTGGAGTAATGGCTAGCGGCACGGATTAAGAAATCGGAGAATCGAGTTCGAATTATAGGCGAATCCATTACAATTCACTTACGTGCTAATACCCTTGGGAAAGGTATGAATCTTTTTCTTTCCCCCCCCCCCGCCACCAGCTATGGGTAAATAGAAGGATATACCGGTTTCTATAGCCTTGGATGGCAACTGGTCTACTGCAGTAAGAAATCGCAACCTACAGCGGGAAAAATCTGCATCGTGAGTCATGTATCGAAACATACATGATCGCCTAAGCGTTTATCACGCATGACACATAACTGACTGATATGCATTTAGTATTTGTGAATCTGGCGCAACATACTCTTCCTTATCGTCCTGATCAGCTTAGTACCAATCCATGATAATGGAGCCAATTGTCAAGACTTGCTTGGTTAAATTATGCTTGGTTGGTTGGATAAAACCTTACTAACGTTTCATGCTTGTATCAAGTTAAAGGCTAAGTTTTCAAAACTGACTTTACAGAAGACTTGTGCGCTACAAGATTTGTATGTCGTGTAACTTTTAGCGGGTCGGAAAGAGAACACGATGAGTCGAGTTCGAATTCCGAACTAGTTACTTACATTCACTTTCGCACAGATATCCATTCAGGTATGAATCTATTTTCCCGACTAACCAGCTATGGGTTAAATAGCATACCAGTTTATAGCTATCTAGCCGTGGTTGTATAATTCTGAATTTTTTTAGCCCTGGCGAGATGCATGATATTGAGCCACTGAAAAGATTATTGAGGTCGCAATAAATTGCAACGCGAAGTTCTGGGCGTTATGATCCCGACTGAGGTCGATTAAAAATATCTATCTATCTATCTATCTATCTATATATATATATATATATATATATATATATATATATATATAAATGGTATCCAGGCAAGGCGCATACTACAGAGACATTGAAAAGATTGAGTTCACAACGCGAAGTTATGGACACTATTATGCAGGCTGAGGTTTATTAAAAGTATCTATCTATCTATCTATCTATCTATCTAAACCGTATCCTGGCAAGGCACATAATATAGAGTCATTGAAAAGATTATGAAATTCACAGATAATTACGGTGCATAACAGTTAAATAATGATATCTATCTATCTAAACTATAACCCGGGAGAGGCACACATTATACAGCTATTAAAAAGATTATAGAATTCCCAGTTAACTGCGGTGCGAGGTTGTTTGGTTAATTGAGTGATTGGCTTTGTTTTTACGGCTTATCAACCTTTTGTAAGTTATTTAAAGCCATAAAATATTTTTAGATTGTAAGAATTTTTTAAGATAATTATTTACTGTTGCAAATCTTACTAATTAACCCGTAGATCGGGGGAGAAGAGATGAATTCATACATGTCCCAAGGGTATTTGCACAAAAATGAATATAACGAAACTGACTGGAATTGGAACTCGGCTCTCCGATTACCAATTCCGAGCCATCATCCATTACACCAACTGCACATTCAAACTTTCAGTACTTGCTATTCCCAAGCGGTAACCAATCTAGGTACTGGCAAGTTTGATGTTGCTTAATTTCGGCGATTGTACGAGAACCGGTTTTTTAACGTAATATGGCCGTAAACTTGGCGCGCAGTTGTGAACTCTATGAACTCGAATAAGAGTGAATAAAAATGCTACGTTGGGTTTGCAACTTGAGGACATTCCTCTTTCTGGCTACCGTATGTTTAAATCTTTGAAAGAGAAATAATTCTCTGATTAGCAGAAAACTGGCCTTAGATTGGGACACAGCGTATATGCTCCTGGTGGGACGCATTTTGTACAGCCATTGAAAAATTATGGTTTCAAAATTAATGGCGAAGCGGAGTTGTAAACTCTTTGAACCCGGCTGAGGTTAAATATAATAGAAACGGTTTTCTGATGCTCATAGCCCGCGGCACATTCCTGTATTTGTAAAAATCTTTTATGTTCCAGCAGTATAAATGGCTATACAAGTGCTTCTCAGATTTTTAAATAATGTACATTATCATCATGTTCTACTTAGCAGACCGAAACTTTTATGTGGATACCATGCATGTAGTTTAACTCGTTCAGAAATGTTTGAATTCTCCGCCATATAAAAACCTTTTCTCATATCAACGATTAAAAATGAATTCAATCGAATGAATCATGTGTGTCTTAAAGAGGACTGTCCTTCTTCGAATCTTATGGACTAGCACTGAAGAAAGCCACGTCACTTGAAGACTTTCAACTGCAAGAACAACTGAAATAGATAGCACATGCAACTCGAAAAGAAAGTAACATAATCAACTGGCTTTCCACATTACCCTAAACAAAAGGTTAGGAAGGAAACCTCCATCAGTAATGAAAAGAGTGATAACAGCGATGAAAACCTATTTTCCCGAAAAATCTAAAAGCAAAATTTTATGAATTTCAACCAAATTTAACACTGGCTGCTCGGTCAAAAAAATGTTTCCTTATAATGAAATGGCAAATCTCACCATTACTGTTCACATTAGAATTAATGTCACATATCTCGATATTCATTCTTGTTCTGTCACTTGCATAAAATTTCTCAGTTACTGATAAATTATTTGAAATGAATAATTAGACTCCAGTCATACGATTTTCTACTTTCACATTCGTTTTTCAACGACCTTCTTCAGGTCCATGTCATATCTTGACCAAATTTTCACAATTCTTTGTCAACGTCAGCACATTCGTACAACAATATGATTCTCGACGAGAAATACTAGAGGTCTGAATCGAATTTAATGTCCATCGGGAACCTTTGATCTAAGAGGAGCTGATCTGTGGTGACCCAAAGTGTACTGGATTCACTCTAAGAAACACCTAAGTCAGCTTTGTACTCGGTGTCACATCAGAAAGTTGAAAGAGCGAGGGGCCTCAGAGGATTAACTTAGAATGTGTGCTAAGTGCAGAATAGAACCTCAAATGATATTGATAGGTATGTCAACATAAACAGGAAATGAGCCCAACTTAGGATATATACACACAATACAGCCGGGTGACAGGAATTTATATAAAAGCCCGATCGACGATGTAGAAGATAAAAACCGTCATCTCCCCGCGAGAAGATTGAACGTTAGGAGAAAGTCCCCTAAACCAAAAACCACCACGCCGACCTTAAATTGACGTAGTCTAAAATAGAACATGCAATCATTTTATGTATGAAAAGTTTAATCTCGTATTCTTACCAGACGTTCCAAAAATATTACAAATGGATGTAACATATACCTGAAGACAGTCGGAGAGTGCACTGGCCGAAATATTAAAATAACAAAGATGTGAATAAGAGTTAGAATAATTCATGAAATAAAGACATTACTTCGTTCTCTCCATTTGATTATATGTTTTGTGGTGATGTGCTGATTTTTATTATTTGTTTCTTCTCAAATGAATAACGAAATATTAAGCTAATAATAACGATAATCTTAAATTAAATATTACTTTAGTAAAGATTAACTTAAAACCAGGAATTAAAATGCTGTGTCAAAAGGGCGGTTTATCCCTTGGAATCATTATTACTCTGTAATCTTTCGGTAATTTTGATTGTTTCAAAAAACTATCTTAGAATAGCATAACCACCTATATAATATGCTAAATAATAAACATTTCATTACTGTTTCTTCACATATTTTTTATAATCTTGTTAATATAAAATTATTCTTATAATGAACAGAATTTTTATAATTTTGTAAATAAATAAATTATTGTTAAATTAAATTCTAGACTCTTGTAAAAAAAACAACTTGTTCTTATATCTTTCTTTAT
This sequence comes from Acanthosepion esculentum, assembly GCA_964036315.1. Taxonomy (NCBI): domain Eukaryota; kingdom Metazoa; phylum Mollusca; class Cephalopoda; order Sepiida; family Sepiidae; genus Acanthosepion; species Acanthosepion esculentum. The sequence continues at coordinate 52,028,203 of OZ038481.1, forward strand.
AATCTTATAAATAAACAATTGAATAATTAGTTTAATATTTTTGTTGTCATTTATCAAGAAAAAAAAGCGTATATTCAGTTTTATATGTAATGTTTTTTATTCAGATTTTTAAAATATCTTTTGAAAATAATAAATATTTTATTTACACTATTTATATTTCAACTATTGTCCTCATTTTTGTTGTTATTATCACAACGTTTCGGCCGTTATGCCCTCCGGCTTTCCTCAGGCGTATAGTGTTCTGGGTAACCTATGAGGAATTCTAACAATAATAACAAAGATGAAGACGATAGTTCAAATATAAATAGTGTAAATAATGATAATTCCTCATCCCAGATATTCAGACAGAAAATAATAATTTACAATAAAATGTACCGAGAGATTATACAGTATAAAAAAACGTCCTTTTGACACACTATTTTTACTTAGTCCTTTGTTAAACTTTACCACAACTTTGTTTATTATATCATTCATTTATAAAAGAATTGTAATCCGTATCATTTAATTAAGAAGGAACGGAAAAGTTACTTTTACACGCAGAATACAACAGATTCTCATAATTCTGCTAATTTTTCCAAAACCATCATTTTATTAAAACCACGCGATGAAATGGATTCATTATCAAGTAATTTGTTTTGCAATTCGTAAACTAGCACCCACTGACGCGTTTTGTACGATTATGAATGTCTTTATATCCAGTATTTATCAAAAATCAATTAAATCTTATCTTTCTCATGAAATGCAATCGTGAAATTCGGACAACTGTTTAAAGTGAACACGAATACAATATAAGATTTGATTACAGTCCAGTAATGTTATCAAAGAGATCTCTTTTTTTTTTTACCTTTGTGAATGACTTCACAGCTGGCTACCAAAAACAATCGTTCCAATCTAATCAATGTCAATTACCTTCCACAGTCACTTATAGTGTTCTTTTAACGTTCTTTCAGCATTTTCTTGAGGATTTCTCAAGACAATACAAAAAGAACTAACAAGCCTAGTGGATTAAAACCTGGGTTCGTAAGTTTGGTGACATTATGAGTTCAATTCCCGGGATCTGTAGTACGGACAAATTCCCTCCTGGTTATGACGATAAACTACATCCGCGTCCTGGGTAAGACGATAAACTACGTCCAACAGCAAGGCCTCTGATCAAGAGGTTTTGAGGATCGTGGAACCACTTCTTAATTGCTGGTGTTCCCAGGTCCACCCTGGCCCGGTGTTGTATCACCTGTTAGGGTCCCAGCAATGGGCAAATAGTTCCCAAACTTGGGTCAAAACACTATGAAAGTGTAAAAATAGATTTTAATACCAGAAATACTATGTAAAATATTATTACCAGCAATAGATTTTTTTAGTATACAGCAATAAATATACCAACAATATATTTATGAAAAAAAAAATTACCAGCAATAAAAATTGTCCGCATTAAATAATCCGCTGAGGTTGATATACCGTAAAACAAAACACACCAAAGCAAACAGACAGACTCGGTGAAAATAGAACAACCAAATATCTGAGCAGGACTAAATAAGGACAAGACGAAATATCATGGAACCGGAAAAATCTAGTCTTGTAGATTAAATAAAGAATTCATTTGGAAAATTCCTGAAGGTCACCTGAATCAGGAGACACTCTGAAGAAGGCTGTAGAGCACAGCGGCCGAAACGTTGAGTATTATCAACAGAGATTAAACGCAAACAATGATAATGCCTCACCATAGACAGAAAAATAGTGTACGTCATCAAAATGTGGAAAAGACACCAAACAACAAAAGGAAATTGTAACTAGTCTTCTTCTCATCCTCAAAAATTAGCCTAAAATGATCAGTCCTCCATTTTTAGCAGAGTCTCTGCCTTTATGGCTGTTTCAGGGTCGTCAAAGTGGAACCAAAACCAGACAACGTCAAAATGTAAAAAGAAAAAAGGCAAATACGAAGTGTAAGTCAAATGAGGAAATTCGAAGATTAATGGAGATTTTATTCAAAGAGGTCCAAATGTTGGCAATAATTACGCGACGAGTAATATAAAACGGGAATAAAGATGGCCGAACCATAAATAGTAATCAAATTTTATTCCTCGAAACAGACGACTTAGAAAGTCAAATATATGCAAAATTCAAACCCATTCAATTTTAACACAGGTTGGTGTGGCTACTTTAAGAAATAAGAAAACTAAAAATGACTAACAAATAGAAAATAACTAACAAATAGGAAATAACTAACAAATGCCAAATGACTAACGAATAGACAATGACTAATAAATAACAAATGACTAACAAATAGAAAATAACTAACAAATAGAAAATAACTAACAAATAGCCAATGACTAACGAACAGACAATTATATGATGGATTATCAGGGGGTAAATTGTGTTCATCTCAAGCAGTCCAATCACTTCCCAAAGAAAATCACAAAGAAAAAAATTCTTATATAAGAATGCATAGTTTACAGCAAAATCGGGCTGAAAACACAAGTTCTCGTTCGGTCATCAAGTTAAGCAGCTTCGACCTTGGTCAGTACATAATGAACAGCTTGGGAACACCGGCTACTGTAACCAATAGGGTACTAATCGTCAGAGCTGTTTCGACCTGAGAGCACACTGAAAATCAGGTTGATTTCACCTCTTCAGCATGGCTACTCCTTTCTGGGTATGCCCAGGTGCTCAGGCCTATCGTTTTGTTTTGTTTTCTTTAACACCCGCATAACCAATCTGTGGTTTATACTGCAACCGTGCTGAGTGGGCCTAAGTTGCAGTTCGAATTCTGGTCGAGATCGCTGCAATCACTTTCGAACAAACACCATTTGGAAAAGTATGAATCCATCTTTTCTCCCTCATCCTCCAGCTACGAATTAAATAGCAGATCATGCTGGACGTTCAGTTGTGGCTGGGAACCAGTAGAAGAGATTAGTAATCCAAAACCGTAAGTGGTTCTAGCAGCGTACATACCTTAACTGTAACTAAAGTCCGCCCACTTAGAGGTTAACAGTAGCGTAGACAGGGCTTTCTAGTCTTGGCTAACAGCCAGTCTAGGAAAAGGATATCCCTGAACTCAATGGGGCTAGCAACACTATCTGGTAAAAGCGTACTTGTAAAAGAAACCAGAGCAGTAATATCTACCATAGCCAGTGTTTTAGCCGTATGGATTTATATCAAAATTACAGACAAAAGCAATCCATCACTGCCAGAATACCACGCCCTCGAGGCACCCCGGCTGACTATTCTGGCCTTGGTTTCGCATTTAACAAAATATTTCAATAACAATCCGTAGTATGAATGCAGGTCATTATTTAAAGAAGAGGGCACAAATGAAAAGATTAAAAAATTGAAGTGATAAGGTTGACCATTTCATTGAAGCAGACGTTAGACGCATGAGAGCGTTATCGCCTCTTATATTTCCCATTTCTTTCTTTTCTTTTTATTATTGTGTATGTTTCGTTTTTTTCTCGCTAAAACCAAACAGCATCTCTGATATAGTGTTTCTTCCTTCTTTCCTCGTAATGAAAACGGAACGGTTCATTATTTATCTGAGGTAATAGCAGGGCGTAACGAACATTCTAAATGATTTACTAATGGAGGAACGAGCAGAATGATAATATGATGTCGACACCAGAATATTATATTTATATAACAAATAAATCTTATAAAACGTTTACGTGATTAAAGTCAGATGCAAATCCTTTTAAACTTTCTTTCGTTTTTGTTAGAGTTTCGTAATTACTTAACTAAAGTTGTGTTCTCCGAAATCCCACGCAAACAGACGAATTGAATTTTCGTTGAGTTTTCATCTTCAAAACATACTAGAATCTAAAATATCAGGTTACTGATTTCGTTCTTTTGTTAACACAGGTGTTCGGTTATTAAGATTCCTTAGATATGTTATAACTTGCCAGGTTATTGTGTAGACAGAATGTCATTGTCCATTCTAAATAGCGGTTCCTACTTTCCTTTCAAATCACCAAAAACCATTTCCTTCTCGAGTTGAACAAAATTCAAAATGGCTATCGGAAATTGGGATAGAAGCTTCAATCAATTAATTACAAGAAAAGTTTCCTTTACACGTGCTAACGCAAGCAAGTGGGAGTTTGTTCAACGTTATAAAATGATTTTTTAATTTACATTCATCATTACACTTGTAATTTTTTTTTAATAGGATTAGCAACACAACAAACTTTGCAATGATTTAGTTAAATTAAATGTAAATTTAAAAGAAAACTTTATTCGAAATCATTTTTGCTTTCTTACCATTTTTTTATTTCTGTTTTTTTTTTTTTGTTGTTTTCTACCGATTATTATTTACCTCGCAAATATTTTACAAGAAATGTTGTACACTCCAAATGTTATTTCGGAGAATTGAAATCTTTTTTCGCGTTCTTGGTCCTGTCACGGCGTTTCACTTGATTCATTTTTTTAGCCTTCTTCAAGCATATGATCGGTAAGAAAAGAAGGAAAATGGCAAGAGAAAAAAAAAACCTTCGGTAATCAACCATTAAAAACCATTAGGGGCTAGTAACCTAAAGAGTTTGTGCAAATGAATGACTAGACAGGGACTGGGAGGGATTTTGAAAAGGCAAAGGACAGGAAATTGTAGAGAGCCATGATTACCCATGTCCTGAAAGATATCTTTTGTGTCAAAATGTAATAGTTTAAATTTTTGAGACACATAATGAGGAAAGAAGGAGTGGAGAATTTGACACCCACGAGATATATTGAAGTCACAGGGGATAAAGAAAAACATTCAGTAACCTACCTAAAACGCTTGTGTATATGGTTGGCTGGAGATAGACTGGTTGGGATTTTAAAAAGGCAAACTTTACTAAGAGCTACAGAGGATAGGAAGTTGTAGAGAACGATGTTCACCCACGTTCTGAAGGGAAATTCCACATAGAAAATGAAGATATTAACGACTATTTTTTTTCTGTCGTCATGTTTTGAAAAAAGTTACTTTTTTTCTTAAGGAATATGACAGGACGGCTGAAGAATGAATTGACTAAAGCATGACTATAAAAAAAAATTTGAAAAATTACTTCAAATGTCCAAAAAATTGTCTAATGTTAATAAGCGGGTAGTGTCGCTTCTCAGTTATCAAAAACAATAGATCTGGGCAAATATACACAGTCAACATCAGCCTTGGAATGATGCATGCGGTGGCAGGTGAGACGCTTTGGCGTCCATTCCCTTAATGTCAGCGATAGTCCAGTTAAGGATGTTGGAACTGTATTGCACCATAGGGACAGCCAATGTGTTTATAGATGATATTCTGTTTTTTGAATTCAGCTCCGTATTCAGTACCAGAGACGCACACGACCGTAACACTCCTCTCTTACTTTCTCCTTCAGTTGGGTAGAGGCTGTATTCCATCTCCTTTGCTTATTTACACTATTTACATTGTTCGGACTGTTGTCCTCATCTTTCATATTATATTCACGGCGTTTTGGCCGTTATAGGCTCCGAGCTTCTTCAGATGATTTGAATCTACCCCGGCGGACTAAAAAAAGGGTTCGGTTCGAAATTCCAATCACCTGAAGAAGGCCAGAGCGTACAACGGCCGAAACGTCATGAATATTGCGACAAAGATGAGGACAACAGTCTGAACAATGTAAATAGTGTAAATATTTATTTATTTCCTACTGTTATCTATATTTATCGATTTGTCTTCAGAAGGTAAGGTAAAAAAAATAAGTTTTAATTTTTAGGAATGATTCTGTTTGTTTTTAGATTTTTTTTTAACTTGAGGCAACAGAAATATAGTCCTACAGAAGGATAATGAGGATACCATGGAATGGACATGTGAGCAACGACGAAGTTTTAGCGAAAAGGGAAACAAAAAGATCACTCCTACTTAGAATCAAAAAGGGACTATTGAAATTTCTAGAGCACATCATGCGGAAAGAAGGTTTGAAGAATTTGACGCTCACAGGACGTATTGAAGGATAGACGGACAGATGAAAGTGGAGAATAACCTACCTAACGTGCTTGTCAAAATGGTTGGCAGAACAGGGGTTAGTAAGAGAGATTAACGAAGACATACCTTACTAAGAGCTACAAAGAACAAGAAGCATTTACACTATTTACATTGTTTGGACTATTGTCCTCATATTTATTACCATATTCAATCTCCCCCAGTTGACGAAATAAAGGGTTCGTTTCGAAATTCCAACGTATATCACCAGAAGAAGGCTGGGCCGTACAACGGCCGAAACGTCGTGATGTCAATAGCTCAAACAATGTAAATAGTGTAAATGGCTACAATACCTCATGTCAGAAATATATAGAGATATTAAAGGACAGGAGGTTGTGGAGAGCAATGACCGGCTAGATCCTGAAGGGACATGCCACAAAGAAGAACTGCTTCACTTTTAATTTCGGATATCGAATGCATTTAACTTTTTCCTTAATATGAACTGAATGCCAATGTCCATGTTTTGCGTTCTCAAATTTAAATGAATGTTCCACTCAGGCTGATTTAATAAAATTAAATTTTTAGGTATTTTAAATTACCCCATTTTCTCACATTTCAACTTCAGAGTAAAAGAATTATCAAGCATTGTTTAAATTTTATAGCCTCCAAATCATTTTTGCCCTCTTTGTGCATGGCTGATGCTAACCTCATTCCGTCTTCTCAGTCTCACTTTTTCCACTCACATGAAGTGGAATGCTTATATTGAATCAATTGCCAGTTATACTGCTAAGAATGCTTTTTTTCTTGACAGAATACATCTTACACGTTTATAGATCTACCGTTCGTCCTTGCATCTTTTGATAGCATTTTGAAATTGAATTAAGTTGTTAGTTATTTTAGTATCAAATTTCTTTGATTACCTAAGCATATTTCT
>OZ038481.1:52042538-52082538 GCA_964036315.1 Acanthosepion esculentum
AGGAGAAGCAGCTGTTTTCAAAAAGACCATTTGGAGGAGGATCTGTTATGGTTTGGGGAGCATTTTCTGTATCTTGAAAGGCTGATTGAGTAGTGATGGAAGGGAAACAAAACTCTGCTCGATATATGAATGTGTTGGGAAAAAGTCTTATCCCATTTATGAATCGTCTAGACACCAATAATGCCATTTTTCAACAGGACAACGCAGCCATTCACACTTCTAAGCTCACGAAAGACTGGTTTAAAACAAAAAATATTGAAGTTTTGTGCTGGCCCACTAAGTCTCCAGATTTAAATCCAATAGAAAATTTGTGGGGAATTTTGTCAAGAAGTGTATACAAAAATAAACGTCAATTTGAAGATAGAGAAACTTTAAAATCTCATCTGAAACTCTCAGAAAATTTATTGATTCAATGCAAAATGTGTGTGTTGAAGTATTACAATTGATAGGGAATAAATGTAAATATTGAATTTTGTACGATTTTGCTGTTAAATACAAATTTTCAAAACTGTCTTATGCTTATTTCCACTCTCGAAAACGTATTTTTCTTAATAATTTACTAAATAACATTTTTGATGAAAAGTTGTTATAAAATCGAATATGTATACTAACACCAGCGGATCTAGGTACCACACACAGATTTTTAGAGAAATTTGTGCAATAATAAGGAAATTATTAACAATTTCATGGGGTGTCTTATACTTATTTCCACCAATATATATATATATATATATATATATATAGAGAGAGAGAGAGAGAGAGAAAGAGAGAGAGAGAGAGAGTGATTTGTCAAAATATTGACTCACCCTCTTTCTTGTCTGTCGTCCATCGTGGTCTGGCGAATACAGGACATCTGCTGATGGGATGTGGCGCAGTATGGTGGATCCAAGCATTTCCCAATGGTACTAAGTGATCATTCCGATGGTTATTACAAATTTTGTTTACCGTGATGATTACCTTGACACCATCCGACACAACCAACAAGGAGTTTAATTTATAATTTAAAGTGCAGATTCTCTTTTGCAGCAAACGATGGTTTCAGAAAAAGTCCAACCTTCGCTTCCCGTCGCGCAAACGACTCGAATGCAGTCGAGTGCCTTACCAGCTTTCCTCTGACCTTTGCACTGAGTCTCTTCACATGGACAATGGCAGCCAGATAGCTACGGCAGCTGATGACGAAATGTGGAAACACGCATCGATAGAAATACAGGAAAGTTGGAACAAATGACTTTTTAAAAGAAATATTCTACAAGTGATTGCTTATTTTTTTTAAATACATGAATAATATGTATTTAGACTGTAAGAATTATATTATAACAATACCCCAAGATCTGTCTGTCCAAATTTTTTTTTTGAACTTAAGTTGCTTTTCCAAAGTTATTTTTTGTATCCATCCTTATTATCTCCATCGTAGTATTTTCAACGCTTATTACCACAGTATCCCTGGGTCCTGCGTAAAATGAACATTGCCGCACGCTGATAATTTTCACCGTATTTTAAACCTTATTACTTTTCTTCATTCGATAGTGGGGAGGTTTTGAGTGTATATATTGGTGCAATGTGGACTGCTCTCCAATTTTATTGCACATAAAGCAATGAAAAGGAGAATAAATAATTAAATATTGTATCTATCCGAGTACTTTCGACTGTTACAACAGTCTTTATCAAGGTTACTAGTTTTGCATGTTTATTGGAATTGCGGGCTTAGCGAATGCCAGCGTTTCTAAGCACGTCGTGATCAATTCTAAGCCACTTAGAGGTGATATCATTTACAACGGTCAATCTGAATTTATGAGGGTATTTGTTTATACACTCTTCAATATACAATCTCCTATGGAGGAATATAGACGATTTAATGTCGTCTGCTTCGTTTTATTATAACGGCTTCCAGAATTTTGAGTCCTTCTTTGCATTGAGCAGTAATATAATATTTTGATGTCATCTATTATTTTGACCGTTGTAACTTGTGCCACCTCTCAATGACGTGAAATTGGTTCCAGCAGGCTTTGAAAGGCAGGAATTCGCTAGATCAGTCAATTCTAGTAACACGCAAAACTGGTAACCTGTAGTAACAGTCGAAAGTACCCGGACGGATAAAATATTTATTTGTTTCTGGCACAGCGCAATGCACAATGAAATTGGATAGCAGTTTTCGGTGCACCAATATGCATAAAAAATATATATAAATATGTAACAGACACTATCGAATTAAGAAATGTCATAACATTTAAAATGCATTGAAAATTGTCAGCGTGCGGCTGTGTTCATTTTACGTAGGGTCCAAGGATAAGAGCTGCCCCCCAAGCGCTTCGTCCTCGAACTAGTTGAACTAAAACGTACCATGGATGTGTGCTGACTTTCATTATGCTTTCTACTCTGCTGCGACAACAAGAATTCATAATGTCTTCCAAGGATACAATAAAAGGATGGATACAATAACAGATCTTTGGGAAGTTAAGTCAAGCATAAAACAACTTGATCGGAAGTTAGACAAACTAAATAAAACGTTGAACAGAAAGTCATTATCGGTATTGTTTAATAAAACATCATATATATATATATATATATATATATATATATATATATATATATAAAACAATTAATATATATATGTAAAACAATATATATATATATAAAACAATTAATATATATATATATATAAAACAATTAATATATATATATATATGTATAAAACAATTAATATATATATATATAAAAAAACAATTAATATATATATATATATATATATATAAAACAATTAATATATATATATATATATAAAACAATTAATATATATATATATATATATATATATATATATATATCGTTTGATCAGGAAACACCTTAACGAACAGGAGCAGCGATGGAATTAAATTGACTCCTCAAACTGTCAATCGGTCTGGCTGATCTGAGCTCTCGATTATCCAAATCGATTGAGACATCGTTTAATGAACTCTTCAACTTGACTTCCACGTTATCGTGATAATCTTTCTTCACCTTTCATTAATCTGCTTAGTACATTATTTTTACGGTAAACATTTGTAAATATTCAGATAGCGAAAGAAATAAAAAGTGATGATTTTATGCTCTATTTATATCAAGTACACACAAACACACACACACATAACACTCGACTCATCCTGTGTACCCACACCTGATTTTCCTCCTAGAACTGAGGCTCTATTTTTAATGAGATGAGCATAACCCCGTCTATGGTATTGGACATCATCTCTAAATTAAATTCTCATAAAGCAAGGAGGTGGTGACGGGATACCAACCGTTGTCCTAAAGAAACGTGCTCCTGAACTGGCTCCAGTTCTCTCCAAACTATATAACTATTGCCTCACCGACTCTTGCTTTCCTGTCTGTTGGAAGTCATCATCTGTTGTTCCTGTTTTTAAGAACTCTGGATACCATTCTGACCCATCTAACTACCGTCCCATCAGTCCACTACCAATCTTCAGCAATGTTTTCGAGGCTTTAATCAATGCTTAAGTGTTTAAGCACCTTACCTCCCATGATCTACCGCTGATGTGTTTACGGCCATAACTGAATTTGTATACAAAGCTCTTGATAATAACGACGAAGGCGTTTGACAGGGCGTTTGGCATACCGGACTTCTGCGTAAAATTCAGGGATACGGTATTACAGGACGATTATTTGATTTAATCCAATCATTCTTGTCAAACCCTGAAATGAAAGTCGTCCTAAACGTTTTCTCCTCCAGTTCCTTTCATACGAACGCTGGTGTTCCCCAAGGCTCTACCCTGCGTCCTAGACTGTTGCTGGTCTTCATCAACGATCTTCCTGATGTCATCAGTTCTCAAGTAGACATCTACGCAGACGATACTATCATTTACGCCTGTCTCAATAGTAAATTGCTGACACAGTTAACCTGGCCGTTGGTCTCGAAAAGGACGTCCAATCTTTGGTTGACTGGGGCGGGGCAGAAAATGGCTTGTAAATTTTAATGGCACCAAAATGAAACTGCTCTCACTTACCCACCATAGAGAAACCTCCCTGCCTCCTATCAGCCTGGCTGATGCTCAACTTCACGAGAGCGTCTATGCGTTTTTTGGTCTCACGTTTTCCAGTGACCTGAGGTGGAACAACTACATTGAATCAATAGCTACATCTACTGCAAGGAAAGTTGGTTCTCTGTGTCGCGCCAGAAGGTTTTTCTCGTGTGTCCATTCTGCACATCTACAAATCTACCATTTGTCCTAGCATTGAATACTGTTGCCATATTGGTCTGGTGCTCCCGTTGTTCATCTCGAGGTTCTCGACAAAATCCAAAGACGGATATGCAATGTGATATGTCCTGACCTGGCATCTCGACTCCAGTCACTTTCTCACAGATGTAATATGGCTTCCCTCTCTCTTTTCTACAAATATTTTCATGGTAACTGCTCTGACGAGCTATTTCTACTGGTCCTACAACTGCATGAATTTAAGCGTGCTACTAGGTAAACATCTCTGTCGAAACAGTTAAATGTAACCGCCTCTTCTACTCCAACAGGCTTTTGTTTCTCGCATTCCCCGACATTGGAACACCCTTTCCCTTACTTGCTTCCTGATAACTATAATCTTCAAAAATTTAAATGTAATGTCAATCGACATCTTCTGATGCCTTGATTTTGATCCCCTTCTTTCTCTTAATTTTTATCTAAAAAAAACGCTCTTTACTCTTACTTACACTCTCTGTAACGCTTTGGGTGCTAGTGGCACTCCCGCATTGCTTGGGGTGAAATGCTTTATATATATATATATATGTGTGTGTGTGTGTGTGTGTGTGTGTGTGTGTGTGTGTGTGTGTGTGTGTGTGTACGATACAATAAAGAACAGATAGGAAACGTTGATAAATCTATGTTTCATTTTTATTGAAACTTCATCATTCGGATACTTTTAATTTTCATTGTTTAAGCATATATATATATACATATCAATTATAGATCGGAATCCGATACAATGATAGTGAAACCTGCTTGAAAAAATGAAAATTAATAATATCAGAATGATAAAGTTATATATATATATGTGTGTTGTGTGTGTGTGTGTGTCTATATAAATGTGTGTCTGTGTATTTGCACGCGCGTGCAGACGTTATTATAAATATATACGAACACAAACTTGCTTATACATACATATATATATATATATATATATATATATATATATATATATATATATATATATATATATATATGCACGCACACACAGCTCTCTCTCTCTCTCTATATATATATATATATATAGAGAGAGAGAGAGAGAGAAAGAGATCAAAAAATTATTGACAGGTGGCTAAAAATGGTGCTAAATTTAAAAATTTCAGCATTTTCAAAACAAAAACTCCTTCCAATCAATTCAAATTATTTTTGAAATACAGTAAAGTAAAATGGAAAAATTAAATTTAATCTATCAACTTGAAATTAAACCATTTTTCATCTTTATAAATTCATTTTAAAACTTATGTATCGCGTTTTTTGTGGAGGTCCCTATATATATATATATATATGTGTGTGTGTGTGTGTGTGTGTGTGTGTGTGTGTGTGTGTGTGTGTGTGTGTGTGTGTGTGCAGGTATGCAGGAAAATAGGAAAGAACACGTTAGCTAAATAATCCGGAGTTCTATAGTATTTTTGTTTTCATTTTTAAAAGGGCAGTGCTCCATACAGAAATAGAACTTATATTATAACAATTTATGAAAATATGATTCCTTCGCTACATAAGAGTTCTCATGTTTCAAAAACGAGAGCCGGATCCCTCAATATGATTATTAAAAATAAGTTGAATTAAGGTATCGAGTCCCGTTTCATCCTCAAGCGAAAATTTAGGAATACGCTATCTTGTGGTTGCGCGTGTTTATAAGTATGGTCCTTTGCAACATTAATTACTATGGAAACGGCTGTAGCGGCCATTTTGGTTGGGTGGTCGAACAGTTAATTCTTATCTACAGATCAGTCACCTTCGGAAAGGTTATGCCGGGGTTGTGTGGGGTATCTCTTCCAAAGCCGATGGTGGCGGTCACTGTCTCGTTAGTTTAAAGCGACGGCAAGTCGTTAAGTGTCGAGAGGATTTTGATTTATTTTAGATTATATTATCTATCTCTTAATCTCCTTATTTATTTGTTTATTTAAATGGCTGTCTCATATAAACGCGTTGCACTGAACTACAATTTGTTTTTTTGACGACTTCACAAAGGGTTTTTCTATTTAATGATTGGGTTAAGCTTTTAAGACTTTTATTAAACTATGGAATTTATTTATTTATCTATATTTTATGCTAATTATTTAATGCGAAAATTTGTTGATTTCGGCCAAAAACCGTTAACTCCTGTCTATGGTTTAATAACTTTTCATTATTTAGAAACTTAATGATGTGTCCAATATTAAAAAATACTTTATTTATATATATATATATATATATATATATATATATATATATATATATATATATATATATATATATATATATATATATATATATATACAAAAGAATTCAATTACAGTCAAGTAATTCTTTTGTATATATAAAAAAAATAATATGACATATATATATATATATATATATATATATATATATATATATATATATATATATATATATATATATATATATATATATATATATATATAACGCTGACTAGAACACTACCACGATTTTAACAGCCAATGTCTCGTCAGATTTTTTTGTTTTTGTTTTTTTAATCATTTTTAATCATTTCGCTCCAAGCAAGGCAACAAACCACCTGATGAGATCTTGGCGGTTGAAACCGCGATAGTGTTCCCGTAAGCGTTTTATCTTTTTAAATCGGTCTACAAGTTTGATTTTTCTCACTTGAAATTGAGCACTTTTTTAACGTGTACGATAGTAGTGTTTGTTTATTTCGGTATATATATATATATATATATATATATATATATATATATATATATATATATATATATATATATGTGTGTGTATATATATATGTATGTGTGTGTGTGTGTGTGTGTGTGTGTGTGTGTGGTACGATGGAATAATAAATACCGGCTTTAGGACAGTAGTTTTAACATTTTTCTCTCAGAATATAGTGACTTATAAAATAAAAATGAATGTAATGTTTATTTATTGTTAAAGCCTACAAAACGCTCGCGTTCACTGAACACTCGGTGTTGGACTACATTTAAAAATATGTCGAACTTAATCCACCCCTTAGTTCCACCAGTTCTAACCTTCACCGCTAAGACCCACCATGGCACGCACATTGTAGCGACCCACCCCGCATTCCTTTCGTATTCCATCGGTGAGATGCAAGTCCCAGTCGAGCAGCTTCCTCTCATGAACCGCTGCGTTGTGGAACCGAATCCCAAGAGGATATTTCCCCGATCACTACACTTTTAACCTGTTCAATTCTAGCGACAACCGTTATCTTCACCACATATCCGTATAAAATGTGCCTCTTACTCTCTAACTCTCTACCTCGAGTGGTTCTCGGGCCTTGTATAAGGTGAACCTCATTTGAAAAAAAAAGTTGCACATCGTTTCTGTTGAATTTATCACGGCATATAATTCGCATTATATACAGTTCACAAGAACAACATGAGAAGTCTTTCAGTGAATTTAGTTCTAAGCATCTGAATATGATATGGAAATTCAATAAGAGTTTCACAACGAAACACGCTTCGCGTATTGGCACCATGTTTGCCCAATTATAAAATTTGCGAGATTTAAATGATACATTTATTCACAGATAGCATTATTCATAGTTATTTATTGTTAGCGTTGAAATATCGCTGAAAGCATTTTTCATTCGATTTTAAGCATATTTTATTAATTAGATATACCAAGTATATTCTATTGTATGAAATAAAAATAAGATATTTAATTGGGTAATTCTAAGAGAAAAGACAATTGAGAATGATGGAAATGTTTACTATGCTTCGCTTAGCAAAAGACTACACAAACATGGAATGCACAACGGAAGTTGAATTCACTACAACACTAATGGCTGGCAAGACTATCTTGTTAGTCACCTAGGTGTGTTTTCTGGGTTTTTTTTTTTAACCATTTCACCCCAAACAAGGGAACAAGGCCACTAAGACACAGTGGGGGGTACTGGATGTGAACGAATATAAGAAAAAGAAAAACATTATTATGGAGCGATAACAGGTGATATTGCATTTAATTTTTTTGAAGATCAAACTTGACTGTAAAGCTAAAGGCCCGAACAGAGTTCCACACGCGAGAAGTGTGAGAAAAGAAACTTTTAGCATAGAACGCACAGTTACATCTAGCCATTTCAACTAATAATGATATCTTGTCGCCAATCTAGTAATGTGCTTAAATTCGTAAAGTCCAGGTAGCAAAGAGGTGAGCTCATCAGAATAATTACCACGAAAATATTTATAGAAATGGCACAAGGAAACTACATTACGGCCGTGGGAGATTAGCCGACGCTGAGTTGCCACGTCAGCATTATAGATTCTTCTTCGGATTTTATCAAGAATCACAAAATATATATCAGATGTGACAGCAATATTAAATTCAGGGACAAATGGTAAACTTATAAATGTCTAGGATACATTCTGTTGAGAACAAATTGATTTCTTATAATTTTTCAACCTCGTGTCAGCGGTAAACTTTAACCCGAGAATGAGCCACTCTCCTGGAGGTTAGCATCAGCCATGCTGATGAAAATCAAAAAAATGTTTCTGTAAGCCGATTAAAAGAGAGCCGTTACATTTTGAAGGCGTTTGCTTCTTGCTTTCCAATCAAAATCGATCTTCAATAATTTAAATGCAATTATCATCCGTCTTATTCATTACTGTTTGTTTTTTATTGTTTTCGCTCCATAATGATGTTTTTTTTTTCTTTTTTGCATATTCTTTCGCGCTTAGTAACCTTTTGCATTTTATTAACTTTATTGTCTTGCTTGGGGTGAAATTATTATAACTTATCGAATATAAAACTGGATATATTTCAGCACATAATTTACTTTAAATTCGTGTATATATTTTAATTTAATATAGTTATTTCTAAAGAATTACTGGGTATTTTTTAATTGAAATCCGACATAATTTGTCATTTCTTTAAACACCAACCGACTAAATACAGCATTTACAGTAATAAGAAATATATAGGTATATATTTTAAATCTAAAGTTCCTAACGAACACCAAAATGGCAGTCTGTAGGGCACACGTCGTCAGCGTGCTGCTCTACGGCAGCGAGACTTCGAGCCTCCTACTCGAAACAGGAGAGACGCTTCAGCGCCTTGTATCTTCGCTGTCTGATACACATTCTAGGTATCAACTGGTCCGACCGGGTTACCAATGTCGTAGTTCTCATCCATACCCACTTACCCAGCCGATATGCCTTTCTCCGACAGTGGCGGCTCCACTTGTACATGTACACTGTATGCCAGATGGGAGGATTCCAAAGGTTCTTCTGTACGGGGAACTGGCCACCGTCGAGAAGGCACGAGAGCGTCTGCAAAAGGGATATGAGGGCGGTGGACATTGACAATGAGAGGTGGGAAGACGTTGGCAACGATCGCTCACGCAGGAGACGCGATTTACACCAAGAGCTGGAGCGTGGAGAGGAGAAACGAAAGCATACCGCGGGGGAGAAAACGTGCTCAACGGAAAGAAAACAACAAAGCGACATCAGGGGAGAGCGTCTTGACATGCATTCATCGCAACCGTGACTGTCAATCCTGTGTGGGCCAGTACAGCCATAACAGATGCTACGCCGTCATCAGCAGCTGAGGCATAACTCTTTGGGCGTAGATCCAAGATTTCCCGAGACCGACAGACGCCAGACAGTAAAGTTCCTAAATATAGAACCTAAAAACGAGAACCGTTCCAATTGAAACGTTCTATTCATTAATTCTATTAATGAATGCCTAAACTTATTTTATAAGACACGGGTATTACCTTTCTCGTAAATTTTCGAAGTTAATGTTAAACCTGTTCTCGATGGATAGCCTCACACCATAGAATAGTGTTTTCCTTTTATCAGAAACGACAAATGTTAAAAAAGTAAATCCAAATAATTTATGGATAAGAGTATTTGGCGAGGAGTAACTATTTGATTCGATTTCAACTGAATTCAAGATTAATTTGTTTGTGGAGGGAACTGGCAATGTCATTTTGCTATGAAACCGCGATATATTCAAATTCGAAAATCCTGTTAATGTAAGAGAAGTAACACTCCTTTTTTTTCAAAAGGCTCGATATCTGAACTCCCAATCCAAAACATATAGCAATAAAGCTATGTCGTTGTTCTACTCAGAATGGTGGATGTGCGACTGAGAAAATCGGAAAACTGAGTTCGAATTCCGGTTTGGTTCGTTACATTCTCTTACACGCAAATATCCTTGGACAAGTTATGAATCCATCTCCTCCCCCAACTTTGGGTTAAATAGTAGGATTATTTGGAAAAACAATTGTTCGTGTCTATATTTCTGAGATGAGGTATTATATACACTATTTACATTTTTCGGACTATTGTCTTTGTGAACACATGGCACAATGGGTAAAGGCGTTGGTTAGATCAAGTGACAGGACCCAAAGAGTGTGAGTTCAATACCCGGTTAAGGCAGTGGAGAACTTGGAGAGGAGATAACTGATAAATCCGTTAAACATGGCACGTGGAACTAGAACAGTCTACCCCAGTGAGCGAAATAAAGGGTTCAGTTCGACATTCCAACCACCTGAAGAAGGCCGGAGCGTACAACGGCCGAAACGTAATAAATATGGTGACAAAGATGAGGACAATAGTCTGAATAATGTAAATAGTGAAAACAATTGTTATTCTCAAAAAATGTTAATGTAATATTAACTAGCAAAAAAAAATTCTTACAACCTAAAATATGTTTCGGCTTCAAATAATCCACAAAGGGTAGATAAACCGTAAAACAATACACTCAATCAATCAACACGTTGGATGTGGTTATAGAATTTAAAGATGACCAGTGGCTTAAGAATGCTACTACCGACCTCGCAGGCATTCATACTCTAAACTTTTCAGTCTCTCAATCCCTCACACAGATAATTTATTTCCCCACGCGTTTTGCTTACAACCGTGACTGTAAGGCCTCACTCCTCGACCTGTGTTTTACCTCCATCCCTGAGTCTTGTAGTGTCGCGCAGCTCTGTCCTATCGGTAACTCCGATCATGCTGTAGTGTCTGTTAGCATCTCCTTCAGTCCCACCCCCTGCAAGGAGCCTCCTGCCACCAGAACCTCATTCTGCTACCAACGAGCTGACTGGGACTCATTTCGTGACTTCCTCCGCGATGTCCCCTGGAATGCTGTATTTAAGCTCCCCATTCAAGATTGTGCTTCAGAGGTCTCTTCCTGGGTTAAAGCTGGAATCGACGCTTTCATCCCCTCCAGGAAATTCAAGGTCAAACCACGCTCCTCCCCTTGGTTCACAGCTGCTTGCTCAGCCGCCATTGCCCATAGGAACCACTTCCTCCACCGTTTTCGTAGTGATATGTCTGACTTCAATAGACGTCTATTCACCTCTGCCCGTAACGATTGTAAGCGTATCCTCAACAAAGCTAAGTCATCATTTGCTGTTCGGATGAAGAAACGTATTGCATCTCGCAAATTCGGCTCCAAAGATTATTGGCGCCTCTGCAAGAGCGTTCTGAACAATAGCAAACCCTCCATTCCTCCCCTGTTCAATCAGTTTGAGGTCCTAACCACCTCTGCCGACAAGGCTGAATGCTTTGCTCGGAAGTTTTCTTCCAATTCAACATTAGACTCTTCCGGGGTACCGATTTCCCTCCCAGAACCGAGGCCCCTTTGAGCGGATTGCACATATCCCCGTCGTTGGTATTGGGCATTATTTCTAACTTAGATCACCACAAGGCTACTGGTGGTGACGGGATACCAGCCACTGTCCGGAAGAAATGTGCGCCTGAACTGGCGCCTGCCCTCTCTAAATTATACAACCGCTGCCTCGAGGAGTCTTGCTTTCCTGACTGCTGGAAGTCCTCAACCATTGTTCCTGTCTTTAAGAAATCTGGTGACCCCTCTGACCCTTCTAATTACCGTCCTATCAGTCTCCTACCCCTCTTCGGCAAAGTCTTCGAAGCCATTATCAACACCGATGTGATTAATCACCTGTTATCCCATGATCTGCTCTCAGACAAGCAATATAGTTTCCGCTTTGCCCGATCTACGGCCGATGTGCTTACGGCCATCACTGAATTTGTCTTCCAAGCTATTCATAATAACGGGGAAGCTCGTGCCGTGGCCCTTGACATCTCCAAAGCGTTTGATAGAGTTTGGCATGCCGGCCTTCTTCGCAAGCTCCAGGGTTATGGCATCACAGGTCGATTGTTTGACCTAATACAATCATTCCTGTCAAACCGGAAATTGAAGGTCGTTCTCAATGGATTCATCTCCAGCTCCTATTCCACTAATGCAGGTGTTCCTCAAGGCTCCATCCTAGGCCCTACTCTGTTCCTCATATTCATAAACGACCTTCCTGATGCCATAAATTCCCAAGTCGGCATCTATGCGGACGACACCACAATTTACTCCTGCCTCAAACACAAATCCAGTGATGCTGACAAAATTAACCTGGCATCTCGGATAGAAAAGGACCTCCAATCGGTTGTGAACTGGAGCAAGAAATTGATGGTTAACTTTAACGGCTCTAAAACTAAACTGCTCTCTAATAACCACCACAAGGATCCATCCCTGCATCCCATTAGAATGTCTGATGACCAACTTCTCGAGAGCTCCTCTCTGCGGCTGCTCGGTATGACGCTGTCCGCTGATCTGAGATGGAACAAATACATCGAGTCAATTGCATCATCCACCGCAAGGAAAGTTGGCTCCCTGTGCCGAGCCAGGAAAACTTTTCTCCCCGGAATCTATCCTCCAAATCTATAAATCGACCATTCGCCCTTGCATGGAGTATTGCTGCCATATATGGTCTGGAGCCCCTGCTGCTTGCCTCAGGGTTCTTGATAAGATCCAGAGACGGATATGCAATGTAATTGGCCCCGATCTATCATCTCGTCTGCAGTCTCTCTTTCACAGACGCGACGTTGCCTCGCTCTGTCTTTTTTATAAATACTTTCACGGTAATTGCTCCGAGGAGCTGCTTTCGCTGGTTCCTAGGCCTCATGAATTTAAACGTCCCACGAGGCTGGCATCCCGTTCCCACCCCTTCACAGTTGAAACTGTTAGATGTAGACGTATCTTCTACTCCAATAGCTTCATGTCTCGCACATCTCGCTTGTGGAACTCCCTTCCTTATTCCTGCTTCCCTGACAAATACAAGCTCCAACTATTTAAGTGTAACGTCAATCGACATCTCCAGCTGCCTTGATCTATCCTCTTCCCTTCTCCACATCCTTTCACCTTTCATTCCCATCTGCTCTCGCTCCAAATCTTCTGTAACCCCCTTGCCTTGATCGATCCACTATCTTTCTCCACATCCTCTCCTTTACCACTCCTATCTGCTCTTTCTCCAAACCTTCTGTAACCCCCTGCGTACTAGTGGCTTCCAGCCTTGCTTGGGGTGATATGCTTAAAAGAAATGTCTGCAGCATATCTCCTGATATCTCTTCTGTGCCTTTTCTATAAATGTTTTCATGGTTATTGTTCAAACAAGTTTTTCTCTTTGATAACTTGACTTCATAAATTTAAGCGTAGTGCTAGATTGGCAGTTAGGTCTCATAATATCACGGTTGAAATTGCTAGAGGCAACCGTAGGTTCTTTGCTAATGTTTCTTCTATCTGTCTTCTCACTTGTTGCACTCATTCTGACAACTCATTCTTGCCTCATTCTGACAACGTTTCTGTCAACTTTAATCTTCAAAATTTTAAATGCAATGTCCGTCGTCATTTTCTGTCTCCTTGAACCCCATTCTTTTACTGTACACTTTCTCCAATAACGTTTTCTCAGCTTTCTCTCACTCTCAGTAATGCCTTGCGTCTTAGCGGCTTTATCACCTTGCTTTGGGTGAAATGATTAAAAAGAAACACGAACTTTACCTAACAAATGTGAAACATGACGAAGGGACACTTATTTTTTGTTTTGTTTTTTTGTTGTTGTTTTTGGGGGTTTTTTGGGGGGGTGCTAAAGTTCATCCAATATATGGTAAAAGAATTACTCAAAGTAGAGGGTTATTGGATGAGGTATGTGATATGAAAGTAAGTGGATGAAGTATGAAGTGAAGATGGCGATATTCCGTGAATCAGGTGAGGCATCCAAAAGAACGTTTATGCTTAGAATCCTGAAAAACAGCTGACATTTCTTGGACATATAATGAGTAAGGATGGTTTGGAAAACTCTACCCTCTCTTGCCCCTATTGGGGCCAGAGAAATGAGGGGACGATGGTGAACCACCTACCTCACGAGCTTGTGCTAATGGATGGCGAAACGGAGAGCGGAGACCATAGCAAAAAGAGAAAACTGCTAAGGGACACTATGTTTAAGAAGTTTTGGAGAGCCATGATCACCCATGACCTGAAGGGACGCGACACAAAGAAGAAGAAGAAGAAGAAGTCGTCAAACAGTATTAAATCTTGTCTGATTCCAACTGCTACACTACCTCTTTACCTATTACGACACAGATACGTTATCGGAGTAAATCCCTCTCTACAAGTGATAGAGAGTAAATTATCTAGTGTATTGCTACATCTAATACCCACTGTATTTTGTATTTTGTTCATTAGTATTGTACTTATTAGAATTTATCATGTTTTATTATCAATACTACTGTATTTCAGTTAGATTTCAATGGAGACAGATGTTTTTTCTTACTCATGAAAAAATACCTACACCAGATTCTCATAATTAAGAAAGAAAATTGATTGAATAATTTAGACAAACGAAAAATGGGAAGTCTACATTTTTGTTAATAAAGATGATAATAATTATACAGAAAATAATTTCGAATTCAAAACCACAAGCGAACTTACAGCCTTCGAAACGATTTAATGAATGCAATAACGATTTTAAAAACAATAGTTTTCAAAAGAAACTAAAAAAAATGACCAACATTTATTAATAATTCATAAATAAATAAAAACTTTATTTGTACATTCACGCCGTCTTGGTCAAGTTCTTTTCCCGCAGTTTGTTGTTCATAGATTGCAATTGCAATTCTCATCTCAAACACTGCTTTCATAGATATGTTCCTACATTGTTTTTACAAAGTCCCATTGAATTGTTGCGGCTTTTATTAATACATTTTGCGACATATCAACCCTTGTTGAGCTTTTTAATACTGAAATCTGTTTTATTTTTATTATTACACTTGAGTCCATAAGTAACAATAGCTAAGCTGTATACCTGTGTCTATAGATAAACATTAGACGGATATATACTTGAGGTTATAGGTAAGCATTGGTTTGAATAATATTAAAGTCTATAGTTAAACATAGACCGGGTTTATACTCGAGTCTATAGATAAGCATTGATCAGATTTATACTTGAGTCTATATATAAACACTGGCCGGGATATACTGGTCGAGGGGTAAACATTAAGCGGGCTTAAATTTTTGTCTATAAGTAAAGCTTAATCGATTTTTTACTTGAGTACTTTTTGTGGGGTTGCGGTTTACCTCTCTGCATGGCATACATTCGGTGTATTCTGGGCTCCGCTGACGAGGCAACTGGGTTGATGCAGATTTTAGATAAATTGAAGTTGACGTGTGGAAACAAAATGTAACTTGAATGAAAAGCTCGAAAAAGGTAGAATGTCTTAAAATTACTATTCTGTTGTAATTTTTGTTGTTGTTTGTTCGTTTGTTTGTTCGTTTTGTTTTGTTTTTTCGCATGACACGTTTTTTTTTTTTTTAGTATGGCGGTGCAAATGCATTGCTTTTTATCACAGTTTTCTAAACATATTTTAATTTTATATAATTGGCTGAAATATTTAATTGACTTTTTTCTCTTTTTTTCTTACAGGTTCCTTATAATCATGCCTCCATAATACATTTACAAACCCTCTTCACTGATATGAATGTATACAATTCTTCTCAAAAACCACACTTCTGTTCCTCGCTTCTCACTATTTCAAACTAATTTAAAAAGTTGTTTTTTTTTCCTGATGAATGAAAGAGACAATATTTTGAGAATGCTGATTTATTATCGTGACTCTGGAGGGACCATATTTTATCTTCGACAGTCAAAATGGCAACATCATTTTCATCAAACGGACAGGATCAAGGAACCACATTCAGACACCACGCGAAGAGAAAATTTGGCGCTAAAATATTAAATACATTTTTTCGTCCAATCAAATGCGCTGCTGAGAATGTTTTTCTGAATTCGTTTCTAGAGCCACTCCTAAGACCAGGACTGGTGCAAAGGTCTCGTGGGTGTCATCCCCTAATTTATGATACCCCTAAATCTATGATACCCCTTCCAAATCTATGATACCAACAAATTTAAGATATCCTCAGAATCTATGATACCCACGAATCTATGATACCCTCCCCACCCCCGAATCTATGATATATGCAATATAGGTGAATAATTCTAGAAAAAATGAAAATAAATACAGTGTATCAAAATATAAATTAGAGACATATTATAATAGATCATTCAATGTTAAAATTTATTTAACAATGTTTTGCAGCAATTTTTAACATCAACCTGAGATTTTTTCCTTGTTAAAAAGTTGAAGAATTTAAACACATTCAACATTATGGATACAAAATAGTGAATTTTATAAAGTGTTTTTTCGAAATTTAACATCAGCAAAACAAATTCACGGATTTGGACGAAAAAAAGAACCCAGAATAACGTCAAAATCTGCCAAAATTTTTCATCCTTGAATAGTCTTGCTTAGTTTAATTTGTAAATGTAGGTAGAAAAAAAAGCAAATATTGATATCAAAGGTCACAAAATATTACCCAGCGCTCCCAATCAGTCTTTGTGGGTAGTGCACACCCGTCCTGCCTAAACCTATATAAACAAACGCACAGCTCTATCTGTGCAAATTTGTACGAACTTGTTACGCTGTTTCTTATAGCAATTGCCGTCAATTGTCGTTCAACTGCAAAGAAATATATCCACTGTTGTAACTCAATAATCAAGAATCTTTTCCTAACAACTGAACATTGTACAGTAAAACTATTTCAACTTTGTACAGGTAATAATAAACCATTTTATATATATATATATATATATTAATGTGTTCTATTTTTTTATACTATTGTTCATTCAATACAAGGGTCACTAAATGTCGTTATAAGCGAAGCCCGTTACAAAATATTGTGGTGCTCATCGACATTTTCCTTTCGTGCGAAATGAATCCCATATTGAATCTGAAGAGATGTCCGAAGCCACAGTATGGTAAGGTAGAAGGATTCAGGAGATGGAGTTCTCTGGCTTTTCTTTGGGATCTCTTCGTCTCTGCTATTTGTCTGCTGATGTTTTCGAAGGATTTTTTTAATGGACTTCTCCAATTAGTTCTTTCTGTAGCTTCCGTCATCCAATTGACCGGATCGACTTCTGTCCTCTGCAAGATAGTTTTTGAGCTGATCCTGAATCGATGACGTGGGGCGAATGAAGAGAAGTGTAAAGAAGAGGACTTGAGAAGAAGAAAAGTCTTTGAACACGAAAGCCTCAGCCACTCCATAGTTCAAACACTTCAGCTGACACTATCCACTGCGGCAAACCTGGAATTGACAGGCAGGTTCATGATGACGGCTTGAATCGGCCTGCCGACTTGTTCCCGGGCGTAGAACGTCGTCTTGGCCGCCTACCCGCCAGGTGTCGTATCGTGTTTACTCTGGTCCCTTCCCTGAATTGTTACTGCTATGGGTGACCCTACCGGGAGACGGAACTACCGACGGCATTGCATTGAGGTTCCTCGTGACGCGCAAGATCCTCCACCACGACACGGTGTCGATCCAGTAAAGGCTCACTCATTAGAAGGCCCAAGAGCCAATAAAGGTAGAATATTACTAAATAAGGTTGTTGTAAGTGTGTAAAGGGGGGAAGAAAAATGTCTTTATTATGAGGATACGTAGGATAGATAACGGTTGATTCGAGATTTGAAGAGATTAAGATTTGTCTTCTCTCGGGAGTATGTTCCCCAAAGTAACAGTTCTAGGGGAAAGCTGTATGAGTGGAACTTCCTCATCACCAATGGAATACGAAGGGAATGAGGATGTTTCGACCCTGTGAATGTGGCATAGCGAATCCTTACTTTGAAGGTCTGAACTGGTGAGACTAAAGAATATAGCTCGTCTGAATATTTGCCATTTGCCATGAAAATACAGATAAAGTAGATAGAGACTAGCAACGTTTCGTCTGTGGGAAAGGGATTGTAGGGTAGGAAATAATTCATCGTCTAAAAGACCGCATAAACGCTTTTTTTTAGTCAAGACTGCGCAGCTTCAGCCTAGATGTGGCAGACAAACTCGATTTTTTTTCTAATCTGGCGTAGCAGGAGGAGCCAGGTACTTTCGGAAGCGGTATTGTTGCGAGATGCTTGTTTGTTTGGGTACAAACATGTCCCCTGGGATAGTTACACCGCAACAATTATTCCCGGACTCAATGTGAGTCCAAGTAAAAAATGAGTTACACAAAACAATAAATATGAAACAAACGACAAAGCATGTATTTACAAAAGGAATTTCATGTGGCAAAAGGAAAAATACATGAAACTATAATAAAAATGTGCTTTTTTGTGTTTGTGTGTGTGTGTGTGTGCGTGTGTGCGTGCGTGCGTGTGTGTGCGTATTCAAGCGTGTGTGAGAGAGTATAAAAGTAAAGAGAGAAAACCATCAAAATAAACGTGCCTGATTGGGGGACACTTTACCCACATGCGACTACATCTTATATTCAGAGTTAAAAAGATGTAAAAGAAACTAGGGAGAAAATATACGCCTTTTTATAGGCTTCAGGTGTAACCAACGACCCCCCCACACACACACCCAGCCTAAAGACTTTTTTTTTTCTTTTTGGTAAAGTCAAGTGGGAGAACACAGTATAAAACTCGACCATCAACATCTTTAGCGATGGTACGAATATTTGGGTTCCACTTGAAGTCTTCAGTGAGATTTAGTCCCGAAAGTTTCTTCGAGGGAAGGAACCTCTTTCAGAGAAAAACTGGTCATCAGGATTGAAAAAAAATCTAGTCTACACTTCCATTTGCTTCATACTGATGTTACTGTAAAACGTATTCTAACCGATTGTAGTGACCTTACTCTTCCTATACGTCAGCGATGTTATGACATGACTTGTATAGAGGCGAGCCTGTTCAGTACCTAGAAAGGTGACCACTTGGGAATACCAGGTGCTGTAAGCTTGGATGCGCAGGTGGTGTAATAGATAACGACTCGGAATTGTTAATCGGAGAGCTGAGTTCCAATTCCCGTTGAGTTCGTCATATTCACTTACGCGCAAATACCCCTGAGAAAGGTATGAATCACCTCTTCCCTCCTCCCAGATTTGAGTTAATTAGTTGGACTAAATCATTGTTATCTCAAAAAAAAAGAAATTCTTACAATCTAAAAATATTTTCTGGCTTTAAATAACCTTTAATAGGCCGTAGAAAACGAATTAATCAACATATATTCATTGATTGATTGATTGATTTTCCTAACCTTTTTTAGCTCATGGCTCACTTTGAGCCCAAAATTTTTCTGGGACCTATATAATTATTATAGTCTAAAAAATAACTTCCATTTTCTGGCCCATATATTAGCCTGGTGGCCCATTAAAAACTAAAATTTTGTGGCCCTGATGAAATTTGCCATGGCCCATTTTGGCCAGGTGGCCATAAGTTGGGAAACACTGGTCTAGAGGACCTTTTTCTAGAAGATATAATAGTAGAGACTATCCTAGCCTACTTGAAGGAGGTTTCTCCATAACAAAAATTATATCCCTAAATAACTCCGTTCTCATTTGCCCCCAAATTGGTTTTCCACCGAAAGCGTTTTAAATCGAAGCTACACTGACGAATCATTCATTTTAAAAAAATTAAAGAATTAAAGGGAGGTAACTTTTATATTAGAATAACGCTTTCTTTGTAATTCACATAGAAATTTTGTTGTTTATTACAACATAATTAATACTATTTCACCATGAAGTTTTGTTGTTTAAATCTTCATTCACGAAATAATAATTACTAGGAATATTCAAAAGCGAGTAAAAATGGACGAAAGAAAAATCATTTAATACCTGTCTTATGCGTAAATAAATTACATATTCTAAAAAGTTTTCAGTAATCCCACCAGTTCTAACCTTCATGACTAAGACCCGACATGCTACTCACATTGTAGCGAACCACCTTCATTCCCTCCGTATTTCATTGGTAAGAGGTAAGTTCCACTCGAACAGCTTTTTTCCCGCGAACCACTGTACCGTGGAACCGACTGCCAACAGGATGTTTACACGATCACTAAAATCTTAACCTGTTCAAGTCTACGGCTAACCGTTATCTTCCCCACCTATCTGCATAAACTGTACCTCTTACTCTGTAACTTTCTAACTCGAGTGGTCTCCGGTCTTCACTGTATAAAAAAAATCAATGAGTGTAATTTTTTAACCATTCCATGCCTTTCAGATATAAATTATCTCCCTTTAATTTTCTACGTTTTTTTTGTTTTTTTTAGTTAAGAAAAGATTTGATTTCAGCGTTTTCGTGAAGTCAGTTTTCGGATAAATTATATTTCCTGTTATTAACCGGACACAAGACAACCTATGATACGTTCCCAGGCTCTCACCGAGCAGCTTCTGTTATAATTAGACATCTTCCACACCTATCCGCATAAACTGTACCTCTTAGTCTGTAACCGTCTAGCTCGAATGTCCCCCCCGCCTTGTACAGGGTGAACCTCATTGTAAAATAAAAATCAACGAGTGTAATTTTTAAATCATTCATGCCATTCAGATATAAGTTATCTCCCTTTAATTTTCTACTTTTTTTTTTCACCGTTTTCGTAAAGTCAGTTTTTGGATAAATTATATTTCCTGTTATTAACCGGACCCATGACAACCAATGATACGTTCCCAGGCTGTCATTGAACAGCTTCTGTTAAAATTAGACAACCTACCCTTGGGTAGAGAATAAAAAGAAAGGAATGATGACTTTGATTATCATTGATAAGAATCACATGGATGGCGACATTGTTAAACCACTTTTATAAAAATTACTACAATACAGTGTTTATATCAATTACTACAATACAGTGTTTAGTGCTACATGATCACAAAACCCACAATACTCTTACTCGGTGACAGCTGGCAGCAAAAAGAAATTTCCTGCACAAAATAAGAAGATAAATTATTTTTTAAGTTGTCACAGGATATTCATCTTAGAGTTTTGATATGCAACTGTCATTCTTTTCATCATTTTCAGCACAAAAGTCAATCATTGTGCCACGAAAATTTCCGGCTCAGAAAGGATGAAAACTTAGACTGGGAAATTTTACAGAGGGATACTTCTTTTGTGTACTAAAACGAACAGTACTATATCTTTAGTAATATCTGAGTTATTACAAATATAAGATTTATAAGAAACACAATTGACAGACTTACCCCACCTTCAAAAAATAAAATTAAAAATTTCATTCACATACTTACAACTACGTCCGAGAGTTTCCTATAATAAAAATAAAACAAAAACAAATGTCACAACGTCTGGATGAGCAGGCGACACTCGGTAACAAGACGCTGTATCACCCCTTCTGAAGTAAAGAAATTACGCCAGATAAATTCGGTATGAATTTTCCTTTCGGTTACACACATATATACACACAATTAAATACATACCTATAGATAATTCTTTCACGTTCTTTGCTTTTCAAAGTGTTTCATTCACTTGTACGGCTTGACTTTAAACAAGATACTTAATTCCGGAAACGTAAAAGGTGCCCAGTCTCGATAGTGTCCAAAAGTGTCTCCGCTTCCTTATCTTCCACCTTACAACCCCTTTCCCACAGACCAAACGTTGCAAGTCTCTTGCTGCTCTATTGCCATTTCCTTGGATAATGTTCAGACGAACTATACTCCTTAGTTCCATCAGTCTAACTTTCACGGCTAAGACTAGTCATGCCAGGCACATTGTAGCGAACTTCTCGCGTCCCCTTCGTATTCACTTCAGCAGCTTCTTCCCAAGAACCACTGCTTTGTGGAACCGAGTCCCAAGTGGATGCTTCTCTGATCTCTACACTCTTAACTTGTCAGGAGTTGAAGATAACGGTTGTCTAGGGTCAGCCGTTATCTTCCCCACATACCCGCATAAACTGTACCTCTTACTTTATGACCTTCTACCTCCAGTGGCTCTTGGGCCCTGTACAGATTGAACATGATTGTAAAAACAATAAAAAAATCACTACTTACCTATTTCTTATGTTCAAATTTGTCCTTTCATATATCTCGCACAATCATTTGAGAGTTTTTATTTCATCAAATGTTGTTTTATTGAGAAATTTTATGTAATCATTTTTACATTGCCTCGCTGGGTGACTGTTCTGTGAACAGTGTTACAGAAATTTAATGTACCTTTGCCAAAATATGTTTCGAAACTACTTGATTTTTTCTTTTTAGATTCACTTTTCCCGCCTACGGCCATTTTTGTTTCTTCTTGTAAAAAATTTATTTTAGTGATAACGTCAGGATCTGGGACGATGGGTCAAAAGTGTTCATTGCTGCTTGATACTAACAAGTTTAGACCAAACTAAACGTTTCATAATATCTTTACGAGGTTTGCAGTAATAATCTCAAAACGACCATTACTTTTTATATCTTCTGTGGTATTTTTATTTTTTAATTGTTGCGTTATCGATCCTAATTAGACTAAAACAATGGCAAACAAAATTTATACACGTAAATGACGGGTGTAAAGAAATGGAATAAATTTGAACAAGGAGATATTTTATGTTTTGGTATTAATATAAGCGAATAAAAAAGGAGAGAAAATATACTTTAGTATGCATGCAAAAGAAGACAGACATTAAAAAATTAGCAATTATGTGTGATACATGCTCACACGTGTGTGCGCGCGTGTGTGCGTGTGTGTGTGTGTGTGTGTGTGTGTGTGCGTGCGTGTGTGTGTGTGCGTGCGTGCGAGTTCAGTCACTAAAGGGAAGGTTATTGCTGCCACGTCCTTCTATCACACGTTAGAAGGAAAAGTAAGAAAAAGAGATAAAATAGTCATGAAGTGTCCCGACTTTATAGAAGCTTAACAGCGACACCTAGTGACGTCTTGACGAAACTAATATGAGGTAAGCTACAAAATTTAAAATAAAGATTTCCATAAATTAATCATCAAAATTGCAATAATATTATTTCGTTTTTAATTATGATAATTAATTTAATCGCGTAATTAAAATATGATTATTCACTTAATCATGTCAAGTGGTTAAACCTAAAGTTACACTGTAACATGAATTTAGAAAGATTTTCCTACACTAATTGACAATATGCACGTTAACGTTTTTTCTAGATTCTAACATCAAGCGCTAACAGCAAACCCAGAGACTGGTTTTCTTTCAATAAAACTTTTTTTTTTTTTTTTTTTTTAAGCGTATCACCCCAAGCAAGGCCGGTGGCCACTATCACGCATGGGGTTACAGAAGGGTTGGAGGAAGAGCAGATAGGAGTGGTAAAGGAAGGGATGTGGAGAAAGAGAAGGACGGAGGGTCGATCAAGGCAGGGGGGTTACGGGAGATATAGAGCGAGAGCAGATAGGAATGAAAGATGTCAGGAAGTGGAGAAGGGAAGTGGATAGATCAAGGCAATTGGAGATGACGATTGACGCTACACTTAAACCGTTGGAGATTGTATTTGTCAGGGAAACAGTAATAGGGAAGGGAGTTCCATAGGCGAGATGTGCGAGACATGAAGCTATTGGAGTAGAAAAGACGTCTACATCTAACAGTTTCAACGGTGAAGGGGTGGGAACGGGATGCCAGCCTCGTAGGACGCTTAAATCCACGAGGCTTAGGGACAAGCGAAAGCAACTCCTCGGAGCAATTACCGTGGAAGTACTTGTAGAAAAGGCAGAGCGATGCAACATAAAATTTAATTTGTGTGTGATGTGACATTATTTTTAAAAATACAGTGCGAAATTCGATAAAAAAAAAAACACCAGGAAATCATAAAAAAAAAAACAATCTAACATTATTAAATCGTATTACCCAACACCTTCTTCTACAAAAAGACAATGAGAAAAGCATCGATGTTCACGAAGGAGTGAAGTTAACTATCACATATATACCGACGTGAGTTGCCTCCCTTGACATCTGACGAAACGGGAACGAAGCTTTCGAGGAGAGATAAATAGCGAGAGTAACTGTCTTGTTAGTTCAACGGATAAATTTGTGACAGAATAAGCTTAGTCAACGGGTTGGAGAGTACGATGGAAATGTTTTCATTTAAAAATTAGGTACCTCCAAATAATTCACTGAAAAAAGCGCATAACGATAAAAAAAGACGCCACACTTGATAAAAAAAACAATGTTTTTCGTCAAAAAATCAAAAATGTTTTTTTTATTATTAAGGCGGAAGACCAAAGTAGTTTTTGATTATTTAATTAAATTTTTTAATCCTTTCTAAGACATCTATCTATATATTTTTGAGGTGAGCTATTGTAGTTATTTACACTATTTACATTGTATTTACTGTTGTTGTCCTTATCTTTGTTGCCATATTCACGATGTTGTGACCGTTGTACACTTCGGCCTTATTCAGGTGATTGGAATTCCGAACTGAACCCTTTATTTCGTCCACCGGGGTAGATTATTCTAATTCAAAGTGCCATGCCTCTTCCGGATGTCTCAGTTATCTCTCTTTAACACTTCAAGTTTTTGTTAACCACTGCAGTAGCCAGGTATTGAACTCACAACTCCTGGGATCAAGTCACTGGATCCGACCAACGTTTTTATCCACTGGGTCCTTGAGGCACGTGTAACTAGAAACATTCTACCCCGGTGGATGAAATAAAGAGTTCGGTCCGAAATTTCTTTCTAAGACGTTCAAAATTTTGGTGAAAAATCTTGATTTCTTTGCATCAGCGTGGCGGGGTGAGGGGCAAAGATTAGTTAATGATTAGTACAGGAAATTTTAGCGTCTTTTTTGCATTAAAAAAAAGCAAATTGATTTGGAAATTCTTGCAAAAAACTGTCAGATTTTAACCAAACTTTCAGGACTTATTCTCAAATGAATTAAATTATTATGGAATCTTGGTAAAAATATATTTTTTTTATTTGTTACCTCTCACCCGACTTAATTTTATCAAATTTCGAGAAATTAAATTTCATTCCTTAATATTTATAATAGTCAAAAGCATAACCACTTTGTAGAATTTAAATCATTAGTTTTTTGTTTTTTATCAGTTCGATGAGGTTAAATTGGCCGCTGATTTCACAAACGATGTACAGTCTATTGTTAACTGGGGTGAATAAATGACTTGTTAATTTTAACGCCTCTAAAACTAAACTACTCTTTGTTACTCATCTGAGAGCCCCCTTCTGCCTTCCATCAGCATGGCTGATGCTAACCTGCAGAAGAGTGACTCATTGCGCCTTCTCAGATTAACATTCTCGGCTGACATAAAGTCGAAAGATTATATTAAATCTATTGCTAGGTCAGTTGGTTCACTGTGTCGTGCGAGACAATTTTTCTCACCAGAATCTATCTTACATATCTAGGTCTATCATTCATCCATGGTTAGAATATTGCCGCCACATATGGCCCGATGAGCCTGCTATTTATTTAGAGATTCTTAATAAAATCCAAATAAGAATCAGAAATATTATTGGTCCTGACCTGGCGGCTCGGCTTCAGTCACTTTCCCATTGCCGTAACGTTGCTTCCCTGCTCCTTTTCTATAAATACTTTCATAGTAATTGTTTGGACGAGCTCTTCGATATGGTATCTAGACTTTATGAATTTAAGCGTGTTACTAGATTGGCAACAAGGTCTCATCAACCTATAGTGCTAACAGTTTCTTTTCTCGCACGTCTCGTTTGTAGAACTCTCGTCTGGCTACATGCCAAGTTTTTTGTCTTTAAAAATTTTAATGCAATGTCAATCGTTATCTATTGTCTTACTCTTCTATTATTCTCGCTCCTTCAAAAAATTTTATGTTTTCTAATTCTTTCACGCCCTTGTGTCTTTGCGGTTTTACTGCTTTGCTTGGATAAATTCAATTAAAAAACAAAGCAATAAAACAAAGAAATAATTTAATTAGAAAAGCTTTTAATTACTTTTATAAATTAGATATATTAAGGACATTATTGTCTTAAGAAAAAATCTTTCGATGAATAATGAATTTTTACAAGAATTGTTTCCTTTTTTTTTATTTTAATTAGAATATTTTATTAAGTTTTAAATCTTTTAAAATCCCGTATTAATTTCGCCTTTTTGAAGATAGTAAGTAAAAACTATATTTACTAATCATAAATTAAAAAGCTTAGTACAAATCATCAACCACCAATATTTTTAAAAGAATTTTGAATTTTTTTTTTTTTTGTAGTTGTATAAACGTGCCGATTACATTAGTTCTTACACGACATTATCGGAAAAGAGCTATAACTATAGTAAATTTAAAGCCAAAGTACCTGAAATTCAATACGACATTAGATTACGGAGAATATTTTCCTAAATTTGTAAGGTTACTAAGTACTTAAAAATTATATAAAAAAGGCTCTCACTTTAAAGTGTTCAATTATTATTTACAAATAAAGAGTAGAACATTAGATAAACATTCATCTGTCATCAAGCTGTCAATCCATCAAAAGGTTAAATAGACAGCTACTGCCATGTTAAAAAATGCATTTTTGCGATATTTTACACTTAAAATAAATATTTATTTTAAATCAGATTAATTATACTTGAAATCAGCTATTATTCATCAAATAAAGTTTCAGAATAGTATCATCTATTTTTAATAAAAAGAATTTCATTGCTATAAACGCGGGCTAAAATGGCGCTTAAATCAGATTTTTTAACAAAAAATCATTCCAGTTAATTTAAATTAGTTTTGAAATGCAGCAAAGTATTTTGCTAATTGGAAATATCAAATTTAATATATTAACTTGAAATTAAAACTAAAATAAGAGGTTAAGGAATGATTTTTCGTTTTTAAAAATTCATTTTAAATCTTAGGTATTCCGAATCTGTGGAAATACCTATTTTAAATTGATTATTTTTTAAAATAGAATAACACATAGTCTGATCTAATAATCTGCCAGCATGTTTTAAACTTTTTGTAACGGTAGTTCTAGTATACATATCAACAGACATTTAATTTATTCGCGTATTTTGTGATATCGAACTTACTTCTTATGTATAACTAGCATTAGTTCATTATTAAACCTTTTATTATTCCCTGCTAACCTTCAACTTATAACCCGAAAGAAAGCCTGTAAAAGAAAGAGAGCGAGTTATGGTGTACAGAGATGAAGGTCGGGCTAATACATAAGTAAAGGCCAAATTTACTATCTGTAGAAGTATTTTTATTATTGACTCCATGTGGTCACAGTTGTTAAGTGGGTGACTTTTTGTCCCTTTTTGTTTTGAGAGTTCATACAGGGTCGTTGTGTTTTTGGCTGACAGAAATTAATTTATTGAATTCTCCCTTTCTTCTTCTTTTTCTTCTGGAGTTGTACGTCCGGTCAAACTCAACATCCGATGAATCTCCAACCTTTGCGTCTCGAACTGCTAGGTATTTACTCTGTCTCCCCACTAAGACGAGTTGTGACACAAGGTCTTTTGTTAAGGTGGGGGCCCGAGCGCGTACACCCGGGCTAGGAACAAAAATTGCCCACAGCCCCCGCAACCGTCGTTTGCGCTGGCCTCGGTGCGAGCACCGATCCCCCTCTCTCCCTGGTGCAATGAGAGGGAGCGGCCTCGGGCAGCTGTTCCCCGGGGCTGGGCACCTCTCAGTATAATTTTCCTCAGTTGTGACTCTGTCCTTTGAAGGAGTCGCCCCTGAATGCACTCTGCCTAAGGACAGACGCAACTGAGAGACGATAAACAGATGAGTTACAAACCACTCCAAGGAGCGATTTACACGCTCGAACTGCGACACCGAACCAGTTTCACCACTTCTCGTTGAGCACGTGTTTCTTTTTTCCTTCTTTTTATATGACCTGACACATCCGTGTTTTCCGTTTGATTTTTGGCGGGACGTGTTGTCGTTGGTTGATTTTTTTATAACATTCGCTGGCCCATATAAGCTATGTCCGGGTCCTGTCAGTTACTGAGGATAGGGACAAGAGATGGAAAGAAGAGGAAGTACTTTGAGTGACCCGTGAGCCCTTGTATTGGACAAAATAATGATAAAAAAGCTATACCGTACTTATAACGGGTTTTCTCACATTGTATATAACTTATGAATATTTTATTATATATTTCTATAACATCAGACGTAGCTTGAATGGTAGAGCTTAGGTCTGTTAGCGTAAAGTTCAATCTCAACAGTTAATGATATTCGTTAAACCTCCAATAGTTAGTGAGATTTGTAAATTTGTCTATCTTACATCTATAAAGAATCAAGACGAGGAAACTCAGGCGATTTCATTTCAAGAGGAAGGTTAAGGAAACGTAAATATATACTGATCGCAATAATTTAAATAGTGCACGTGTAAATATGTATATATAATTTTATGTATGACTTAACAGTATAAAACTCTCTCTGAGAACAAAGCATTATCATTCCTTTTTTTTCAGCTATCTCGTTCCGTCCGTAAAATAAGGTATTATATCAGGGATATAATAATGCTCAAAATGGGAGAAATGCAAATGGAAGAATAAATCCTTTTTCCATAGCTTACCATCATCTGGTGTACCCGAAGTGACGATAATTTTTAACCTCCCATTAACTCCATGAGTCCGTTTATCAAATTTTTTTTGTTTGTTAGAGAATTGCTTATTGTTCCTGACTGAAAAAATTGTTTATTTTTGTGTATTATTTTGAAATGTTTTTGTTTGTCCGTTTCCCTTTGTAGGTTATATTTGTTATTTGTTTCTAGTTTTCGCGGTGTTTGTGCTGTGCTGATTCGTCAATAAGGAAGAACGACATTATGAAGCGTAGACCTTATTCATTGCGATCAGCATATAGCTACCTTTCCTTAAGCTTCCTCTTGAAATGAAATCGCCTGAGTTTCCTCGTCTTGATTCTTTATACATGTAAGATAGACAACTTTACAAATCTCTCTAACTACTGGTCTCAATGGAGGTTTAACGAATATCATTAACTGTTGAGATTGAACTTTACGCTAACTGACCTAGGCTCTACCACTCAAGCTACGTCTGACGTTACAGAAATATATAATAAAATAAATATTCATAAGTTATATACAATGTGAGAAAACCCGTTATAAATACGGAGTACCTTTATTACTATTATTATTTTGCCCAATACAAGGCTTACGGGTCACTCAAAGTAGAGGTTACTGAGTGAGATTGTAAGGAAGAAGAAGGGGTGGTAAGAGAGTATTACGAGGACGATTAGGATAGATATGAGTTGACACTGTACTTAAAGAGATCAAAATTGCATCAAGGGAAAACGAAAGAAATGTGGATGGTTTGCCACTGTGCACACGGCATGACGGGTCCTAGCTATGAACGTCCAAGCTGGTGGAATGTAATTCGTCCGAACATCTATCATAGTAATAGCGATATAGTAGTAACAGACTGGTAGCGTTTCGTCTGTGGGATAAGGGTTGAAGGGTAGAGAATAATTAATTACCCACAAGGGTGCATAATAGCTTTTGAACTCTGTCGGGCCTGGACATTTCTTTAAAACTTTTTATCGCGCTGTCTCCAAAATTTCAGTGGGGTGGGGGGGGGTTCTTAGCAACGGTTTCTTTTTTTAAAAAATCTTCCTTTTTTACGGAATCTGTTATGATATTCTCAACGTAATCGAGATGCTTTTAGGATGAACGTCTTATCGTTTTGCAATAGTCAACAAGCAGGACTTACTTGTACACCATTAGTTCTTTCAAGTGCCACTGGATAGCCTATACTTGTGGCTGTATGACAAAATTAAGCTAAGATTAGCAAATAACAAAAAGTATAACCGGAACGTACAGATATGTTTTTATTTCTTATTTATTTATTTTTTTGCGGGGGTAGGTTGTTTCTTTGGGGGGGTTACAGTAAGGTTTTCCTTCTTGTACAAAGTCCGGGAGGCACTCGAGATGGATTATGTTAGGAGGCATTTTATACAGATATGAGAGGAAGATGACGGCTGATTCTAGTCTTGAACAGCTTCCGTTAAGTGATCGGGGAAACGTCCTCATTGAGGGTCTGTTCCACAAAGCAATGGTTTGCGAGAAGAAGCTGTTCGAGATAAACTTACTTATCACCGATGGAATACGGAGGTGTTATGAAATAAAATAAGACATATCTCGGATGATTTGCAGGCAAATAAACTAACATACTCAAGAGCGAGAGTCGGATGTGAACGGGACAAGGCCCTGTCACAAAATGACCATTATCGTCGTTTACGCATAGGCCCGACGCACGAGTTTCGGTCGAAAAATAAAATAATATTTCAAAGTGCTTCTATTTTTCGACCAATAAATATGCTTCCCTCCTAATTATACTCGCGTCGTTTTTCGAGCCCGTTAAGCCATAAAAAAACGCCATAAAAAGGGTCACACGGGGAAGTACAAGGCAGTCAACGGGAGGCCGGGGAAGAGATCTGTCACGGTCAGTCAGCAGCAGTCAGCAGGAGGAACGCCATGCCAACCAGTGGGAACTACTATGAGAGATCAACCCGGATCGGCAGCCGGCTTATGAACTATACCACAAGGTAGCTGTCCCAAAACCACACGTTCCTATTGAAATAAATCACGTAAATCTATTTCTGCTGTTGTCGTATTTCTGTCTTGCAACCATACGCTTGTCTATAACAGAGGGAATGTGAATAGTTTTTTTTTTTTTTTTTTTACAGCGTAATTGGCATGGTGGGTCCTAGCCGTGAAGATTCTGATTGAACCGAGATATGTAACGGGTTAGTTTCGTCTGCTTGATCAATACAACTAAGCAGTGAATTTGATTATCACTTGGTTGGGGATTTATAAATTTGAGAATTTCACTCTCACTTTACTTGCAGCTTTATAACAATCTGATTCTCACTTTCGGCTTTATAACAACCTGAGTTTAGTAAAAATACCAACGAAAACAGGAGAGTCTCAAAGGAGTATAAGGGACATAACTCATAATTACTTAGTTTTGTTACATTTTCATACCGATTTTCTATTTTCTTATTAATGATAATATATGCGAGTCGTTCCGTAAATAACCTCACCAATATTATGACGTTGGGTCATAAATAATGTTTGTTTTTCTTTATCCACTTTATTTTTCAAAACATAAGTTTTATTCGGTTATATATTCCCTTTTATTTACAATAACTTGTTACCACTTACCCCGCAGTTCTTCGATATCCTTTTTTCTAGTGTCCATAATAGGCATTATATCCGTGATATACAGACACCTTAACACAAAGAAAGGAAGGAACAGAATAGCTGAAAGAAATGAATGTAAAGATGCATTGTGCTCAGATATGTCATATGATATATATATATATATATATATATATATATATATATATATATATATATATATATATATATATTCAGGACGAAATTAATAAGTTGTTGAAACAACTTTAATTTTATATTAATTCTAGACATGGGTTTTTGTCTAAAATTAAAAGTTTTTTGTCCTTCTTGGGTTCAGCCCAACATTCTTTGGCTCAATGGCTTTTGTATGTCATACAACCGGTTCGAACATTTTATACTAAATATTGTATACCTGATTCGTTCACGTTTGTTGAACGTTTACAAGCCATACAGCTTTGCCCCGATATTGATTTTATGTGTTCTTTTGATGTGACCAGTCTGTTTACTAACGTACCATTAAAGGAGACTATTAATATTTGTGCAGACTTCTTATATGAAGGCGACATTACTCCACCTCTTCCTAGGGATGTATTTATGGAACTTATGACACTTTGTACCAGTTCAGTGGAGTTTAGTTTTGATAATGTCATGTACAGTCAGGTGGATGCGGTCCAGATGGGTAGTCCCCTTGGCCCTGCGTTGGCTGATATTTTTGTGGACTACCACGAGACGTTACTCTTTGGCGAAGTGTCTAAACCGTTTATTTATGTCAGGTACGTTGTTGACACTTTTGTAACTTTTTCAAATGAAAGTGAGGCTGTTAACTTTTTTAATAAGCTTAACTCCTTACACAAAGCTTTGTCCTTCACTATGGAAGTGGAGAAGGACAATTGTCTGCCCTTTTTGGACGTTTTTGTTGAGCGTAGTAGAGGGGGTTTTCTTACAAGTATTTATCGTAAACCTACCTATACTGGCCTCTATTTGAATTGGTGCGCGTTTGCACCTACATCAAGGAAAATCAATCGTCAAAACCTTGG
Source organism: Acanthosepion esculentum (assembly GCA_964036315.1). Taxonomy (NCBI): domain Eukaryota; kingdom Metazoa; phylum Mollusca; class Cephalopoda; order Sepiida; family Sepiidae; genus Acanthosepion; species Acanthosepion esculentum. Next base: position 52,074,910 of record OZ038481.1, read on the forward strand.
TGTACAGGGCGCTCAAAATTTGTTCTCCTATTAGATTGTACATGTGAATTTGAGAACATTAGGGAGATTTTCCTTAGTAATGGTTACCCGGAGGCCCTTATTGATTATATTATTAATAAGAAGACTAAGGAATTTAATTTCCCTAAAGTCCAAGGGCCTTCTAAATGTCCGGTTTATTTGAAGATTCCCTGGATTGGGGATAAGGGCCAAAGCTTGGTTAAGCAAGTTAGTAAGTCGGTTTCTGGTTGTTTTCCTTCTGTTGCTTTGCGTTGTATTTTTCGAACTAGGTTTGCGTTTCCGTCGTTTCCCAAGGATGAATTGCCCTACATCAAATTGAGTAATTTAGTATATGAATTTAATTTCCAGTGCGCTGCTGGTTATGTGGGGCGTACAACCTTGCATTTGGAGACTAGAATTAATCAACATTTACCTTCTAAAATACGACTTGGCAAGATAGATAAAATGTGTTATCTTCCCTCTACAAATATGGAATCGGCTATTGCTCAATATCTAGTAGAGAATATAGCCTGTGCCAAGTCGTATAAGAAAGAGTCGTTCAAAATCATTCACAAGGCTGGTTCCAACAATCATTTGAAGATTTTGGAATCGGTCTGTATATAGGACTACGTAAACCTGCTCTCTGCCAGCAGAAGGAATTTGTGAAGTCTCTTAATTTGTTGGGGAATATTTTATTTTAACTGTCCCTCGCTAATTATTTACCCTCCCCTCGTTATAAGTATATATACTTATATGTCATTTTAACGTGTTTTCCCCTCCCTTTTTTGCTCTTCATTTTCGTTGTTGTTCTTTTCGTTTAATTTATCAATTTTCCAACGATTTTCTCCTGATGAGATGTTGGTTGAAAGGGCCTTAGAGACTATGACCATTAATAAATTCCTTGTTTTTAAAATAGTATATAAATTTTGTACCTCTAAGCATTTGTTTATATATATATATATATATATATATATATATATATATATATATATATATATTAAATAAAAACAGACCACTTTAAGGTTCCATGTAATAAATTATTTCACCACAGCCCTTTTAAAGCACCGCGGATCATCAGACTTTACTTCCAAAGGTTGAAACGAAAAATTGAGCTCTCTAGATTTTATCCTCCTTGGGTCTACCCATACGGATTACCTACTTTTTCGTAAACTATATATACATATATATATATATATATATATATATATATATATATATATATATATATTGCCTGACGATTGCACTAGCATGAAACAGACTGTCGCCTCTAAGTGTTGACTTCTATGTTCACTTTTATATATATATATATATATATATATATATATATATATATATATACATATATATATATATATATATATATATATACATATATATATATACATATATATATATATATATATATATACATATATATATATACATATATATATATACATATATATACATATATATATATACATATATATACATATATATATATATATATATACATATATATATACATATATATATACATATATACATATATATATACATATATATATATATACATATATATATACATATATATATACATATATATATACATATATATATACATATATATATACATATATATATACATATATATATACATATATATATACATATATATATATATATACATATATATATATATATATACATATATATATATATATATACATATATATATATATATATACATATATATATATATATATACATATATATATATATATATATATATATATATACATATATATATATATATATATATATACATATATATATATATATATACATATATATATACATATATATATATATATACATATATATATACATATATATATATATATATACATATATATATACATATATATATATATATATACATATATATATACATATATATATATATATACATATATATATATATACATATATATATATATATATACATATATATATATACATATATATATATATATATATACATATATATATATATATATATATATATATATATACATATATATATATACATATATATATATACATATATATATATATATATATATATACATATATATATACATATATATATACATATATATATATATATATATATATATATATATATATATATATATATATATATCAGTTGGGGAACCTCGAGGTGGTGTAATAGTTAGAAAGATTGTCTCGCTAGAACAATTATGACTGAGTAATGAGTTCGATCCTCACTGAGTGCCCTCTACTTTCGGTCTTGGGCCAAATCTAAGTTACTCTTGGAAAAACACTATATTATTATTTACCATAGAGAAACTATAATACATATAGATAAAACAAGCAGTGTGAAAGCGCTAAAATTGAAAGGGTTTTACGTGTAATAATTCCCCGGGGAAAATGACTAGTCCGGTGGTGTGTTTTTTATGTTCTTTACAGACTATCACGTCGTGCTTCCTCGCGGTCTATACAAAATTTGAGTGTTCCTTACTCCACGAGTCGTCGTCATTCCTGGGCTGACACCATTCACCGCCTGTTACGTCATCCTGGGGATTTATTCTTTAGTAGCACGTATTTGTAGTTGAGATGATACATTTATTACAACTGGTTCCAAAGAAAAAAAACGTAACTTAGTTATGACTCAACATAATATTATGTTGACATATGACGCCAAAGGTAGATGGTAAGAGAGTAAAATTTGAACCTCTATACGAATAATCCATTTCACCTTGTTCTTGAAAGGCAAAAAGAGATCTGACATGAGATTGCATATAAATCAGAGATGTGCCTTTGAATTACATCGAAATTGCACCCACTGACATTGACCAATGTTTGCTGACCGTTTTTACAGATACCAAACACTAAATGTGACCACAGTTGGGTGGTGGGTAATGTGTTTAAGCAATTGTGACAATGCAAGGTGTGTGACCAGTCACATTCCGGGCGGTCCTACATAACTGTCAACAAATAAAATAAAAAGCAATCCAAAGATTTATAGCCAAGACTGTGTAGGAATATCGTGTTTTGTTACAGAAAACTTGTGTTAATTGTACTTCCCGTATCTGTTGTCGCTTCCGTGGTAATAAATAGAAGTTGAAAATCATGCATGATAACTAATTTTGATAAGACATTTAAAAACAGCAGCAATAAAAATAAAAACGATGGAAAGCTGAATCAAATCGGCTGAGCTGTACATTTTGACACATCGGATGCGGGAAATTTAAAATTTAAAGTTTAGCGTCCCTACTCCTTCAGCGTTACTCTCAATATATAACCAATGTTTTTATTTGTATTTTCGTTCTCCAACCTACATACTTCTATCAATAAGAAAATTATTTTAGACTGACGAAGTCTTTCTGAATGGCGAAACGTGTCACAATACATATAATTTTCCCATTTTGTCATTCAGTTACTCACCATAATAACATTTTTTTAAACACAATGCTTAATTAATCTCTTTCTTTATTAACAAATAATGTAACGCGGTCTTCTAAAGCAACGTCCTTTTCTCTGTGTTGTATGTAATTAACAATAACATAATAAAGTTTTTGAAATGATTCAGTAAAAATATTTCTTTTGTCGTTTAATGAGAATTTTCATTTTCAGTCAGTTGAACGTGAAAATTGAGATCTTTTTTAATATCATTAGAATTATATGTAATTTGTAAATACCACTTCAGACAGTTATGTGCCATGCGGGATACACGCTTAGGCGATCATGTATCTTTCGATACATGACTGACGAAGCAGATTTTTTCCTGCAGTAGGTTGCCATTTCTTTCTACGGTAGACCAGTTGCCAACCAAGGCTATAGAACCCGGTCTGTCCAGCTATTTTACCCATAGCTGGAGGGAGAAGAGGATTCATACCTTTCCCAAGGGTATTGTTCCACCGTGTTGCGTAAGTTAAATTCAGTATTGTTTTCGAGAGAAATTATTTCTTACAGAGTAATCTCCCTTGTACGAAAAATATTTTGTTTTAACATTTTATTCAAACATTTCAGTATTGTATTATATATCAAAATATATTTCAATATTTGTTTTGTTTATTAAAATGATTTATTTGCGGCAGAGTGTACGACGGTCTCGGGCATTGGGGTTAAAGTTAACAGTTGATTTACCCATGCCAAAAAGGTTGATGGAGGCTGATAATAACGAGGAAACACACGGGTTATTTTAACAAAACGAGATAAGGAATCTATTTACGAATTCACAAGTTTGAAGTTGTGTCAGTAACTCGTTTCAGGAAAATAAATCAATTTTTTTAAAGTCCGTAGTTTCAACGAATTGTCATGAAGAGGAAATGTTCATGCACCAGATTAAATTGTAATGGCCCAGTGGGTAGATGGACCAATACTATTTATATTATTATACTTTCAACGTACAGGATTCAAGTAAACAACAAAAAACCCAAACTGTGAATCAACAAGTACATATTGAAATAACATGCAGAAACAAACATGCAATAAAATTGTATTCAATGTATAGATTAAGGGGAAAAAGTTGTTCCCCTTTAACTGTGTTTCGATTTGTAATTGATTGTTCGAAGAAAGTTCTCTTGAAAGAAGAATGTTCAGGAATCAATATTAGAACAAAAGACTGTCTGTTAGAATAGATAACACAAGAATACAATTGACCAAAAATGTGTTGTGTCATAGAATGGTTCGAAATCAACATAGTCCTGGTTGATTGAGCTTGGCTAAGTCACAGAGAGAAATGTGAGTTTATATTACAAAATTCTGTGTCTGTGTGTGCGTTTGAAATGTTATAAGCAAGATTGTGGACTTGTGTGGACAGGCGAATTTTACTGGATCTTCTAACTACTTGTGAAAAAGTCGCCTCTTTTAAGGAAAAAGGGTAGGCTCCCACAGAAACGCGGGAAAAGTTAATCTTGCATTAAAAATATGTGATTGGTTAAAAATTAACCAATCACTACATTCGTACTAACAAAACAGTCAAGCAAGCTCAAAACGGAAGGATTCAAAGAAACGACTGCGATGGCTAAATTGTCCTATAGAAAAGTAGTAGTGATTTATTAGCCAATCGGAGGCGAATAAAATGTGAGCGTGGAAAGACATAGCAACCGCTACAAAATGATCTGACAAAAAATATTATAAATGTTTAAAAACAAAGGTAACAGTGTTCGTTGTTTACAGAATGGTTATACGGTTGCATAGGTTCAAACGTAGATGAAGAGAGATAGTTTGAAATACTTAATTTTCTTGTATTGTTGAAATAAAGTTCTTTCAAGTATCATGTGCTTGATTAAGGCCGATAATATAATTGTCGAGTAACTTTACAGTGGCGAAAATCTGAACGCTGGACAGAAACGAAACTTTTACACGACTTCAAACACTCTTCCCTTGTTAATTTAATTTTTTCTTCATTTCATATAAAAAAAAAATGATTTCGCGTAGGCTCACAATTTTCTTTTCTTTCTTTTTTTCTAGGCTCAATGGCTAATTTCTGTAAAAACAAGGTTTTCACTGGTTCAAAGAAAATTTCACATAGCCTCGCGAATTTGTTTTCGTCTTTTTCCTCGGCTCGCTGGCCAATCTCTGTGAAGCCAAGGTTTTCATTGGTCCAAAGAAATTTTCACATAGGCTCGTGTATTTCTTTTGTTTTTTTTCCTCAGCCAGCCCAAAATTAAAGAGAGTGTGTAAAAGGAATTATTATTATTTCATACTCACCATAGGATACAATGAAGGAGTTGGCCCCGGGCAAAACCAAACATCATCAAATCTCATGTGCGTGACTGCATGTAGCCTTCTCAGTTTTATTGCAGTATATGTCAATAAATCTAATTCAGGTAAACAAATTAATAATGTTACGATAATTCTGCAGTTGATTTTTTATCTAGACTTTTTACTTTTTTCTCAGCAATTCTCCCAACTGACAGTTTGAAACAGTTTCTCCAATATAAACAATTTAATTAAAGTCATATCCTTTCATTCCCTTAATAACTAATTATTGCTATTAACAGTAACTGTTCGCGTATTTACTATTAATAGTAAATACGCGAACAGCACAATGCTTTCTAAGTATATCTGGGAAATTAAAAACAAAACGCAAATCACACCAAAAATATCTTGGAAAATAAGGAAAAGATCATCAGCCTACAACAACCCATCAAAAACCTGCAAACTTTGCTTAGAGGAAAAATAGCTATTATTACCTTCCCAGACCAAAATAAATTACTAAATAAACGATCTGAGCTCATCTCAAAATGCAGACATGAAAACAAATTTTTACAGTGGTACTTAAAAATCGAAAACTGAAAAGAATAAATAAAAATAAACAAAATAATAATAAAAAAACAAGTAAAACAAATTAACCCACATATTGAGAAAAATTCTACCTCACACACACAATTGTTAAGACCTTCCCTTATTTTAGGAACTTAAGAGTAGATATGACTTTGATAAGACTTAACAATGACATACAGGGGTTGGACAAAATAATTGAAACACTTGTTATATTCAAAAAAAAATTATTTAATATGGAGTTGGTTCTCCTTTTCGCATCACATACAGCTTTAATACGCCTAGGAATGGAATCATACAGCTTCCTGCCTTCGTCCAGAGGAATTTTCAGCCATTTTTTCATTAACACCTGCTCTAGCTCTTTAAGACACACCGGTGGAGGATAGCGGCTCCTAACTTGCTGCTCCAAAATGCATCACAAGTGTTCAATAATATTGATATCTGGAGAGGCCACTCCATGTGTTCTAGCTCACTTTCATGCTCTTCATACCAAATCATAACCACTCGAGTGGTACGTATTGGAGCATTATCATCTTGGAAGATGCAGTCCCCATCAGGGAATAAAGTCTGGGCCATTGGATGAATATGATCTCCCAAAATGTTCAGGTAATCTTTGCTGTTGATTCTACCATGCAGGGCAACTATTGGACTGAGACATTTCCATGATATGGCGGTCCAAACTATCACTGATCCACCTCCATGTTTCTCTGTTGGAAGAAGGCAGTCAAGGCTGTATGCTTTTTTGGGCTGCCTCTACACATAAACTCGCCCTGAAGTTGGAAAAAGAGAAAAACTGGACTCGTCTGAGAATATGACTTGCTTCTATATATCTGCAGACCGGGCATTGTGATCTCTGCACCACTTCAATCTCTTCCGAACGTTGCGAGTGGAGAGAAGAGGTTTCCTCACGGCAGCTCTTCCATGATATGCAGCCTTATGGAGCTCACGACGAACATTTTTAGTAGAAACTGGAATATTCAGCTGATTATTCAACTCAGCAGTTACTTTGGCCGCAGTAGTCCGATGATTTTGTTTGCCACATTGCGTTTCAATGCACATTGGTCCCTGTCAGTAAGTGTGCAAGTCCGGCCCGAATTGCTACGGTTGCTAGAGGTTTTGCCCTGTTTCTCGAATTGGAAAACCAAACCGTTCAGCAACCTTAGTGATCGAGGCTCCTGCCATGCAAGCTCCAACAATTTGCCCTTTTTCGAACTTGGAGAGGTCACGCATTTAGCTTAAATTTGACTAAATTCTAAAAATAAATAAGACAAAGACAGTAAATTAGATAAATAAACGTATTTACAATAGATATAACCTGCAATCACAAAGTTTTAGTTC
>OZ038481.1:52087538-52137538 GCA_964036315.1 Acanthosepion esculentum
AATAAATGTATTATTATTTCATAAAAAAATCATATCATATGAAACATTATTGCAAAATAGCATGAAGAAAATGTCTTATTTTTGTCAAAGGCACATATTTTCTTGATCACAAATCTTATCAACTTTTTCAACTCTTCTCGTGACTTTCAAAAGCCATACTGACATTAATAAAAATCTTTAACAATTTCTGGAGTTATTCCAACTAATAATCCTAACAAGGGAAAATTATAACAATGATTATTATTAATAATTCTAACAAATCATGAAAGAAATTATAACCTGAAAACTCACCATCTTTAAAGAAAATAAACGATGATAAGTAAATATTAGAATCCATAAACCCAGACTTTAAATTGTCTTCAGTTTATTTTCCTCTAACACAGTAAAGAACCGGAATATTGTATTGCAAGTGACACAGACAATAATCAGAATATGGGGTCAATAGTAAAATAGACTACAACAAACTGGAAGTTGCTTGTATCTCATTCAGAGAACCTAACAGAAAAGAAATGGTAACCAATGTACTGATCAGACCTAACCGGAAAAAATAATGGCCAATGTAGTGGTTAAAACTAACAGGAAAACGGTAGCAAATTCACCAGTCAGACATAACACAAAAGAAATGATAGTAAATGTATTGGTCAGACCTAACGCAAAAAAATAATGCCAAATGTACTGGTCAGAGGTAACAGAAAAACATGTTAGCCAGTGTACTCATCAAAACTAACAGAAAAAATTATAGTCAATGTATTGGTCAGACCTAACAGAAACAATAGTGCTAAATGTACTGGTCAGAGGTAACAGAAAAACATAGTAGCCAATGAACTCATCAAAACTAACAGAAAAAAATGATGGCCACCGTAATGGTCAGATCAAACAGAAAACAAAATGGTGGCCAACTTAACACAAAAGAAATGATAGTAAATGTATTGGTCAGATCTAATGCAAAAGAAATGGAGCCATATGTATTGGTCACATACATTAAAAAAGTAATCTTGACCAATGTACTGGTCAGACTGAACAGAAAAAAACATGGTGGTCAATATACTGGTCAGACATAAAAAAACTGACGGCCAATGTACTGGTGTAATGAAACCCACTCACAACAATGTGTGTAATACAGGTGCTTCCCTACTTCGGTTTAGTCTTTGTTCTTCCATTTACAGTAACATCTTCCTTTTTAATCACAGTAAAATCTTGAATTCACCTGAAGTCATTTTTGTCTTCTTCATATTCTTTTTTATCAATACGATAATATTGTTTACATAGAGTGGGAATTTAAAATATATAAAAAAACTTTGGCATTCTAAAAGAAAAACAGGAAATAAAACAATAAATCAAGTAAATTAACCATAATACACACACACACACACACACATATATATATATATATATTTACATATATGAAACAAACCAAACTATTGGTAAATATACCAAGAACAATCTTACCAATAAATGTAAAAACAAAACCAAAACCAAAGAGAATGAAAAAGAAATCAAGAGTAAAAAAACCAAGAAACAAAACCACAACATGAAAACAACATACACCAACATATGCAGAACCTAAAGTGCTCATTGCCTCTAAAAAAGCAGACTAAGACAGAGCAGTAACACTAACAAACTAAACAGCACTCATGGACTCAAATCCAAATCATTATTCTTAGTTTCACACTAAGCAATCATCAATTTCATGTTAAGCAATATGCATACACAGATAGATAGATAGATAGATAGATAGATAGATAGATAGATGTGCGTGTAACTTGATTATGTACACAACAAATTCAAGTTAAAAATCAAGCAGAAAAATCTGGTTGAAACATTGTTTTACATTAAGTAAATTCCACAATTTTATGGCTAAATTGATTTCCTGTGTTTTTATCAGGATGTTGGTTACAAAAACAGTGACTGTCACCAACATCATATGTTTGAGAATGTAAACAGTAACATCAGCTGTAACAAGAAAGACAGGAATATAATGAATACCTGTGACAGGTGACATGCTCTTTCACAACTTCAATGCAGCAAGATTCTTTGAAAGGTGGCAATTTAAAAATAGGAGTGGCATATCAAGCTGCATCCTTCAGCAACAATGACAAGTATAGAATATATATATATATATATATATATATATATATATATATATATATATATTTTGCACTGAAGATATGAAAATGTTAAAGTCTAGAAAATAAATCCTACAAATATATCAATTTGTGAAATATCAAGAAAAAAAAATGATTCAATCTTATTGACAATTTTTATCATCTTTTTCTTTTTATCATTTCACACCAAGCAATGCAATAATGCTACTTAGCATATAAGGGTTTACTGGGAGTGGAAGAGAATGAGAAGATTTTAGTGAGGAGAAAGGACAAGAAAAGAACAAGATTCAGGAACACAGCAGACAACGACTGATGCTGCAATTTAAATTTTTAAAGAGTGTGGTAGGGAAGCAAGAAAGTGGAAGGAAGTTTCACAAGTGGGAAGTACCAGAAAAGAAACTATTAGAATAGAACATATGGTTGCATCTAACTAGTTTGACAGTAAAATAGTGAGACCTAGTTGTCAATCTAGTAGCACACTTAAATCCATGCAGTCTAGACACTAAGGAGGAAAACTCATCAGAACAATTACCATGAAAATATTTGTAGAAAAGAGAGAGAGAGAAGCCATATCACATAGATGAGAAAGTGACTAAAGCAAGGTGCCATTTCAAAATCAATTACTTTAGATGCTTCTTTGAATTTTGTCAAGAATTTTGAGATATATACTAGGGGTACCAGAGCAGTTTGTTTTTATTCTTATTTTTACTTAGCTATAGAGTATAGAGTTTTAAAGCAAAGGTAATATAAAAATTTGAAAGCTGATAGAAAATGTATTCAGACTAGAGACCCTCAATATAAATGTCCAACTTTTCCAACCATCAGCTGATGTGTTATAGAATCTGTCTGATGTTTTCAAATATAATTGAAAATACGTCTTAATAAAGCTCAGATATTCTCAGATTGATCTGACCTCCGATTTAGAGAAAGCGGAAACATGCTTCATAATATACATCCTCCACCTAAGTAATCTGGATCCTCCATCCAGCCGATGTACATCTTCCATCCAGAAGATTTACATCCTCCACCCAGCAGATCTACATCCTGGATCCAGCAGTCTTACATTCTCTATCCAGCAGATCTATATCCTCCACCCAGCAGATCCACATCTTCCATCCAACACTAGATCCTCCATCCAGCAGACCTTGATCCACCATCCAAGAGATCTACAACCTCTATCCAGAAGATCTACCCTCTCCATTCAGCAGATCTACATCTTCCATCTAGCAGACCTTGATCCACCATCCAAGAGATCTACAACCTCTATCCAGATCTACCCTCTCCATTCAGCAGATCTACATCTTCCATCTAGCAGACCTTGATCCACCATCCAAGAGATCTACAACCTCTATCCAAGAGATCTACCCTCTCCATTCAGCAGATCTACATCTTCCATCTAGCAGACCTTGATCCACCATCCAAGAGATCTACAACCTCTATCCAGGAGATCTACCCTCTCCATTCAGCAGATCTACATCTTCCATCTAGCAGACCTTGATCCACCATCCAAGAGATCTACAACCTCTATCCAGGAGATCTACCCTCTCCATTCAGCAGATCTACATCTTCCATCTAGCAGCTTTACAATGAAATTCATCAGAAATTCAAATTTGAAGACAAAAAATAGCTGCAGACTAAATCCTTCCTCAACTGATGACGACCAGAGTAGAGTTGACCATAAAGTTATAAAATAAATGAGGGCTGTCTAAAAACATTCATATATTAATATTTTTCCATTTAGTTTATGATTAACACTTTCACCGAATCACTTTTATACCATTGTTGTCTGGCTGTTCTGGCCCATTTTAGGAAAAATAGGAAACTGCTATTAACTGGTAATAAAAAAAAACTATAAAGACACTGACAGTGGTTTCAATCAGATACTCTGCAGCTAAATGACATCCCCAACACATAATAGAATAAAAATACCATATTTCCCTTATGCTAAGACACGTGTTCTTTCTTGAAGAAATGTTCTCAAAAAAATCGCCCTTCATCTTGGCACTGAAAGGTCAAGTTTTAAAGAGAAATTAGTCAACTCTCATGAACTCCAATCACAAGATACAAGCAATCACAAACCCCAGACATATAAGTCTACAATTATCATTCATATGTAATAAATACTGTATATTCCATTAGTATCATACTATACATATTGTTTTTTTTCTAGTATTGATGGTATTGATTTTCCAAGTGTAGGTTAGATGTGGCACAAGACCGAAAGTATGGGGCACCCAGTAAGGATTGAATTTACTACTCAGTCGTAATTGTTCTAGCAAGACAAGATTGCTAACCATTACACCGCCTCAAGATGCCCCTAGTATTGATGGTAACCAGTAGGCAGGTTCCTACTGGTACTGTAAAACTTCCATTCATTTCGGCATACCATATAATATCTTTACAAACCCCATTACCAGCAACATAATACAGGCTGACTGTTATGTTTCATCTATCCACCAAGAATACTAACCTTATTATTGTGATAATTCGTGACAGAAAGTAGAGTCGGCAACTTAGACTTGCTGGTATGGTAAACTATTAGATCCTAAATTTTTTTTTCCCAAAAAATACGTAGGTAATTATAAAGTGCATTTTGCCCCACATACATCCTTGTAATATGGTACATCACAAAAAAAAGTTGTATTTTATGCTACTATATATCTACAGTGTCTTGTAAACTTCATATATATATATATATATATATATATATATATATATATATGTAACGTAAATCATTCAAACAAAAAACAAATATTGAAGCTAATTATACGGCGAGAATCACTCTCACAAACAATATTTACTAATAAAATATAATCAACTTCAAATCTGTTAATGAATGGTGTGATCCTTGTTCATAAATTCCGGGTTTATAAAAAAAAATAACACCTGATAAATCCGGAATTTATGAACAAGGATCACACCATTCATTAACAGATTTGAAGTTGATTATATTTTATTAGTAAATATTGTTTGTGAGAGTGATTCTCGCCGTATAATTAGCTTCAATATTTGTTTTTCGTTTGAATGATTTACGTTACATAAATTGATTACGCACTACAAAATTGACATATATATATATATATACACACATGTATATATACAAGTTTTATTAAAGACGATTGTTGTAGCATACTATGGACGATAATGGGTATGTCCGCATTCACATAAATACAGTAGTAAATACTGTATGTTGGTCTGCAGTTGGAGATTCATTGAGGAATTCACTTGACTCACTTCTAGCAGTTGATTACTTCTACGCACCACTGGCAAATCTTATATGCGTTGTTCTTGTCCTAAGTATTATCATTCATTACCAACCTTCATGTGATTATTCTATTTAGTAACTTTCTCTAGGTTACAACAATGACTGACAAGGTACTGCAATTAAGCTTTTCCTTCAATTTTTCTTGCATTCATACAAGTATTTTCTTTTCTGGACATAGTGTGTAAAAACTGTCTAATTGTTCTATATATCCAAGCCCTTCCAGCTATTCTATTAGCCATTATCAATATATATATATATATATATATATATATATATATATATATATATATATATATATGTGTGTGTGTATGTATGTATCTATAAGGATGGGAATTTTTTTTTTTTCCAAACACAATCAGCATGCTGTGACAGCCACAATGTAATGACCATATTTGGGAAATAAAAAAAATAGAAAAAACATTCCCATCACTACAGATACATACATATATATAAAAATGTACATATTCAGTTAAAAAAAACATCCTGGCTAACAGAATAGCTGAAAGTGCTTGGATATATAGAACATTTGGACAATTTTACACACTTCGGAATAATAATTGAATAAAAAGCTTAATCACAGTACCTTGTCAGTCGGCTTTAATAAAACATGTATAAAAGAGGGATTGCTGCCCATCAAATATACACATTTATGTGTGTGTGTGTGTGTGTGTGTGTGTGTGTGTGTGTGTGTTGACTGCAAACAATGAAAATGAAGTGTGTAACTCAACTCAGAACATGTAAAATAGACTTTACCCTCAAAGAGAAGCCATATGTAGTGATGACCCAGGAGATCCACAATTCATCCTGCATAATTAGCAATCTTGACAGGAGAACACATGTTGGCTCAGCTGTGTCTCGGGTGTACACATGAAAAAGAGCTACAGGATAGAGAAAGACATATAAACATCCACCCCTGCAATAAGAGGGCAGTCTCTTTCAAGCATTGCAGGCATGAGGGTAGGGTCTATGTTTCTCAGACAAGGGGCCTGGTGCTGCTCTCACGCCCTGGCCAACCCTAATTGATGAAGTACAGAGTTGAATAAAATGTAATATTACATGCTCTCATTAACCAGCACAACAACTTCATTACATGTTTCTTAAAGTAAGCGTGGCCATAGAAATGGAAGAGTTAAGAGCATAACATAGGAAAATGCCAACATTTTTTTTCTAATTAAATGCAATCATTTTACCATACTGACAGCTAACCACCAGTTAACTCATGTTTGGCAGTTTTTATATGAGGTGCCGACTAGAAGTTATCTTCTGCTTGGCATTTTCTGATACATTTTCACCTGCAACCGCTAACAAGCTTATTTGTCATGATACTTTTAGTGAGAAAACAATGTTTAGACTTCAGCTGAAGCTATAAATCAACTTGTAAAATGTTTTTATTGCCTAACTTGGATATTATAAAGTTGGCGTCTGAAGTCAGATTTTGTAATTGACCATGGACAGTCAACATTTTAAATAATCATCTTGATAACTATGACATAATATTTCTTCTTAGATAAACCATTTGATTGGACCATAAAAGATTTGGGCTTTTAACATATAAATGTATTTGATTAAAGCATTTGATTATGTGTGCATGTAACAGTATCAGTAAAAAGGAGCAAAAATGCAGATTTTACTAAAAGTTTCATTTTTTTCTTTTCTTTTTTTCTCCAATATTTACTGCTAATAATAAAACGCTTAATTTAATTAATTTTATCTTAGTCCTTTCCAGTTGTTTCTTTGTCATACACAGGTTTCTGGAGCAAAAGCTACTCGGACGTTCCTCATTCTACGCATGAGACTCCCAATATCTGCCATGCATGTCATACGTTTTGGTGAATGCATCACAAACTCATCGTCATCAATCTCCCTCTGGCGCTTTGGAGACTGTGGCGGCGATTCTGCAGTGTTCAAATACTTTGATGACGGCACAAACACAACTTTCACTTCTTCAGTGTTCTTAGAAACATCACTGCTAAAAGATGCCGATGACTGAGTGATGTACTGGCTGCAACATAAAAAAAAATATCACTTTAAATCATAAGTAATTTCCGTTTTGGGGAAGCAGTTGTAATAATTAATGTATAATTTTAACTACTAATCTTGATAGTAATTATGAATAAATATGAAGCAGACTAACATAGATCAGATTATGCAGGGCAATGGCAGCGTACACAATGGATTAAAGAATAAATTTCTTAAACCCACTAATAGAGGGATTGAAAATAAATTTACATTAATTTTATGGGAGTTCGAGTAAGGAAATAAAGCTATGGAGACATATGTAGTGTTCATGGACAAGGAGTCAGAAGTACAAAATTGGCTTACAATGTTTCATTCTGGAGAAACATCGTTGGAAGAAGAAGTCTTGGATTTTGATGATGAAGCTCTAAAGTTATTTGTGGAAAGCAATCAACACACTAAGTAGTGAAACATATGTCATGGTCATGTATGAATGCAACTGTTCAAGCATGTAATCATTTAAACGTTAAACAGACTATCGCCACTCAGTGTTGACGTCTGTGTCCACTCTTATAAAGAGTGTTCCAATAATTTGGACTGATTTTAAATGTGAATTAAGTTTAAGCATCTAATGATTTTTTTTTCTTTTTCTTTCAGATTTGGCAGACATTTGGGAGACATTATTTTTCACACATAATTGCCATGGCTTAAATAACATGATCCAATAGAGAAATAAATAAATTTTCACCAATAACACTGATTTATTTACTGCTGACTTTGATCCATCTTAATGAAACACTCTTATATATTATTCATTTTAATGAAACACCCTTCATTTGCACAAGCTCTATCCATGAAATTGAGCACTTTTATCTATAAATGTAGCATATCTTAAAACTTTATTTTTATCATATGTTCACATATATATATATGTGTGTGTGTGAGTTTTATCCTTCAAGTTCAAATACCATTAAATGCACTAAAAGCAGAAAATAGGTAAATTTAAAAACTAGATTGAGTTTGTCTATATTTCTGAGATGAGGTATTATGTACACTATTTACATTGTTCGGACTATCATCCTCATCTTTGTTGCCATATTTATCACAACATTTCAGCCGTTGTATGCTCCGGCCTTCTTCAGGTGGTTGGAATGTTGAACTGAACCCTTTATTTCACTCACTGGGGTAGACTGTTCTAGTTCCACATGCTATGTCTAATGGATGCCAGTTACCAGTTATCTCCTGTTAATTCCCCTCTCCACCGCCTTAACCAGGTATTGAACTCACAACTCCTTAGGTCCTGTCACTGGATCTAACCTACGCCATTATCCCCTGTGCCATGTGTCCCCCTATTTCTTTCGGCTCTCAATAGGTTTTGTGCTTTGCCAACTCCCCCAGACCACGTTCTGCCATTCACTTGCTTAAGCCCGCCAGGTATGTCATGCGTTGCTTTACCTTGTCTCTCTTTTTCCCTCTATTCGACCTGTGAGTATCAGATTCTCCCAGCCCTCTGTTCTCATTACATGTCGCAGAAATTTCATCTGCCTCTTCCTTATGTTAAGTATAAGCTTCCTCCTTGTTTGCATCCTCTCCAAGACCTCATCATTGCTCACATGCTTGCTCCATGATATCCTTAGCATCCTTCTGTAGAACCACATCTCTGCCACCTCAAGTCTCTTCTTCATCTTTGAGGAGACCGTCCAACATTTGCTGCCGTATTGGAGAATAAGTGTCACGTAGCACCTCAGTACTCTTTTCTTTGTCACCAAAGAAATCCTCCTGTCTCACAGTACTCTGCCCAGCTTCTGGAATGCATCCTTGGTCATCCCAATCTGTCTTTGGATCTCAGCATCGCACCTACCGTCCTCCATCAGAACACTTCCCAGATGCTAGAACTTCTGCACATGCCTGATTTTAGTATTCCCAACCAGCAAATCGCATTTTGGGCTCATCATTTTACTGGTGACCATGCATTCTGTCTTCTTGTAGTTTATGGTTAGTCCCTTCTTCTCACTCTTCCTCGTTACCTTCTGTAGAAGGTTTTGTAGTTTCTATTATGTGCCTGCTATCTGTACTGTGTCATCTGTGTATCTTATGTTGGTAAGATTGTGGCTGCCAATCATGAATCCCAATAGGATCAAACTTTTATCTTATTAAGCAATGTTAAAGTCTGGATTGTAGAACGAATGAACTGTACATTGAATTATGCTTTGATATTGCCCATCATTTTTATTTTGTCACAAGCACACATTTTTGCCAAATGTCTTCTTTTGTCACATTTACTTAGCCTTGGCTAAATTAGACATGGGCAACAAATACATTGAGATAAAACAAGCAGATGGACATCATAACGTATACAAAGAGATTTATGTTCTTGCCTTTCTAAAAGGTGTCATCACAGAAACAAATCAATAATTAACAACTAAATACTGAAATCACATCTTCTTCTATGTGCCATGTCCCTTCAGGATGTTGACGATCATGGTTCTCCCCAATTTCCTGTTCTTTGTAGCGTTTAATAAATTTTATCTTTTTGTTATATCTCCTAAATCTTGCTCCACCATCCATTTACTCAAGCTAACTAGGTACATTATGCATTGTTTACCTCTGTCCCTCTTGCTTTCATTACCTTATGAGTATCAAATTTTCCAAGCTCTCTTTCCTCATTATGTGCCCAAGAAAATTTGGCTGTCTCTTCTTGATGTTAAGTATAAGCGTCCTTTTATTTCGATTCTATCTAAAAATTTGTCATTGATCACATTTCCAGTCCATGGTATTCTCAGCATTCTTCTGTAGACCACATTTTTGTTGCTTCAAGTCTCTTCTTCATCTATGAGGAGATTGTCCAGCAATCCCTGTCATATTGTAGGACTGATATTACATAACAGTTCAGTAGTTTTTTCTTTGTTTCCAACAAAATTTTTCTGCTTCTTAATACTTTGCTTAGCTTTTAGAAGGCATGTTTTGCTAATACCCATGCATCTTTGGATGTCATTGTTGCATTTGCTTACACTTATCATGGAATAAAACAAAAAGAAAACCAAAGACCAAATCATTTCATTCCTTCAATCTTCATTTCTGTTGTTCTAATATGGCAGAGGCGTCATTAATCTAAGTCAAAACAAAGGTCATGCCTATCTGGGCAAGATAAATTGCTGCATTTTATTGTAAAGACATATCAAAAGACAACTTGGAAAATTTCAAAGACAGAATGAATAACACTTACTTGTCAGGCATGATGTCATAGAGTTGGTGTTTTTTAATGTAATTTATCACAGAATCTTGCAGGAGATATTTAACGCTTTCTCCTCTACGAAGTGCTCGTCTAAAAATACAACAGTAATTTTTTTTTAATTCAATTTTTTTATATCTTTATTTCCTGGAATTATTTTTGATTTTTTAACATTTTAAAATACAACCTGTAAAAAATTTCAACAATTTCACAGAATTTTATGGCAAAATTCTAATGAAATATTTTCATTACATAAATCAATAATTGAATATTATTATACAATGAAAAAAGGTTTTTAAAAACTTTGGCAAACATGTACCGCCATACCTGCAATAAAACAGCGTGTCAAAAGGATGGTTTTTCCCCATGACACTACTTTTTTAACTACCTCACCTCTTCAGCAATAATAATTATAAACATACAATTAAAGTGAATTTATACATTTACTTTGTTCTTGAGAATTGACAACAAAAATAATAAACACTATTTATTTATTAGATTGTTTATTTACACTATTTATTATATTATTTATGGTTGGCTAATTGCCAATTGATTTGAACTTTATAAAATGCTTTATAAAATGGTAATAAAGATTTCCTGATAGTTGGTTCACATATTTTAATAATTTAGTAAATGTTTATAAATTTATGAATAAAAAATTTTCATACTTATTTCTTTATAAATTGGTAAATGATAAATATTGCATTGCATTAGTTTTAATATAATTGTATTAGCTTTTTAGAATGTAAGTAAATATAAAATTATTCTTGTAAATAAACAGTCTAATAGTAATAAATAAATAGTTTTTAATATTTTTGTTGGAAATTCTCAACAACAAAAAAAAGCTATAAATTCACTTCCATCGCATGTTAATGTTTTATTACAATTTTAATCATCGCTTTTTAAAACAATAAACATTGCCAAAGGTAATTAAAATAAAAGCGGTATCATGGGAAAAAACTGTCCTTTTGACACTGTCTTATTCCTGAGCACAAAGGTCTATGTTTGCTAAAATTTTTATATCAATAATGTCATAAAAAAAAAGAAATATTAAGTACACTTTTGTACCAAATATAGGGTGACCCAAAAAAACGGGAACTTTTTAACAATCCAATAAAACCAAGAGCGATGGAAGAAAAATATTTAATTCATAGTAATTGAAACCATAAAACATGCCATTTAAGAAACAATGATGGAATTTTCATTTTTTTAAAAATTACATCCTGTAGATGGCGTCCTCCTGTACGAATGCATTCTTGAAATCTGCTGTTGAGATTCCTCATTGACTGCTGCAACATCTCAGATGGGATACTGTGAATTTCATTCTCGTTACTAAAATGCCGAAATGTTTACTTGCTCAAGGTCACTGTCTTGCAGTGTTGCCACTTGATCATGTCTGGCAATACGCACTTCAAAAATTCCCGTTTTTTGGGGGTCACCCTATATAAGTGTCAACTGGAATAAACATGCTGGTAGGAAAATTTTCAACTAATAAAATAAGTGTGCTGGTTCAAATAAATGTTCTGCATGATTCTTAGAAGAAAATAGTCATGTTGCGGAAATAATTATTTGTAAAATAAGTGTGCGGTACCAAATAAGTATGGCGTAGGAGAAGTTGATGTTAATAATTTAATTATGCCAGCATTTATATTTGATAGACAGCAGTATCTTCTAAATAAGTAATGGATTTCTTATTTGTTAACCCAACAGATTTTATCACTTTATTTAAAACGTTATTTTACTGGATACAGATATTTGAGTAGACACTGCCTTTATTTATTAAACAGTATATTTAATTATTTTTATCTACCGGCCTGAATATTCAAGAAATCTTATTAAAGAAAAATATGCGCTCTCCAGCAGGACTTGAACCTGTGTCCACTTTTGCAGGAGAAACAGTTGTTAGATCCAATGTGCTCTAGACCGACTCATCCAGGAAGTGTATCACCGATCAGGCGAATCCTTATAAATGCAAATCCTTCCCGGATTCTCAAAATTCATATCTGATCAGTTTCATATCCAAATGTAATCAAAGCAATTTTGTTCGTTTAGTGGGTACATCTGAATATATGCTCCATTTATTTATTAAACATGCAGGACACTGCTGGTGAGCAAAACAAGAACTCGTGTGTGATCTACTGTTCTGGACACCTAGCCATGGAGCAAGATGAGTTGGTCAACCAGCAACCACCTACATTGACCAGCTATGCTATGACACAGAATGCCTCCCTAATGATCTTCTGACCCTGATGCAGGACTATGATGATGGTCAGCATGATAAACGCATAAATGTCTGAACTATCTTGACTAATAATAATATTATTATTTATCTATTTTCATCTACTAGCCTGAAGATTTGAGAAAACTTATTAAAAGGAAAATATGTGCTCTCCAGAATAAATAAACAGAGTGTCTACTCAAATATGGTTATCCACTAAAATAACATTTAAAGTGATAAAATCTGTTGGATTAATAAATAAAAAATCCATTACTTCTTTAGAAATTGCTTTGTTTACCTTTGGATACAAAACTAAGAAGATATGAATTTCAAGAATCAGGGAAGGATTTGCATTTATAATGCAATATTTGGCTTCACCTGATTGACGACACACTTTCTGGTTGAGTTGGTTCAGAGCATGTTAGATCTAACAACAGTTTCTCGTGCAAAGGAGGCTGCAGGTTCAAATCCTGCCAGAGAGTGCATATTACAAGAGTATCTAAAAAACTAGTACAACAGCTAAAATGAGGCTTAAATAGATTTTTGTTCATGAGTTTTTTTTCCTTAGCATACTCAATAGATTCATATGAATTTTTTTTCTAAGCGTAAAGTATACGTTTAAGGTTAGTTCAAATAATTTCCAAAAAAGTAATATGAGAAAATGTATGAGTTTATTGATTTATAGATATATTGATTGGATCCAACACAAAATTTGATTATTGGAAACATAAAAAATAATTCAACAAAAAAGACCAAGGTTCTTTAATGAATAATGCATTTTTCAACTAGCTACAACAATTTTCCATTAGGAATTGATATAAAAATCTAAATTCATTATTTATAACCGAAATCCCATACAATAATTCATTATTAAAACTTTAAAAGTTACAGAAAATAGAATTATTTCATGACAACCTTCCAATATAAGGTTTTTATAAATTATATCCATTTTGAATTCTCCATTGCTGAAATCAAACATATTACTGAAACAATTATGCAGGAAATGTTACATAATAATTAACATAGTCTCACCTGATCTTAGTGGAGCTGACGTCATTTCTTATCCATTCAGTGACAATTGTGATGTTTTCCTGTTGGAAAATTAATAAAATTTGAGTAACAAACACTTAAAAATGACTGAATAATAAATGATGAGATAGCAAGTGACTAATTCATTGCAAAGGATTATAAAAGGATTAAATGTCTATAGTCATTATAAAATATTTATTATTCCCTCCAAAAGATAACACGCATATTTTTTTACAGCAATATTCACCCTGTCAAGGCCCTGGAGCTGCTCAAGGCAGAAGGTTACAGAGTAAGAGGCCATTTTTCCAGCATCTTTAGCGATGGATCATATGTCTGAGTGCCACTTGAGGTCTGAATTGATTTTAACACCCACTAGGTGCACAAGGAATGGGGGGGGGTCTCCCTGAGGGATCATCCATTCATTGTGATAGTACACAGTTTGATCAGCAATGATGGAATGTAACTAGTCTGGTTTTCAAGGAATTAAATATAACCAGCCAGTTTTTTTCCCACTGAGCTGTAAGAGCTTGGTCAGAGGAGAGATCAGTTGCCAATTCAAATATTTAAAAAAAAGCTGTAAGATGATTGGTTTGTTATCATTTGAAGCATTATCAACCATCAATCTTTTTTTGACAAGTACCTATTTCATTTAATTTTAGTTGCTCTCCGCTGTTTTTCATTACATTTATTGATTGATTTTATTTTTTTTATGGCTTATCAACCTTTTGCAAGTTATTTAAAGCCAACAAATATTTTAGATTGTGAGAATCTTTTGGCTATAATAATGATTGACTGATTAGAATCTAATCAGAATTAGATAAACAAACAAGACATAATGTTGATTTAAAGAGGTGGATCAATTCTATATTACAATCAGTATATAAAATGATCCTTCACTTTGTGGTCACGGTAGTTTCTATACTTACATATTCAAGAGAATGTAAATAAATCTAAACGACATGCATGTATAGCTAATTGGTATTTCATTGAGTGATTGATTTGTTTTTTATCGCATATCGACCTTTTGCAGGTTATTAAAACCAGAAAATATTTTTGAACTGTGAGAATTTTTTTTTGAGATAATAATGGTTTAGTGATACAATTACTAATTAACTCATAGATGGCAGAGAATAAGTGGACTTATACACTTCCCAAGGGCATTTGTTATATACCGTACCTATGAACTCTAATGAGTATGTCCCAATCCTCATAAATATGTTGGATACTATTGTAAGTGGGGGTAATATGCTGTCTAAGTAGTCCACCACTAGCAGTGGTTTACCTACTTCACGCCGCTGGCGAGTATTGTATTTTGTTGATGTTATAAAGATTACCAATTCATTTCCAAACTCCGTTTTGGTTATTCCTCATTCAGTAATCTTTCCTAGTTTACAGCAATATATATATATGTGTGTGTGTGTGTGTGTGTGTGTGTGTGTGTGTGTGTGCTATATACTGTACCTATGAACACTAATGGGTCTGTCCCAATCCTCATAAATACGTTGGAGACTATTGTTAGTGAGGGAAGGGTAATATGCTGTCTAAGTAGTCCACCACTATCAGTGGTTTACCTATTTCACGCTGCTGGTGAGTATTGTATTTTGTTGATGTTATAAAGATTACCATTTTATTTCTAACCTCCATTTTGGATATTCCTCATCCAGTAACTTTTTCTAGGTTACAACAGCATTTGAGCATAAGAGAATATAACAAACCCAACTGGAATTGGAACTTTGCTGTTTGGTTTACAATTCCAAGCCATTATCCATTACACCACCTGCAGATCCAAGCTTACAGAACCTGGTATACCCGAGCAGTTACCTAAATATATCTAAATACTGAACAGGCTCAACATTACTTAACTTCAGTTATTATATGGGAACCAATGTTTCAACATGATATGGCCATAAGCAACATTTTTCATTCAGCTCTATTTATATAGTCATTAGCAAACAATGCAGAATGTTGAGCTTTTTCTTTACTTTTATTGATTGATTCATTTGTTTTCTACAGCTTATCAACCTTTATAGATTATTTAACCTTTAGCACACTGTAGGTGGTTATTTTCACTAAGCAAAATGTTAGTCCTGCCAATGCAAGTTGAATTGTTGTGTAGTCATATCCTTCTATGGCAACACCCAAAACAATCTTGACTGAAATTGAGAGCCAGGCTACTAGAATTTCAAATATACAGAACTAATATATAAAACACTATATTTTAAGGAGATTCCATATACAGTAAGAGGGGAAGTAATATTTATAAATGATGCAGAGTGCTAAGTGTTAAAGACAGAAAATATTTGAGATTGTAAGAATTTTTTGGAGATAATGATTTACTGAGACAGGTTCTATTAATTAACCCATAGCTGGAGGGAGAAGAGGTGGATTCATACTTTTCCCAAGAGTTACCCTGTTAAAACTCCAATGCTTTAACTCAAATGGATGTGCTCACTTCGACATCCACAACTCATATGACAAAAACAGCACTTATTTTGTCCAGCTCCGTGCATCCACTTCCAGAATACTGTCATAAAATATCTTATCTGACCAATCAGAAAAAAGGTCCACACAGTTTTCACAGCAGTGATTTCTGAGCCACCAAGTCTTCACCCATGAGGACAGACCCAAAAAGGTTGCCATTAGTGACAGACATCCATGGCAGGCAAGATTAACCAGCTCATCACCAAGGCACTTTCATCAACAGTGATGCCTTAGGTCAGTGATGAAACCAGCAGCAGCGGCAGAGACTAACTCTCAGCTACTACAATGCAATAATTCATGGAACATTTCTCCCACAAGACTACCTCTCTCAACTACATATGCCTGTTGATTTTCTCCACATGTCTATCTCAACCACTACCTTGTGTTATACCCTCAGTCTCCCATAACTAACCCAAAGCAAGCAAACAATTGAATGTCATAAATAACAGGAAATAAAAACTTTCTCACTTATCTCAACCAGGTCTTAACTCCATTTGCTATTTTGTCACTTACACTTTTTTCTCTTGCTTAAGGCCAATGTTACGTCATTGATCTCTGTTAGTAACACTAAGCCAAGAACAAACAATCATAATTTTTAATCATAATACAAATGACAGTACCTGATATTTGCTAAGGAGATCAGACTCATAGATGAACTTTCGGGGATCAGAGTCATCTCGGGTAATGCACACAATACCATATTTTCCAACAATTTTCTCAATCTGAAAAAAAAAAAGAACACAATCTATAATAAAAATTACAGACCAAAGAGTTAGGCTGGCAATTCATTTTTGTCTCTGCTTAAAGGATCACAAAATTCTTTTATAATAATCATATTCAGATAAATACAACTTTTTTTTAATAATTAGATAAGATAACAATGACAAAAAAGTTCTCAGCCCAACCCATTTCCATGTCAAGGGAGTCAAAAGTGTATACAGTAATAGTGGTGTCAAGGAAATAACTGTCCTTTAGACACATCCTGTGTGTGCCAGCATCAAGGCCAAACATTGCCACATTTTTCTTACAACAGAGGAATCCAATTAAAAACAACTCCAACAGAAAGGATATTAAATATCAAGATAAACTTACATCAGCTTCTTTCCAAAGTCCAGGTTTTGAAAAAGATTCCAAAAGATCAGCGCCACACAATAATTTCAGATGAACATTGGAGCTTATATCACAAAAGTTTGGTAAGGAAAGGCGGTTAGAATCAACTTCATCTGAGAAAGAAAACACAAGAAAAAAATACAATGTAAATTTAAAAATGATTAAAAAAATGGATGGAATTTCAATCCATGATTGAATCACAGCACTGAATATTAAATGTGGGACGACTTTGATTAAAATTAAGATTTCTGATGAAAATGTCTCAACTGCATGAAAATAACCAGTTGTTGTTTTGTATTTCGTAAGCAGAGTACTGAACTTATGTAATATTAGCCCTCCTATATGGCAGTGGATGTTACACAATATCCTCACAAATGAAGAAGAGACTTGAAGCAACAGAAATAAGGTTCTGCAGAAGGATGTTGAGAATAAGATAGACTGAAAACGTGAGCAAGGAAAAGTTTTAGAGACAATGGAAATAAAAAGGACACTTATACTTAACATCAAGAAGAGATAGTTGAAATTTCTAGAGCACATGAGGAAAGAGGACTTGTAAAATTTGATACTCACAAGACAGATTGAAAGCAAAAGAAACAGAGGAAGACAACACATAACCTAACTGGTGAGCTTAACTGAATGGATGACAGAAAAGGGTTTGGGAGAGACAGCAAAGATAAAATTTATAAAGAACAGGATAGCCATGATTACCAACACCACAAAGAGACATGGTACATGAAATAAAAAGGATATTTTACATCTGAACGAAGTCTCTAGGGCATCACACGCAGAAGCTGGCCAATGGGAATTGAAAAAAGTACCAAAGTGAAATAAAATATAATGTTAAATATGAGAAACTATGCAGAATGACGTGTATCTATGTTTCATAGACTATGCAAAGGCCTTCGACAAAGTATGCCACAAGGATCTGTTGGAACTGCTCAGCAACCTTGATATATTCAGGAAAGATATTAGAATAATCAAGAACCTATACTGGCAGCAAACAGTATGCATATGCATAGAGAACGAGTTCAGCAAATATATAAAATACAAAGGGGCCTAAGGCAAGGATGCGTCTTCTCACCTGACCTGTTCAACCTATACAGCAAGGCAATTCTGAGAGAATTGGAAACCCTACCGGGTTTTAGCATTGCCAGCCACAATCTTAACAACATAAAATATGCAGATGACACAGTACTGATAGCAGACATGGAAAAGAAATTACAAAATCTCCCTACAGAAGGTAGTGACGGAGAGTGTGAAGGGACTAAGCATAGACTACAAGAAAACAGAATGCATGGTCATCAATAAAAGGATGAGCCCAAACTACGATTTGCAGATCGGGAACACGAGACTCAAGCAGATTTGGAAGTTTAAATATCTGGGAAGCATTCTGACAGAGGACAGAGATCCATAGACGTATTAGAATGGCCAAGGACACATTCCAAAAGCTGGGCAGAGTATTGCAAGACAGGAGGTTTTCTTTGGTAACAAAGAAAAGAATACTGAACTTCTTTATGGTAGCAAATGTTGGACGATTTCCTCAAAGATGAAGAAGAGACTGGAGGCGACAGAGATGTGTTTCTACAGAAGGATCATGAGGATATGATGGACCGAGCATGTGAGCAACGGTGAGGTCTTAGAGAGGATGCAAACAAAGAGGAGGCTTATACTTAACATCAGGAAGAGGCACTTGAAGTTTCTGGGACATAATGAGGAAGGAGAGCCTGGAGAATCTGATACTCACGTGTCAAATAAAGGGAAAGAGAGACAAGGGAAAACAAGGTATGACATACCTAGCGACCTTAAGAAAATGACAGAATGTGGTTTGGGGGAGGTGGCAGAGGGAAAGAAATTGTTAAGAGCTGCGAGGGATAGAGGGAGGTGGAGAACCATGATTGCCAACGTCCTGAAAGGACATGTCACTTAGAAAGAAAAGAAAGTCTCACGTTATCATTGGTCTGTATTTCTATGTCATTACACAATAAGACCAAGTTTAGCAATATTTTTCAGCCAATAAAAAATAAGAAAATACAAAAGAGCCACATTGAGCCAAATCATAGCCTACTTGTTTCATCATTACAAATGATGGACTCAAATATGTTAAATTTCTACTTAGTTTTTACAGAAGCATAATGACCTCAACATGGGATGAAATTTTAGTAGCATTTTCAAATATCTCAAGCAATTCTATATGGTTTACATATTCAAAAAAAATCATAGAATGTTAGCAAAATTGTTTGAAATATTGAAATGAGGAATTATTACAGCAGTAGCAGCAGTCAAACATGATAGGCATCAGCAGTGGCAGACATTAATCAGCAGGCAGGTTAGGTTTAAGACTCCAAGTTCACTACAGAAAATTGCCCTACGTGACAATAGCCTAGTGGATTAAAGCATTAGTTAGTGAGTTTGGTAACATAGTAATTGTTAGTTCAACTCCTGGGCTTGGCGAGCAATGACAGAGCAATACTAACCCCTAGACATGGGCAGTGGAACGTGAACAGTCCACCCCTATAGAATAAATAAGGGTTTCACTTCAGAATTTCCAATAAGTTACCCTGATCAATATACAAATGTTATTATAACAGCCGAAATATCCACTTTGTTTTGTGATGTGTGATGACTAAATTATTTATGAAGTAACTGATTCTGTGTGGCATCTTCAGGATTGATTAGGTTGAGTCATGCATAATTTCCTTATTTAGATAACTTACATACATTCGGACTTTTGTCCTCATTTTTGTTGTTGTATATCTCGTCTAATCATTGACTCAGTGGAAACAGGGAGCAATAACTAAGCAGAACTAAAAATAAAAACTAGACAAGATATCCCCAGACATGGGCAGCGGAACAAGAACAGCCTACTCTTGTAGATTAAATAAAGGGTTCAATTCTGAATTCCCTGTAGGTTACACTGATCTTTATGCACCTGATGAAGACTGAGGGGCACAATGGCCCAACCATTGGGATAACAACAACAAAGATGAGGACAATAGCCCGAATGTAAATAGTGTAAATAAGGAAATTATCATTATTCCACAAATTGTTCTGATTAATATTTCCACTGTTGATTATTTTAATCAATACATCCTTTGGCATTCATCAACTGTATAATTCACCTGGTAAGAGGATATTGTTTTGTACTCGAAATAAATTTAGATCTAGCTATCAGAGATAGCTCAGAAGTAGTGACAGTATATATATTTTTAGACTGAAATTTAAAACTATCTATAGTTGTAACTTCCTTATAAGAGTTAACCCCTTCCCCACCAATTATTTTGGGAAAAACCTTTCAGTTTCAGATTAATCTTTTTATTTTTTTAATATAGTTACTAAGAATCTGACGGTGTTAGCCACCACTCGGAGTGTGGTTAACACCTCTACCAGACGCATAAGTTGACAATCGGACTCGTTTCAAGCATATGTCTGAATAAAACACTTTCGGTAAAAATGTGTATACATGTCTAAACTAGGGAAGAGGATATGCCCCTGAGGAAGGCCTAAGAAAGCACTGGTCAAAATAAGGATATAAAAAATAAAAGGATGAAAATATAGACCGCAAACAACTCAAGAAATAAAAATTACAATTGTTTTTTTTCTATTCAGGCAAACAGGCTCATCTCGGTCATTATACACATAATGTTTCACCCAGCATACTCTCCAACCTTTTTTAGGTGCTTGTTACACTCAGTGAACACTTCAGAACTTTGAACTGAACTCTTTATTCAATGTAGATTGTTTTCATCAAGCTTTCCATGCTTAAGGAATATCTTATACCAGTTAATTTTCTGACAACTATGTTGTTTGTCTGCTTCTTTTACTGAACCAGAGTATATAACTTTTCTGTACTCTCCTGTTCCGACATGCTTTCACCAATTCTTTAATCCATGAGGTCAGGCTTTAATTGATGCTTTCATCTACTTCACATTATGACTGACCTGTTTTCTATGGTTTATCAACCCTTTGCAGGTTATTTAAAGCCAGAAAATATTTTTAGAGAGCAAGAATTTTTTTTCGAGATAATAATGGTTTAGTGATACAAGTCTTACTAATTAACCTATAGCTAGGGAAAGAAGTGAGTTCATACCTAATCAGAATTTGACAAACAAGAAATTATAATGTTGATATAAAGTATGCGGATCAATTCTATATTACAATCAATATATAAACTGATCCCTTACTTTGTAGCCACATTAGTTTCTATACATTTATGTTCCAGAGAATGTAAATAAATCTAAAAACATGCCTGTGTAGCTAATCAATATTTGATTAATTCATTTTCTATAGTTTATCAATCTGTTGCAGGTTATTTAAAGTCAGAAAATATTTTTAGATTGTAAGAATTGTTTCTGGGGGGGGGGGATAATAATGACTTAGTGATACAACTCTTACTAATTAACCAATAGCCGTGGAGTGAAGAGGTGGATTCATACCTTCCCAAAGGTATGAATCCACATGAGTGAAAATTACAAACCCAACTGGAATTGGAACTAGGCTCTCAGATTTTCAATTCCAAGCCATTATCCATTACACCTCCCACACATACAACCTTACAGCACCTGGTATTCCCAAATGGTCACCCATCTAGGTACTGACCAGGTGTGACGTTAATTAAGTTTGGTGATTATACAAGAACTGGTATTTCAATGTGATACAGCCGTAATCATATTTGACATTAATCTACTAGTAGATTAAAGTGTTGGTTAATGCATATCTGGCTTTTTGGCAGTCATGAGTTCAATCCCAACTTTACTTCCAAAGATGCAATATACACATATTTTTAGCAGTATTTTTTTTTTTTTGATGGAAATTGTAGTGAAAAAAATTCATATAAATTTTACGCAGGCAAATATATTTTAATGGTTTGAGTTTCTTTTTATTAAAGACATTTTATATCATCATGATTTGGTATTGTGAAGTGATAACTTTCAGTTGTCTCTCTCAAATGGCTGTTGCATGCAATTCTGCATAGTTTCTCATATTTAACAGGAGAGATTTTTCTGAAGTGAAAGTTCTCACAGATTTCCAAAATTGTTTTTGAGAATAATTCCAGTAAACCAAAACAAGAGGCATGTGCAAAAATTTCCAATATCTTTTTTCTGTTTTTTTTAAATAAAGGAAAAAAAAATGTTTTTCTTTTTACTGTATATTCAGTGTCAAGTTTTCTAAAACAAAGAGGATGCTGGGGACTTTAGCACACATCTAATATATTAGTCAATTTCAGAATTATTTTTAAAATCATTATACATTTATTGGTTATCATTTTTTTAAACAATATCATTTCTTGCACATATGTATGTGCTTATCTTATCAAAATAACAGTTTTGTCAAAAGTAAAATTGATACAAAAATGTACTGAAAAGTTCTCAGCCAACCAAGGAGACCTTCAAAATAAATAAGTACCATATGTACTCACGTATCATGCAACTTTTGAAGACCTAATTTTGAAGCTAATCTTAAGGGGTTCGCATCATACTTGAGATTAGCATATGTACTGCTGGGCCTAGCTACTTCATTGACCAAACTATATATAGATTTACTGTAGTCCAAAAATACAGCTGTATTTAAAATAAACATGATTTTGATAAAACTGATGTTTTACTTAACTGTATCCAATAATAATGCACGTAATATTCACATATTAGTATCGTATTATAAAATACAAACATAGCGAATGTGAATCTTTTCCATTGTTTACGATTATAAAATGTTTAGCTGTTTATGGCTGTACACATTTATGCAATGAGTATGGCATTACTAATGATACTTTTATCATTCTCTTTTGCTTTATTAACTTATTGAACTAGAAGATGGGATAAAGAGATAGAGGGAAAGCAGTTGGTCTATTGTAATTTGGTCTCTCACAAAAGGAACTCACATGACACACAAGATACATGATAAAATTATTTTTTTAAATGAAAATTCGGGGGTTACGCATTACATGAGAATATACAGTAAATAAATCTAAAACTTGGTCATTTGGGCAGAAACTGAGAAGCAAGTGAGGCAAAGAACTTTTTAGCATCACCTCATCGCAATGATCGATTTCATTTTCCAGTACAATAAGCCAGATGGTAAATAGATGTGATAATAAAAAAAAGGTTCAACAATTCTCATCTGACAAATGCTTAAAAATATTTCCACAGACAATATTAGATTTGCCACACAACACAGATCACTCTTCTCATAAAGAATAGATTTTTTTCTTTGTTCACGAAATGCCAAAAATATCTCTACTGACATCAAGCATTATCACTATGGCAACACTTATCGCTACATCTGAATAATATAAATAAGTAAGAATTCACTGTGCCTTTGTGGTTTATAAATGCTTTCAACGTCAGAGACAATTACAAATAAAGAAATAAAAATTGATGCTGTAACCAACAAGAAAACGACTTTTTATGACATGAAGTCAAGATTAGTTATGTAATTATTTATTATTATTAACCCATCAGCCATTAGGTCAAAAAGGGCAAACAAACGAGAGGCACAAGGTATAACAAAGAGAAACAGTAACATGCAGAAAACAGAAATGATCGAAACATTGAATTAGAAAACTGTTTAAAATAGAGGGAGAGCCACATTGTACAGAAGTACAGTTACCATCTGCTAATATAATCAAAATACATTTTAATCTTTTTTTTTAAAGACGTCTAAATTATTGGCACTGACTGCCAAAATATGGAGAGCGTTATGCTCATTCATTACCTGTCATGACAAAGAATATTTTCGTACATTCAGGCAAAAGAGAAATAGATGCCCTCTGGTGGATTTATATTGGATTTTAGTAAAATATTTCTCAAAATCTATGTCATCAATTGACCTCACTGTTCTACATACCGGTATTCTATATACCTGTATTCAATAACTATATCAATGGTTAAATGTTCACTTTCCAATCATCCAACCCAGGTTCAAATCTCACTATGGTTGATTTGTCAGGAAAGTGACCTTATCAGTCTAGGAGAAACAACCCCAGCATGCAGCACCTTATGAAAATGCCTGAAAACCATACCACAGGTTGACCTTGTGAGTGAAATTTGGCAGATGGAACTATTTGAGAGCCATCAATGGTTGTGATAGCACGATGTCACAAGTCATTGTGACCGAGGGTTTGATTGTGCTGGCTCTCTTCAGGCTGTTGATCATGCCAGATAATGCACTCAAGAAACTGTAACTAAGGTCCACTAAGCATCTTCTTTCTTTTTGTGTGTCATGTCCTTTCAGGATGTAGGCGATCATGGCTCTCCACCTCCCTCTATCCCTTGCAGCTCTCAACAAGTTCCTTCCTTTTGCTACCTCCCCCGGACCAAGTTCTGTCATCCACATGCTTAAGCCCGCCAGGTATGTCAAGCGTTGTTTTCTCCTGTCTCTCTTTCCCTCTATTCGACCCGTGAGTATCAGATACTCCAGGCCCTCCTTCCTCGTTATGTGTCACAGAAACCTCAGCTGCCTCTTTCTGATATAGTTGCAGTATAAACCATGGGTGAGTTGTGTGGGTGCTGAACAAACACAAATGAGCCTAAGCATATGTCTGAAACTAGCCGCCCTAGTAGACAGGCGTCCTCGGATACAAGTGACCAGCCATAAAATTAAATCACGTCTAAGATGTTCAGTTTTAAAGTCAGAAAAGGCCAAGATTTAAGTCAACTGGGGCAAGGCATATTTGTAATTTCAAGAATCATTTTGGTAAAGCATTTTTCTACTTTTTTCAACTGTTGTATATCGTGTGCTGAGGGTGAAGTGAGCACACACAGGAAGTGCAGACTAAAATAGAATGGTCTCGCAATAAATAATGCTTCAAAACTGTTTCTTTACATTTGGTGGCAAAAGTTCTTTGTAGTAAAAATCGTATGTAGTGGATTTTATTTTCAATATAGCTGCATTGACTTGAAAATTTCAGATCAGAGGTCATAATTGCTCTGTTATGGTTACGTTTGACATGTCCATCAAGAGTCAGTTGAAGTTTTGGATTTTGACTGCCTAGATTGGATTGCTATGTGTTATCCAACCTCTTATGTGGCAGTAAATGCTGGATAATCTCCCCACAGATGGGGAAAAAACTAGACAGCAGATATAGGGTTCTACAGAAGGATACTGAAAATTCTATAGCTGGAGCGAGCAAGCAACAAGGAAGTCTTAAAGAAAATAACTACAGAAAGAACACTTTTACTCAGAATCAGGAAAAGACAGCTGAAATTCCTTGAATACATAATGAGCAAGGAGGGCTTGGAAAACTTAACACTCATGGAACATATTGAGGGCAAGAGAAAGAGAAGGTAGTGAGCCACTTGCCTGATAAACTCGTGTGAATGGATGGTAGAAAGGTGTGGGGAGCTGCTAAGAGCCACACGAAATAGGAAGTTGTGGAGACTCATCATCGCATATGTCCTGAAGGGAAACAGTACATAGAAGATGCACAAATGTAGAGTTTTAAAGGTTTAATCTCATATACAAAGGCTATAAGACATCTAGATTATTTTGAAGGATGTGTTGGACACTTATACTCAAAATCAAAAGATAGCTGAAATTCCTTGGACAAAATGAGGAAGGAGGGCTTGGAAAACTTAACCCTGACAGGGTATATTGAGGGCAAGACAGATAGGGGAAGGCAGCAAGCAACTTACCTGACAAGCCTGTGTGAATGAATGAATGATGGAATAGGGGAAGAGGGCTTTAACAAAGGGAGAAAACTGCTAAGAGCCACACAAGATAGAAAGTTGTGGAGAGCCATAGAACACATCTCATAGAAGAAATTGGACATGCAAAATGTATATATGTATTACTATGTTTTTATAATTTTTGGGGTGGTGGTGGGTGCAAACTATTTTTAAATAGGAATTTGGGATTTTCTTAAAACCTTAACTGATAAAGATTGATAAAATAATTCTTTTATATTAAAAAACAAAAAAATATCAGATCAAGACAAAAACCTCTTCTCAAACAAATGATCAAATGATATAAAAAAAAAAACTGATAAAACCAAAGGTTGCTTATAAGATGACCAAGAAGTGGATTCATATTGATCTAAATACAATGTATTTTAGAAATATTAATGGAAACTAAAGAAAAAAAACCAACACACCAAAGTTTGTTTTTTCCTCCGATTCGTATACGTTCTTTAGAGAGACGTTTGCATTGCTGTCGGTCGTACGCAGTTGGCTGTAATGATGATCAAGAACGCAGACAGTTTCTGTCCACATCTTTTGTTCACTTTCCCATGTGTCTAACCTGTATGGAAAAGAAGTCAAAAACATTATAAATAACAGAATCGCAATAATTAGTTTCATTCCCTTTAGCACTAATCAACAATCTATTAATGCACTTATCCATACCTAACTAGAGAGTATATAATACTTTTCACATCATTCCAAATTACATGGACTCTAGTGACGTAAGTAACCATATTCATCACACATTCATTACTGATTCTCTTAGGATGGAAAAGATGCATGGGTATCATAAGGGTTATCACCATGGAAAAATGGAACTAGCAAACTGAGTTCAAATTCCAGCCTAGTCAGTTGCATTCACTTTCACACATACCGTCCCTTATGGCTAGGGGTTAAATAGAAGGATAGGCTTCATTCTCTAACATTATGTAGCAACTAGTCTACAAAAAGAAAAATATAGAATTCCAAACTATGGAGATGACAATAGGAAATTAGTCCACCATATTTCCTAAGACTGCATGACAATTCACAAATAAAAAAAAAAACAAAAAGTAATCTGTGGAGAGTTATGATTGCACCCTGAAGGTACACAGCATTTTTAAAAAATGCTAAAGGTTTTTATTAGGTGGGTGCAAAATTTACCAACATTAAGAACTGATTTATCACTTGAGACTTTTGCACAGTTTCTATTTCTCTTAAAGAACACTGGGAACATTTTCATGCACTTAATAGTGGCAAGAATTAGTTAATTTTATTAAAACCTGAGAATAGAGACATACTTGAACATACAAAAATCAAACATACATTTTTGCCTGTTAATCAATTAACAATGGCCCATGTATTTTCTAAAGTAATATTCAAATTTAAAATTATTAAACGATCCTCAGGCAGTTTAGCTGATTTCACCATCTTCATGTAATGGAAAATATGATTTGATTGATTGATTTGTCTATTTAATGGCATATCAACAGCTTATGAGTCATTTTAATGCCAAAATGTACTACTAATAATAATAATAATACCCTGATGTATGAATCCATCTCCTTTCCCCACCTGTTAAGGGTTAAATAGAAAGGCAACAAGCTTGCTTGTGTAAATGGATGGCGGAACAGGAATTAAGGGACACAAGAAAAAGAGAAAATTTACTAAGCACTACAAAGGACAAGAAATTGTGGAGAGCTATGATCTTCAATAAGGGACATGGCACATAGAAGCTACCAGCAAATAAAAAAATTAAAAAAACATAGGTCTTTTTCTCAAAACTTAAAATGGTGCATGGAAAGAACTTTTTTTTTATTAGACTGATAATTATATATCTACACTTCTATTAATCTCTGATAGTTGTCACACTATATCATTCAAATTTTATAAGTCATAGCAGCACAATTAGTCAGCAGCCATATTTCTTTTTGTTGATTTTTACAAGGTTTTTTTTTTTGAAGATCTTTGAAAACTCAGTAAAACTTACCTGACCCAATCAGAGGATTTCAATCCTAACCGAACCATTTCACACCGATGCTTTGCACAAAGAAGACCCTGAGACAAAAACATAAAATAAAAGAGATATTTATTTAAACAATATATTTTTATCAAAAATATTTGCAATTTAAAAGGCATTAAAAAAGGACATCTGAAAATGGAATATATTTCTTTTTATTCAGAGTTGTCATTTTGGATAAAATATTTTGATGAAATTGTCTGAATCCAATTTCAAAAAGAATCTTGATATTTATCCTAACTTAAAAAAAATAAGGTAGAGATTTATCACCAATCAAACAATAAGGATAGAATTTTCGCAAAAATATTTTAAAAATCAAAATATTTTAAATCAAAAAGTAACCAATGAATTCTTGCAAATATTTTCAGAACAAAACCAAATACTGTCCAACATATGCAAAAAGTATGGCATTTATCAGTTGTCTTTGACAACTCAGGAAGGTTATAATAATTAAAATAACTAAATTTTGAAAAACAATCAAAATATAATTATGTAAATAGGATATGTATTACACATACATAAGTATACATACATGCTTATACATGTGTGAGTAATTATATATATATATATATATATGTATATATATATATATATGTATATATATATATATATATATATATATATATGTATATATATATATATATATATGTATATATATATATATATATATGTATATATATATATATGTATATATATATATATATGTATATATATATATATATGTATATATATATATATATGTATATATATATATATATATGTATATATATATATATATATGTATATATATATATATATGTATATATATATATATATGTATATATATATATATATGTATATATATATATATATGTATATATATATATATATATATATATATATGTATATATATATATATATGTATATATATATATATATATGTATATATATATATATATGTATATATATATATATATATATATATATATATATATATATATATATATATATATATAATATGAAACTGTGAGTTGTGCTACCAGTGAGGAATAATGTGTATATATTATTAATGTATACTTTATAGCTTTGTTATATTACACTGACCACTATTTTATTAACATCAGCACTCAATTGAGTGATGGTGTTAATAAAATATCCATATATATATATATATATATATATATATATATATATATATATATATATATATATATACATATATATATATATAAAAGGTAAGGTTAATACCAATGTCCAAACATTATATTTTTTAAAAAGTGCTCAATACAAAGCTTCTTAATAATAATAATAATAATATAATAAAATTTATTAACAATTATAACAAAAACCATTACATGAATGCAATCATGTTTCTGCACTGTATGTGCTTCTTCAGGTGGTGGTGGCCAACTGGACTATAAACAATCATTTTAAAGTTTAAAAGCAGCAAAGACTACACTATACACATATATATATAAAAATCATATACACACACATATATATATATATATATATATATATATATATGTATGCATATATATATATATATATGTATATATATATATATGTGTGTGTATATGTATGTATATATATATATACATATATATATATCGAGAGAGAGAGAGAGAGAGACACACACACACACATACATATATATGTGTGTGTGTGTGTGGGTATGAACATGTATATTGAAGGCATTTCTACTTTTAAACTTTAAAATGATCATTTATTATTCAGTTGACCACCATCACTTGATGAAGCACATACAGTGCAGAAACATGATTGCATTTATATAGTGGTTTATAAATGTTTTTGTTATAATTGTTAATAAATTTTATTATTATATAGTATTATTATATATAACTAATGTCATATAGCATGTTCAAAAAGAAATTTTTAAATTTAAATTTCTCATAAATATTCATCAGTTTAACTGAAACGTCTAGGCATTTAGACCTTAGATTAAGTTCTAACAGCTAGATTTTTCAGTTTAACTGATGAATATTTATGAGCTTTTTTAAATTAAAAAATTTTGAGTAACTCTCAGATAGATACTTGTTGCAAAAAAATCATTATATTTGTCTTAATAAAGTCCATCAGATGACAAAACATGTCAGCTTAAACTAAGTATAGTTTTCCTATCTTTTTATTCATATATATATATATAAGTAATGGGTACTTGGCCAAATGGTTAACATTCTGTAGAATAAGCAGGCATGATTAAGTGGAATTGACAAAATTCTCAATAACAATAATAATAAGAAAAAACTGGCCAAAATAATAAACAACATAACAATATAATGCAGGGCAAAGCAAAGCAACTATATGACAATAACAAAGTAAAAAGTTCATAAAATAGAAATAATGTTCACATTCAAAAATGGTTATAAACTTCTGACTTCAAGGTAGAAAAGAAAAAAAGAATGTGGGGATAAGACCAAGAATTATCACTTTTTATTGGGTAGAAAGAAATCTCAGCAGGCATCTGTAAGATTAGTCTATAAATTTGAGGAGGGGAGAGTTTTAGCAGTCATTCCCAGAAACTTTTACCAACATATTCTGACAAGTATCATTTAGTCAAAGAGGTGAGTGTTTGAGAATAGTCCTAAGAAGTCAATCCCAGAGAGTACCACCATTGAGACCTCCCTGTAAACCATACTACAGGCTGGCCCAAGCCTTATGAGATAAAGTAGGTAGACAAAACTGTTTGGAAGCTGTCAATGGTCATGCTAGTACACAGTTACAAGTCCTCAACTAAAGAGCAGATAGCTATTTAGCCTTGGTTAGCAATCTATCTAGATATAGTATCTCAATAAAAACATCCATCCCCAATAGTCTTGCTACTTCAGTCCTGATGTATAACAACTTATTCAGAAACTGTAAAAATAATATAATAAAAAGTTGAATCGACAAACTTTGTCAGTGGAATTTAATAAAACATGTTTATATATATATATATATATATATATATATATATACACATATATATATATTAAGACATTTTTATGTTTATACATTCTTTTTATAGATACAAATATTTAAGTAAATGCTCTGTTTTATAACAAACAGTATTAAACAACATTTACTGGCCTGAATGTCCGAGAAATTACATAGAAAATTTTCATCCTCCATACAGGATACAGGTTTGATTCCTGTCGGAGGACGAAAATTTTCTATGACATTTTTCGGACATTCAGGCCGGTAAATGTTGTTTAATACTGTTTGTTATAAAACAGAGCATTTACTTAAATACTTGTATCTATAAAAAGAATGTATAAACATAAACATATCTTAAAATAATTGTCGGACTTTGTCCATTTCATAATGTGACGTCATTTGTTTACATTTGATATGCCATGAGTAGATATGAATGTACGTGAGAGATTCATGGAAGATTAAAGTTTAAAGACAGTAAAATCGACCTTGCTAACCTAACGCTCCTCTGTGGCCGAAATGGTTAAAGCACGTCAGGCTATATGACGGTTCTGTATAGGATACAGGTTCGATTCCTGTCAGAGGATGAAAATTTTCTATGAAACCGTCTCAGACATTCAGGCCGGTAAATGTTGTTTAATACTGTTTATTATAAAACAGAGCATATACTTAAATACTTGTATCTATAAAAAGAATGTATAAACGTTAAAAATGTCTTAAAATAACTGTCGTACTTTGTCCATTTCATAATATATATATATATATATATATATATATATATATATATATATATATATATATATATATATATATATATATATTTATATATATATTTTTAGAATTGGACATAGTCCGACAATTTATTTAAAGACATTTATATTATGTTTAACTTGTATCTATAAAAAGAACGTTAAACATAATATAAATGTCTTTAAATATATATATATATATATATATATATATATATATATAAACACACATCTATGTATGTACAAATAGATTTTTATCCATACAGTTTGTATGTGTTTAAACTTTTCCTAAGCTTTTTTCTATTCAAGTTGATATTTTCCTTTCAGTCAATAATAAACAGAAAATATATTTTCAAACCAAATTTCATTCTTTAAATGTCAACATTTAAACCTATGCATAAATATAACATTTTCAATTTTATTTTCAAATGTCCTGCCTATGCTGCAGACAGGTTGAGAATTCAAATCACTGACACTTGACCTTACAATACTATCCGGTTTCAAATGATATCTAATAAGTTTTTTGTTTTTTTTTTTCAAACTATACTCCCCAGTAAAGAATGATGTCAAATACTCACACACGCAAACACAAATGTACATATATTATATAAACATACATATATGTACATATATATCAACACATGCGCACGCACACACACACACACACACAGAAAGGGGGTGGGGGGGAATATCTATAAATTAAAATATTCTCCTTTTTTAGCTTCTGTATATTTGAATAGTTGCCAGTACCTCTCTGCAAGCATTTCTAATTTCTTCTTCTACTATGTCCCTTCAAAACATTGGCGATCACGACTCTCTAAAATTTCCGTTCTTTTGTAACTCTTAATAAATTCTGTCTTTTTGTTATTTATCCTAATCAAGGTACCTCCAATTTTTAGCTAAAAAAGAGCATAGCATGATGAAAAAGGCCTCAAACTTGATGAAAACAAAGTTTTATTGTCAAAATGTTTATGTTAATATTAAAGGGAAAAACCAAAGTATTTTTTTTTATTATTTTATTAAATTTTCTAATCTTGTATAGCACATTCAAAATTTTGGTTAAAAATTTTGTTTTTCTTGTGTCAGCAGTGGGCTAAGGATTAATATGGGAAATTTAGAATCTTTTTAGCAGTAAAAACACATTGTTTTGGAAATTCTTGTAAAAATCAAATAATTGTCATATTTTAAGGAAATTTTCAGGATTTATTCAAATAAATTATTTATAAAAATTTTTTTTTTTTACAAAATCTTGGTAAAAATATATTTTTTTACATCTATTACCCTCATTTAATTTTATAAAAATTATAATTAAAATTCCACCCTCTTCATATTTATATCAGTTAAAAGCAGGACTCCTTGGAGAATTTAAATCATCAATTTGTTTTTGTCAAACTGATACACCATTTGCAGAAATTCTACTCCCAATCATAAAATAAAAAATACAATAAAACTATGACATTATTTAATTAGAAAAGCTTTTATTTGCTTTTATAAATAAGATATATTAAGGACATTACTGTCTTAAGAAAAAAAATTTTTAAATAAATAATGAATTTTACAAGAATTGTTTACAGACTTTTAAAATTTTAATTATAATAATTTATAAAATTTTAAATCTTTTAAAATTCTGTATTAATTTCCACCTTTTAAATTATATTATTATTAAGTGAAAACCTTATTTACTAATCATAAATGGAAAAATTTAATACAAATCATCACACATTAAGATTTTTAAAAGGATTTTGAATTTTTTTTTTTGTGTATAAACGTGCCCATTTTTCTAAGTACGGCCAAACGTACACAACATTATCAGAAAATAAAGTGATAAATATTGTAAATTTAAAGTTAACATTCCTAAAATTACAGAGAATATTTTCAAAATTTTTAAAGTTTACTGAGTAATTAAAAATTATATAAAAAATGTGTGCACATCATTTTCTTAAACTATGTTTTACCGATAAAGTCTCCATAGAACATTAAACCGGTCATCTGGCTGTCAACACATCAAACAGTTACTGTTGGTTTAAAAACACAGGTAATGTTAGGTTAAAAATGCATTTCTGCAATATTTATATTTATTTATATATAAAGAAAATTACATTGCAATGAAAGATGACTAAAAAAAAAGGGTGCTAATAAACTATTTTAGCAAAAAAAAAATTCCTTCCAGTCAGTTTAAATTAGTTTGAAATTAGCTTTTGAAATACAGTATAGTATTTTGCTTATTGGAAATATTAAATTTAATCTATTAGCTTGAAATTAAAATTAAAAGAAAAGCTTCAAGAAAGATTTTTCATTTTTTTAAATTAATTTTAAACCTTAGGTATCATTTTTTCTGTTATTTTTTTGTAGAGGTACCTATCCTAAACCCTGTTCTTCCATCCAGTTACTCAAGCTTGCTAGGTAGGTTATGCATCGTTTTCCTTTGTACTTCTTTCCTTCAATCTGTCCTGTGAATATAACATTTTTCAAGCTCTCTTTCTTCATGTGACCAAGAAATCTCAACTAGTTCTTTCTAATGTTAAGTATAAGTTACCATTTTGTTTCCAGTTTCTCTAAAACTTTGTTGTTGCTTAAATGTTCAGCATTATCAGTATTATTTAGTTAACGGTTTCTTCAGTCAGATTACAAAAAGATTCTGTCTGTAAGGAAGTCATCTTGGTAACTAAAACTACCAGTGAATAGTCATAGTATAATAAAATCGCCATCACTAACTGATTCAACATTAGTAACTTTAGTAACATTGTTACATTAGTAACAATTTACACAATAGAAGGTCAGGGAGGCATGAGTTAAAATGCAGTAAAATGATATTTTTTCTAAAAAGCAAACTTGATACAGTTTTCAACTTTTGAATGCACCCTTTTGAGCCAGTTGACATATCTATTTTCAGTAATTGTCTGACCACTTTAAAAGAAACTATGTTGTATCTAACCACTCCTGTTGAATCAAACACACTCAGGATAATGATTCAGCTTTTGTTAATAGTTTGTATTCTTTTTTTTTTCTATCTATCACTGTGAGGACATTCCCTAGTTATTCATCATAAAATTAATATGTCAAATCCATTTTTCATCACAAGAGATGATCCCAATTCAGACTTGAAAATTTAAAAATAAATAAAAAAAGAAGTAAACATAAAATTAAGTCAAATGTAAGAGTAACTTTTGTCATGTAGGACATATGGTCAATTTATTTGTGAGACTTATATCAGGGAAAATAGCGTTTTCAGCATTGGGAAATACATTAATTATTTTAGCAGGCCTTCATAAAGCTGATTTTTTTTTCATTCAATTCAAATGGAACACATTTTACTGTGCTTTTTCTTCTCAATTAAATAATTTTAATTAATTCCAACAAATACAGTAGTTTTCTAATATTTGAAAATCATGTTCTATGACAGCTTTCTAATCTTAATCATTATGTAGCAAAATAAGGCAAGGGTGTGTTGAGGTTGATTGATTCATTTATGCCTGTATTATGGCTTATTGACCCTTTGCAGGTTATTTAAAGCCAACAAAATACATTCAGATTGTTAGAGTTTTTTTTTTTAATGATTTGGTAATACAAATCCTACTAATTAACCCATAGTTTGTGGGGAGAAGAGGTAGATTTATACCTTTCCCAAGTATATTTGCGCATGATATAACAAACCCAAAATGGAATTTGAAATCAACTCTGCAATTAACAATTCCGAACCATTATACATTACACCACCTACACATCCAAGCTTACAACTCAATGATAATCACAAGCTTTTGAGGTCAGGGAAAACACTTAACACATAACAGATTGTTCTCTTAAGAATTATGGGGAAACAGGCAGAGAAGGGAGAGAGATAAAAAACTGAAGAATGAGTGAGGCCACAGCCTGAAAACACACAGTAGGGCGGTAGCTTCAAG
This sequence comes from Acanthosepion esculentum, assembly GCA_964036315.1. Lineage (NCBI taxonomy): Eukaryota > Metazoa > Mollusca > Cephalopoda > Sepiida > Sepiidae > Acanthosepion > Acanthosepion esculentum. The sequence continues at coordinate 52,123,173 of OZ038481.1, forward strand.
AACAAAATGTGCTAATGGAATGTCTTTAAAAGATACCAATTCTCCAAAGATAGCAAAGCAAGTGTTAGCAAAAGCAGACTGCTGACTGCTGGTTTTCCCATCGCTTTTATTGACATGATGGTTGACAAAGACCTGGATCTGGATAAGTTGCAAAGAAGCCCATAACTGGATATGCCAAAATGTTTTACTGTTAAACAGGAAGACTAGCTTCAGTAGACATGTCTGTATAGGTCTTGTCTAGCATCTCAGCTTCAGTCAAATTCTCACCGCCATAATGTGGCTTACCTTTGCCTTTTCTATAAATATTTTCTTGGCAATTGTTCTGATGAGCTTTCCTCTTTGGTAACACGGCTTCATGAATTTAAACGTAGTACTAGATTGGTAGGTAGGTCTCATCATTTTACTATTTAAATAGCTAGATGTAACTGTAAGTTCTATTCTAATAGTTTCTTCTTTTGCACTTTTTGCCTGTGAAACTCTCTTCCAGTTTCTTGCTTGCCTACTATCTATGATCCTCAAAAATTTGAATGCATTGTCTTTTGCCATCTTCTGTTGTTTTGAATCCTGTTCATTTATTGCCTTTGCTTCCACTCAGTAACCTCTTGTGTCTTAGTGGCTTTATCGCCTTGCCTGGCATGAAATGAAAAAAAAAGGCTTGAACTAATATGAGAATAAAACAGGAAAATTCATGATTCAATATCATTATTTGTATTGTATAATTTAAAATTAAAATGAAAAAAAAGCTGCTTTTGTTAATCATTCTATAAACTGCAACTGATTCCAATTCCTGGTATAATTTAAAACTTTAATCTTATATTTCTTACTAATGGAAATCAGCAATTTACTGAAATCCCCAGTGAGATTTCTCTACCAGACAGCTAATCTGTTGTTAAGCAATAAGCTGTCTGAAACTATTGGAGACTGATAATCCAGGTCTATCTTCAATATCCTCAATACTCACCCACTAACACCAAGAATCATTAACATTTTTTTCTGATTATTTTTAACATCAATACATTGAATTATTGCTATCAACATTCTAAGTATAATTCTTTCAGCAAACTTGGATCTTCATACCTGCAAAAAAAAACAGTATGTCAAAAGGACAGTTTTTTCTTGAAACCATTCTCACCTCAGCAATGTTTATTGTTTTAACAAATAATGTAATAAAAATGTTTTAAAAGTGATTGTAATAAAATCTAAATATATGCAAATGAATTTATACATTTTCTTTGTACTTGAGAATTGACAACAAAAATAATAAACTCTATTTATTTATTAGATTGTTTATTTACACTATTTATTATATTATATATTGGAATAGTTGGCAAAACATCGGCTAATTGCCAACTGATTCAAACTTTATAAAATGTTAAATAATAAGGATTTCCTTATAATTGGTTCACATATTTTAGTAAATGTTTATAAATCCACAAATAAAAAATGGTTCCCATATTTCTTTCTTTATAAACTGATAAATATTGCATTGTATTAGTTTTTAGAATGTTGTAATTATAAAATTATTCTTTTAAATAAACAATCTAATAAATAAATAATGTTTAATAGTTTCATTAGAAATTCTCAAGTACAAAAAATTGTATAAAATTCACTTTCGTCATGTTTATGTTTTTTGTATAATTCTAATCATCGCTTTTTTAAACAGTCAACATTTCCAAGGAGTGAAATTAGTTAAAATAATAACAGTGTCAAGGAAAAAACATCCTTTTGATGCTCCAATTTTTGGTTTGCATAAAGGTCCAAGTTTGCTATTCCTTCTTTGTCAGGAAGTTTGTCTCTTACAATAGCTTCTACATAAATATATGAAATATTTCATCTAAAATAACCTTATTTATCTAGTTTTGAAATCAGTGACGAAAACTGTTGCATTGAATGAATTTTAAAATTAAACAAAAGGCACTATTTACATTATTCAGACTGTTGTCCTCATCTTTGTCGCCATATTTATTACAACGTTTCGGCCATCATACGCTCTGGCCTTCTTCAGCTGGTTGGAATGTCAAACTGTACCCTTTATTTCAGTTCAACATTCCAACCACCTGAAGAAGGCTGGAGTGTACAATGGCCAAAATGTTGTAATAAATATAGCGACAAAGATGAGGACAATAGTCCGAATAATGTAAATAGAGGACATAATACCTCATCTCAGAAATATAGACAGATACTAAACAAAAGGCAAATAATCAACAAGGGTTTTACAAATATTCTTAAATGACATTCAAACATATGCTATGCATTGTGCTTGAATTATGATTCATTTCAGATTGAATCAACTTTGGCATAGTTTCATTTATAGAACGCCCACTCTGAAAAGAACTATAAGACATTTATCTCCAACCACTTACTAAATTAACAGGTTGGAAGGAAGCTCCTTGTGCTTGAATAAATATAGATGCCAGTTTCAGTCAGATTTCACAGAGGCTCAGCTACAACCTCCAGCTGGAGAAGAACTGGTTGATGATAGTCGGAAAGGTCAAGGCCAAAAGAAACATATAACCTCGAAGAATATTTCCTTGAAGGAAAGTGCCGAGATATACACCTCATACATCTACCTACTCATACGTTACTCCCTATCAGGACTTCCAAATCCATGTATCAAATTCACTGTGTTAGTGAGAGCTCTGTTTAACTCCCAAGGATTAAATAAAAGGTTTGGTTCAAAATTCCAACATATATCACCTGAAGAAGGTCGGAGCATACAACGGACAAAATGTCATGAACATGGCATTAAGGAAGAGGACAGCAGTCCAAACGATGTAAAAAGTGTAAATATTTTGTTTCATTAAAATCATTGGGTGATAATTTTTCAATTGCAATATATGAATCACGTTATATTTTTTATCCTCCCTTCCAACATTAAATTGTAAACAGGTTTAGTTAAAATTTTCATCGAGAGACTATGATCTTTTCGTGATTGTATCATGAAAGATTACATAATATTATGTTATAGCGAAAAGAACAATGAAGAATGATTGGATCAGTAAATATGTTTAGCATTGTTAAAAATAGCCTTCCTTTCTCCCAATTTTAGGCATCGTGCCATATTCTTCTGTATTTTACAAAAAATAAATAATGCTATATTGGATCGGTAAGTGATCTGAAAAAAGATATGGGAGTGAGCATAGTTATGGAACGAGTTTGAGGTCAATAATATTTCATATTCAGACAAGTGGACTCCTAAACTTGTGGATTAAAACAGTTATGAGAACTGAAAATGTGATATTGCCATTTCATGTGGCAGACCACCTCAAGATGCCATCAACTGCAGTTTGTGTTACTGATTTTGTGATTTAGAAGAAAAAAAAAGATTGCCATCACTCACCCATGGTGTTATGCATTCCTACAAATTTATCAGTTACTAACCTCTTTTTCAGCAAGCAAGAGATAAAAAATGAAAAAATAGCAGAAAAAAGGAAATGAAAAGAAATATATATATATATATATATATATATATATATATATATATTATCCCTTACCGATAACACGACTTGGAGTTTCATGACAATATTTATTAATTGTGTATGAAACTCCAAGTCATGCTATTGGAAATGGATAATATATATATTTATTAATATATGTTTAATAGCTCTGTTGTATTACATTGAGCACTGTTTTATTAACACCAGCACTATATGTGCAATATACTATAATTACACATACATATTTATATATATATATATATATATATATATATATATATATATAGTACAGGTAATCAATCTGTTGGTATATAATTCAGGTGGATCCTAGTAATATTAGTTATTAAAACTGATCCACAGAGAGCTCGATGTATTTATTATAACAGAGCATATGTATTTTTTACAGCGAAAAAACAAAAATTACCTCAATATAGAAGACAGTCTATTTCAAGCCGTTCTGTACGCGGCTATCATCAGCCCCTAAGTGTCTGTCTCGGAGCATTATTTTAAATTTTTTTTCAATGTCAGTCCATCCTCTGGTAGATGCCTTGTTAATGAGAATGGGTTTGTGTTAGCAATTGGCGCGAGTGTAAGGTATCTTATCCCAGAGGAAGTGGTCTGGGGTTGGAGTTTATTTATTGCCAGGTAGTATACCAGGCAACCATTACGCCTAAAGAAAATATGACAAACCATAGTTTTTACATCGGCATTTCTGCAGGAGAATTTAAAAAGAGAATCAATACACACAGATATTCATTCACCAATCCAAAATTGAAACAAAAAATTTTTGGAATTGAAGGAAAAGGGTCTGAATCCTCAAATAAATTGGAAAATTCTAGGTTTCATGAACACCCCCAATAGTTTTAAGGATAGGTGAAAGCTATGCTTAGAAGAAAAAATCAGGATAATAAAATATAAAGATCAATGCAAACTATTAAATCAACGGAGAGAACTAATCACGAAATATAGACATAGAAATAAATTCCAAATTACATAAGAATACATGTGCATATATGTGGGGGTGTATGTGTACCTATATTGGCATATATGTATGGACATGTAAATGTACATATATGTATGTATGAAGATATAACTCAACTAATTTTTATTAATCTTAACAGGCTTAAGTTTAAATCCCCCATCGCTTATTAAGAATACTGGACACTTGTAGTACAAAAACTATTTACTGTGAATCCCAGAAAAACACACACGGGGCTTTTATAAGTAACGCCATTTAGTAGGAACTGATATTAAACTACAAGCAACAAGTCCTGGCCATAAATAAACTCCAACCCCAGACCGCTTCCCCCTGGGATAAGATAACTTATGCCCCCACCAATCGCTAACACAAACCCATTCTCATTAACAAGGCATCTACCAAAGGAGGACTGACATTGAAAATAAATTTAAAACAATGCTCTGAGAGAAACACTTAGGGGCTGATGATAACCACATACAGAATGGCTTGAAATAGACTATCTTCTATGTTGGGGTAATTTTTTTTTTTTTTTTGCTGTAAATATACATATACATACATACATATATATATATATATATATATATATATATATATATATGAGTAATACAAATAAAACTTGTCACTTAGCTGAGTGATGTTATATTCATCACTTTGACACAAGTTTCATAGACAAACCTTGTAATTATTCAGCCTACTCATCAATTGACTGCCATTTTTCGTTGTCTTTATACTAAGAAATTAAAAAAGAAAATACAATGTCACACCCCATCCTCACTTTCATCTCTTTGCTTCCCTCTCCCTTACCCACTTTTCAATGTATATTGATCAGTAGAAACAAAGTTTCATCTTCACACCTACAAACTCTCATCTTTTATTCCTCACCCACTCTCATAATGCAACCTGATTCCCTAATAAAGTTGACTCCCTGTGTCATGCCAAACAATTTTTCTCACCAGAATCCATTTTGCACATTTATAAATCTGCCATTCGTCCCTGCATTGAATATTGATACCACACTTGGTCGAGTGATCCTGCTAGATATCTGGAAATTTTCATTAAAATCCAAGGAATTAGCAATGTTATCTGTCCTGACCTGGCATCTCAGCTTCAGTCATTTTCCCACCGCCATGACATAATTTCCCTCTGTCTTTTCTAAAAGCATTTTTATGGCAGTCGCTCTTAATGAGCTTTCCTCTTTGGTACCTCAACCACATGAATTTAACTGTACTTCTAGATTGACAACCAGGTTTCATCATTTTAATAATGAAATAGATAAATGTCCCCATATGTTCTATTCTAATAGTTTCTTTTCTTTTTTTTTTCAATTCCCTCCCCTCTTGGACTCTCTTCTAATTTCTTGCTCCCCTGCTACGTACAATCTCCAGAAACTGAAATGCAACTTCAATTGCAATCTTCTGTCTTCCTGAATCCTGTTATTCTATTGTCCTTTCTCCTCACTAAATTCTTCTCATTCTCTTCACTCCCAGAAATTCCTTGTGTCCGAGTTGCACCATTGCTTTGATTTGGGTATAATGATAAAAAAAAATCTACTGGTCTTTAGTTTTACCTCATATTTCTTTCTACAGTTGCCCATTGGTGGGAAAGAAGCTAAGTTTTATTTTTCCCCTTGTTACCAAAGATATGGGGGAGATGGTTGGGATAGTCTAGTGAGTGAGTGAGTGAGTGAATCAATCAATCTTTCTTTCTTTCCTTCTAATAAAAGCCAGAGATAATTTACTGCTTTACACTACCTCAACAACTTGCATCAGTCTAGTTGTGTAAACATGAGTGAATTTGTTAGTGATTTCAAGTACATGTAATTTAAATTTGCCCAACAAAATATGAAACTCCCCGACTTTGTTATGGCCTTTATTAGTGTCATTTAAATTCCCCAAAAGTCACCCTGCATCATCAGTTTTTATAACAATACACTTTTAAAGTGTGTATTTTGACATAACCTTCCTGATCAGTGGAGAATGTCAAATGTTTCTCCCCTCACCTGAGGTTAAAGTTGAACCTGTATTTTGTACTGAAAATCAATTATCCAATGGTGTTATAGGAACAAGTATTGGTACAGTTCTCTAGGTTCCCATGCAGGTGGTACATCTGCACACCTTAATTGGCTGAACTACTCAAAGTAAGAGTATTAGTGTTTCAACAAGTCATTCTTCAGTGTTGTCATGGAGTCATTAAAGAGCAAACTTGTTGGTTGCAATGGACATATGATAAGATGCATTGTTTGTGCCTCAGTTACATTGGTCTTATAAATATATTTGTGAAATTGAGAACAATAAGCAATGCCTGGAAGGAAAGGTTACATCAGAATATGTCCGGTTGTGATTGTTTATGGTCCTTTAACACAGAATTGCAGTTTTTGGTGAAGAATGTGAAACAACTACTGAACAGTCCTCTGCTTTGACATTAACTTATGGGGATCATGTCACAGTGTCATCTACAACATCAGTGACTCTTCTTTGTTAAACTGGAGAGAGAAGGGCTGATATAACTATTGATGTTGTTGAATGTAACAGCTTTATTGCTTTTAAATGTGTAATCTATGAAGAAAGGAAAAATGATTTTTAATTTTGAGAATGTGAAGATGAAGACAATTAAACCTGCAATTAATTACTTCCTTACACCACCATTTATGGCTAGATAAGTAGTCAAGTGATTTTTAATTATCCTCTAAAATCAGTGATGTTCACAAAAAGCTGGGAAATTACATAAGCAGTTTAGTCACCGTAATTCTGAAAAGCTTATTAAATTTAATTGTAATGTAGGTATTAACAATTGTGAATTTGAACTTGAAATTAATTATATATGAAAACAGTGTGAAACTTGTATTCATTTTTAGAAATGGTTAAAATCAAAGAAATTAACAATACCAACTGTAAGAGACAGGCTCTTTTGTTTAAAGATGTGACATATACTGATAATAAAGATTTATCTGAAATTTCACACTGCAAATATTTAGAAAGCAAAACTACCACTGGATATATATATATATATATATATATATATATATATATATATATACACACACATATTTTGAAATCAATCATATTGATCGGCTAAGAGATGAAAGATAAAGGCAAAAAGTGCCAGGAAATATTCCCGTTGATATGTCCCAATTTCCTCGCTGTTGCACAACATGTGTACTGATATGCTGGTTACTAGTGGGACTGAAGTGCCACATAAGGCAAAAACATAAAAACTGAATATGGTTGTCGGATCCTCGTACATCAAAATCTATGGGACAGTCCACAAAATTTATACACAATGAAATCCAAAATCACCTCATATATTTCATTGGTTGAAATAAGCTTATTCCCCATATGAGGTGATTTTGGATTTCATTGTGTGTGTGTGTGTGTGTGTGTGTGTGTGTGTGTGTGTGTAGAAAGAGAGAGAGAAAAACTATTTGGGAAAAAAAAATAGCAGTGGAAAACACTGTATTATATGGAGCAGATACTGCTTCTGCAAAGATTGTAAAGAAAAAAATGTTGTTTAAAATTCATAAAGGATGACAATCCAGAAATGCCAGTTTTTACACCATGTTTGTTATTTACTGAGAAAATTTAATTGTGAAAAATATATATATTTTTTTAACTATTTCACCCCAAGTAAGGCAATAAAGCCACGAAGACGCAAGGGGTTACTGAGTGTGAGAGAAAATGACAAAAAGAAATCATTATTAAGGAGAGGGCACAATAAAAGAATAAGATCTAAGAAGACAGAAGATAATGATTGACACTGTACTTACATTTTTGAAGGTCAAATTCCAGAAGAGAGTTCCACAAGTGAGAAATGGAAGAGAAGAAACTGTTAGCATAGAACTTATGGTTACATCTTGTCATTCCAACTGTAAAATGATGAAACCTTGTGGCCAATCTAATAGTACGCTTAAATTCGTAAAGTCTCGGTACCAAAGAAGAAGGCTTATCAAAACCATTTTCTATGAAAGTGTATATATAAAAGTCACAGGAAAGCTGTGAGTGAAGCTGAGATGCCAGGTCAGGAGCAATATTGCAGATTCTACTTTGTATTTTATCCAGAATCTCTAAATACATAGCAGAAGCACCAAACCAAGTGTGGCAGCAATATTCAATACATGGACAAATAGTAGACTTATAAATGTGTAAGACAGATTCTAGCAAGAAAAATTGTCTAACACAACACAGTGAAACAACATTGTTAGCAGTAGATTCAATATAAGCCTTCCACGTCATGTCAGTGGAAAACATTAACATAAGAAGTTGCAATGAATCAATATCCTGGAGGTTAGCATCAGCCATGCTGATAAAAGGCAAAAAAATATATCAACAATTTGAACAGTTAAAACATAACATTATCAAAGCTAATATTAAATAAGAGTGTCTCTTTCTTAAACAGATCTGTGAGAATAAAAATGTCTGACATGTAAGATTATTGCTTTAAACTGAAGATGGATGGCAAAGGTTAACTGTATCAAATTTTTAAACAATAAAACTGAACTGTATTTAGTGTTAACAATCAATGGTATAGTGTTGGTGAGTTACATTTTATTTTAATTCTGCTTGTACTTCTCTTAGTTAACATCACCATTACATTCTACCAATACCTTGTGAATAATAGACTATTCCATTTTGATGTCTTGGAAGACAGAAAAAATATCAGAGATGCTAGTTTCAGTGAGAAAATGAAAGAAAGAGTGAAAGAATTCTTAAGTTAATGACTGAATAAGCTCATGGTGAGTTCTATGAAAATAAAATATCCATAAAATTTCCCTATCACATAGTTAAATATTTGAGCTTAACAACCTTAAGAAAATATTGCAATAACAACCATAAACATAAATGCTGGTTTATTTTAAGAAGTAAGGGGATACAAATGAAAAGGTTTGAAATTGAAATTGACAATCTTTTCTAATTCATTGAAACAGACGTTAAACTATTCCTTCTTTCTGTCTTTATTTCTTTCTGTCTCACTGAAATAGCGTCTCTGATGTGTCCTACAAAAGCATGGGAGATGGTACTTTCTGCCACCTTATATATAATGAAAGAACTTTATATATACAGGATGTATCAAAAATACTCTTACAAAATTTGGGGGTGTGTTCCTCACACAAAAACAAGGTAAAATATCCATATAAACAAAAGTCCAAGAGGCCATCATTGTACCTCAACATAGCAACTCATAACAAATATCTTCCGCTTGCTTCTACACACGCATGCACTCATCAGATCACTGACTGGCAGACCCTTTCAAATACTTCCACATGGTGTTGAATGGTTTTGCAGACCCCCATAACACATTGATGAAGCATCTGTGCATTATTAATGTCTGTTGCATAAACTAATTGTTTTAGGTGGCCCCACAAATAAAAATACAAATAAAATACAAATAAAAATACAAATAAAATACAAATAAAAATACAAATAAAATACAAATAAAAATACAAATAAAATACAAATAAAAATACAAAGGATTGAGGTCAGGGGAATGTTCAGGCCATGAAACTAGTCCTCTCCTACCTATCAAGCTTTTATGGTAGATGTCAGCCAGTGCATCGCAAACAATATGACTAAAATGTGCTGGAGCCACATTACGCATGAACTACATGCATCTTCATATTAGCAGGGGTACATCCTCTAGCAGGTCTGGAAGTATGTTCAAAATAAAGTCCCTGTAGACAGCTCCTGTAAGACATGCTGGGAGAACATATGAACCTACTAGACATTTCCAGTCCACACATTAATTGTAAACTGTTGCTGGTGTCTAACCTGTATTGTACCATGGGGATTCTGATCCGCCCACAAATGTTAGTTGTGTAAATTTGTTATTCCATCACTTCCAAATGCTACCTCATACATAAACAAGACTAAAGAAACAAACAAAGGATCGGCAGTTTGTGCAATAAACCATTAGCAAAATTTCTCCCATGGCAAGTGATCAAAAAGTGAAAGTACCTGCAAACATTGCAATTGATACAGATACATGAGCTGCTCTTGAAGTACCCTCAATGCAGTACTACAAGATGTAAGACATGCTAGGGCTACTTGATAAATGCTGAAACCTGGATCATCCCCAACAGCCTATAGAATATGTTCTTTGTGGGCAGGATCTCAGTCTTCCTCAATCCATAGTTTGTGGTACCACAGATCCTGTCTCAGCGACACAACAATAAACTTCCTGTAAGGTTGGATGACTCGGCTGTCTTAGGTTTGGAAATTAATTCTGATACAGTTGTGCAGCTTCACATCCATTACCATTTGCACAGCCGTATGTAAAAATGATATTTGCCTGCTCATAATAGAAATATCCTACCATTGTTAAATGGAACACTTCTCAGTTAAATCACAACTACACACGTTAAACATTGAAGACAGACTAGCTACAAATGTACATGAATGGCAAATGTAACCTAATCTTCATAGCAATACAGCGCCATCTACCGTACACATTTTTTTAACTTAATAACTCAAAAACAAAGAATTTGTGGACATATGTTTATATGGACTCTTGTCCTTGTTTTGATGTGAGGAACCTGTCCCCAAAGTTTATAAACATGTAAATATATATACAGTGTGTTCTGCTTGATTTTGCAAAGTTATTTTTTACCTAAAAATATCCAAGTTAAGCAATATATTCTGAAGAATAGGAGCTAAAGTGTTGTTGATACTATTTTATTATTTTGTCAATCGAAAGTTATCGAAATATACAAAATGTGCTTCTTTTTAATGATTTATGAACTTAAGCCCTAATTTAGTGTTTACTTTCATTATGCAAATGGAAAAAGAAACAAGAAAAACACATTTTATACTAAATATTATGAATTGAATTTTGGCACATATGACAATACATCGTGTGTTCTAAGTCCTTCATTACATAACACACATATGTATAGCATGTTAAACAAACCAAGTCTGTTAATGCAGCTGCGAACAAACATGACATCCTCCATTCTTCAAATCCGTTATGAGGCGCCTGTCCACTGCTGACGTCAATGTTTCAATTTCAGAAGGTTCGATTGATCAGCAAGCACTTACAATTGCTTTCCACAGGACTTCTAAGCTGGTGAATTGCTTGTTTTCAGCATAAATCCTCCTCTTGACTATAGACCACAAATTTTCTATTGGATTTAAATCAGGGCTGTTTGGAGGCCATACCATTAAATTTTGCCCTTTGAACCCATGGTCTGATAGCCAATTGGTGGTGCTTCTTGATCTATGCGCTGGAGCATTATCCTGCTGAAATATCAACGATCTTCTTTTCTGAATTGGTTGTTCATCAAGCCAGGGCAGGAAGGCATCTCCAAAAGCCTACAATATGCATTTGAATTTAGCTTAAGCCCTTTGGGTACTTTGTGTGGGCCTATTAGTTCATTTCCGCGGATCCCAGCCCAAAACATCACTCCTACGCCACCCTGTTGTCGACAAATGAGTACTCCTGCCGGTCGACCATTTAACACCCATCCAGATGACCACCTATCAGGCCCATCAAGGGTAGCACAGCACTCGTCGGTGAAAATCACATTGCTAAAATTGGTCTTCATGTATTGTGTGCCCATTCAACTCTTTTCATCGTGTTTGCTTTGTCCAATGGGGGGCCTCTTGATGGGACCCTTTACTTTGGCAAGGGTCTTGAGGACCTCACAACGGGTAGTTTTACCAACTTTGGGCACTCCAGCGCTTTCAAATATTTTTTTACTAGTTTCATGTGGTTTCTTTGAGACTTCATATTTAATTTTATGAAGATCTCTGGCAGTTAACTTTCACAAATGAGATCGCTTAGGTGACTTTCTGCATGATTTGCCAGCTAAGATGAATGCTTTGATTGTACGGTGGTCTCTATGTAACTTTTTTGAAATTTCTAACATTGACAGACCACTTCCAAGCATGCGAGTAATTTCAGCATGATTGTTTTTAGTAAGACCCTTTTTCTTACCCATATTATGGATTTATATGGTGATTGCTTAATCAGACCGAACACTTGAAAATGTGCCTTTTTACATACTTTGAGAAAAAGAACTATGTTACTATACAACTTTTTTTTCATTGACCATATTCTCTTGTCTGAAAGTATAATTTAATCTGCAAGAAGCACCAAGTCTGAAAAAAACAGAATTTATTGACACGTTAAATGAAAAAATTACTTTGCATAATCAAGCAGAACGCACTGTCTATATATATATATATATATATATATATATATATATATATATATATATATATACGACTCTTCGACAGAATTGAGTCACTCTCAGTCACTGTGTGTTTATCCGAATCTAAAAATAAACATGCTAAAATTCACGAAGAAGTTCGGACTGATGCAAATTCAGTCGGGTTTCGATCCTAGCTAGAGGCAACCGGACGTCTAGCCACACTGATGAGCTGTGAAACAGCGAAACAGTCTGTCTGTGGATGACAAAAATACATATATATATATATATATATATATATATATATATATATATATATATATATATATATATATGTATATATAAATACAAAGAGAAAAGAGGAAAAAATTTTCTTAGCTGATGCATTTTGTCCCCTGAGGAGCTTTATCAAGGCAATGTGGGAATGAGCGGATATTGATAACTGTTTGTATTTTTTGACTAAATGTGTGAGTGTGTGTGTGTTTTGATTTTCCATGTTGCCAATGTATAAATTATTTTGATATAGACTGTATCTGTAAAGGAACAAAATGAATAAAGAGACAAGATGAAAAATTATTCATAGCTGACATTGTCCTCTCAGTCAGTCTCGTGATAAAGTCCCTCAAAACAAATTTAAATTTCCATAATATAGATTTTACTTTATCACCTTATAATTCTCTTCAAATGTTGAATGTATAACTATGATTTCTATATTTCCATTTTCTCACCATATTGATTATATCTTATAATTGTTCCCTGTTCTAATAAACTCTCTTTCCTTTTATCACTTACACCTCTTTATCTTTTTTTAAAGTTTTTTAAAAAAATATAACTTACTATTGTTGGGTTTTTTAATATAACTTGTTTTTGGTTTAACTTGTATTTAAAGTTAAATTTTTTTTTTCTAATGTATGACTTATTTTATCTTATTAAATTTTATTTTTAAATATATTTTTTATTCTTTAATATGCCGAATGTTCTTATTAATTATAATTTTAAAAAAATATTCTTACTTAAATTTAATATAAATTATCTAAATATGACTTATTTTTAAATATATCTTAATTTTAAATATAATTTAACTTTGGAAGTGTATTTTTAAGTAGGAACTTGTATTTTTAAACCTATCTTTATCTATAAAAGTTTTTTTTATAAAACTCCCTTTTTTGTCCTCTTTTAGTTACAAGTTAACACTTCATTCTTCATATAACCCCAATTTAAGGTAATAAGGTTAATATCTGGGTTTAATTTTATAAAACTTCTTCCCTTTAAGACTAATACCTTCCACCCTCTCCTGACCACTGTCTTGTGCATTTCATCATACTGAAAAATTGAAATGGATAAATTCTGTATTAATTTTTTTATGGCTCTCACAGTTAAATTTCTAATTCTGACACAAACTCAGTCTATATACCAGGGTTGAATAAGACTGACAAAGTTTTCATCAGTTGAAATAGACCTATCCCACATATGAGGTAATTTTGGATTTTGTTGTGTAATACTATATATATATATATATATATATATATATATATATATATATATATACAAATAAATATATATATATATATATATATAATTATTTATTTGAATATTACAACATAAATGTTATAAAATCACGACAAAAGTAGCCATTTTGTTTCAACACTTCTTGTGTCTTGTCAAGTGATAATATAGAATATAGAATAAATGGTTTTAAAAGTTTCAAATTAATCAACGATCCTTAGCTAAGAGTAAACGCTGTTACGTAAGCTAGAGTGGCCAATCAAAAAACAAGTATAGGATGATTCGAAAAATTTGACAACTAAGC
>OZ038481.1:52142538-52147538 GCA_964036315.1 Acanthosepion esculentum
CCTGTAAAAGATTATATTTCAATTTCTGTTATAAAGTACTTATTCCTTATTTGAAAAGATATATATATATATATATATATATATATATACACACACACACACATATATATATATATATATATATATATATATATATATATATATATGATGGACTCTCCCATTGAGTTCAATGTATGAGATTCTGACAAACACGAACTAATAATCTGCATGCCTATGATGGGCATGAATTTTATGAGCAGTCCGAAAATTGCACAAAAGACTACAAACAGTACAGGAGAATATATTGTATCCAAGTGCAGCAGGAACACTGTTAGCTGTCTTATTTTGCTTTCAGATTTCACGCAGTCAAATGATGCTTACTTTTTGATGGTACATTATTCCTGAATGGCAGCTAGAATGATGCCCTGATCTCTTCAAAGTTCTTGAATGGAATGCTGAAGCAAGAAACATTGCTCTTCAGTTTATCTTTATACGTGAGCCAAGGTCTACCAATATTTCTATGATCACTACATTATAGCATTTTTATTTTTATTATTATTTCTTCTATATCCTTTCAAAGATTTTCTCTCTAATTCTGTTAGAAAATATTGAAGAATGAATAGGTATGATATAAAAGCCACAATATCTTTATTCTTTGATATAAACCAGCTATAATGATATAGGCCGGCTCAAGTTAGGAGTGTATGCTTAGGCTTTATGAGATTTGTAGGCCATAATCACTTAATTACATAAAGAGGAGTCGGAGTCAGAGTCAAAGTTTTTTTTGTTCCGACTCCATAGCCCTGGATATATGGAGTAGCAGAATCAACTGATGAGTGCCTTTAAATACCTGTGCTCTCAAAAAGAAACTCTTTTCCTTCACTTAATACATAGTCAGAAACCCTAATGGAAAGTGTCTCTCTTCAGACAGTCAGTTAGTGGTACCTTCTTTTTAGTCAGAAACATAGGCATTTAGACTCACATTCAGACTCAGACTCAAAAGATGTACCTTTTTACACAGCCAAACTTTTTATCTTGATTTTATGGAATAAATATTTTATGAAATTTAAACCTGTCACATATTTTCTTTTGTTATGTATCATTTTGTTGAAACCATTTTTGGTGGTATAGATGCCTCCTCACTAGATAGACGTACCACTTTAACAACACTATCATAATTCATGTTCATGTTTCTGGCTATTTTTGATACATGGTTAGCTGACTTGTAACTTCAGGTTTATGCTTCTACCAATGGTATTAGAATGAAACTATGTTAAAAATTAGTGACCAGGATTAAAACTGTTCAGTTGGAGCTGCCCAGTCTTCATTTACCAGTCTTGACAGCGTCCAGAAGCATCTCTACAACCATGTGGGTGACAAATTATTCTCCACCCTACAACCCCTTTCTCTCAGATGAAACATCACAAGCCTCTCACTGCTCTATCACACGAACTATATTCCTTAGTACTAATCTTCACAATTAAGACCTGCCATGCCACACACATTGTAATGAACCATTTTCATTCCTTTTGTATTTCATTGATAACATCTAAGATCCACTCAAGCAGCTTCTCCCCATGAACTGCTGCTTTGCATAACTGATTCCCAAGAGGATGCTTCTTCAATAACTACAATCTTAACCTGTTCAAGTTTAGGGTAAAACATCATCTATCCCACATATCTGTATAAACTTTGCCTCTTACTCTGTAAACCTCTACCTTGAGTGACTCTGGAGCCTTGTACAAGGTGAACATTATTGTGAATAAAAAATAAACACTTCCGCTTTCATTTATATCATGCAGTTCATTTATCATTTTAACAGTAGCTCTCTACTTTGAGTGGCTCACGAGCCTTGTGAATTCTAGCATTAAAAAATATTAAAGTATGATGTTTGAAAAGGCTCTATCATAGAAGATACACTTAGAATCACAGATTTAAACACGTAAAAACAAGTATGAAACTGAAAACAGTAAGCAACAAATATTTGTCTTATTTCAAAATCAGAATTTTTAATTAAATTTGTCCCTTATGCACATTTAGAATGAAACTGGAAACTTAGACCTTTACAATGTTCATCCTGTCCTCTAACAATTAAGCTGAACCACAAGTACTGATGGTAATAATACCACGTATTAGTTGAACTAGACCAACTTTGGTAGAAAGCCAATGGTAATTAAACACACAAGCTTACAAGACTAGTGTATTATGCATCGCTCGAGACAAGTGTTATTGGCAATGATGATGAGAAGAAACAAATTGTGTAGTAGTAGTAGCACTAATAGTACAAGCAACAATGCAGGAACTCTACAAATAGTAATATCAATAACAGGGCTAATCATTCAATAGAACAAGAAATATAGATATGGAAAAGAATAAATTAATTTTGAACCAGAAAGGATAACTTTAAAAAAATATTAACAAAATAATTACATTTTCTTATTTTTTTTTAATCATATAACAATTTCCTATGATTATATTTTCCAAGGTATCTTCTCTCCACCAGCAGCAGCAGCAGCAGCAAATCAGAGCAGACGTTAATAGATGTTATCAGGCATAAGACACTTAGTGTGATGTTAAAAAGTAAAGAACAAAAGAAACATCAATTTTCTACCATTACACCTTTGAATTATTTTGAGCTTCTTAATAAAAGACGGCTAGAGAGAAACATTTTTTAAATCTTGAATTTTTCCTTAGGCACATTGGACTTGTCAGTTAAATACATTTGTATTCATTTGTTTTAATAAAAGTTGCTTGAAGAAATAATGTAGAGCCATGTTGTAGAGAACTAAGGTGGAATTGAAAAGATCTCAGCCAAACAAGAAGTCCTTATAAAAAACAAAAATAAATAAATGAATTTGTTCAGATTTCTGGAAGTAATTTGGAAAGAAAACTTTACAGCACTGTGTCTTGTGTATGTGTGTGTGTGTACACACATGCATATAGACATGTTTGAATAATAAACAACATGCCAAATAATATTAATTTAAAAGAAAAATTATATATATTGAATTGGCCAAAGAGTTTTTTCGCTTATTAAGTAGAAAATTGACTTAATAGACCAAACAAACGTTTTGGCCAACCCAATATGTAATATATGTGTGTGGTTAGTAGAAAACAAAATCAAAACAACATCAATATAAATTCCAACCCAAAAATGCCAAACTAACAAAAAGGTACTAACAGCTTTAGTACAAAAATCACAGATTTGTTCTTTCATTCTGACTGGAAGACACCAGCATAACAAACAGATATTATTAAGGATTTAATATTAACACAATTTCTTTCATTCTAACCCAATAAAAACTATAATGAAGGCAAAACACTAATAAAACAGTTTTCTACTTTGTCTGATATATCATATATATATATATATAAATATATATATATATATATATATATATATATATATATATATATATGAACAAATTTATATTTATCTATATATAAAAGACATATTTTATATATATGTATAATACACACACACACACATATATATATATATATATATAATACACATATTATATATACATACATACATACATATACGTATAATACACATTTCATATCTATATAATAGACATATATATAATACATATATTTATATATATATATATATATACATACATACATATTTTATATATCTATATATATATATATATATATATATATATATACACAGATATATAATATACCTTTTATAAATCTATATATATAATACACATATTATATATACATATATAACAGATTTATATATTTATACATAATACACACACACACATATATATATAATGCCCATATATACATATAATTAACATATTATATATATATATATATATATATATATATATAATACACATATATTATATATATATATTATATATTCCAGCCAACTTTAATCTGCAAAAATTTAAATGCAATGTCATTCACTACTGTCCTCCTGATTATTCTTTTCTCTTTCCACTCATTATTTATGTTCCTGTTCCTAATTCTTCCACACCCTGTAACCCCTAGCATCTTCCTGGCTTTACTGGTTTGCTTGGGTTTATCCCGATTAAAAAAAAAAAAAATAATATAATGTGTACACATATACACATTGTGTTTGTGTGTGTGTAATTGAATAAAATTAGTAAATCCGTTTGAACAAGTCAAGTATCATATATATGTGCAAACTGAAAAGTTTACAGTTTAGCCCACTTCACAAATTTGTGTGATTTTGTGTTTATAAGAGTGAAAGAGTAGGAAAGAGAGAGTTGGTCTGAAGATTACACTGAACAGTAAAAGTGAAAGTCACTATGCCGTGTTATTTCTGATGTTCCCACTGTCTATAGCATTAACTTCAATATTGAGCACTCTTCCCCGTTAAATATAGCAAATTCTAAAAACTATATATTATTTTTTTTACAGTGAGGTTCACCCTGTACAAGGCTCGTGGGCTACTCATGGTAGAGGGTTACGTTAAAAGACAGTTTATATGAATAGGAGGGGAAGATAATGGTTAAATCTAGACTTGAACAGGTTAGGATTAATGTGATCAGGAAAACATCCTCTTGTGAGTCAGTTAACAGGATGAAGCTGTTTGAATGAAACTGACTTCACACCAATAGAATATGGAGGGAATGTGGATGGTTTGCTACAATAAAGGTGGCATGGCACATCCTAGCCGTGAAGGTTAAACTTGATGGCACCAAGGAATGTAGTTTGTCCAAGCATTTTCCATGGTCATAGCAACAGAGAAGCAAAACTCTCATCAAATTCCATCTATGAGAGAAGGATAGGAGGATGGAAAATAATTTGTCACCAAAAATGTCTAGGAGATGATTTTGAATATCTAGACTGGAAATTGAGGACTGGAAAGTTCCCAATCAAATATGACAACAGTAAACAATTTTAGATCTGATCTGGCTCATGTATAGATAGAGGATAGCATGAACAGTCAAGTATTTAAGTGTCTCATTTGAGGTCAGGAGTGAGTTTAAGGCCCAATAGTCTCTCAATGCATGTAGCCTCCCTGAGAAGACATC
>OZ038481.1:52152538-52172538 GCA_964036315.1 Acanthosepion esculentum
TTTGTTTTATTAACCAACTTTTCTACTCTATTTTATAAACTATATGAAGCACACGTGAACTCTTTCTTCTAATTATATATATACACACACATATATATATATATATATATATATATATATATATATATATATATAAATAATAAAGTAAGATTTAACTACAGTCAGATTTGGAGGATGCCACAAACATATTTTTCCAATTTACTCAGAAGTATGAGGGTTATATGATCAATCAACACTTCTTTTCCATTCTGCTCTAAGGTGAACATCCACAGTGCTGCAGCCATTTTCTGTGTGTTGTTATCTTATCTGCTTTCTTGGGCATCACCTCCGGTTCAGTTTTTACCATGCTCTGCTTGGTATAGAGCAAATCTTGACTCAGGCTTATTAGTTGACCTTAACAAGTGCCCTAATGTTCATAGTTATTGAGCATATAGGTTGTTCGTTGACAGTTCACAAGATAAATTTTTTTAGATAGCTTAGTTATTGCTAGTTATATCTTTTGATAATAATGAAATGATTAAAAAGATTTTGATGTTAAATTATAATTGGAATTTGTTTTATTTCTTCACCATATATATATATATATATATATATATATATATATATATATATATATATATATATATATATAAATATATATATATATCTTTTTACTCATTTCTTTCAATTGTAATCATTTTGACTTTGTCTTTCCAGACAAATATATATATATATATATATATATATATATATATATATATATATATATATATATATATATGACGGACTCCATCAATAAAACATTATTAGTCTGAAGAAGTTGTTTTTGAGAAAGTTTGTCACTTAGGCGTTTTCCCATTTTGTTATTTGCTATTAGGTTGATATGTAGATTTGTAAATCACATCTTCCATATATTTCAAATTAAATATACTTACATGAAATACTATTAAGAATATATTAACCATTACAAGAGAAAGTGTATTTAATTATATATGTACACAAATTAATATATGTAATTAAACTGGGGAAAAGCAAGTAGCATAATAATTACTGACATAGAAAGTGGAATCAACAACCTGAGTAGAAATTTCAGCCACGTCTGCTGCATTTGAGGAAGGTAGTAATCCATCTCTTTTAGCCCCCCCCCCCCCCAGATATGGATTAAATAACTGCATAAACTGGATTCTGTAAACTTGAGCAGTAACCAGAAAAAGAACTCTGAATTCTAAATTGTGTAAAAGATGATGGGAATCCAGTCCATTATCTTTCCTAAGAAGTTATTTTAATTCAGAGATAATAAAGAGAAGGAATCTGTGGAACACCCTGATCACCTACGTCCTGAAAGGATATGGCATTAAAAAAATATACACCAAGTTCGTTGTTAATAACTTATTGATTAGTAGTTTATATAATCAATTATATCTCAGGCAGGATTTATTAAACAAATACATCAAAATTCTTATTCTTGCTAATGATTATATATTTATTTACATAACAAATTCTAGTGGAAATGAGAAAAAAATGTAGCAATAATTACTGCTGTAATTTAATATTTTTCTTTTTATATGAAAAGCTCACTAAATACAAGGCCTGTGTGCCACTTAATGTAAAAGACTACAGTCAACAAAATGATAATGTTGAATAAGGTGTGTGATATGAATGGAAGACAAGGTAGGAAGAACAACAGGAGGAAAGATGACTGACCTTTGACCTAAAGAGATCATGTACTCTGGGAAGCAGATATAGTGGAGCCTGTTCCACAAAGTAGTAGTGCTTAAGAAAAAAAAATCGGTTTGAGCTGTCAGCACCTGCTCGAATCCGAACATTGGGATTGTTGTCCTCTCTCCCTATTCCCTTTCTCACCCCTGTTGGCGGTGGTGGAGATGGCTGTGAATTAAAGATAGTTTGACGAGGTCATAAACATGAATTTTGTTTTTGGTGGACAACACTGTGTGATGGAAAAGCCCACACACTTGGCCAAAAGCAGCTCCCTTGAGGCCCAAAGTAGATTGTGATATGTGAGATCTGGCAAGCCTCGTTGCATCAGGCTGTCGGATGCTTGATCTGTCAAGCCTCACCTTGGTTACGCCAACCCAACGGGAACTGCCCTCTTCTGCCAGTTTGGCCGTTCAGATCATGTAGATCTTTGCCTATTTGGCTGTTGGAGGGTCTTCAGGGGTTGGTCATGTTGTCTGGTTCTTCCTCTTCAACTTAGTTGACCCTACAGTAGTTGGACCCCAGACAGCTTTGCTCTTGGGATCACTGGGACAAATAAGCCCTTTACCATGACAAGGAACGACCATATATATTTTACACTGGATATCAGAGTAAATAGTTCATTATCAAAAATGTGCCACTTTGACTTATTATTACTTTTCGCAGAACATGGAGGATGATTTGACTCCATGGACTGCATTTACTGCTAGTACATATAAGCAAAATTTGTGGTTTACTTATTATTACCCACAGACTTTACCGATACTCAACCACTATCCTGCTTGTTCTTAATTATTTTCTGGACTTAGGGACAAAGCCTTTGATGATTAAACATAAAATTTTGCAATTGTTGCCTAAAATTTATTTTTGTAATTTTTGGGCATTCAATTTTATATTGTGTATTGCAGATCAGAGTCACTGGTCAGAAAAAAGGCTTTCATATGAATTTTTTCTTCTTAATTCCAGATCTCTATAATTTCCATTAGTTCTTAACCAAAGGCTGTACATAAGAGACTTTCTCATCTTTTCTCTGGTAACACAGGTGTCTTGTAAGAAGTATTCATTATCAGACTTTGGCAGATATATTTTACTTACTGATTCCACAGTTCATCTAGGTTCAAGCATTGGCTATTTTATCTATCCAATCCTAATTATAGACAAATATCAGAAAAAACAAAAATGCTTTATCAGACTTCATTCTTTTTTTTTACCAAAACCCCAAGAGGATTTACTCTCACTCTCAGACAATAAATAAAAAGTAATGCCACCTTTGGAATTTTTAAGAGGCAACCATATCAGAAAATACCAAAAAAAGAATCTCTTCAGAAAAAAAAAGAAATATAAGCAAAGAAATATCTACCCTGGCTTCTTATCAGAATCTATACAAAGAAATGATAATATCAATTTATCCTATTTAAGAAAAAAATTCTCTTGAAAATACTGTTAAACAAGCCAATTTACTCATTCAATATAGTCTCAGAATACATTGTCTGCTTATACTAGAACAGAATATTTTCTAAGCAGAATCTCATAATCTATAATTATTTAAAAAGTTTGGAAGATCCAAGGTTGTAAAAACATCTAAAAATTGAAATTATTATGGCCTGCAGTGATCATAAAAAAAAACTAGCAGATATTTATTTTCGACATATATTTACCTATACACATACAACACCAGTGGCATGATTATTATAAAAATAACAGAAACCTTTAACTACAAATATACAGACATAGCTGTGATTTTTTTTTGCTGGGGCAGGACCAAGATTAATCTTGTGCAAAGTAAGGTAGATCCTGCCTGACAAAGGATTTGTCACAATGATTTGAGGCAAAATTGATGCTCTTCCTGATACCCAACTCATACACTCATGGTAGTCCAAGAACATTGGATGTATCAAAATATCATCTCTATGAAGGTTGTTATTCAAAGCTTGAGACTCCATCCTAGCCTTATATTATATTATATATATATATATATATATATATATATATATATATATATATATATATATATATATATTTAGTTAATGAAAAACTAGGTAATCCGTATAGGTAGACCCAAGGAGGATAAAATCCAGAGAGCTCAATGTAAATCAGAGCTAATAATTTAATTTAAATAAAAATAAAAACAGACCACTTTAAGGTTCCATGTAATAAATTATTTCACCACAGCCCTTTTAAAGGACCGCGGATCATTAGACTTTACTTCCAAAGATTAAAACGAAAAATGAAAAGAAATTTACACATTTTTGACGGGCAGTACTAAGCATATGTAAATTAACGAAGTGAGGAAGTGAGGGGGAAGAGAGACATGATTGAGTTAGATGTAAAATTTCTATTCTCTCAAATTTAAATTGTTTGAGGAAATCAAGACATTGACACATTAAATCGTTTAACTTCAATGAAATTATATATTGATATGGAAGGGGGAGAGAAGAAAAAGGCATAAAGAAAAAAGAGAGAAAGAAGTCATGAGATAAAGTGTCACTAACTTTCTTTGGAATGAAAGGCCCGAAATAGATGCTGTTGTTTTGCTTTGAGAGTTCATAAATATTATAATGTTTGATATAAATTTGAATGTTTAAACAGTCTATAAGGAATTTAATTTGATGTTTGTTAGCGATTTAAGTTTTTTTGAACAAAAAATTTTGGGGATTTAATATGAAATAGACAATTAGAAAAATATTCATAGAATTTCCATTAAAATACTAAAATTGAATTTTAAAATCTAAGTTTACTTCTAGTTGTAATTGCTTATTAAGGTGATATCTATCAGTTTGAATTTTATTCATGAATTTAATTTGCGACTATATTTACATTGGTAATTTCTCTTACTTAAAGTTTAATTTTTAAGTTAATATGGAGTGATATTATATATATGCATATATATACATATATACATATGCATATATACATATGCATACATACATATATATACATATATATATACATATGCATACATACATATATATACATATATATATACATATGCATACATACATATATATACATATATATATACATATGCATACATACATATATATACATATATATATACATATGCATACATACATATATATACATATATATATACATATGCATACATACATATATATACATATATATATACATATGCATACATACATATATATACATATATATATACATATGCATACATACATATATATACATATATATATACATATGCATACATACATATATATACATATATATACATATGCATGCATACATACATATATATACATATATATATATACATATATATACATATATATACATACATATATATACATATGCATGCATACATACATATATATACATATATATACATACATACATATATATATACATATGCATACATACATATATATACATATGCATACATACATATATACATATGCATACATACATATATATACATATGCATACATACATATATACATATGCATACATACATATATACATATGCATACATACATATATATACATATATATACATATGCATACATACATATATATACATATATATACATATGCATACATACATATATACATATGCATACATACATATATATACATATGCATACATACATATATACATATGCATACATACATATATACATATGCATACATACATATATACATATGCATACATACATATATACATATGCATACATACATATATATACATATATATACATATGCATACATATATATACATATGCATACATACATATATACATATGCATACATACATATATACATATGCATACATACATATGCATGCATACATATATATATACATAGATATATACACAAACACACACATACATATATATATATATAATTAATACAAGTAAAAGGTCTGTCACATAGCTGATTGATGTTACCTTCAGCATTCCGACTCCTGAGTTTTGTAGGTGGACCATCCAGGAATCACTCCAATTTACTCAGGAGTATATATATATATATATATGTTTGTGTGTGTGTGGGGGGGGGGGGCGTTGGCTTCTATAAGAAGCTCATCTTCCCTTTGACAGGTCTTGTTTTTCATCCTGGAGAGTGACATGCCATCCTCCTCACCAACAGAAAGGGTAGTAGAGGTGCTGGTTTAGATGCCAACCACCCATCCATGCGGCAGGTTGTACAGGGTTACATGTTACCAGTAGCGGGCCTAAACCTTTCCTGACCTGAAATTCATATTTCACTAATCCTATATAGCACACTAATAACATTTAGCATATATTTTCAATCTAAAAGTATATAATAAACATTGCATTAGAAAATTCCTTGATTTCCCTGACATTAACCCAAAATTTCCAACTAATTCCTTGTTTTTTCAAAGAAAGTTACTATTTCTCAATTCCCTTATAATTCCCTATTTTCCAGGTTGTATGAGAAACCTGATATAAATGTAAAAGAATACTATGACATTATTCAGGGCTCTATGTTGCAAGTGAAACAGTCGCATTTGCAAGTGATTTTTCCAAGTGGCGACTAGAAATAATAAAACGCTTATCTTTTGGCGACTGTGTTTTTTCATCGACAATCTTTCAAAGCTCATTACTGAGTGAAAAATGTCTGTTCAATCTTTTTTTTAATAAAACGAGCAAAGTCAAATTATTTAAACAATAAAAGGTTTAATAGAACAATATACAAGATATTAATTGGCATTTTGACGACGGCAGCACACATTTTATTTGCAGTTTGATGTTTAATTTGTCTTTCTGAGCATGCGCAAAGATTTAAAGAAACAAGGCAACGAAGAAAACAATACTAAAGCCGATATCAGCTTTTTTCGCAAAATCGAACAAAGTAGAAATGCTGAATGAAACTGAGACTCAAAAGAATGCCCCAAATGATAAACAAAGTAATGATGACACACAAAATGAAAGAAGCCGTCCATTGTATGAGAATTCCGACAAGTTTGGTTGTGAACTTTCGCCTGGCTTTGTTACGATAGAGAAAAAAACGCGATGTATTGTGATTTTTGTCATAGGACTGGTTCAACTTTGGCTGGAAAAACTGATTTTGTAGATGGTAGTACTAAATTTAAACGTGAAAACGTCCTTGCCCATAGTAAAAGTCTTAGACACGGTAAGTGCCACAACTTTATCATTAATAAAACAAACAAAACACTCAATGAAAAGGCTCACATTGCCAAGAAATTTCTCTATGCAGAAATCAAATCAAACGAAAAGGATTTGAAAGTTAAATTTAACACAGTTTATTGTATAGGGAAGGAAGAAATGGCCTTTACAAAACTCAAGCCCCTACTCTTACTTCAATACAAAAATAGGCTACCTGTGACACCTGCATACAGTAACGGTGTTAGGTGTGGTGAAATGATGTCTACTATTGCAAGCACGATCAGAGATGAGACATTGGAATCTATCAGTGACTCTCATTATGTGTCAGTTATGACTGATGGTGCCACTGACAGCTCTGTGTCAGAAAATGAAGCAGTTTATGTGAGAACAGTGTTGAATGGCAAAGCAGAAAATAAACTTGTTGAAGTTATTGCCATTGAACATGGCCATGCTAAAGGCATTATCTCTGCTACTAAATCTGCTCTTTCAAAAGTGGGGATCAGTGATGATGAAATGTCATCGAGAATTGTTGGGTTTTGTGCAGATGGGGCAAATGTGAATACAGGACAGAGGAATGGTGTTGTGTCACTGTTAAGGCAGGAAGTTCCCCATCTCATAGACTTTCACTGTATGCCACAATGGCTTGAATTAGCCCTATTGAAACTACAAAAACAGACTCCTATTATGCAGTCTGTCAATGACATTTGATATGGAAGACTTACCACTTCAGTCCAAAGAGCATTAGAGAACTCAAGATCATTGGAGAAGAACTTGAAGCAAGAATCTACTCACCAGCACCAGTGAAGGGTACCAGATGGATTCCCCATGTAGACAGGGCAATGAGAGTCTTTTTCCAAGGAAAGAAAGATGGTTATTTGGCTGAGGATCATGGTCAATACGCAGCAGTCTACACTCATATGGAAAATCTTGCAGCAACATCATCAAATGCAGACATTGCTGGTAGAGCTAAGAAAATAAACAAGCAATTGAAGGATCTTGTATTCACTGCATTTTGCCATTTCGTATCTGATCTATTTGGCAAGCTAGCTTTGCTCAGTCTAAAACTACAGACAAACAATCTGATTCTTCCTGTAGCAGTTGCATCAATTAAGGATTGTATGGAAACTGTTTCAAGTATGAAGGAGGAATACATTCCTGGGGGAATGTATGAAAAGTTTATCCTGTGTATTGAAGAACAACAGTCTGAAAATTTGCAGGGTAATCCCAAATTTCAAGGAGTTGAAATGACCGGGAGTCCTGTTTATGAGGCCAAAGAAAAACTAAAGAAGCATGTTGAGTCTACAGTTGACATTACAATCAAAGAACTAGAGTCAAGGTTTCAAAATCTGTTGGGAACAAATACAAGTGTAGATGCTCAAGGTGTGGTGAAAAGTTTCATTAAGGTGTTCAATCATGACACATGGCCAGAATGCAAAAGGGAACTTGTCCATTTTAGAAATCATGAAATAGACATTATTTGTGACTGGTTTGGGAAACCTCTTGTGGCTGCAGGATGCAATATGGAAGTTGTTCAGACGGAATGGAGACATGAAATTCTTTGTTGCAAATACTTTCAGGGACAAGTCTTATTCTGATCTGTGGCAAATCCTACTGACCAAGGACCCATACAAGACTGATTTTTGCAATGTACTTCATCTTGTGGGAATAATTCTCACTCTTCCAATCAGCTCCACAGAGTGTGAGAGAGCCCTTTCTGCACAGAAGAGAATAAAGAGCAACATATGGAGCAGCTTGTCTGTACAGAGACTGTCAGACTTAATCTTGCTTTCTTCTGAAGGTCCAGATCTGGCTGAATTCAACCCAGAGAAATCCATTGACAAGTGGATGGCAAACAGCAGGAGAAGGATTGCTGGGGGGCCAGGACAGTGTGACTGGCCAGCTAACATTGTGTCTGTTGATCAAAAGTGTAAGGACAAAGAAGTAGTTTGAAAACAAAAAGATTTAGAGTCACAAGCTATTGATTTGACAATTCAAATTGAGCAAGTGTTAAAATGGGACTGGAAATTGGAATAAAAGGGTAAATACAATTCAATATTGGGCAAATGGAGTTATAAATTTTAAAAGATAAAATTTCAGTTTGAAACAGATAGAAATAAGTTCAATGTCAGTAACACAAAGACACAGTATGTGTTTGCCAGACCATCTGGACATTTCCCTTTCCAGTCCCACTTTAAGATCTTAGATCAGCATTACTATAGTTAATATAGTTAATATTTCTGAGTGACATTTACCAACCTGAGAGGGAAATTGAAAATAAGTTAAAAACCTGTTGTTAAGAGTATTACAATAACTGCAAATCATGACTGAATATTTCTAAATGACACCTTTGCCAGGTAACAGTTGAAGTGAATGTAATGTTTTTATGACGTTGTTGTTGTTGTTTCCAGTTTAATAATATTGAAACTGATGCGATCTTCAAACTTGCATTTGTCAGTTGACTGAATTATCCCGAGTGATATTTGCCAGGCAACTGTAAACAGTTCTACAGTTTCTAGACTCAATACAATGTATTTATGATCTTTTTGTTTCAGGTTGTTTAGTAATATTGGAACTAATGAGATCTTGAAGACTTCAAATTTGCATTTAAATTTTGTCAGTAAGTTTACTGAATATTTCTAAATGACACCTTTCAAAGTTTTCCAGGTAACAATTGAAGTGAATGTAATGTCTTTATGAGGTTGTTGTTTCAAGTTTAGTAACTAATATTGAAACTGATGAGATCTTCAAACATGTATTTGTCAGTTGACTGAATTATTCTAAGTGATATTTGCCAGGTAACAGTACCACTGAATGTAATTGTTCTTGAAATTTCTAAATTTCCTCCCATAAATTTCGTCTGTATTGTCTTAGAGAATTAGAAAACAAAACAAAACTTCACCTGGAATTGTTTTATTCATAACATTAGAGTGAAATAACATTACATGGATTTGGCTAGTAAACGAAAATATTTAGTTGTCAAAGGTCAACTAAAGGTAAATTTGTCCGTAGAGCCCTGTTATTACTAAAAGTGTGGATTTTACAAGCAAGTGAAATACGCAGCTAATAACTAATTGAGTTAACATTGCAGATTTATTATGAAAAAAGAAAATAAGAGCGAGTGTGGTTGCAAAATCCATAATATATAGAATTTTCTTTCATGCTGATTCTAGGAATATTTTTTTTTTGTCAGCTTAAATTTATTTTATTTCTGCTATGAAAAAAAATAAAGAAGTTTGGAGGAGGAAGATGCAGCATTTATGGTTAAAAAAAATGGAAAAATATTGAATATATAAAAAAGAAGAAATTGTTTAAGCTCACCTTTTTAGGGTAATGATCTGACACTGGGGACATAATGCCAGCAATGACATTGTACTTGCCAGTCTTGTTGAGGGCATCCCGAGCCAGCTCTGTCAAAGGAAAAATAGTAACATATCTTAAATAAAAATCCATTGCCTTGTCTCCTGGTCCAATAACAATTTCTGTCAACATCCTGAAAACTGATTTGAAAGAAAGGAAAAGAGCATTTAAGTAACTTTGCATAAAGTTTTATTTTGTACTAAAATACTGTTGCTTTGCACATCTCAAAGGCATTTGACAGGGTTTGGCATACTGGTCTTCTTCACAAGTTGAAAGGTTATGGTATTTCTGGACAAATTTTTTAACTAATTCAGTCTTTCTTATCAAATCATAAAATGAAAGTTGTCTTGAATGGCTTCTCTTCTAGATCTTTTTGCATTAATGCAGGTGTCCCCAGAACTCTATCATTGGACCTACATTGTTCCTAATTTTCATCAATGACGTTCCTGTTCTCAACTCAGTATCTACGCTGATGACGCAACTATTTACTCCTGCCGTAATAGTAACAGTTTGATAAGATCAAATTAGCAGCTGACCAAAAAAATAACCAACAATCTGTTGTTAACTAGAGCAAGGAATGGCTTGTTAATTTTAATGCCTTCAAAACAAAACTGCTCTCTTTTAATTGTCTGAGAGAAAAAACCTCAAGGAGAGTGACACGTTGTGCCTAACTTTTTCTGTTGACACAAAGTAGAAAGATTATATTGAATCAATTGCTAGGTCTGCTGCTAGGAAAGTTGGTTCACTGTATCATGAGAGACAATTTTTCTCACCAAAATCTATCTTACATATTTAAGTATACCATTTATCCAATCTTTGAATATTACTGCCACATCTGGTTTGGTGCTTCTGCTATGGATTTAGAGATTCTTGATAAAATACAAAGAAGAATCTGTAATGTTATTGGTCCTGACCTGGCATCTCGGCTTCAGTCACATTCCCACCACTGTAATGTAGCTTCTCTGTGACTTTTCTATAAATACTTTCATGATAATTGTTCTGATGAACATTCCTATGGCAACATTATTATTTATAGAACTATTAATGATAGAAAACACTATTAATGAAAGCAAACAATAAAAAAACAGGAATTAAGAAGACAGAAGATAACAACCAACATTGCATTTAAATTGTCAAAGTTAACTGGAAAGCAAGAAGCCAGAAGAAAGTTCCATAGATGAGAAGTGTGAAATAAGAAACTATTAGCATAGAACTTATTTATTATAAATAAAGCATAAAATATTATACTTTCTTAATTTTAAGAAAAGTGAGAATGCTACTCAAGTGTAAAAAAGATTTGTGTAATTTATGGAGAAGTTAATGCAAATAATTAAATATGTCAAAAATGTGTTTTTTGTCTTAAAAGCCGTTTTTAAAATTTTAATAAAACCCAAACATATGAAACCGGATTTATACATTCTGTTTTCTTGGCTCTCAACCTATCCTAGTGAATCTGTGGCCAGAGTAAATCAAAGAAATGCCCCCAAAATGCATTTTTTTAAAATTAATTAGATATTCATCAACATGATTATTTAAAATTTCTTATTCTCTTGTTCAGATATTTTTATAAATTTATGAATAAAAAAATGCTGTTTTCATAGTTATTTCTTTATAATATAATAAATAATAAGTCTTGCATTGTTTACTTATAATATTTCCTATTTCTTCTCCAGTAAAATGAGCCTGCGTCTACCTTTGCAGCCATACTGTGAACTGGGTCTGCGTCTACCTTTGCAGCCATACTGTGAACTGGGCCTGCGTCTACCTTTGCAGCCATACTGTGAACTGGATCTGCGTCTACCTTTGCAGCCATACTGTGAACTGGGCCTGCATCTACTTTTGGGATTCTCCTTTAAACCAAACTTATGTCTCACTTTGTGATTCAATTTCCCATATTTTGATAATTTTGTAAATGGAAAATTATTCTTGTAAATAAACAATCTAATGAATAAATAGTGTTTAATATTTTTGCTTGATGTTTACATCTCCAATTTGTAACTCGTATCTTGGGTTTGTTTTCTTGCTGAGGACAATACTTTCTGTCTTCTTGCAATTGTTGGTTAGTCCTTTTTTCTCTCTTTCTTCTACTACTCTGTCGAGGAAGTCCTGTAGTTTACTTTCCAGGTCAGTCATGAACACAGTATCACCTGCATATCTTATATAGTTAAGATTACACCTACCGATGATAAATCCTAGTAGAATGACTAGTTCCCTTAGGATATCATCACTGTAGAGGTGCAAAAATTACAATTCAAATCTAATAAATCTCAGTAGCTTTATAGTACATTTTAGATTGACTTTTTGAATTAATAATGATAAAAGAGAAGCAGTTAGAAACAGTTGAAATTTATAGGGAACATGAGAAAAGAAGGTTTGGAGAATTTGACACTCATGGAACATATTGATGATGAGAGGAACAGAAGAAAGGTGAAAATAACCTACCTAACAAGATGGTGTAAATGGCTGGCAAAACAGGAATTAAGACAAATAGCAAAAAGGCAAACATTACTAAGAGCTACAAAGAACAGGAAGTTGTGGAGAGCCATGATTCTTATGTGCCATATCCTGATGGGACATGGCACATAAGAAAAATAAGCTTTATTGTTTCCAAAATTTAAAATAAATGACTAAATTTTATTAGTGATTATTATACAATGCTTGAAACAATGGAACAAATATATTTGAAATAAGTGATGCAATCATAAATAATGTTTTCTTCTGTGTAAAAACTGCAGCTGCAATGCATTACCTCAGTAGTGAAACAATGAAAATCTCCACTTAAAAAAATGATAAGCAAGCAAACCTATAAAGAAATTAAAACAATCACTATGATATCAACTGTCTAATAAATGAACCCTTACAGCACAGAAGCAGAAACACATTTATAATTCTCCTTCTTGTGTAATCATCAATGCCCACCTGTTAATCATATAGCTTAATTTCATCCAGGTTTATATTTGGCAACATTACTGGCTTGCCTAGCAACAAGTTTATCAATACCATTACTTACCAAGCATTGCCTGATATTGACTTATTACATAATAAGCAATTCTGATCTAATACATTTTTATTTACTATTTCTTTTGATATTATGAATTTTTCCAAAATAAAAGGAATGGAAGTTAATCAATATTTGTTCAAAAATTATTTATACTAGTTTTAACCCATGGAAATTTTATAGTTTTCCTATATTTCTGATGAATCTTAATTTTTCAGTTAATGATTGAATAAGCTCATGGTGAGTTCTATGACAGTAAATATCCATAGAAATTCTTCTATCGCAGTTAAATATTTGAGCTTAACAACTTAAATATTGCAAAAACAATAAAAAAGATGAATGCCAGTTGTTATTTTAGAAGTAAAAAGGTACAAATGAAAAGATTTGAAATTGACAACTTTTTCCATTTCACTGAAGCAGCTGTTAAACACGGCTATCTTCCTTTCTTTCTTTCATTTTCTCACTGAAAATATGATGTCTTTCTCTTCTCATCCAATCAAAATGTAATAATCCATTATTTATGAGATATTAATAGGAGACGTTAAACACTTTTTTTTTTACTGAAACCAAGTAGTGTCTCTGATATATCTTGTCTTTCCACATGGTCAAAATGGAATAGTCTACGATTTATGAGATATTGGCTGGGCATAAGGGTTGTGCAAACTAACAAAGGGAGGGACAGGCACAATTATGATACGATTAGACTTAAAAGTAGTGTAATATATTCAACATGAATTAAATGAAAAAAATGTAAGGGATAGCATGTAATCTATTCAAGTGACGTAAGTGCTTATCGTGGTCAAGTGGTTTTGACCATTGAACACATTTATAAAGTGACAATTAGGGGCTAAAGAGCAGCATTCATGCTCAAGGAGCAGGATTTGAAATTAACATCCTATCAATGATAAACTATTAGTTTAGGACAACTGGTTAGGCTTCCTCAGGTAATGCCAGAACAATACAATTTTTTTTACTAAAATTTTATTATGCAACTAAGTTCTTAAATTAAATGTTTTTTTTACTTTTCTTTCTACCTTTAATAAATGGAGCATATGTATGCACATGTGAATACACACACACGTACACATGGTGGAAGTAACCGAGCAAGACCATCCCCCGCTGCACTCAACACCCCCACCCCCAACTCTTCACACATTCTAAATATCATCACTCCATCACTGATGACATCCCAAATGGTCCCCAAAACTTGCAAGAGTCCTGCAGTCCCTCTCACACAGGCAACATGCCAGTCCCAACCCATCTGCTGCAGCCCACCTCCTTGATTCGGGCTGCAGAAATGTACATGCACACACACACATATAGACAGATTTAAATACACACATACACACAATATGCTAACGGTAATATTAGCCTTTTCCCTATAAGGAAACATTTGGCATTCATTGACCGAGCAATCAGTACTGCTTTCAGTTGAAATTTATAAAACCTTTCTCCTTAAACAATTTTTAAAGAAAACAGGTTTCTCAAGTCCAGTAGCTGTTATCCCTTTTTCCAGTATGGATGGAGAGGGGAGTCCTTCCTAATCTTTTATTTGAAATGGAATGTCAGCCTCTTGATTATTTAATTATTTTCTCTTCGCATTATCTGTGCTATCCATTTTAGGTGTTGCTGCTGCTGCTGAAAATCTTCAAGTGATATGGTTTCTGTACTTAAGCACTTCTATTTAAACTGGTGAATGAAATCCAAATGAAAAATGAAGGTTAAAGAATTTAAATTTATATATTTGTATTATTTATCTTTAAATGTGAAAGACATTAGGATCCAATTGTAAAAACTAATTTTGCTTTAATAAACAAAGCAAGAAAATTTATATTTTTTATGGCAATTTTTGGTAGAAATTTAAATAGACCAAAAACAAACATCTATATCCTATGTTTTCTGCTTATCATAGACTAGATTGAAAATACAAGGAAAAGTTTTTAAAATGATAAATACAGAAAATTTAGTGCAATAAAGCAGTTTACAAAATGGAATTAATTTTTAGATAATCACCATTTTTGTTGTTTTTGCTGCATTCTTAGGCAATTTGTCATAGATGTCAGACTTTATATTACTTTGAATCAGATCACAGATTTCTAGTGAAGATACAACACCAGCCAACAAAATAGCATGCTTTTACTCATATAAACCACTAATGGCAACTAAGTACAATATCAAAGTGCTAAAATATTAAAATGTAAGATTAGAATTATGTAATAAACTACAATCCAAATTGATGTCTCTAAATCTTGACCATAATAACATAGAGGAATCAAATAATGTTATCTTATCCTCTTTAGCATAATCATGTTTCCTAAAATATCTAGAAGGAAAAAAGATCCTCCTGTGAGTCAACAATCATGATTTGAAAAGATTGATACTAAAAGGAAATTAACAGAAGAGTAAGAAAAATGAAAGGGAAAATATTAAACAATTAACAAAGACAATTTTTGAAAAAAACCTAATTAATGCTCTAGGAAACCAATTTAGAAACAGAAGCATTCCTTAGGAGTAAGAACAAAAGAAGAGTAATCAGGAGGATCGAAGATAGTGATTGACACTGCATTTTTGCAGATTAAATTTGGTTGGAATGCATGGAGACAAGTGTGAGAAAAGAAACTGTATAGAATTTACAGTTACATCTAGTCAACTCAGCTGTAAATTGGTGAGACCTCGTTGCCAGTCTAGTACTGCACTTAAATTCAAAGTGTCTACACACCATAGCGAAGAGCTCATCCCTACAATTACCATGAAAGTATTTAGAGAAATGGCAATGGGAAGCAACTTTACAGTGGTGGGAAAGTTACTGAAGCTGAGATGCCAGATCAAGGCCAATAATATTGCTGGTTTGGTAGAACTATTTATTTTTGTCTTAATGGTAAGTCTGATCAGATAAATAAGGTCAGATAGAAAGCTGATTTAAAAAAATTACCTGCAATCTGCTGTTAACATAGGCACAAAATTCCAATGCCTCCAAAACAAAACTGCTCTTGTGACGTGCTCTGCTCATCCGTCACTGCATAACCTGATGATATTCAAAGTCAGCTGTGTATGCCTATACCCCTGACTAGCTATGTGCACAGAGTTGTTCACTTGGCTGTAATCGAATTCAGAAAGAATTACTTTTCAAGACTCTCTGCTTGAGAAATAGCAACAATACGAATTCTCACTCAGCCGGCTATATTTTCCTTCAGCTGAACTGCTCCCTAACTTCTGCTGGTCCCTTACTCCCAGGCCATTGGTCACCTAACTACTTCTCTGACTGCTGGACACCTTTTCCCCCTGGACTTTCTGCCATTCTCCGTTTATATGGATAATGGTTGGGGTCCCACCACCCCTATCCATCCCTTTGTGTTCCGGAACTAGAGAGCCGCCCAAAGGCCAGATGGGTGGTCAAATCCTCAAAAGATTCTACATTTATGATTATCTAAAATCATTAACATTTTATGTTTGCCAATTCAAAGGTTGCTGGAAACGAAAATCTCCAAAACACTGACACTTAAGTTGACTCAAAGATGGACTGGAGACACATTTTCTGAAAGCTTTGGGTACTTAAGTTAACTCAAACGAAAAGAGATCAATCTAATTATCTCTTAATGATGTGTAAGAAATTGTATTGTTACACTCTCTTTTAATCATCTTAGAGATCTTTTTTGACTTCTTTAACATTTAACACTGGCATGAATTGCGAGGTCTGCTTCTACGAAAGTTGGTTCTCACCAGAATCTACCTTACACATTTATAAATCTACCATTCATCAATGCATTGAATATGTCACATCTGGTCTGGTGCTTCTGCTATGTATTTAAAGATCCCGGATAAAATCCAAAGAAGAATCTGCAAAGTTACCAGTCTTGACCTGACATCTTAGCTTCAGTCACTCACCCACCAATGCAGCTTCCCTGAATCCATCATAAAATTTCAGGATGTAGATTTAGTAAATACTAAATACTTCAAATACCTTGTTGTATGGATCAGTTACAACAAATTCAGTATAGGCAGTTTTGCTTAACACTGCAATCTGCTACAAAAATCAAAGCATTAAACTAAAAACTAAAGTCATGTTTTTAAAGCCTCATCAGATCAAGACATTCATATGAAACTTGTTCAAAAGTATCTAAACTGTCAGCTGTATACAAACAGGTTTCTTGGATTAATGATTAAAAATAGTTTTGAGTGAGTGAAGCATGTAGACCTCAGCAAGAAACTCTCCTTCTTCAAACCTCATGAACTGGCACTACAGAATCCCAAACAAAGAAGTGTACCAAATAGCAGAAACCACATCACTTGAGGACTTTCAACAGCGACAACAACTAAAAAGTATAGCACATGTAACTTGAAGAGATATGCTAACATTCCACACTACCTCAAACAAATACAAGATTTGTTACACGGGAAGACCAATTAGTTGTGCTAAGAACTTTTCAGCATCCCTTCTTATCATTATATTATAGTTTAAATTTAACTTCTATAATTATTATTAGAATAAAAGCAAACGTTTTCACTTTCCTAGTTTTATAGTTGTTTTCTTCTATGGAAATTCAAATTAATAAGCCTCCCTAACTTGATATCATATGGACAACTCAGCATGGGGTAATGATTGCCAAACCAGTCTGGTTGTACTGAGTAGTGATTTTAATCTGCACTAGATGCTCCATCTATGCTGACACTAAGCTAAGCTTAGAAAATAACAACTTGATATGGTAAACTGATATGGAATCCTATGTTCCACTACTGATCTCTGTCCTAAGAGCTAACTGCATTAGACTTCGTGCTGGAGTTGATTAGTCCAATCTGACTTCATGAGGTTACAAGGAAGAAAAAAATCTGGTAATGATAGATAAATACATGAGGCTGGGAAACTACAAAAACCACAACAAAGATAAGAATAAGAAAAAGATAAAAAAAATATTTTCACTTACTAAAATTAGATGTACACAGAATGTATATTTACATCTTGGAGCTGATATAAATTCAAATGTGAATTTTTTTTTTTTATTTATCTAAATATTACCCAATACAAAACTCTAGTAGTCTATATATCTAACGACTCCTCCTGAACTCTTTTATTTACTAATTATTTTATTTTTTCCTCAATAAGAAAAGTTAGGTTCACCTATCGTTCGATTCACACTCCTTCTCAGTCTTTTGAACATTAGTGTTTTATCCCTTGCTTCCTGTTTAGGATTAGGTTTCCAGTTTCTTCTAAAGTCTTTTCATTCACTTTCACTCCCAGAAGCCTGTTGCATCTGAGTGGCATTATTGCCTTGCTTGGGATGAATTGATAAAAAACAAAAACAAGAGCCACTCAAGAGTTACAATTGGAAAAGTAATGAAGAATGAAGTGAGTGGTATGAATGGAAAAAAGGTGAGAGGACATAAAGATTATGAGGACATGGAGGATAGACAATAATTAATTCTTGACTTAAAGAGATCAACATCAATATGTTCAGGGAAACATCCATGTAGGAGTTTATTTCACAAAATGGCAGTTCTCAAGGAATGGAACTTTCCTCTTACATTTAGAATCTAGGGTGGTTCAACTCCAAAATGGCAGTAGCATGATGTGTCCTAGTTACAAAGGTCTGGTGGAACTAAATATTTGCCATGAAACTAGAAATAGAGTAGCGATATGCTTGCACTATTGCATATGTGGGAATGAGACTGAAGACTGAAAAATGACTTCCTCCATAAGACCATATAAACAATTTTAAAGTCTATCAAAGCTGAAAAGTGATGATTGAGCAACTCCATCCTAGATATGGCAGCAATACTATTTTTAGCCTAAGTTCACTCCTGTAAGTATAAAGCATGGAAAATGCCTGGCAGAAGGTGTCAGATACTTCCTGGAGTGAGAGAATGAGCTGGCCATTTTTCCGGCAATTTTAGAAATATATTGTATATCAGAGTTGCACTTGGGATCTGGAGTGAACTTGAGATCTAGTAGACATTCAAATCATAGTGACTTGTTGAGAGTGGAACCATTCATTGTGACTGGAGAAAACTCGGAGTGTGAGTAG
The DNA here is from genome assembly GCA_964036315.1 of Acanthosepion esculentum. Taxonomy (NCBI): domain Eukaryota; kingdom Metazoa; phylum Mollusca; class Cephalopoda; order Sepiida; family Sepiidae; genus Acanthosepion; species Acanthosepion esculentum. The sequence goes on from OZ038481.1 coordinate 52,171,720, forward strand.
TTATGATGATACCAGATTGCTTCCTGGGTTGTTGAAAGTTATAAGCCAGTTTTCTTTTCCCTTAATAAGCTGTTACAGCTAGGTCTAAGGCAAGACCAGCTGCAAGGCTCCAATCACCTTAATTTGAAAGGGAGATTGTTAACTATACTTGAGTCTAATTACAATATTTCATGTGAAGCAGATTTCCATTCATCTAGTATGTATCTTGAAAGAAAATTTCCTTCTGAAACAGCTGATGAGATATGAGATTTTCTACATTCCAGTTTTTCCTTCTCTGGAAATGAGAGTCATTCAAAACAATCTGTAGATGGTTACAAAGTCAGTGAAAGCAATTATTGTTCTGGGGTGGTTGACAAAATATTTTGATGATATTACATTGCAACCAGAACCCTGGGAGCCTTCTAAACTTCACCCATGGATAGACTTTACATAAAAGTGAATGAACCTTCATTACACTTAATGCTTGAAAAATTAGCCCTATGTAACTCAAATAATTGAACTTATGAAAGAATTCTCAAATTACAATACACAAACTTTTACACCAGCAAACCATTGAAAATCTCCTTCATTGGTCACTGAATCCAGAAAGCACTCACACAAATAAACAAATGCTCCAATATCATAGCTCCCCTTAACACTACCAAGTTACTTCCACAGATACTTGACAAACCTCATTGTTGTAATGTTGTCTTTGTTCGAAATAGCCAAGAATTAGGAAGGCCATAGTTAAAGAGAATATCGTAGAGTAAGACTCAACATACTTACTGCTCTTCTCTACTACTGTGACAATATATATATGCCAAGTATCCATATTAGAGT
>OZ038481.1:52177538-52282538 GCA_964036315.1 Acanthosepion esculentum
AATATTATCAGAAATACCTTTTGGGACAAAATTATTACCATCAATAAATCTTGTCGGCATTAAATAACCCATTGAGGTTGATATGCTGTAAAATAAACCAAACCAAATTTTCATCTGAATAGTTTGTCCTGCATTCACTGCCACATATGACAACCGATATTACATAAGTTCAGTAGTTCAGTTTCAGTTACTTCATAATTTGCTTACTTTTGGAAGGCATTTTTCACTATCCTAATGTTTTCGTTTTTTTTTGTTTTTTTTTAATCAATTCACCTCAGGCAAGGCAATTATGTCACTAAGACACAAATGAGAGGGAAAGAGAATGAGAAAACTTTGGAAGAAACCAGAAACCCAATCTTAAACAGGAAAGAAGGGATAAACTTCTACTCCTGTCCAAAAGACCAGGGTGAGTGGACAATAAGTGAACCTCTCTGCTACTATTGAGAAAAAATAAATAAATAAATAAAAAAATAAATAAATAGTAAACACCAGAGTTTAGGCAGAGATATTAGAAGTATAGAGTTGTAGTAGACTTTAGAAGGAACTGAAAACTCAATCCAAAAGAGAAAACCAGTGATAAACCTCTACTCCTGTTCAAAAGACCAGGGAGGTGTGTGAACCAGACGATAGGCAAACTTATCTATTCCTATTGAAATTGGTTCAGTTTTAATTTGTTTTAACATACTGGTCATTAAGTCATAAATGGCCATGAATATTAGTCATTGAAGATTGTCTAAGGCAACTAAAACTGGCAGAAAGGTTGCACGGGGTCACATATCTATGCATGTGATGACGCTGCAAGAACCTCAATATTGCACAACTAAATTTTGAATTTCAGTAGCACATTTTCCATCCACTGTTAAAACACTTCATAGATATTTAAATTTTTACACTTACTCTCTTTGTGTAATGAAATATACTAAAATCTATTGAATTGGGCAGAGTAATAATATTCAGTGTAGGGAGGCATGGTAGAGTAATGGATAGCGGCTCAGACTGAGGAATCAGAGAACCAAGTTCGAATTCCAGTCAGATCCATTACGTTTTCTTACGTGCTAATACCCTTAAGAAAAGTCTTCTTCTTCTTCCCAAACAGCAGGACAGACTGGGTTCTATAGCCTTGGGTGCCAACCAGTCTAGGAGAAGGAAACTCTGAATTTAAGAAGAGGGTTGGGCACCATCAGGCTATCTTGCCTAAGACACACCACTTCTACTGCGGCTGCAATACATGTGGTGCCCCTATGACCCTTATGGGTCATGAGATTCATGATTGTGAATATTCAGTGCAAAATCATGTTAATTGTTTCAACTGCATATTCTTAAACAATGGCAATAATCAATCTCAGTCATTAACATGAATGAATCTGATCTGCCTTGTGGCTGAGATAGTTTTGTATTTCTCACCAGGGTTAGAGGTCAATGTTCAAGTTCAGTTAAAAGCAATGATATCAAATACTGATTTTGAAAATAAATAAGCACTTCCAATTTGTGTAAGACAATCTGCATTTCCCTAACTTCATCAATAGATCTTAAATCTTAAGCTTAATGAAAAATCATGTATTTTACCCCCACAATATTTATTTTTCAATGTAATTTCCTTCCTTATCAGTGCACTTAATACAGTGGTGAACATTAAATACATTGCTCAAATATTATTATACAGTGACATTTTCAGATCAAAATTCAGTTAATAATTGTCATTCAGGCTGCATCCTTATTGATTAACCTTCATAAATATCAATAACACTGAATTGGTGCCAGGAAAAGCAAATGGTAGCCAAATGGGTGTGAAGTCAATATATTTAAGATGTAATATTTGTAAGTATTTGCAGCAATGGTAGCTTAAAATGTTGATGATTTGCATTATTAAAACTGAACAGATTAAACATTAGATGGAAATGAAATTAAAGTTTTAATATTTATTAATATCAAACAATTAAAAATGAAGAGAAACTAAAGTTATTTTTTTAAAAGATTGTATCTTTTCTGTATCCCATATTTAATTTTGACAAAAAAGTGCAGCTGAAATTAAGCCATGACTCACTGAAGCTTATGGTAAGTGTGCAGTAGGAGCAGGCATGTGTTTCAAATGGTTTGTTTCCAAGGAGATTTCCAGCTCAAGGAATGCTCAGGAAAGCTTCAAAACATGAAAACAGTTATAAGAAGTTTTATGTTAAAAGTTGGACCACTGTTTGTAACTGTCAATTTCTGGATAACAAGTAAAAAGAAAATGTCAAAATTCTATTCTCGTATTCCAATCCTGACAAAATATAACACATTTTTTAACTGTGGTCATCAAATTCTACACTTTTCTATTCATATTTGTATTCTCATCTTATTTGTTATATTCACAATATTTTGGCCATTTTCAGGTATCTGAGGTGCATTCCCAAAGTTTGTAGGCTTTTTAGGGGAGCCAGTTATAACTGTCCTAGGTTATTCTAATTTTAACATACTATTAGTAGACACCTAATAAGATGTCCTGTCAATTTTTGTTATTCCAGACAGAGGAACACAACTGTAAAACTCTTCGAACAGACCCCCTATTAAACACTGCTTGTCACAGCTGACGAGTTTGCAGAGTGCAATCGGGAGGAGAAGAGAATTTGGAAGCTTGCTATGAAATAAAGTTTTGTGTTGACAAGCAGAGCATCAAAACTCTCCCTCGCCCTCCCTACAGTCCAGATTTTGCTCCCTGTGACTTTTGATTGTTTCCCCAAGCTGATTGCAAACCTCAGGGCAGTAGCATGCAGAAGGAGGAGGAGAGGGTATGATGGCCATAGGCATCTGTAATTTAGTTTATATTTAATTTGAATAAAGTGTTTATTTCATGTTTCGTCTGTTTTTACATATTTAAAATGTCTTCCTTTTTCACATTTCTCAGTACTAGACCCTATAGCTCCCCACCCTACTTGAGTCTTAGGGTCATACAATCAAGGAGTTGACTTCAGGCATCACCAAACCTCTGCACATCACTGCCCCAGAGGCAATCATTTTGAAGACATTGAGAAAATGAAAGAGGCTGTGACCTGGACATCTTCAATTTGGATGACTTCTATGGAGCCTTCAGAAAGTGGCTGGAGTGCTACAGCAATTGCATTGAAGTCAGATGATCCTAATTTGAAGGAGATTAGAGTTTTTTGTTTTACACTAAAATTAATGTCTCTTCTGAAAAAGGCTCAAAATATCTGGCATACACATTGCATCATACTTGGTAACTTTCTTAGAATTTTAAACTTGATCAATCTCATTCTGTTTTTCATACTTGGAGAAAATCTTGTATCAGTTAATACTCTCCCCTTTGTATCGCTTGACTGTTTCTTTTACCGAACCAGAGCATATGACTTTTTTTGCACTACCCAACCTGGAGATTGAACTCACAAATACAAGGGAAACAAATGTGTTATTTTTTAAAACCAATGCTTAAAATGGATATGCATCACTTGAACAATCCAATATTGTAATTTTCAAAGCTTAAACCTAATGTTTGTACTTAAGCAGTGGAATTTATAAGTTGCTGTCCTTTCTTAATCAGAGGCTCCCAGATGGTATTAATCCCTATGCTAGGTCTACTGAGCCTAAAACTTCTGATTTTTTCAATCATCTTCCCCTCCAGTATTGTTCTCTATTGTCTTCACTTTATTTCACAGAGATTGATAACCACCCTTTTTGGTTTTTTTTAATCAATTCACCTCAGGCAAGGCAATTATGTCACTAAGATACAAATGGTTACTGGGAGGGAGAGAGAATGAGAAAACTTTGGAAGGAACCGGAAACCCAATCTTAAACAGGAAAGAAAGGATAAACCTCTACTCCTGTCCAAAAGACCAGGGTGAGTAGACAATAAGTGAACCTATCTGCTACTATTGAGAAAAAAAAATAAATAAATAGTTAACACCAGAGTTTAGGCAGAGATATTAGCAGTATAGAGTTGTAGACATGCCCGATTTCAATGTCTCTCCACGAACTATAGCCTTTTAATGTTCTTCTACCCTTACTTTTAGAAAGTGGTTGATATTGCGCTTGTATTCCTTGCCACAATTGCATAGAATACACAGATTCTTGGTTATGTTCTCTTCTAAGGTGTCTTGATTAAGAGATAGATCCAAGTGGTTGAACATTTTAAATACTGTCCTGATATATGAACCTCAGAACCCCGGGACGTTTTCAGAGGGATTTCTTATATATGCTAGAGAGATTGTGTCAGATTTTTTATTGTTGCCCATGACTCTTCTGTCCCTGTTCAGTGAACCTAATGTTATGCTTTCAAGATAGCTGTTACCTTGACGAGTGTTTCTAAACCTGATTATCTCCAGTTGGTATGTGTCTGGGATGCCACTTATGAGTTTGACCCAATGCTGAAGGCAGCAGAAGATTGCTTTCTTGATGTTATGTGGATGGTATGAACTGAAGTTCAGACATTGCCTGATGAATGCTGGCATACAATATTGAGATCTCTTGAAACCATACCAAGTTAATAGTACATCCAGATAGGCCAGTGAGTATAATAACTAAGATGAGGATACTCGTCTGATTATATGTAATTGCTCACTGCTCATTTCTGATTGTGCCCATCTACTCGGATGGCGAGCTACTCCCTTTTACACATTTGCATTTCTTCAACATCCACAGAGCAAAACTGTGGTTTATACTGCAACTATAGCTGCACAGTCCTTAGTTACAGTTTATGGGAAAGAGCACATAATCTGGCATGATCAGTCATTGAACAAGACCAGTACATGCAAACCCTCAGTCACAAAGACTTGTGACAGTGTGAAAATATGTAAAGGATATGTAAGGAAGATATGTAAAAGTAGATAATAATGACTACTCAAGTGAAAAATTCCAACAGAAATAAGTTTTCAAATGTTTAATGGGAGAAGTTGAAAAGGGAAAACTTATCAAAATTGTAGACATTGTTAAAGCTCCAGATAATAATGAAAAAATTTTCCCCTGTTAAAAAAACAGTTCAAAATGTATAGTTAGAAGTTGAAACAGGAACACTAATAATTTGCTGTTTGTAGCTTGTTTGTTTGTTTAATGACATATCAACTTATTTAATGCCAAAATTTAATTTTCTCAGAAGATTTGAAGTAATAGAATTATGATAGACATTATTCTGCTTTCACAATTGAATACAAGGTAGATGATACTCAGCTTTTGTGCATATAGATGTTTGTGTGGACATGATTATTAGAGATGGTGATATATGTGCATTTTATGTTGTAGTTTTGTTGAAGTTATATTTTGGAATACTGTTTGATTTAGGAAATTGTAGGATATTATATGGCCGAATGCTATGAAAGAGTTCTTTCATGTTCGTTGTTTGATTGGTTGATATTGTTTGGAGTATATCAACCTCTATGGGTTATTTAATGCCAAAATCTAAATATTTTGTATGTAATTTTATGCTTTCAACTACAGATAAATTGTACATAATTTTATACTTTCAGAGTAAAGGTATGTTTTTTAGATATATAGTTTGTAAATAGGATGTATTGGTAATTTTGTATTTTTATATTTTTTCTGCCCATAGCTTTTGTAGCACATTTACTACAATTAATATGACACCTAAAGCATAAGGTATAATTTCCAATTTAATTTTTGAAAGTGAAAAAACAATATAACCCATAAACTTCTGACACTGGCACAAAATAAATAACTAGGAGTATCATTTCAAAGGAAATGATGCAATAAAACTAAAAGCAATGTACCAATGAAATTCACGTCAGAAAACATTTGATTAAGAAATATTACTGCATGAATGAAATTAATTGCAAAACAAATCTTTCTCCCTGACAAAAATAATATTTCTCCAATTTAAGAATAAAAGAAAAAACATGAGATCGTGTATTTTTTTTTGTATTTTTTTTTTTTTAATGGGAGCCATTAATTTTGAAAATCTTGTAAAAATAAAAATAATTGTCGGATTTTCATGAAACTTTCAGAAACTATTCACAAATGATGGAAATTATTATAAAAATATGTTTATTTTTTTTTTAAGTCATGGTAATTTTTTTATTTTATTTATTACACCCCCCATAAGTAATTTCATGAAAACTCATTAGCGATTAATTAGTTAAAAGCACAAGGCTTTGACCAAAGCAAATCATTTTTACTTTTTTTTTATTTCGGACCCGTCTATCTTAAAATCAGCTCTGAATTGTAACATACAAAACTCAATAAAACAAAGATATTATTTAATTTCAAAAACTTTTAGTTGCTTTTACTTATTTGTATGAGTATGGATAATATTTCCTGAAAGCAAAAAACATTTTCGATGAAAAATAAATTTTTACAACAATTATTTGTTATTTCTTATTGTTTAATAAATTTATGTTGATTGCTTAAAGTTGTTAAATATTTTAAAATTGATCAAAATCGATTTTCAGTTAGTCAATAGTATTATTAAGTAGATAAATATCATTTACAGATTATAAAATAAACCTGGTTACAATCAGAAAGTTGCCTTTAGGTAAAAATCTATAACATGTTTTTTTTGTGTTCAAAAATAGCTTAAATTAAATTCAAATATACGGAAGACTGGAAGCATCATGAAAACAAAAGTAAAAAAATAATCAAAAAATACTTTGATCTTTCCTCTTGATTATAGCATAAACAGTTAGACAAATAAAAATTATTTTCGTCAAGTTTAAGGCCATTTTTATCATGCTATGGGCTCATTTTCTGGCGATCTCATGAAGGTACCTAAAACACTAAACATTTAATAAACAACAACTTGAAATACAGTCAGTTTGAGACCGTAAGTTGAAATAAAAGGGGTAGATGGAATTATAATATTTTATAATTTTCCAATAATGAAAACCTAAATTAAGCGGTAAGAAGAAATTTCCTGAATATTTAGTAAAAGGGGAGGGTGGAATTAGGAATGTTCTGGGTAGATTTTTCTCCAAAATGAATAATCGTCCCCGCCCGTTTATTTGAAACTCAAACAAAGGTAACATAGAGTGATTGTGTGGTCCAGTTATAAAGAAATATACGTATATTGGTAAATTTAAATTATTAGCTGAAATTAATTGACTTAAAGAGGAACTTATTTATTATTTTTTTCAAATTTAGCATTTCAAACCAAACGCAAGTTACCCTCTTTGAATTTTTTTAACTAGCCTCATAATCTGAGTTAGCTGGCGGTAATTCCGTGTTTGTCATAAATCGTTTAAAAGCAGTAACACAAAAAATAAAAAGCGAAAAATAGGGTGAAATTACGAAACCCCTAAAATTGGTACAAACCAAGAATTCCAATCTTATATATTCCCAAAAAACAAAACAAGGACATTTTTCTATGAACGTGCTAGCGGAAAAGATCTTCCCATGTTGAAATATGTCCATGAATCAAAAATTACTCATTTTATTTACAGGAAAAAAAAAACTATTGATTGAAAATTGAAATATATATAATTAATAAATTTATTTTAAATTATATTTTTTTATTGTTTTCGTTTTTTTATTTCTGATTTTCAAATTAAAACTTGAGCTCAGAATATAAGATCTTTTAGTAGTTTAGGCCAGGGGAATCTATTCTAAATAATCAGTTGTATTTGGTATGCTGGAATAATTTGAAGGGCTAAAAACCGAAACTTATCAAACACATTTTTAATAAAAATAATTAATAATACTAATCAAATATGGAAAAAAAAAAAAAAAAAATCAGGAAAAAGAAAATAATAAAAAAATGTCACATCAGACGCGCAATAAATTTTTATTTAAATTTAATTTTCGGAATTCTCGTTGAAAAAAAATTAAATTATCAAATAAATTCTAAATAATAGCAATCAGATTTTAGCTGCTGGAAAAAAAACGAATGTACTAAAGAAAAAGAAAAACTTTCCAAAAAACACAATCGCTGACGAAAAAAAAAAGAAAAGTTTTTTAATCAAAATTTCAAATGTTCTAAAAAGAAGTCAAAAATTTAATTAAATATTCGAAAATACTTTTTTGACCTTCCCTCTTAATAATTAATATCATAAAAATTTTGACGATAAAAGTAAAAACTGTTTTCATTGCGTTTGGTCGTTTGGAGCATGTTTTCATCATGGTATGCTGATTTTTTGCGATTTCATGGAGGTACCTAAATTTAATTTAAGAATATGAATTAAAAAATAATTATAATTATTTAAGTTGCATTTTTTAAACATCAAACGAAAATCTGAAATTAACAAAAGATTTCATAAAAAAGCAATATTGTGCATGCTACGTTTTAGTAAATAAATAAAAAAAATTGTCAGATGATTATGCAACTACAAAAACAAACTTATTTTGACATGTACATGTTAAAACAATAAAAAAATTTTTTTTTTTTAAATTCTTAAAAGGTCGATTTTTAATTTTTACGCCATTCTCAGAAGACAAACTTAGACAAAAAAATTTATATTGCGAAATTTGAAAATTTTTCGCTAATGTAACAAAAAGGCGTGAAAAATGTATTTGTTATAAAAAAAAAACTTCAATAACCTAAACAGAACTCTAATTGAAGTATAATGCGCTCAGCCCCTGTGGGTCATCCTCACCAAACAGTACCTCCCTCAAGAGAAAGGAGTTGTGATTTACTAAGCTTAGCTTAGTTTGGCACAAGGCTACAAGTGGTGCCCAGTTAGGATCGAACACAATAGCACTGGTCAACCTCACTAACTCAATAAGCATACTTCCACCTCGTATGAGGAGAAGTGCTAAAGGAGCTTCTTTAATCTTTAATCAATTTTTGTCCCTAGTCCTATATACGCGTGGGACTCCCATTTTAAACTCGACCCTGTGTCATAATTCCGTTCGTCCGGATGAAGATGGCAGACTCCATTATGAAAGCAACATTTCATGTTTAATAATAAATAATCTTCTTATCTTAATGAAATCACGAGTGAGTAGATTTTTCGCAAAGCAATAACACTAACGGGTATTTAAAATCGTTAAATAAAATGAAGTTTAGATCATTTTCAACTTTTGATACGTGTTGGAAAAACTTTTTAAAAATTGGTAGTACTCAAGTTTTAGTGTGTCACTGTCACAGACTAGGAAAACAAACGTACTTCATTCTGCGTTAAGGCTAATTTCCAAGATTTCTGTACATGTTATTGTACGCAATTATTCAATTATAATTAATTCTTACCTTTTTTTCTGTCTTTAGACAATCATTTCCATTTTTCACTCAATAAATATATTTTTAAAAATTAAAAAATAGCGTGGCCTTTTTTTAGCTTCGAGAATTTTAAAAAGAAGGTAAAAAAGACTAGCTAAGCAAAACAGTCATTTATAGCGCAAATGTTTTAAAAAGTAATTTACGATATACAATACGAAACACTAATTAATTCGGAGTGTAATTTTATTTTACCACTCAGTTAATTTTCTTGAACTCTCTGAAAATACTAAGACATTTTTTGTAAGACTTAAAATTAAAAACTGTAAAAAACACCAATATACACAGAGATAGATAGAGATCTATGTGGGCAATTGTTTTTTAGTGTAATAAATTTAATATAAATTTAATTTCATAGCAATAATCAAAGAATTCTTTAGTTACATAACCATTCTTTATTGTTTGTCTGGGAATTTTTTTTAAACATTTGATTTTTGTCAAAATATCTTTGTTGTAGAAAAACTCTCTCTCTCTCTCGTCTCTAGAGTAGACTAAAAAGAAAAGTTCTAAGAAAAGGATAAAAAAATTAAAAACAAAAAACAGAAGAAAAACACGAATTCAAATCAGCAGAAGTTTTTGTCAGAAGAAAACTTACCAAACATTCTTAGATGCATGTTTGTTACAGGGTTGAAAGAGCCACACGCGATTAGAACCACTCTAGCCGGTGGCTGAGAGGGTGAAATAGCCATGTTTATTTTTTATTTTAAATCTCTATCGCAAGGATTCTTCCTTTCTCCAAGTAATTTTTTTCTTTCCTCCTTCGTCTTACTGCTTTCTCTTTACACGAAGTTTTACTTTTACCTTTCTTGTAATGTCTACGATCGCAGTCATTGGCAGCTTTTTACAGGCTTGGCTCGTAGACTGCTGCCTTTCTGAAGCTTTTTCGTTTATGCGTTTTCCTTTTTATTTAGATGATAACGGTGATGATGATGTATTGGACAACACTCAACTGTACGAGTGGGTGATGATGATCTTTACTTCGGCTGCTGCTTTTACCTTAATTATCCGGTTAAAGCATTTCGCATTGTTGCTTATTTTTCCTTCCTACCTACACTCTCCTTTTTTTAATACTTGCTTTGTAAATTAAACTGTCAATCTGATAAACCAGTTTTTTAAACTAATCTCCCAAAATAAGTGTAAAAAGAATTTACTGTTTTAGTATTTATTTACTTATTTCTTAGTGTAAAATCCTGGTAAATTTGTTGAATCTTTCCTTTTCGAGAAAAACAAAGAACATTTACGCAGGAATTGTTGTGGAAAAGTGAAAGTGAAATTAGAGATCCAACGAAAAATGAACAGCAAATTCGTGGCCGTGAATTTCCTCACTAACGCCCTCTGTTGGATGTGACCAGCACATGATTAACCTGGGAAAATATTACACTGCTGCGGGCGATTTGTTTAATTCAAAACACTCAATATCTCCTTTAAAACTTTAAAATAAACGAAATAATTTTTATCAGCATTTAGTTACACTAGCAGAAAGTAGATTCATTAAACTGGCAGAAAACAGATTCATATGTAAAATAAACATGTTTACAAACTGCGTATAGTTTTAAAATTCACAGCAATTTTTTATTAAATAAAAATTAATTCTTTCTGTATGAACCGAAAGAGCTGATTTTCATTGCAAGCGCTTATTTAAAAAATAATTAAAACAGTTGAATAATCTAATTTTAAAATATCTAGTGGAAATCAAGAAAATTTGCGAATAAAATATTTATAAAATTTCGTTAAGCCTTTAGTAAATAATTTAAAGTTAAAATCAAACTTCTTTTCTTTTTCAGAATATAACAACAATTGCCAACTTGAATAATTGGATCTTTATGCAATCAGTAATTATGTATTAAGTGATGAATCAATCACAGATATTTGGAGACTATTTGGTAAGAAGCTAAGAATAAGACACTTTCACAGAAAACATTATCTTAAAAATATATTTATGGATATTCATTCTGTAAAATTATTTTGTATCAGAGAAATATTGATACTTCAAAAGTTGCAAATATTTTGAAACTTTGGTGCTAAAAAAGAAAAAAATAATGTATTTATTTAGCAACAATGAAATGAAAAATATCCCGCCTCCCAAAAATATTGGAAAATCACGTATAAAATTAAATCATGCAATTTATGCAAACATGGAATAAGTTAAAAAATATATCTAGCTTCTTTTTTTTTTTTAAATTACCTAATAAAATAAGATTGTGTTGTGCACCATCCAACTAGGCCAGTGGTCTTCGACCTTAGTGACCACCACTTATTTTGAGGGTAAAATTTCCGTATCACCCACTAAGTTGGGAAATAAAATAAAAAATGTAAAAAGTAAAAAAAAATTAACTGAAATTACGTACGAACAAACACAAGCGTTTTTATTTTTTTTTAAAATGGAGATAACTTTTTTAACGTCTGAATTCTAGTTAGACACTTAATTGGCTTGGAGATCTTTTTGGCTTTGACTTGCGGCACAAAATTAAGTCTGGTTCCAGGTGTCCTGTATCTTCTTCATGTAATATTTAGCCCCCCCCCCCTCACACACACACACAAGGGCTACATGTGGCACAAGTAGGTTAGGATTTAAACCCAGACTCCTGGAAGCGTCTTCGATGAGGATGTACCGAGAGAAATGAACGGTTTGGTGGGGCCTTGGTCCCATATAAACGCGAAACCTCCACTTTAAACTCGGCCTTATGCCACTTTCCGTTCGAGACCTTTTCAGGTACCTTCACATTTTCGCTGAAAAAAACAGCATAGTACGATGAAAAATGGTCCCAACTTAATAAAAACAAAGTTTTATCGTCCAAATTTTTTTTTATGTTATTATTAAAAGGAAACACCAAAAAAGTATATTTTTTTTATTATTTATTAAATTTTTAATCCTTTCTAGCACGTTCGAAATTTTGGTTAATTTTTTTTTTTTTTCGCCAACGGTCGACGTAATATTTATGATTAGTGTTTTTGCGCTTTTTTTCTGTTGAAAAACATTGATTTGGAAATTCTTGCAAAAATCAAATAATTATCGGATTTTAATGAAACTTTCAGGACTTATTCACAAATGAATTGATTTTTTTTACATATATTGTCCCACACTTACTTAATTTCATGAAATTTTGAGAAATTAAATTTTTATCAGAAAATTTAAAAAAAAAAAACAGAATTCCTTGGAGAATGTAAATCAACATTTTTTCAAACTACTACCCATTTCCCGAAAATCTGCTTCGAATTGTAAAATAAAAATGCAATTAAACTATGACATTATTTAATTAGAAAAGCTTTTAATTGCTTTTAGATATATGATTTATTAAGGACACTATTGTCTTAAGAGATTTTTTTCATTTTTTAAAATTTTAATTATAATAATTTATAAAGTTTTAAAATTCTGTATTAATTTCCGCCTTTTAGATGATATTGTTAGTAAGTGAAAAAAAAGTGTTTACTAATCAAACATTGAAAAGCTTAATACAAATCATTTTGCATCAGGATTTTAAAAATAATTTTTCATTTTTGTTATGTATATAAAATATTACGTAACGTGACCATTTTTATGTATGTTCGACCATACACACCGATATCAGAAAATAAGAGCGAGGGTTATAGTAAATTTAAAATCAACATTCCTAAAATTAGATTACGGAGAATATTTTCCAACATTTTTACTGAGTACATAATAAAAATTATATAAAAAAGGTTAGTGACTTAAAGTAATTAGACTTTTTTTCGCAATGGCTAAAAAAATTGCGTAGTTTAATTTCTGGTCAACCAGACAATTGTATACATATACGTTGTATAATTACACTTGTGGGGTTACCAAACACACACGCACTTACTTTCCTAAAAAAAACGTCGCTAGGGGATGCTCCCTAAGCCGATAAATAGGCTTTGGCATTCTCTGTCATCCTTTATTTTCTATTTCTCTTAGACGGTAAGACTTAGGTCGAACGCTTTCCCCACTGGGGCAAGCACACACACACACACACACGCACGCACGCACGCACGCACGCACCAGCAGCTTTTTCTTCACTTTCCATTACTTTTCTCTAGGACTTCTACACCGACATCTTCACTAGTTCAAATGTTTTCTTCTTTCATATTCATTGTTTTGTTACACGCAACAATCTTCTATTGTCTATGTATACCTTTGTTTTGTTAATTATACTTAGCGTGCGCGCGTGTGTGTGTGTGTGTGCGTGTGCGTGTGTGTGTGTGTGCCCCCTTACTTTATTCATTAATTACCCAGGCTAGCATTCGAATCTGACATTTTTGTTGTGGGATAAATATACCAGGAGGCACGTGTTTTCTGACCTAAAGCACGATCAGCATACGCCTGCAATAGATTGGTGACCACGACGTGATATTTTCTCCTGGATACAAGAACACATTAAACTATAAACAAACTCAGTCATCGTTTAGACACTTTTTCAAACTGAGACCCTGTGAAAAGAAAACTTCGACCAACTTCTACCTACGGCGGACACTAAAACTTAAAAAATAACAATAATAATTTACATTTACAAAATTTGTAATTAAGCCTATTAAAAAAAGGAAAATCGCGAAAATACGATTTAAACACCATGGAAGTCAACTCCATTTTCAACTTTAAAAATATAAAAAGGAATTTGACCACCCCTGCCTTGAACATGGTGCCATAAAGTCAGTGGGGTAAAGCTCACAACTTGTTGGACCCTTGCTCCCAAAACCAGCTACCAAACCTTTGATTCTTATTAGAGATAAGAATATATTTCCTGACGAAAAGGACCGGGAAAAAGCAATTTTGGAGGGGAAAATTTCCGACATTTCTGAGCCTTCTAGTGTCTTTGGCAGTGAGTATTTGTCATCGTCTGTGATAACACCAGGTCGGCGACAATAATACCTGTCATCTTTGGAACCTAAATCGAGGAAAAAATCAACAAGCTGGGCTCTAAAGACAGAACGTCGGCTCTCTACTAAAACTACTCGAGATCTGCTTCTTAGGACCTTGAAATTCCTGTCGTCGACCTACGAATATGTCGCAGTTAGCTCCTCCTCATTTCCTTAATCCTTCAACAGGGATCTCTCTCTCCCACGAGTATAAATACTGGCTGACCTTTTGCCTCTTCCTCTTTTTACGGCTTACGCACACGTGCGGCCAGCTGCCTCGCCTCGGGCCGCAACCTCGCGCGTGAGGCGAGGTAAAAAAAAAAATTCTCTTTTTCACTTACACCTCTATGTGAGCTCTCACACAAACTGCGTTTCCCATATTCTGGGAACACGCTAAAAACAATATACGCGTTCGTACGGACACTCAACACACACACACAATAACTTCTCCATACAAATACTCTGCAACTTTCCATGTCTTCAATGTATTTGTAATTCATGTATTAATCTATTTGTTATTAATATATATTTGTTTGCATACATGTATATCGGTCTTGTTTGTTTCTTTATCTTCTTTGGACTCCATTATAGTCCAACATTCTTATGTAGCTGGACCGGCCAGCGGAAGTCTTAACCTAGAGATACATCCTAACACATCACACTTCACACCCCGGTCCCCTACAAATTCACTCAACTACAAACTACTGATCGTGCGATTGTTTTCACCTCAACAAGAGCTCTGAAGAAATCTTATGTGAGTGTTAACCCCTTAAAAACAATTTACTTGCTTAAAGAACTTTTAGGCGCCCAGAGAAATATTTTTGAGCAAGCTTTTACATGAACACTTTTTCTTCCTTTAACTTAAAGGAGTTTTCTTCTCCCTTTCTTTCTCTCATATTTTGTGTATATCCCTTTACCTTTTTTATGTATGTAACTACACATTTTCTTCTTTTATTGTTACACCCCGAACAGGAGTTTGAGTCTTTATTCTTCCGCCTAAAAGAGAGGATTGTCCCCTCTAAACTTTCAAGCCGTTGTTGCTTTTATTGATTCTGTCACCTTTAACCTTAACCCTTTCATGTGGGGAATGCCAGGACAGATTTCTACATTTGTTCTCAAAGAGACTTTTATATACTATGATATACACAAAACCATCGTGGACGCTCCTGTTGTTGATCGACGCGAGCCATTGACCCGCGTCTACCGGGAACCCTTTTACGACGAATGAGAAACCGACAGCCAGACAACCTGCACATATGATTTCATTATAGCGGTGAAAGTTTTGTGCAGAACCAACCACACTTTTTAAAGAGCCGAATACAGAGACCTGGTGTACCGGGTGCCACAAGGTCCCCAAACGATCCTCCGCGGGTTTTGAGTTCAGAGTTGTCCTTCTCCTAGACCAGTTGCCATCCAAGGCTATAATCTGTCTTGCTATTTATATCATATAGATATAGCTGGGGAAGAAGAGGATTCATAACTTTCTCAAGGGTATTGGCATTCGACTGGAATTCGCACTCGGCTCTCCGGTTCCTCAATCCATGCCTCCTACACAAAACTATATATATCCTTTTGGGACATAGATACATTATATATGTATATCTATGCCCCAAAAGGAAACTGCATCATGTGCTTGTAAGCTGGGGGTGCAGATTTAGCGTCAGCCTGGGCCAAAAGCCCAGGTTAAAAGAAAGCAACCTTCTCGTTGGGTTGTTATTCACGAACTGAAAGTCGACTCCCGCTTTGGGTAACTGTACAGTGGACGAAACGTTTTTAGCCAAGAGAAATAAACTACATTCAATTTCAAAATTTAATTACGTAATCCCTATTCAACAGTATTTGGAACTAGTATGGAGTAGGTCCTCCATTTGTTAGTTTCAGTGCTTGTATTCGATTTGTCATGGATTTGATCAAGTTATGGTCTGAGCCATATTTTGCCACTCCTTTAGCAATGTTTCTTTAAGGGTTGCCACTGACGTGATTTTGGTTGCATGCTCTCAAAGTTTTCGGTGAATGTGCTCCGAAACGTGCTTTAATGGATTTATGTCAGGACTTTGGGCTACCCATGCCAGAGACTTGATTCCTTTATATTCCTTCCAGGCCTTTGCTACTTTGCTCGTATGACATGGCGCTACATTTTCTTCAAAAATGTAGACATTCCTGTCAATCTAATTGGTTTCAAATAGTGGGAATGGTCCTTTCTCTAATATTTGACAGTATTTTGGACCATTCAACCGCTCGTCAACAAGAATCAGCTCAGATGTCCCTCCAAGCCAGACAGCACCCCACACCATTACTCCAATCCCTCCATGTTTCACGGTCGCCTGCAGACATTCAGTGTTCCAAATCTCATTCTGATTTCTCCAAAAATAAACCTGTCTCGAATTCGAATATTGGCAAAATTTACTTTCATCTGTCCAAATTACAGACTGCCAAAATTCATAATCTTTGCTCTTGAATTCTCTCGCTCAATTAAGGGCTTATTTCTTGCAACTCTTCTTTGATAGCCTAGCTCTTTCAGAGTCTTTCTCACCGCATATGGCGATATTTCCATGCTGTTGACGACATCTTTGACGCTCTGACGACGGTTTCTGATGACTTCCATCTTCAGTGCCCTTTTCGTACGCTCAGACACGATGCTTGGTCTGACTGAACGTTGTTCTACACGACAATGGCATTCTTCATTAAATTTCTTGACAATATTGTTAACCCTTTGATGATTAACCCCGAAAAACCTAGCAATTTCTCTATTTGACTTGCCACACTGATGCCATCCTATTATTTGCCCTCGTTGAAATTCACCAGTTTCCTTACTTCCGCGAACTTTCTTTGCAAAATAAAAGTCAACTATCGTTCATGGATGTAAGTAGCATGATACTAACACGGTATTGTCTGAAAAAAAAGAAGATACATTATTACACAAGCCAAAATTGCTGTAATTCAGGGTGGCTAAAAACTTATCATAGTCCACTGTATGGAGTGATGCCACGAAGCGGTCGTCATGTGACCACCAAAGAGAGATAAGCGCCTTCTGTATGCCTACAGTATCAAAGAACTGACCGACGTGACTTACAGTAGCTGAGGCTGAAAAAGGACAATGAAGCTAATTAATATATACACTTTGTTGAGATAGAGCAGGAACCATCGAATATCCCATCTGGCAGTTCTCTGATTGGCTGAAATATGCGATCCGAATTTCTTGTTTTTAAGCTGAAAGAAACAGAAGTTTTGCGCTGAGCCTACCTGCGTACAAACGTTTGTCACTCGCATTTTTGACTCTGAAGCGTTAACCTCCTGTTTGATTAGTTTTGTGTCTCCACACCAGCACTATTGAGTTAGATTTTCTTTCTTCATATGTTTTAATAATTCTTCTTGACATATTACATCAGTTTTCGCAACATTAATTGTAAAAGTTTTCGATTCAATTATGTATCTTCAAGTTTATAAGTTTGCTTCACCAATTTCGACAATAACTCATTAGAGGGTGCTGTTAAGATATAAAAATGGGACAATTTCTGTCTTCGTTCTCTTCGCTTTTTCCTCTCCCAGCATGCTTTAGTGACAGCACTACCAGGACCTGTTCCTCATGTATAGAAATATCTTTCCCTGAACTTTCACACACACGTGTCACCCACATAATTCCTAACTTATATAATATCCTGTTTTTGTTTTTTTCATGCAGTGTATTTTCTCTTTATTTACTCAGTTATATAAAAATGGGAGTAGAAAATATCGCCTTGCTGAAATTGTCTTCTCATTTTTTTACACTTATCATTTATTGTTGCTACTGCCTTTAGACAAACTAGAGGCAGTGCCGCAACAAGTTCATAATATCACTAAATTATTTCTCCATATTTATTTTAAGTTCGGTGAAGTCACGACGGAACTCATCAATCCCCTCTACTGTTACATCATCTAATTTAATCGATAATAATTATGGAAGCTGATGCAATTCACTCTTTAAAAGGTTATGACGAAAAAGATCAATCTTTTCAATAAGGAAATCATTTTGCAATAATGACTCTTTGATTGATCAAGTGATTTTTTTTTACGGATTATCAACCATTTGCAGGTTATTTAAAGCTAGAAAATATTTTAAAATTGTAAGATTTGAGGAGGGGGGAAGACAATGATGATTTACTGACACAAGTCATACTAATTAACTCATAGCTGGGGGTAGAAGAGGCGGATTCATAACTTTCACAGGGATATTTGCGCCTGATTATAACTAACCCGTCTGGAACTGTAGCTCGACTCTTCGATTTTCAATTCCGAGACGTTATCTAGTATTACATCACACACACATCCATTATTTTTTTTTATCAATTCACCCAAACAAGGCGATAATGCCACTAAGACTCAAGCTGTTGCTGTAAGTGAAAGAGAATGAGAAAACTATAGAAGGAACCGGTAACCCAATCCTAAACAAGAAACAAGAGATAAACTTCCATTTCAAATGTCGGGGGAGGAGTGTGAACTGGACACTAGCTAACTGCACCTGGTATTCCAAAACGGTCACTCAGCTAGGTACTGATCAGGCACGGCGTTGCTTCGTTTTGGTGATCGTACGAGAACCGGTGTCTGAACGTGATTTGGCCATAAGCCTAGTACGTTAGAAGTTTGTAATAGATTCAAGTAAGTTAATCTGCAGGTACTCTAGTAAATAACGACAGTCATATTTCTTTTGGCAGGGACAGAGGGTCATGATTCTTATATTGAAGGTAAACTGTTGCACAAATTGTAAAAATCTAAATAAATAAATGGTAAATTCTGTCTGTCCGTCCGTGTTTCTGAAACCCTTCTAATTCGTGCCACACTAACGCTACAAAGACATATTGTACCCTTTTGGAATCAGGATAATCCCGGGATTAATAATATGTCCTTCGCCTGGTGCTTCACTGGGATTTGTGCCCTGATGAGGAAACGGTTAAAAATTCAAATTTAAACATTTTTTTTTATTAATTTATATATTATATTTATATATTTTATAAGGAGGCGACCATTTTTCCAACGTATTTAACGATCGACCGTATATAAGAGTCCCACGAGGTTTGGAGTAAACTTCAGTCCCAAACGATGCTCAAAGCAAGGAGGCGCTTTGAGAGTGTCGTATCATGTCGGCATTCCCACATTTTTTTAAAAGAACCGAAAGAAAAAGATTACCCAGCGACGTCTGTAGAACTGATTCAGCATATAAAATAGCCTCAAAGCAAAGAAAAAAAAGTATCATTCCACGACTCAGATGACAAGGATGAAGTGTAGTATCTGTTCCACCAGCCGGCCCACGATTCCAGCTATCAGCCGTAGCTTTGGCCCGCCATCCTCGCCAGCAGCAATGATATGCAATAAAATGTCCTTTTCAGCGACTACCAAAACTACCCTTTTCAGTACAACGATCTTCTCAACCTCTACATGAGCACGCAGTTATTTTTTGCCTAGTGCACTGTAACCTTATTTTTGTAGATATATTCTCTTTAACGAAAATAAACTTGGCAACATACTTTTTACTCAAGTTCCGTTTTGTTTGTTGTTGTTTTCCATCGTTTAATGCTGTTTGTGGGCCAACATACCACCTGAAATAAAAGTGCAACCATTCATTGTGACTAGTGAAAATTCAAGGTTAGCTCGGTGCTGATGAAAAGTTATTTGCTTGGTTATTGAAAACGTTTCCCCACAATCTGGCTGTTCGAGATAGATCAGTGGAGAGATGAACTCCCAGGCTCTGGCCATCTATATATTGTAGATACAAAAGGCGATTATCTCCCTTTGATCAAGATGAAGTCATTTGAAGGCCACTGAGTGACGTAACTTCATAATGACGAAAGTAACCAGTCCGACAGTAACTGCCTGGAGTCAAGACACGAGTTGTTCGTTCTGCCCGGACCAGCCAACTGCGACGTGGTGCAGCTTACAAGCCAATGGCGCCGTTTCCCTTTAGGAATATATCTCCACCAGATATTGAGAATTTCGAAATTAACCCTTTATTTAACTTACAGGGCTGTAGCCTAATAGATTAAAGTATTGGTTCGTAATTTTAATGGAATAGTAATTGTTATAGGGCCAGGGAACATAAGGCGAGCAATAACTGAGCAGTACTAAATAAGAGCAAGACAAGATGTTCTTAGATATGGACCGCGGAACTAGAACAATCTACCACTGTATATTAAATACGTTCAGTTCGAAATTCCTTGAAGGTTACCCGATAGACAAATACCTGAAGAAGGCCTGAGGGCAAAACCGCCGAAACGTTGTATTAATAACAACAAAGACGAGAACATTAATGTAAATAATGATAATTCCTGATCCCAGATATGCAAATAGAAATTAAAATATTGTACTGGTGATTTTACACGAATCTTGTTTTCCGTATCTCTCTCAAATGGTATTAAGAGCCACAAATATATTCAGCAATCATTAAAAAGGTACAGATTTCACAAAATCTAATGATAAAACTACGTAATTAAGCAACGTTGTTGCAAAAGATAGTCTGGAAAGCGTCTTACGTATCATACCCACCCAACATCTGTCTGTCTGATTAAACTCCTGTTGTCATTTTCAAACATGCCCAAAACAGTAGTTTTCAAAGTGCCAATGCAACAAAGTGGCGGAAGTAAGACAGACATTTATACCCGACCTTGCGACCTAGTAATGAGTCTATCGCCCAATTAAAAGCTTAAATCGACCTCTCGTGGGTAGCATCGCCCATGTTGAATACCACTGAACCAGACGGTCAGTCTAGTTCCAAAAATATATAAATTAACTCCCTGGTATTACAACAAGGCGTTGTTAGTAGTAACAATGACGTCACCACTAGCCAGTCTGTTCAGGACGTGAAATCACCTCTCTTCACAACTTCCTATCTTTCAAGATAATGTTTGTCTCCTTACTATCCCTTCAGGAAAATTTTTAAAATATTAAGCCTAAGCACCAACGGGTTGAGGGCTTCCCCCAGGCAGTAGCTCTACTTCGAGAGTGGGGCTGGGTTTATTGCCCGGCGTCTGAAAAAAGGGGGCTTGGCAAATTTTTGCACGATATTGCCGTTACACCCACTTTAAACCTTGAACTTGTGTCACATTCAGCAGAGACACAGGCATGCTGAAAAATAAATAGTTACTCCTAATCCCTGTGTGTGCCAAATTCTCCAAGTTCTCCTTCCTCATGATGCATACCAGAAATTACAACTATCTCTTACTGATTTTTAAGTACAAGTATCGTTTTTAATTACATTTCCTTAAAATGTCCTTGTAGTTCACATTCATGGTATTTTCAACATCCTTCTGTAGAATCACATCTGTTTCCTCTTCATCTGGGAAGAAATTGTTCAACATTCACTACCATATGGGAGGATTTATATTACATAGCAGTTTAGAACTGCTTTTTTGTTTCTAATAAAATTTCCTGTTTCACTTTAGTGCATATCAACATTCTCTTAATGTCCTGGCTCTGACGAACTACATCCAACAGCAAGGACTTTGGGAGATTGGAACTGTTGAAGACTTAGGAACCACTTTTTAACTGCTGTTGTTCCCAGATCCACTCTCACCAAGGGTGGTAGCACCTATTAGGGTCCCAGCTATGGACAAAGAGTGGACCCCAAAACAATAATCAACAGTACGTTTTCATGATAAAATAACCAATAATACATTTTTATAGTAAAATTACCAACAAGATATTTTTATAGAAAAATGACGACAGCAAAAATATATAAAAGTGCATTTTTAAAGTAAAATTGCCAATGCATTTTTGTAGTGAAATTACCAGCAATATATTTTTTTAAAATTTCCAACTATACAATTTATCATCTACAAATTATATATCTAAAAAACATGTTTACTCTGAAATCATAAAATTAAGTACAAAATATCTGTAGTTAAAGGCATAAAATGTAAACAAATATTCAGATTTTAGCATTAAATAACCCTTAGACATGTTGGTATGCTGTTAAACAACCAACCAACCAACTTAATGTTCAATAAGGTCTTGGCACTCCATCAAAGTGATTCTGCTTTAGTCTTTCATCAAAGGTTTTATATTAGATTCACTAAAACATTTGTTCAGTTTATCAAGTAAATTTTCAACTTAAGAAAAACTTTTTGGTCAACCCACTATATTGCATGTCTTTCTTGTTGAGATGAAGTGATGTGGGTCTCATGATGGCTGCTGATTGACAAAAGTGGCCAGTCCTTCAGTCAGCTTTCAGGAGCCAAACTGAGTAGTTGCTTTTTTAGCTCTGTCCGAGGCTAAAAATCGGTCTCCTCCAGCCACATGGTGCAGTTTACACACCTATGGCACCATTTTCCTATAGAAATATATCTTCATCAGATATAGAAAATATCTCCAGCCCGCAATCCTCATTTTGAGAAAAACCCAGGACTCGCCGTTTCCTGTTTGCAGAATATGTCTTCACTAGGGACATAACAGATAAATCCAGCCTGCTTGAATCAGAAATCCTAAATATGGCTTCAAGAAACACAAAAGAATCGCTGGCAGCTCCAGTTCCTATTGAGAATTATTGTATGTACTTTTTTTGCTCTGCTTGTTATATATTTTCTGCATACAACAAATGTAATATTATATATAAATATATATATATAGCGCATTTGCCTTAGTGGCATAAAGCTCTCTCTGAAAACAAAACATGTTTGTCTTTCCTTTTAGCTATTTTGTTCAGTCTGTGAGTAAGTTATAATATCATGGATATGATAATGCCCATAAATGAAGAATATGGCTTTCTCCCATGGTTCACCCATTACTGTATATTACTAAAGTAATTCATTACAAACACTGACACTTCATAACTGCCTGACATATGAGCAAGGCATTAACTTCTTTGAAATATTGTTCAGTATTTCAATATTTGTATTTTTCAAATTTTTGCATGATACATTACTTATCTATAAATATATGTTACACATTATGATGCATCAGAAATGTAAGTCAGAACGTAACTGTAATTTCACTTCCATGGTGATTGCTTTCTTTTTCTCCAAAGTACTGCCATCAGAAGAGTTTGGGAGCCATAATGAAGGGCAATAAGTTTCCACAAACACAACAGAAATGAAAGAGAGCAAATGCACAACAATCCAATATGGCATACAAAAAAAAAAAAAAAAAAAAAAAAAAAAAAACAAGACAGAGATTGTGTTGTAACCACAAATCATCATAAGACTGTTGTAACCTGAGGACTTAACTGGATTATTAATTTGCATCATTTACTTGCAGATTATTGTACTTGCCTTTGATGCTATCACAATATTTTGGCTGTTATGCTCTCTGGTCTTCATCAGGTGCTTCTCAATCCAGGTAACCTTTAAAACAAATCCTTTAATCTATGGGGGTAGACTCTTCCCATTTCTCTAAACATGTCTAGGGATATCTCCAGTTCTTGTTTACTGCTCAGTTATTGCGTGTTCTATTTCCACTGAGCCCAGGTTGACATTGCTTGGCCCAAAGATTGAAAACAATTACTACATCAACAAACACTTTAATGGATCATGAGACCAGCATATGTGGAGAACTCAGGGCCTTAAAACTAACCTGTCTGCTGATAAGTGCTGCTTATTCCTGATTGCACTGACTGAAGTATCTCTTTTCTCCCACAGCTGCTGCTATTGAAGTATGGCAGTCATTTCTTTCTTTCATTATTAATGGCTTCCATATTGTATTTATTTGTATGCTAGGCCGATTAAAGAGATCCTTAGAATCTAGAAGACTGGCAAACTTGGACCTTAGCACACAAAATAAAAATAAATATTATTTTAACTACCCTCTCCTCAGGAATGTAAAGCATCTACTCAAATATGGCTATTGACTAAACTAATTTTTAAGCAAAAAAAATAAAATAAAATAAAATTATTAATAAATGAAAAATCCATTCCTATATATCTCCATGCCTTTTCCCAAGAAGATTAGTGCAATCTCTCTGCATCTATAAGTTAAATAGCAGGACAGACTAGGATCTTTTCTTGAGTGGCAGCTAGTCTTAAAGGAAAGCCAAATTCAAAGTAGAGATCATGGTACACAATACTATTTCTGCTATCAGATCTTAAAAAACGTAGTGTTAGTTCTATCTATACTTTCACCACTAAAATCAAATCAGTGGTTAGTCTAGCAGTTCTTTTTAAGTTGAACCATTGGACCCTCAGACATCAAAGTCACTAAACAACCATACTTGTGTGCATGTTTACTACTTTGTTTCTTGAAACAATTTCCCTTGAAAAATATTCCTTATGCTAACAAAAGACAATGACAAAAAAAAATAAAACAATTATCTTCTCCATTGAAAGCAAGAAATGTGTAACAACTTACAATTTGATAATCATATGCACAATCAGAGATGTTCCAACTTGAAGAGCAACTCCTTTGTGCCTTAAACTATCATTTTCCAGACAATGGAAAGATTATATTGAATCAATTGTTAGGTCTGCTGTGAGGAAAGTTGATAGAGAATTTTTCATGCCAGAGTCTTACAAATTTATAAGTCTACCATTCATCCATGTGTTGAATATTACTGTCACATCTGATCTAGCACTACTATATATTTAAACATTCTTGATAAAACACAAAGAAATCTGCAATGTTATCAGTCCAGACCTGGCATATTGGCTTCAGTCACTTTCCCACTACCATAGTATAGCTTCTGTGCCTTTTTTTTTTTATATTTTCAGAGTAATTATTCTGATGAGCTTTTGGTACATAAACTTTATGAATTTAAGTATATTCCTAGATTGGTGACCAGATATCATTTTACAGTTAAAATGACCAGATATAACCAAGCTTGTAGAAGTCTTCCAGATACTCACTTTGCAGTTTGATCTCCAAAAAAATTTAAATGCAGTGTCAATCATTACCCAAGGCCTTAATTCCTGTTCACTTTCCCTAATGTTTTTTCTCATCCTCTTATTCAGAAACCCCTTACATTTTAGTGGCTGTTTTGCTAGTAGTAGTAATAAAAAAAAAAAAAAAAAGTCATTAGTCAATATAATTTCTCATCTTCAACATGTCTGCTAGTTTTCAAGCATGCCTGTCTGCTCAGCCCATTTGTGTTTTGACAGTCAACTTGTAGTTTGCACTGTAACTATTCTGAGTGAACCTTAGTTACAGTTATGTACCCTGCCAGTACAACATACAATTTAGCAGTCAGAGTTTTACTTGTAAACTGGCAAGTTATAGCAAGAGTCCAATCTGCCATGTTATTTGACCCATGGCAGAGATTCCCAACAAATGGAAAAAATTTGAAGCTGTTTTATTCAAGAGACTTAACTTATTATAAAGGGTATCTAGTTTTGTGCATAAACAGTAAACAGATTTGTCAAGGATTGATATTTGATTAATTATCAAAACAATAAAAAGGGGCATATAATTGTTTACATGTATAGTCTAAAATTTCAAACCTCATTCCAATTGCTAGAACTGAAGATACTTCCTTTTGATTTGGCCGATTCATTCTACATAAGAAAATCAAGATATTTTAGTATTTGCTGCATAAGTAACAAAAATCCTTCCAGAATAAGTTTTTTCCTGTCAATAAATGTAAGTTTAACTACTGACATTTTTTAGCTAAGTCCATAAAGTCTTTGCTTCATAGTTTATCATAAAAGTATCGGAAAATTAAAAAATTTCCAAAATAATCTAATAAGTCCATTCTTTAAAAGACAAATGAAATTTAAGTCTTTAAATTATTTAACCCTTAAACTGCAGTCATCAATTGAGGATTTAAACTTTTTCCAGTGATATCGGCATCATTGATGATTTTAGCCTAAATGACAATTCTAGGATTTATGAGGTATTTCCTGGAATAGTTGCAGGCAAATAAAGGATGGAAGAAGAAAGCAAAGACCATGCTTGAGAAAGTGACAATTTGGTACAAAGAATTTGCAACTCCACTATGCATAAAATATTCCAAAGAGTATGATTGTTCAAAAATATTAAATTTAATATGTATTAATGTATGCATATGTTGAACTTAATTATATACTAAAAATAAAGCTAAAACAAGCTCAAGAACTACCCCTCTCCAAAAGGAGGTGGGGGTAATCCCCATTTATCAATTCTTATAAGCATTAGAATAAAAGGCTAAATTAGTACAGTTCTATAATGATAGAAGTAATACTGTTTTGTTATATGGAAACATTTGGCAGTCAGTGTAAACAGTCCCAGTCCTGTCAGTTGAAATGTAAAAATTCTAAGAATTTTTCAGGAAAATAGATTTCTCAAATGCACTAACATTCCTTTTTCCAGTACTGATAGGGGGCTTTCTTCCTAACCTTTTCTTTCATGTACATTTGGACATCTTGATTATACCATTTCCTCTTCAAGTTACATGTGCAATCCATTTTAGTTACTGTTATTGGAAGTCCACAAGTGATGTGGTTTCAATTCAGTAAAGTTCTTTGTGATTCTGTAACACCAGAAGTCCATGAGATTTGAAGTAGTATGGTCATTTTGAAAACCTACAAGATTCATTACTCATTTTTAATCATTGATCAGAGAAAATAACTGTATAGAGTTTAGACATTATTGAAAATTTCTGGAGAAACAATGAACTGACAAACTTCAATTTATAAATTTTTTTTTTTTTTTATTATTCACTTTGTACATTTGGAAAGTTCTGTTGGAACAAACGGATCAGTTATTTCTTTAACTGTAGAGAAAAAGAAATCACTGTTCTAGCTTTTCTATACTTCTAAGTATAGGAACAAAAGCTCACATGCCATAAACTTCACTTGTATCAGTAAGGTAAAACATTAAAATTTCAGTGAGGACTTAGCTGAGAATTGAATTTGAACATTACTGGAATGAAAATGTATGTAAAAAATCCTTTTACAGTAACAATGAACTTTTTACAAGATTTCATGTAGCAAAACATGAAAATTGAGGTAGTGTGCCAAAAGCAGCCTTTAAA
Organism: Acanthosepion esculentum; assembly: GCA_964036315.1. Lineage (NCBI taxonomy): Eukaryota > Metazoa > Mollusca > Cephalopoda > Sepiida > Sepiidae > Acanthosepion > Acanthosepion esculentum. Next base: position 52,204,442 of record OZ038481.1, read on the forward strand.
AAAACTTGGAAAGACCCAACATTTCCAAACAAAAAGAGGAGCAGTCAGTGGAAATGCAAGGCAAGTGTAGGACAGACTAACCATCTTCTGGCCCAGTGTCAAGGCAGAAAATGACTAAAATTCAACAGTAATTGTACTAGTCAGCTCCAGAATTTCATCAACTCCATATTCATAAGAGTTGAAATTAGTACCTATTTCTGAGATGAAAACTACATCGAGTTAGAATGCTTAACCAAAAAGGTGATGTGGCTCTACTTTGACAATGTTAAAAAGCATTCTGATAAAACCCAAGAACACTTTAAACTTAAAGAGTAAGCGAAAAGAAAGTCGAGCCATCTGGTTTAAGCTTAGGAGTTTAAGTCAAAAATATCAAATTACTCCGAGGAAGCCATTGGGCAGACTTTAGTACAGAGTTACAGTATCAAGAGAAATTTAGTTTTAAGTCAGTCTTACAATAAATTAAGACTACTAAAATCAATAACAATTTTAAGTTTTTTTTGTCTTTTTTTTTTTTTACAGTGCCAGGAAGACTCAATGACAATCCTAGGAAAACATTATAGGCCCTTAATTTAAGTTTAACAGTAAATCATTCCAGTACAATAAAATAGTAAATTTATGCTAACGCCTCTGACAAAACTAATTCAAAAATGGAATTACAGTTAAAGTCTATCCAATTTCTAAAATCCTGAAATAGAAACTGTGGCAAGGGGCTGAAGTCCAATATTCAAATGAGATCAAAAAAAGGTGTTTTAATGGCCAAGTATCAAGCGAAAGTAGTCAAAGGGACTATCTTTCAACTTACATGGAAAAGTACAATATGTAGAGGACGAGAAGAGAACTACCAGAAATATTAAATTCATACCAATATGGTCGCCAACAACCAGAGAAAAAAAACATTTATTAAATTAAGAGAATGGGAAGATGGTTAAAAGTTGAGAATTTCATGTGATTAAACATGGGCAGAACTGAATGCATAGCTTACACAAGTTTGTTTTTGTTTTGGACTTTCTAATTCTTGCCCATTCATGAAAAACTAAAGTTTTTACATTGAACATTTGTAGACAAGAGCAGAATTCTAACTAAAATACAATTAGTAACCAAGAAGGAGGAATTGTTAATTAGTCACTGAAGTATTCTTACACCATCTTGGAATAAATTCAGGTGCATTTGGATTCAACAGGCTATTTTTTATCTGCAAAGAAAAAAAAAAAAAAGATTCATTAGATATGCAATTAATTCCAGAGACTTTCATGCAAGAAGTGTAAATGTCAGGAATACAAGACAGAATTTTCTAAAACGATCAAGTTACTTTCATCTTACCTACTTAAAGAGGTAATAAGAGTAGCTTTAGTTACAAAATGGTAGTCATCTTTGGACAAACAAAATTTCATATTACATCTGAGAAGTGTATACAATGGGTACCAAGACCTGCAATGGTGACAAACAATTGTACCTTCCTCAAAAAGGAAGACTCATCTATGTCAGACAGAATTTTCAATATCAATTTAAGACAAGCAGATACTCAAAGAATTGGTGTTCTGAACAAGGCCAAGTTTTCAAGTAAATAATTTAATCACTAAGTACTCAAAGCAGATTAATCAAGTCTATAAAAATATGAAGACTAGTTTTCAAACTTAATACTAAAATATTTGAGCCTGTTAAATTGGATAAAATTTTTTTTTTTTTTTTAAAGAAAGTAATTTAAAATAATTAAAAAGGTAAAAAAATTTAAATCAAATAAACATTTATTGCTCCTGAGAGAATATGAAAATTTATAAAAAATAATTAAATCAAATAAATGATTAATAAAAAAAAGTGAAGACAAAAATATAATAGGACTAGGTTTTGTTTTTTGTATTTGCTTTTAAGAGAAAGTTTTTAACATAAAAGAAACCCTGATGTTTAGTATAAAAAACATTTCCATGTAAAACGTTTATTAAACTTAGAATGGCTTGAAAAGAACCACCGAAATAAGGCATACAATTTAAGATTTAATTTTTAAATTTCAAAATCTGCATTTTGACATACACAACATATATAATTTAATTTTTTTTTTTTAATTCCCAAACTCTTCGTCACCAAGGCCTGTTGGTACAGTTGGTATGATGTTTGCCTGATGCTGGTAAGTCCAAAATATAGGATGAAACAGCCGTCCAGTGCTTTCTGCACTCTGTTGAAATTTATTCTAGACCCAATTTACTTAATTATAATTATCTCAAATCCTCCTAATAATTTCTATCACTTGTATATCTTTGCTTGAACCAGCTTCTAATGCTCTGGATGGAGCGACTTGGGGATAGTAGTCATGGCTTGTGGGAGCACAGTCCTATGGGTAAGGGAAACTCTGATGAGTTCCACCACGGAATATGTGATCGTGCGGTGCTATATCGAGTAATTAGCTAACTCGATGTCACCGAGGCCTGTTGGTAGGACATTTGCCTGATAACGTAACTGTCTGGGCTTCAATTCTCGGTTGGGGATGTGCATTGCGGATGAGCCCCAAATATAGGACGAAATGGCCATCCAGTGCTTTCTGCATTCTGTTGAGGTTTCTTCTAGACATTATATATATATATATATATATATATATATATATATACTTAAAATTTTGATGTCTAGAGCCAATTTGAGGAGCAGAGGATTTCAGAAAGACCAAGCTTAAGGATTTCAGAAGAACAAAGAATTTTGGCTATCACCAACAGATGAACTAGACTTTCATAAGAAGCAAACAAAGAAACAGAAAAAGAAACGTGAACAGGAAAGTGAAAATTGTCTTAAATTAATAACTGAACTGTGTAAATAAAAAATAAGACCCAGAGACTCAGGTGAATCGGCCAAAGCCTTCTCAATTTCAACTCTCAAATAAGTATCTTTGAAAGAATCTGTATTTTGCTTTGTACTTTTAATTGTATTGTACCATCAAGATTTTTCCACTGTTGAAAGTTTTGATAAAAGATTTAATAGATCTGTTTTACGAGCCATAATTCAATATTTTGAACTAGTTATCTTGCCTTGAAAATGTTTGTGCAAACTTATTTGTAAACCTAGTATTTTGTTCTATTGTTTTTATGTTAATATAAAAAAAAAAAATGTTCCTGCCAAACTTCATATCAGTTTAGAGTTGTTTGTTTTCATATGCATCTTAAACTGTATTCAGGATAAGAGGTGCCATCCTCTCTTCAACTCCTAATTTTTTTTTTTTTTTTTTTTTTTACTTCTCGGCCTCCAGAAAGCAATCTACAGCAATTGGTAAATATAAAGTTTAATCCCAAACTACAGCAATTGGATTGAAATGGTTTTCAATCCAAGGAACCCTGTCATTGTATAGTTGCAAGTTTTGGGAATGATTGACCAGAGAGGGTTAACCCAAATACTTTACTAAAAAAAGAAAAAAAAAAAACATCGCTAGAGGATGCTGCTTAAGACTATAAATAGGGAATGACATTCTATCATCCTCTTTTCTATTTTGCTGAGACACTAAAATGTAGTTTGCATGAGGTACAAATGTCCCCCAACCACTACCACCAGGGCATGCATATTTATCACTTTCAATTACTTTTCCGACTTCTACACAAACTTCATGCACAAACATTTTCTAGTTCAAATGTTTTTTCATATTCATTGTTTTGCCACCTGCAACAATCTTTTATTGTCTATGTGTAATTTTGGTAAAGATACATTTGTATATAACTTTGTTACTTTATTCATTTATTACCCAGACTCACATTCAAGTCTGCAATAAGTGTTGTGGGAAAAATATACCAGGAGACTTGCATTTTCTACCTAAACATGACCAGCATTCCCACAACACCAGTTGGAAAAACATTCACTGATTTATTTAATTAGCCGATATATTCTTCATTAATCTTTCAAATATCAAGTTAGGTTTTAAAGTCTCAAACTGAAATATAGCAATTAATTTTCCAAGTTTTTATGATTTTGTAATTAACACATCACCTCTACTCAGTAAGGAGTTGATATGAAAGTTCTAGCAAAAGCTTACCCTTTCCTCTGTGAATTCCTCACTCAAGTGAATGCCTTGTAACATGTCTGCTAATTCAGAGTTTTGTTCAGGATAGAACCACTGCTCTTCCTCAGCCAACATTTCTTCAAAACAGGCTTCAATGAACATTTCTTCCCACAATTCATTTTCAACCTAACAAAATAACAGGAAATGAGCACATGAGCTAAATGAAACAAAAACAAAAAACAGCATAGCATGATGAAAAAGGCTTCAAACTTAAAAAAACAGTTTTGTCAAAATGTTTAAGTATATTTTTATTTTATTAAATTTTATCTTTTCTAGCATGTTCGAAATTTTGGTTAATATCTTCATGTCAGCAGTCGACATATTTACAACTAGTATTTTAGCACCTTTTTTCGGGGGGGGGGGAGACAAAAACCATTGATTTTGGAAATTTTTTGTAAGAATCAATTGTTAGATTTTAATGAAACTTTCAGGACTTAGCGCAAATGAATTAAATTATTTTTGAATTTTTTTTTTTTAATGTTACCCATCCCACCTTAATTTCATGAAATTGAGAAATTAATTTCAACCTCAAAATTTGTTATATTAGTTAAAAGCAGGACTCCTTGGAGAATGAACTTGGAAAAAAATTACTGCCCAGTTCCAGAAAATCTGCCCCAAATCATAATAAAAAATGCAATAAAACTGACATTTAATTAGAAAAGCTTTTAATTGCTTTCATAAGATTAAGGACACTATTTTCTTCCAAAAATATTTTCAATGAATAATTTTTACAAGAATTGATTTTCCATTTTTTTTTTTTAAATTTATAATATAAAAATTAAAATTCTACATTACTTTCAGCTGGTTAGTTGATAGTTATTAAATGAAAACTACATTTACTAATCAAAAATTGAAATGCTTAATAGAGTATTTTGCACCAAGATTTAAAATAATTTTAAATTTATGCATATTAAATATTACACAACATGCTCATGTTTAAAAGTATGGTCAACATTCCTAAAATTAGAGAATATTGCCAACATTTTTAAAATTACAGAATACTTAATTATACTAAAAAAAGACACTCGCCTGTCATTTTCTTAAACTATGTCTTAAGAGATAACGTAACAGTAAAAGTGTTGACGCATTTTATCACTTAAGTGATCTGTGAGCGACAAGCAAAGGTGATGTGTGTAATAATTGTTAGTTTTAAAAATCCACTTCTCTTATTTTAAACTCAAAGTAAATATTTTTCAAATAAGATTAGTTATACTTTAAGTCTGCTAATATTCCTCAAACAAAGTGTCAGAAAATTATTATATTTTTGAAGATTTTTAACAATGGGAATTAACTTTTGTAAAAAAATGGTTGATTTTCTGAAATTAACCAAAAAGTTGACATTTCCAATCAATAGAATTTCTATTTTAAATACAAAGTATTCTGCTTACTGGAAATAGTAAATTTAATCATTTAGCTTTCATTTAAAGCTAAATTGAAAGCTTTTTCATTTATAAAAAATAATTTTAAACCAAAGTATCAAAATTGGAGGTGCCTATATTTGCATATAAGGAATTTATATCTAGACTTCTCAAAATTGTTGTAAGTTTGAAAAATATTTACATGAAAAAATAAATAAAAATCTGGCTTAAATAAAAACAAACCTTAACACAGTAAATAAATTAAAGTAAAAATTGATAGAATTTTATACTTTCAAAGCCCAGCAATTTATATTACTTTCTGCAATGTTCATAGTAACCATTGCGGTCTAACATTTTACTTTAGAAATTAGTTGAGCAGAGCTAAAAACTTTATGGCATTAATCAAGTCAAAATTAGATTCTTAAAAATTTATGGAATTATTTAAACAAGTGAAAAAAAGAAGTCTAGAATTTGTTTTTATATGTCACATTGACAGTCAACAGAAATTCTGTTTTTGGGGCATGGTGTCAACAAGACCACTCAAAACTTTTCAGAGAATTTTCAGAATGAGTTTTCTGGGAGGTCAACATTCATTTCAATTTTCTAGGTGGTGTTCCAAGCAAAACTTACATGAATTAGTTCCACATTCATGTTCCATAGCCTTTTCAGCTCCCTAGCTAGATCCTGCTATTTTTCTATATTTTCAGTTTCTTTTGTATCAAAGAACAGCAAAGTCAATTTGACATTTACTATTCTTTTATCTATAAGGAAGTCAGGTCTTATGATGCAATGGCATGATCTGTCTGGACAGAAATCTCATTTTTGGACTTATTTTCTACCACTGCCTCTAGATGTTCACACCACTTCTCTTACACTAAAGCAAAAACCTACACTTCCCAATGGATTCTAACAAATCCAATCAGGTCACTTAAGAATTTAGGACATTCAGTGAATATGTGCTCAACTGTCATCAGCTTGCCAACATATACTGTATTTGCTTTGTTTTTATGATCTGTTTATCCTAGCCTTGAATGCATTCATTCTGATTACCTGCTCTTGTACTGCAAAAATGTGTCTTTGAATTTGCTTTACAAGCTGCCTTTTTCAAGCATAAACGTCAAGAGACTAAGTAAAAGTATTTGAAAATTGTTAATTTCCTTATCTATAACAATAAGGGGCAGTCTTCAAGCTTCAATGGCATGATCTGAACAGAGAAATCTGATATCTTCGGACCATTATTTTCTACTATTGCTTTGACCGATGTTCATAACACTTCCCTTTTACACTGAAGACAAAACTTACGACATACATCCAAATGGATTTTCTTACCAATCCAATCATGTCATCACTTATTTTCTGTGCCATCTTGGGACATTCAGTGAGTATGTAGTTAATTGCTTCATCAGCTTGTCCACACATCCTGCATTTGCTTTCTTCTGATCTGTCTATCCTGGCTTTGATTGTATTCTGATTATTAATACAAATATTAAAAAATCCAAATCTTTTATCAGCTCTAGGGCTATATCTAGGAGAAAATTAAAGTGGACTAGCATAATGAAAAACAATTTAACTGAAAATATTTATTCAGGAATTTTAAAGTTGTATTACAATCTCTGGTCATAAGGCAGGAATTCTGCTAATAAATTTAATATTCAAAGTGGAAAAGTTATTCAAATATATTAGCCAGAACAGATTATAATTTAATGAGTAACTATTTCATGTATTCAAGTATTTTTCAAATGAATTTAGACACTTAATATTAAGTACAATGACAAGCAAATGAAAACCGACTTAGCCAAGAGAAATTGTTTAATTGTTACTAATCAAGTGCTTGACATTGTTGTTTGATGACTATTGTAAATTGTCCCATTCATAATACAAATTGAAATATGAATTTGAATGCATGGTGAGAGTCATAAGAAAAATAGTATTAAAAGTTATTTGAGGATATTAAAAGCCATCTGTATGATTCTTAGTATGAACTAATGCCTCAACTGAAAATGAGAGGGGACTAATTCAAAATTTCCTTCAGTCAGAAACTTGTTGCATGTGATAGGCTTTAAAAGGGCTCTGGGATAGAATTTGGGATCCCTTAATTACAGGGTGTATTTAAAAAAAAAAATAAATAAAAAATACATGCTTTTTGGGAGTAAAAAAAACACCTAAATTTTTAATGATTTTGGAACTCGTTCAGTTTATCTCATTAGCATCTTCATATTTTTCTTTTTATCTGAACTTTACCGCCTACAGAAATGTACAAAGAATGAACGACCTGTATTGCACTGAAATTCTAGTTTAAAATCACTAGCAAAGCATCCTAAAAAACAAAGATGGAGAAGGAATATTTTAGTTTTATCAGAGGCCCAAAACTAGAGGCTCCTTCGGGGCCCACCTGGGAAGCAGTCTATACTAGATCATATGTAAACTGCATGTGATGTATGGTAAAACTGCACCATCATGGAATATTTTACTTTTCAGTATACTTGGTAGTAAATAGGACCTTTGTAAATGTAACTTATTTTGGATTTTCATATTCAATTTTTTATCTTCCTTGCACTGTTGAAATAGTCCTGAGCTACAAGACTAACATTAGAGAATAAATTGCTGTACATCATAGGTGGTTTCTAAGATCAACTTTTTGGGACACTATTAGAAATGTACCATTTTTCATGAAATATCAGTGTTGCCTACTTCTCATTACCCTATAGGTCATTTTTGCAGTCTTTTTTAATGCCATTAATATACTTTATTACTATTTTCATTGTAGTTCAGGTGAACTACATGCCTTGGTTCCACCATTTCAGACATTTGCAGCTAGGACCTGCCATGCCACATACATGGATTTAACTCTTATTCATTCCACTCATATTCCATTGGTAAGGAGGAAGTTCCACTCAGCTTTCTGCCCAGATATGTTGGAATTGACTCAAGAGGATGACCACTACAATCTAAACTTCAACAAGTCAAGAGGTTAACCATTACCTATCCTATATATCCTCATGATATGCAACCTTTGCTTCTTCCCGATATGCCCTTATAACATCCCCATATAGTAATTACTTACTTAAGCCTACTAATGGTAAAAAAAAAATTATATGGTCACTTCATGAGTAATGCTGCTTTCATCCATGACCTAATCATTACTTTTGGGTTTCAAATTTATAACGAGCTTTGATCTCTTCCAATTTCAAAGAGTGATTAGTCTTTCCTTTCCAAAATGCTTCTAACATCAGCCTGTCACACGGTGACTTACAAAAACCCTCGATATATCAGGTTCTTTGGTAATATCACCATCTTGTGCTTGATGACATTTCAATTATCTTCACCAGATTCGAAATTGTTCCACTAGAAACGAAAGATTACAAAAACGGTTTGGTTCATTTAACTTTAGAAATTCACATGCATATCAAGTTGATGACATTTATGACAGAGTGGGTGAAGTGGCCCATGACTTTTGCAGGTCTTTTTTTGCAACATCATGCATTTATATTTGTTTTCCTCATGCGATGGCAATGTAAATGTGACAATTGTTACTACAGTCCTGAACCAACAGATATGTGCCATGTCCCTTCAGGTCGTCAGCGATAATGTTTCTCTACAAATTCCCTTTGTAGCTTTTTAAAGATAGAAAAAAAGTCGAAACTTTTCTATCTCTCCTAATCCCTGGTCTGCCAACCATTTACACAACTTCATTAGATAGGTTATTTGCTACTTCTGTCCCTCTTAAATTTTCCAAGCTCTTGTCACTATGTGTCCCAGAAATTTTAATTGTCTGATTCTAAGTATGTCCTTTTTGTTTTCATTTTCTCTAAAACTGTTGTTGCTCACATGTTCAGTCTATGGTATTCTCAGCATCCTTCTGTAAAACCACATTTCTTTCCTCAAGTCTCTTCATCTTGGATTCTCCAGCATTCACTGCTATATAGGAGGACTGGTATTACATAACAGTCCAGGAGACTTATTATTAAAAGCACATTAACAGTAAAGAGATGCTTCATTTCTCAGTTAATTTGAGAAGCAAAAAGAAAATTCAAAATATTTCCAGTTAATGATTTAAGTTTTACTAATAATTTCAGAAAAAGATCTGTAATCAAGTGCTTTAATAAGCTTAAGAGACATTTTGATGTTTAAAATATTTTTTAATGCCATTTCCAGTCAAGGTATAAGCAATCATGACTCCAGACTGATTTTTTTTTATCTGAATTACCATAAGAGAGTAGTTTCCAGCTGCCTGCTCCATGCTTTGAAATTCAGAGTTTTCCTTAGACTGGCTACAATCCAACGCTAGGTGGTGGGGGATAGATTTATGCCATTCCTAAAGGCATGAATGTAGATTTGAAGGCAACAGACGAGTCTGGAACTTTAATGATTTGTTAAGACTACTTTCTACACCGATATCCATTACACTGTCCAAACATCCAGATAAAATATAGGCATATAAAAATTGTCAACATTAAAAGTCCTTATTTTGATCCCTATACAAAGGGGTTTTCAATCAGATTTAATTATACCAAATTTTGGAAGATTAAGATTTAAAATATTAGTGTTCTATACCTGTCTGTCAAAATTTTCAACACCTTCTTCTGCCATCCACATGTATTCTGAGAAGTCATGCTCAGAGTTCTCAGCAGGAGTTTCTTTTGTAGCCTTTGGATACTTCATTTTTAGAACCTAAAGGAAAAAAAAAAAAAAAAAAAGTCAGAATTTTAGGTCTCTTAATTGAATTTTTAAGGATCATTTTGTAGATTAGAAGTTAAACCAAATGTTCCAATACTTACAAGAATGATGGAAACTATTTAAAACTTGTGTGCATTCAAAGTGCAGCTGTAAATAACCATTTACAAAATACAAAAGACTCTAGCAAGTCCAGTACAAGGAAGCCAGGAGTTTTCATCAAGCAAACACTGCCATCAATACGCAAGCAATAAAGGAGTTATAAATTTATATGTAGATTTTAAAGTGTTATCTTGTTATACTTAAACAAAGAGCCTTGTTAAAAGCTAATTTTTTTTATTACTATCAAAAGACTTGGGAGGTGAGTGTGAACCGGACGATAGTCAACCCTATCTACTATTGAATTTATTTAAAATATGAACAACTATAAAGTTGCATAAGATTTAATACTTAAATTATTGTAATTTAAAAGGCTTCAATTAGCATGGCCTGAAAATTTTAACATTCATTAGTTGGTTAATGACAATAATGCCAGTTTTGTGAAAACATTGACGTGTAAATAAAAATAGCATTTTAACGCTTCCAAGATTGCAAGTTTTGAAATATTCCAGCTTCAAACCGAAGCTAAAAAGAAAAAAATTTTAGATTTTCTAATTTTTAAAATACCATATTGATGAAATTGAAATTTTATAACAACCTTAGTTAAAAAAGTCAGTGTTGTAGTTTTAAAGATGTGAGTGATGATTGTGGAAGGGTAATATTTTTTTTTAGAGAAATCTTAGTACTAATTAAATTGCAGCTAGTGTTAACCTTGCAAAATTTGAGGTAAGTACCTCTCTAATCTTGACTTAATCAGTACTAGGTAAAAATGCGAGTATACGACGAGTAAATTAGCAATCAATGGGTGTTTTTACTTTTGAAAATAATCCTGTTAGTGTTAAGTGTTAAGCCATAATTCAAGTAACACAAATTATTTTTAAAATCCTTCAATTATACCAGAGACTGATATTTCTAAAACTTAATTTAGACAAAAATATCAAACGTTTTACACCTGTTGCAGAATCCCATTTACCTAGAAAAAGAGAAAAGAAAATTCAAAATTATCGTTTTCCTAAAAACAGGTAAACCTAAAAAAAAAAAAATGAAAATGTAAACTTCAGTGGCATTTACATTGTATAAAATATGTCGGTGAAGTAAATTCTTAATATCAATTTCCGTAAAGATGGAGAAAAAAAAAAAAAAGGAATTTAATTTTCTGTTAAATTGATAAAATGTTGGTAAAAGACATTCGTAATCAAAATACGGAACAATCACAATGAAAAACCAGTTTTCGTTTTAAAAAGGTTTGTACGCACGAGTGAGTAGTAGAAAGAGACAGGATTCCGATTATAAAAATAAAAAATATACAAGACGTTATTTTGGTAAATAAAACGTGTCAACATTTCTGAAACCAACGGGTTCTTTTAATTTTAAAAAAGAAAGTCAAACCATGTTTTGAGTGTAAAAATCTAGATTTGCCATTTTTTTTTTATGTCAAGTAGAGTTATCTATTACCAGACTGATTTACTTACCTGTATGGCTTTGTTTTTCGACCTACAAATCGAGTGTTTTTAAATCTTGCAACAATCAGAAATAAATAAATGTAGATTTCTGCATTTAATCAATACTTGAGGACTTTTATACTAATAATCGTCATTTTCCGAGTAATTTTTGTTATACGGAGATTTAGCAAATGAAATCCCTTACAAGTCTAACTAACAGTTAATTGCCAATAGTCAAATAATGCATTTAAATTCAATTAAAATTGCATTTTAAAAACAAAAAAAACAAAACAAACCTACATAATTTGAAATGATCTTAATTTGCAAGCAATTACGAAAAATTGCTATGCGAAAAGGCTGTCTTTTCGTTTTCTTTTTAAATCAGTAACGTTCACGTGTCATAAACAACGGATGTTTATAAACAAACTAAAAATGGTTCGCTTTCTTTCTTTCAACGTATCAGATTTTACAAGCAAGCTTTCTTGGTAGATGCATACAAAGGAAAAAAGGGGTTTTCAAAATCGACTTGCAAAAATTTTTAGAAATAAAAATACGATTAAAAAACGGAATTTCAAGTGACTGCTAGGGACAATTGTTATTTTATTGTTTGTATTTTTACTGTTGTAGTCGAGGTGAAAACTAAAAATGTACTAAAAATTAATTCTAATTTTTTTGTTTAAGATATGAAGAAAACTAAGGAGAAAATGTCGGTTAATATATTTTTTCATGTAAAATGTAAAAAAAAAAAAAAAAAAAAGAATAAAGTAACGAAATCGCACAATAAAATATATTTGAAGGCATCGTCTGAAAATAGGCAAAGATTTGGAAGAAAAGGAAAACAAGGTGAAGACCAATATAACATTAACAAGGTCTTTTATTCATTTTTTAGTTTGTGCAGGAAATAAATTAGTTTCTAAATTTAAATCGATATGTAAAATTTAAAATTACGGACATTTTTTTTTTTTTTTTACCCTTTTTTTAAAAAAATTTGTTTAAAAAGATTTCAGCGAAGAGAGTCAAGAACCTAAGGTTTCTAGTTTCAGGGTAAAAAGTTTTAGTTCACTTGTGGAAAGCGGCCTTTTTTCTTTAAGACCATTTTGGTCAGTTTATTTAATTATTAACCAAGTCTGAGAGAAAAAAAATGAAAGGTTTTTTTAATTTTTGTTGTTTCAGAGTGGACAAATTAAAACAATTTTTAAAAATTAAATTTTAAAAATTTAGTTTGCAAAAATATAGGAATACGTCGTGTATAATGAGCTAAAGATAAAATATAAATATTAAACAAAAAAAAAATAAATAAATAAATGTAAAAAAAATCATACCTTAGTTGTGAAAATTAAATTTGAATGAGATCGAGTCAGTGTTGCTGGAAGACAAAAACCATAGAAAAATTTTTAAATTCACTTTTTTTTCTCTCACTCTCTCCAAGGTTCACTCAAAGGAATCCAAATATAGTTTGATGAATATATTTTTCCACGGTTTATATGCTTACAAAGCAAAACCCCCAAAAGAATCTACAAGCAGCACCGAAGTAATGAATTGCAGAAAAAAAAGAGGCAACCAGATTGAGCTTTTTATACTCAGTAGATTTGTTATAGATTCCGAGCGAAAGAGAAATAGAGTAGAATATGAAAGGTAGTGGGGAAAGAAAAATTATGAATAATTAGAGAGGGTAAAACAAATGTGTCACAAAGGGAGGAGGAGCGGGAGGAAAAGCGTACAAGATGGGGGGAGAAACAAAAGACTATAGATAAAATAATAAAAAAAAAAGGATGGAGATGAAGGAAAAAGAAGCAGTTTTTAAGAAATATTTTATTTTCTTTGTAATTGTTTTGTAATTATTTCATCACTGATGGATATTTTGTTAGAGATTTTTACAAAGAAAAAGAAATGTTACGTTGAAAAATATTTAAATTTTATCAAGAATTTAAGAACTGTAAAAATAATTTGATAATAACGAAAAACAACCACTATGCTTTTGAATGGAAACGATATTATTATCAATATATATATAATTTCTTATAATTTTGTTTTACGCTTATCCATTTGAGAATCGCGTTGAAAAGGGATTCTCGAGTAGAAACAATGTTTTCATTGGGAAAGTAGAAGAAGACCAATCAGATTCCATTATTCAGATCACATGACCACTGAATTTCTTCAAACATTACCGTCCACAGTTAAAAATATAAACAAAAACCAACATTTAATCACTTCTTAAGAACTTATTGTTGTTATCGCGTTTTTTTAAAATAGAAATAATCTCAAACAAAGCATACATTTTCCCTTTTTTATTTGCTATGCTTTCGGATATATATATTCTTTGTTTATAATTGTAATGTTTAGTCACATGACATCAACATATGGATTTGATTGGTTAAGTTACATGCACATCTCTGGTTTAATGTTGTATTTGTAATTAATTTAAATACCACCAAGTTCTCCCGAGTGCGCTTTAAATTATAATCATTTATATTACTTTTTTGTTAGGATTGTGTCTATAGAGGAAATAAAAAGATGCTAGCTTATGTGACTAATCCTCTCTTAATTGTAGGATTGCTACTACTGATGAAAATCTCTTGCTCCTGTCGACAGCTCTTACACGTGTTACTGTTTAGTGTTAAGTGCTTTTAAGTGTTTTTTTTTAACAGAACTCTTATGAGACCAAAAAAAGAACATCGAACGTCATACAAAAAAGGGGGAAAATCATAATCTGAACATTTTATTTGCTGCTGATAAAAATCTGCCTTTTGTATAAACTGAAAGTCGTACTATTTTTTCTAAACATTGTTATATTATTTTTTAATTTGCGCTTAAAACCGGAGGATTCCAGCATTTCACCTTGGTATGACAAGTCTAGAGAAGCCTTCACCTTGATAAGAAGTACGACTATGCGAACTGTTATGGAAGCGTCTCTCTATCTCATTCATTACTACAGATTTCACTCACTCACTCATTCACTCACTCAGACACACATCTTTCTTTCACTCATATGAGTGAGTCCGAGTATAAGAATATTTTATTTTAAATATTAAAAAAAAAAACTATCAACGTACTTACTTACCTTTGTCTCCTAGTTCCAACTACTGAAACTAGTATAAAAATTTGAGACATTTCTCGATACAGTCAAAAGTCAAAACTGAAAATCTGTGATAAAAAAAAACTCCATAAAAATAAAATCGCATTCAAAATGATTTCTCCTTGGCACTTCTTAAATATACTGGTCCGTTTGTAACAAAATAGGGAAAGTTTTCCAGGGAATCATTTTTGTAGATTAGCATTCATTTAATTATGCAAGGAATTATCAGATTCGAAAAGTATTGACTTTAAATCAAATGACTGACTGATTTAGAAGCGTTTTGTTTCCTGTTTACAAAAAAATAAAAATCAATCCCTGACTTTTTACAGACTTATCTGGATATAGTTTTTTATCTGCACAAATCAAGTTTGAAACTGTGTTTTACGTCATTTAATACCAGTATGTAATTAATTATTAATATAATTTTGAATTTTTAAAAGTTTTTTTTTTAACTTTGATTTTAAAATCTTTTAATTTAAAAATATCCTTTTTTGTTCTTTATTAAAAAAAAATCTTCTTTTAAAAATAGTTTGTTTTCGTAAGCACAATAGCTAAGTTCAGCTAATTCTGTGAAAAAATAGTCAAGAATGGATTTTTTAAACCATTTCGATATTATAAACAGGACCCTATTCTAAAATTCTAAAATTAAAAATCAATATTTTTTTCATTCTGACAAATGTCACGTCTTGTGGAAGGTTTTGTGACCTTGTATCCTATCGGCAGTCTTACATTAAAAAAAAAAAGAGAAACAACTAGAAGAAAAAGCTTAACCTTCCAGTACCAGTGATTGTTAAAACTGATTCAGGATGTAAGAAAGGACTCAAAACTGGAAAAACAACATTCTGCGGCTCATGCTGGGGGGGATGATTATCCTCTCACAGTTGCGTCTCTGTCTTTGGCCAGAGTGCGACTCAGTTGTAACTCTCTCTGTGGACAGAGACGCAGCTGGGGAAAATGTGAGGTGCTCGATCCCGGGGAACAGCTGATCGAGGCTGCACCACCCGCCAAGCCAGTGCAACTGACGGTTGCTGGGGCTGAGCAATTTTTGTACTCACGTTAAGCCCGACCCTGTGTAATATCACGTCTCAGGTGGGAGACTGGGGTAAATAACCATTCCTCGGACAAAATGACTAGGATCAAAACAAAAAAAATCACAATTGTACATATCAAACATTTTATACCATAGGTTTTTTCTAAGTAAGATTCCTGCGAATATGTGATATTTTGGTAAACGATGCTTTGGGTGAAGAAGGATACGTTCTTATGGTGAATTGTAAGAATGAATGGGTCGTGAATCAGATTAGCTAGGTTTAGAATAATCAGTGACAACCAGCCTTTCTCAACTTCCCCTACGGTCTTGCGCCACAAACATGTATTTCATGTTAAATAAAGACTAGGATCAAAATGTAGTATCTGTTCCAGCAGCAGACAGTTGGTCCACGGCTCCTGCCATCAGCAGCAGTTCCAGCCAGCCAGTCATCAGCAGCAGCCGCATCTCCATCTCGCCATCTGCCGCCGTTCCATCCAGCTATCAGCAACGAAGTGCGATAAACAGTAACACGTTTCAACAAATACAAAACTCTCCTTTTCAGAACAACAATTCTTAACGGCTACAAAATTGTCCTTTTCAGAATAACAATTCTCAAAGTCCACAAAATTGTCCTTTTCAGGCCAACATTCATCAACGATTATAAAACTGTCCTTTTCATAACAACACTCATCAACGACTGCAAAACTGCCTTTTCAGAACAACACTCATCAACGACTGCAAAACTGCCTTTTCAGGATAACATTTTTCAGCGGTTACAAAACTGTCCTTTTCAGGACAATAATGCTCAACGGCTGCAAAACTGTCCTTTTCAGGACAACGCTTATCAACGACTACAAGACTGCTCTTTTCAGCTGGTAGCTATCTTCTACGTACCGTGTTTCGTCTAAACAAAGAAAAGGTGATTATCTTAAGAGGCCTTTGAGGCCTATTCCCGTTGATGGGAATAGTTCAGTTGCGATTTAAAGCACAACGGAGGCGGCTGCGATAGCCAGTTGCGCTTTGGCAGAGGAAGAACATGAAAGATATCACAAAGGCTGTATCTTGCCCCCTTTGGCGATGTTACGATGAGGCCTTTTTATTCGTTCCGAAACACACTGCTTGCCCTTTTTAGGTGTTTTCAGTTTCTCTGTGAGGGACAATTTTTCACACACACGCGCGCACGCGCACGCGCGCACACACACATTCACAACACACACAACACATACACACCACAATATACACACACACACACACACACACACACACACACACACACACACACATATATATATATATATATATATATATATATATATATATATATATATATATATATATATATATATATAATGTTTATTTTAATAGCTATACTCGCTTGGTATTAAAAAAAATCCCGGATAATACAATTTGCAAACAAACTAACATCTGGAGAAAAAACTTTGAAATAAAAAGACTAAAAACATCCGATCAGGTCGGATAAATTCGTAATGCCTAGCCAAAAGGAAAAAAAAAACAATCGAGTAAAATAAGAAAAAACGTAAAGTGCTCAATACACTAAGTAGAGCAGAGAATAAGGCATCCTAGTGAGCCTGAAACTACCTACCTAGGTTTCACCTAAATGGATCTTCACGGTGAACTGGCAGAAGAGGATATGACGAAGGAATATACTTATTGGTAAAGACGAACACTAAAAACTAAATTTAGTATAAAACCACACGATGTTAAAAAAGAAAGCAATGGAAAAAAAAAATTAATTACTATTCTTTTATTCATGTTTACGCCCGTTAAGGATTTCTGATCTTTGGTTAAGTAACATCTTCGGTTTATTTACACACGCGCGCGCGCGCCTATACACACACACACACATATATGTATGTGTGTGTGTAGCATTTTGTATAACATTTACTTTAGTGATGTTATTAATTAATTGATTAATTTGTTTTCATGGCTTATCAACCTTTTGCAGGTTATTTAAAGCCAGAAAACATTTTTAGATTGAAAGATTTTTTGGGAGATAATCATAATTAACTGATCGAGTCCTACTAATTAATTCATAACTGGGAAGGAGAAGATGTGGAAGGGAATATAACAAACCCGACAGGAATTGGAACTCGGTTTTTCGATTTAAAATTCCGAGCCATTATCCATTACACCATCCAC
Organism: Acanthosepion esculentum; assembly: GCA_964036315.1. NCBI lineage: Eukaryota > Metazoa > Mollusca > Cephalopoda > Sepiida > Sepiidae > Acanthosepion > Acanthosepion esculentum. The sequence continues at coordinate 52,222,311 of OZ038481.1, forward strand.
ACATCCAACCTCACAACACATGGTATTCCCAAGCGGTCTTCAGTGATGTATATAGAACATTTCCATGCGTAACTCGTTTTTGGTATTCATTTCTATAGGTAAGTTTTAGTATTCTTTCAGTTGCATTAAGGTGTTAGTATATCACGGATAAACTAATGCCTATAGTGGACCTTGGAGAGTGGAGAAGACTAATATATATATATATATATATATATATATATATATATATATATATATATATAGTAGTGGACTCTCCTATCGTCAATGATAAATGAGGGTCAGCATTGGATGGTGCCTTTTGTTTTACACTTATGCCTGATAGCAGTGGAGAAAATCAGGTAAGGGAAAGACATATTTCATTTGTGCTTTCTTAAGTGCGATACTAGCCCAGCCTTGCTGCGGGCGACAAAGTCATACTGACAGATGAAATTTGTTAAAGCAGGATTTTGATGGCTTGATGAAGCTGATCACGGTGCTTCAGTCTACTGTCCTCAAAAGCACTTTAATTTAATGAAACATGTCTTACGCCACTCCTTTCGGATAATGATTGGGCTTCCCAGGTTTTCACATCAAAGTTGAGACATTTCACGTTGTCTTCCAATTTGTCTTTGTAGCGTATGAGTGGACGTCCAACTCAGTGCTTGGAGTTTGGTAGTTGTCCATACAGCACCTTCTTTGGAAGCCTATTCTCATCCATTCTCACAACATCACCAGCCCTAAATTTTACCTTTGCTAGAATGGTTTCAGCGCCTGTGATGTTACATTTCTTCAGTATTGCACTATTCTTGACCCTGTCATCCCATTTTATATCATATATGTCACGAAGACAGCGCATGTGAAAGGCGTTAAGTTGATTTATGTGCTTGCGGTACAGGGTCCAAGTTTCAGCACCATAAAGAAGGGTTGAGAGAAGGACTGGTCTGTATATGTCGATCTTTACTTTGAGAGACACGTCTTTGGTGTTCCATAACCTATGTCTAAGTTTACCGAATGCTGTGCTGGCTTTGGCTATTCTGGGTCTGGCCATTTTTCATCAGGATCCAAGATATGTGAACGCCTCGACAGTTTTTAATGCTGTACCATCAATGAATACGGAAGGATTTGTGAGAGATTGATTGCCTGATACTGGCTGGTACATTAGCTCAGTCTTCTTTATGTTGATAGTGAGTCCAAATGCTTTCACTGTTTCAGAGAATTTATCAAGGATAATTTGAATAACTTCTAGACTGTGTGCTAATAGAGCAGCAGCATTTGCAAAGAGAAGATCGCGTACCACCTGCAGACCAAGTTTCGATTGTGCTTTAAAACGTTGCTGATTGTATAGATCTCCACTTGTTCTGAATTCAACACTGACTCCTTCAATTATGTCAGAGAATGCTTTTTCAATATATATATTGTTTGGGCTTCCTACAGGCCAAGCATTTTATCATTCAGATTGAGTGTCATTCATTTCTATCACTGTTGCTCGAACTACAATTCTGTGCATGGCTAACATGAATGATAATGGAAGGTCAACTCTTACAGTATACGTTTTTGTCAGTAATTTGGTTGACTTTCCCATGCATTCTAAATTATAAGTTAAGAGCTCACACAGAGTGTACAATGTTCCTTTAGGAGACATAACACGACCTTCTTTTTAATCGTCCCCCTCACACGCTACTTGTGTTTTTATATGTGCTTTAATTCTTCTGTGTGGGACAATTTGTGATATATATATATATATATATATATATATATATATATATATATATATATATATATATATATATATATATATAAAGGGTGTTTCATTGACGGATTATATATAAAGGAGTTTCATTAAGACGGATCAAAGTCAGCAGTAATTAAATCGGTGTTATTGGTGAAAAATTATTTATTTTTCTATTGGATCATGTTACTTAAGTCATGCCAATTATGTGAAAAATAATATTGCCCAAATGTCCGCCAAATTAGAAAGAAAAAGAAAAAAACATATATATATATATATATATATATATATATATATATATATATATATCACATTAAAAAAAAAAACTAAAAGATAACATACACTTTACACACACATACCCTTCCCAGCAACCGATAAAACTGTCAAAATGTCTAAGGTGGAAATTCTGAGACGCAGGTATGTCCCAGCTACAACCTTGAACGAGGCTGTTTAACCAATACAAGGACTGACCAAAATTAACGATAAAAAACAAATGAAAACTACAGAACTTTCTTCATAGACAATCATTCACTCCTGTAGTTCCCACTGCTACTAACATTCAGGAATTTTTTCCTGATCATGGCCATATGCTGGCCGAAACTAGTCGAGGAACCTAATTGAAATAAAACAAAAAATATTAATATACAATCCAGTGTGTCTGATAATTTTTAATTTTTTAATATTTTTTTACTGTTCAAAATACACACACACACACGCGCGCGCGCGCACACACACACACACACACACACACACACACATATATATATATATATATATATATATATATATATATATATAGTGAGTGTGTGTGTGTGTGCAGACGATTGCGTACTTGTAGCCCACAGCCATAGAGATATGCAAATGATCGTTAACAAATTTTCTCGTGCATCAAAAGTTTTCGTTCTGACCATTAGCATAAAAAAACGGAACTTGTTCATCAGCCTATCTGCAACCATTCCCCAGCTGTTGATCCCACTGTTTATGTTGAGGGAAAAGTCTTGAAAGTCCAAGATATTTCTTTTCTTTTTCCAAACACCTTATTAATATATTCCCGAAATATATTTTCGTTGCGTTTTTTTTTTTAATTTAGAATTCAACATTTATACCTGTGGCTGAATCAAATGCAGTCAACTGAAGAACATCTCTTAGCTTCCCTCATCCGTTGGTCAGAAATGGAGTAACGAAATCGAGGAGGTTGTTTATTTTATTCCGTCGAGTTAGATCGGACATTCATGAGTCTATCGTGCCAAACATCACAGTCCTGCATCAAGTCCGGGAGGTCATTAGAAAGGCATTCTGTGTCATAACATAGCTGATCAATGTAGGTGGTTGCTGGGCCGACAATTTATCTTCGTCCATTGCTAGGTGTCCAGAACAGTAGATCACTCACGAGTTTACTTTTTCTGTAGTAGTAGTAGTAGTAGTAGTTATATATATATATATATATATATATATATATATATATATATATATATATATATATATATATATATATATATACTCGTCTCGAAAAACCTTCGAATTCTTGATTTGCCAATAATCAAATAAATCTCGAAGGAAAAAAAGGTTTAAAAAAAAGAAAGATCCAGGAACATGAAAGTCTGTCGAAAATAATCGCACAAATGCAGGTTCAAAGCCCAAAGAAAAAACCCTGACACGAGTAAACAACTAACTAAAAAGTGCTCGATACAAACGTAGAGCAGACCTAGTCAAACCTAATGAGCCAGACAAACCTACCAAGGTTTCACTTAAGCAGATCGTCAGGGAAAGGTGATCTGCTTAAGTGAAACCTTGATAGGTTTGTCTGGCTCACTAGGTTTGACTATATATATATATATACATATAATATATTTATTTAAACGTTATTTTTAATGGATACTCATATTTGAGTAGACTCTCTGTTTTCATTTATTCATTAAACAGTATATTTATTTATTTACATCTACCTACCCGAATATTCGAGAAATTCTGTTAGAAAAATATGCTCCCTAGGGATGCTCTTCCCAGAAACTGCCGGATGCTCAGGGCGTTGTTGGCAGGTACCTTGTCGTGCTGAAGCAGCTACGATTTGATCCGCCACAACCCATGCATGAGAAAAAATGCAATGGCTGCAGAAAGCTAAGGTTTCAGTCATATACTCCCAAGATATCATGTTAGAATTATAGAAACAATCCGCTTATCTCTCTTTCGCCCAAAGCTCACACAGCACCCGCCGTTACTTTTCAGACAGATCCCGTACATATATATATATATATATATATATATATATATATATATATATATATATATATATATATATATATATATATATATCAAGGGGACGGGGTCAACACCAGCGGCAACAGTCTCGCAATCTTCAGGCTTAAAGATTGCATTCAAGCAATAAACTGTTGCCGTTTGGTGTTGACCTCTGTGCTCACTTTTGTATTTACACGCACTATATCTCTTTTACCCATAAAATTTTAATACCTTAAAAAGTTTATTTTTATCACTCACACACACACACACACACACACACACACACACACACACACACACACACATATATATATATATATATATATATGCAGCCTGTATTCATTCAAGCATGTTTCATTGAATAATACATATATATATATATATATATATATATATATATATATATATATATATATATATATATATATATATATATATAAGCTTATCGGTAAGAGTGGGTAAATGATTGGCGATAGTTCCTTTAAAGCCGCCGGTAGCCAAAGCGGAATTCTTCTGAAGTGAGCGCGTTTACTGACATTTGGATTGTCGACTTTACTTGTATTTCTTTCTGGAAGCTCCGATTTTCGGACTTTTGAACAACAAAACAGAACGATTTGATTGGTCCATTATTCTTCCTCTTTGTCACGTGATATGGTTATCTACCACGTCCGCACGGAACGGATTCTGATTTTGAAATTTACAAACTCAAGGGCACGAGCGTTAGTTCCTGCAAGTGTACAGGTGAATAGCTCACAGTGTCATTATATTTGAATAAGAACATTTTTAATTTAGGTACCTCCATGAGATCGCTAAAAAAGAGCATGATGAAAAAGATGCCAAACTTGACGGAAACAAAATTTTATCGTCTAAATGTTTATGTTATTATTAAGAGGAAAGATCAAAGTATTTTGGGGGTATTTTTTTTAACATTTTTTAATCGTTCCTAGCACGTCCGAAATTTTCGTTAAAAATCTTGTCCTTTTTGATAATCAATCATGTCAAATATTTTTTTCCATTTTATAAAAATATGAAAATCTCAGTTTGGAATTCTTTTAAAAATCAATTATAATTTTTTCAAAACTTATTTTAAGAAAATCAGAAATTATAATGCTTATTTAAAATATTTTGAAACAAGCATTATTTAGTTTCTGCTCCGAAAAGGTGTAGTTTGAAAATAAAACAAAGCAGGTCATAACATTTCGAGTCACTTGACAGGTGTTGAATGACGTATTGACAGATTACGCGAGGATAATTTATTCTACGGAAGGAGAGAAGTGAAATTATTTAGATTTAAGTGAACAAATTATTTACCTCGTTATTTTTAAGGAAAACTTTCAGCGCTCTAATTTTTTTGTTGTACTTAGCTTTCACCTTTACGTTTACGATGCTTTATGGAAAATATATTATAAAGAATTAAAATAAGACTGTTGAGAGTGAGATTAAATTTCATAAGAAACGTATCTAATTAATCTATAGGTACCTTTCTTATGAAATTTTATCAAGAGTGTACATAACATTATAGTATTTTATGTACATTTATTACATTTTACTGTGTTATTTGCATTTCCATTCATTTTATTATTAATTTTGATATTTCATTTATGGAAAAATGTCATAACTGAGATTAATATAAAAATAAGATCATATAAATTTCATAAGATGACACTAATACTTTTAGGTACCCTTCTCAGTTGAAATTGAAAAATCAAATTAACTTCTCCACACGTGTTTCGCAAAAGTAAAGGCTTTAACAGCGGAGAACAATGCTTAACTCAAATAATGCAACTTAATTGTATTCTGGTTGGTCTTCCGTATTTTATAATTACAGCCCGATTATAAACACAAAATTACATTTCTTAATTACTGCGGATCATCTGATTAGTCAAAACGATGCAATTTACAACGCGCTAAAATAAGATCTATCTCATAAGGACATTTACGAAACTGAATGCGGCTTTTAACTAATTTCATAATATTTTAACAACTTAAATGTAAAAATCTATTATAATTAAAAAACAAAAAATAATTGTATTAAAAATTCATTTTTCATCGAAAAATTTCTTTGCTTTCAGAAAATATTGTCCATATTCATAAAAACAACTAAAAGCAAATAAAGGCATTTGAAATTAAATAATATCTTTGTTTTATTGAGTTTTGTATGTTACAATTCAGAGCTTATATTCAGGTAGGCGGGGTCCAATTAAAAAAAAAATACATGATTTGCTTTCCTCAAAGCCTTCTGCTTTTAACTAATATAATCACTAAACTGAATTTCTAGAGTTTTCATAAAATTAGTTAGGGGGGGGTAATAAATATAAAAAGCATATTTTTTCCATGACTTTAAAAAAAGAAAACATTTATAATAATTTCCATCATTTCTGAATAGTTTCATTAACATCCGACAATTATTTTTATTTTTGAAAGATTTCCTAAATTAATGTCTGTCATACAAAAAAAAAAAGTGCTGAAAATTTCTTATTTTACTAGTTCTCATGGAGGTACCTATTGTAATTGTAGTGTTCACCAAAATAGAATTACCAAGGCATTGATATTAAAATCTTTATTGTACCTTCTTCCTTGTCGTTTGCATTGTTTTGTATACGCTGGCATTTTTCTTGTGATGTTATTTGATTAATCTTGATTGTAAACTTGATCCTTTCCCCACAACTAACATTGAGCCTTATTTTAGAAAAAAAAATAAGTTACTAGTTCAGAAATTTATTATCCACTTTACCGGGTGCACACGCCACCAAATTTGTGCACCTCTAATATTTAGTAACATTTTATTTTATTTTAATAAAGTTTTTTGGCTTTATATCTCACTGAGTATCTCGCGTCATTTTTTACAGTGCGCCTTGTTGTCGCTTGATCTCCATTCTCCTAATCTCATTTTACTACCCCCCCCCCAACAAAATATACATCAATAGTTTTTTTTTCCTAAATTTTCATAATATGGAGAAAAATGAATAAAGGAATTCTGGTATTTTTGCTTTTGTGTTAGTTGATTTTCATTGGTTAATCAAATTTCACGTGCAATCGTTTTTTGTTGAACAAAAGTTGTTTATAGCAAAGCAAAGTTTTTAAACGAACTTAGATATCTGTGTAGCGGGCCCCTAAACGACGAGGTTCCCATTATTGTAGCGGTGAACGTCGGCGTCACCAAATATGTTGTGGACGTGCATGTTGCGGGTCCCGCAACAATTATTTTGTCTAGGAAAGGTGTGGAAAGGGTCATGCCATTATGCTGGAGGTCGCCATCCAATGTGATTGTCACAATGCAATTTATATTTGACGTAAAATAGCACATGGTATAAAATACAAGACAGAACGTACGGTTGAAAACATAACAATTGAATTTATTAGTGTTTGATGTACATGCAATTAAGCTGAAAGGTTTGATAGAGTTATGTCTCTTAGATTTGGAAATATTTGTACCTGAGCTCATAAAGATTAGATTAACTATTAAACTGTAGTTTATAAGAATGAGTATGTTGCATGTTAGAGTTTGTCTATTGGACAAGTTGGTAAGAGTTCAGAATTGTATTTGCGTGATTGTTGTAAAGTTCTTTTACGTCTGACTTCATTAGTCAAGACGGGAGTTCTTTAAGGGTCACATTTTGGCAGCAGAGATGAAATGCACGAGTGAGTAAAGAGAGCGAGAATTACTCGTGTTTGGGTTTTATAGTATGTTGTATCACGTGCCAGGATCAACCTTAGAAGGCGCGAAAACAGACTTGTCGCGTGCAGGCGATTTGATTGGTCGGAATTGACCAATCAGCGAGCTGGATTGGAGGAGATTAACCAATGAATGCTCGTTGTATAATTTATGTATGATGGTGGTGGTGATACCACATCTGTTTCGGGGATAATGAATTCCACGGGATGTGTTCAAAGAATTGAACTACTTGTAGTCTGCCTGTGTAGGCTGTGGCTTGTGTTTGAATGAGGTGTATCGGGTTATCTCCTCTTCGTTTCGTAACCCTTTCAACAGGGGTCTCTCTCTCCCGGGAGTATAAATACGGGCTGACCTTTCGCCTCTTTCTCTTTCCACGGCTCTTCCCACGGCTTCGCACACGTGCGGCCAAAACTGCCTCTCCTGGGGACAACAACCTCGCACGTGGTGCGAGGTACTGAAAAACTTTCTCTAACATATCCAATATGTGAACTCTCACACACAACCAGCGTTTCCCATGTTCAGGGAACACGCTAAAAACAAAATTCACCCGTACGGACATTTCAATTCAACACACACACAATAACTTTCCATACAGACACTGTAACTTGTTATTCATGTTTTAAATGATGTATTTGTAACTCGTGTTTTAATCTATTTGTAATTCACGTATTAATATATATTTGTTTTGTACATATATATCGGTTCGTTTGTTTTCTTTTGCTTTCATTGGACTCCATTAAAGTCCAACATTTTTATGTAGCTGGACCGGCCATCTTCTCTTCTTCCATTCACACACCGCATGGTCCACACAACAGGTGTATTTGTGTGGTCCTTATTAGGATGATACAAAAAAAGCTAACGTAGTAGAGACCCGCGAGTGAATCGGTTTGCCAGGTTAATTTTTTAACCATTTCAGGAGGAACCCCAATGAATACTTATGCTGTTATTTGCGTAGTATTACTTAACTTTTTATGCAGCTCAGTGTTGGGTTTCAGGCCCTGACTAAAATTACTACAGGTAGCGCTATTTTCTCCACTCTCCAAGGCTCATATTAGGCATTAGTATATCTGTGATATGCTAACACTTTTCATGGTGTAGTTTATTGATGTTGTTAACAAGTATTTTCTTGTATTGTGAAGGTGGACAGAATGAGTTTTTAAATGTTGTGCAATAATACTTGCATATCACAAAGTGTAAGACATCTTGATAATGTTGTCAAACCAGCATATGTACTTACTTTTTGACTCAAGGGTCTCTTTGAGCATCAATTAATTCTTACTGGGGAAAAGGAGTTAATCATCTTCATGCCAAAAGAGAGATAGTTCGTGGGATTACCATCCACTTGGTTTACCAAATTTCCGTTGGATGACACTGTTTGTTCCTTTTTTTATTCTTCATTCAGCGTGTTGTAGAAGTAACACAAGCATGGGATGTGTTTTATTTTATTTTTTTTATATCGATTATATTTTTAAAATATTTTAAAATGTTTATTTATATTCTTTTATTACTTTGTTTAATATTATTTTTTTTGTATTTTTTGTTACATTTTTATATTTTTACATATTTTTAAAATATTTAAAAAATATTCTTATTTTATTTCTGAATATTTTTATTTTATTTTTACTGTATTTCAGGAAGATTTTTAATCACAGACATAAATCATGACGTAATCGAAGTAATTTTGAATAAATTGAGAATACTTGGCAGACTAATGTGATACGCTAACAGAAAAAATGATATTTTCTTTGAGAAAATACTGATCTAATAATGTAATTCTTTTGAATATAAAAAAAAAAACAACTTTCTCCTGATAGAGCTTATTCTGTGCAGAAGGGGAAACGTAAAAATTATGCTTGAATTTCTCTCTCTGGATTGTAAAAAATAATAATAAATGCAAATTAAATATTATTCTTTGTTATTTTATACTCTATGTGTAAACATAATTCACTATTCAAGGGAAGTAACTCAACAAAGTATTACTCAATTTTTACTACCCTTGAGTATCACAGTTGTTATCGTTCTTGTTTGATTTTTTTTAACATAGCATCACGTAATTTTTCAGAAATGATTCTTAGAAAAAAGCTGCGAAACTTTCCCATTACGTTTTGAATACAGAGGGAATAAGAGTGATTCAACACCGTGAGAGTAATATGTTTTAACTGTAAAAGTCTGATTTAATGATAAAACTATATTTGCTAAAACTAAAAGTGCATTTAGATTTAGGTATCGTATCCCAACAGTACTCAGCTTACAGCCGATGAAATTCTTAAAACACTAAAAAATGCATATATTCAACTCGCCGTGTTATTTCATTCAATATCTCCATAAAAGCATAATGCATACCAAATAAAAGCCTATTTCATGAACTTTGTTTCTATTTTATTTATTTTTATATGTATTACAGTGTGCGATGAACATTACAGTTTGAAAATAGACATTTTGGTGATTTTGCAAAATTTTTTGGACAATTTTTTTCACTGACGGCAGTTTAGACGTCCTCAAATTTTGTAATATGTGCACTCCGCAGGGTTTATTACAATTTTGGTAACACATTAGTTTGAAAGTTAACATTCTAAGCTTCATTTTCATATATTTTATATTTTTTAATTTTAATAAGAAGTTTGTAAACAATTCAAATAAAAAGTTTGATCGTAAAATTCAAATTCTTCTTTTAAAAATAATAACACATAAAATATATCATTAAAACGCTCATTTAATAATCTATGAATCTAAATAAAAAAAATGAAACGATAGCTCCATTTTGCGCGTGTACGATTATGTGTAACCATGTGCGACTCGCTTGGCCATCATTTCAACTCCACGCGAGACTCAATCATGGATACACAGTGTCAACACGGACACAAAAGAATCGACCAGCATGTTTTCTATGGACCAAATTTTCAAGGAAATTACTAAGAATTTGTTTTAAATATTAATTTTCTATGATATGTAAAATGTAAATGGGATTTAAAAACCATTTTCGTCATAGCAAATATGAAAAAAAATCGATTTGTTTACCTTACGCTCAGATTCAAATCACGAAATAAAAAACATAGGACTTATCGATCGAAAAATGTTCACATTCAAAGAATGAGATAAAAAAACATTCTACAAAAAATTCTAGAATGTTTTTTATGTTTTTGCAGTATTCTCACAATAATTATCAGCATTTCAGTTTATCTAGAGACAAATTTATGATTTAATATTCATTTTCCTAATTTATTATTATTTCTCAGTAATATTTATTTCATACGGATTATTAGTAATCATTAGTGGGTATTGCTTAGCGTGTGTTAAGCTTCTCTCTCTCTACAGTCCAGAATTGTACATGTCGAGTCAGGACTGTACTTGTTCAGCATCTGCTCCATATATATTCTAATTTGTTGATGTTAGGTAATTTTAACCATGATGAATGGAAAGAGCACCCCCAGAAATGGCTAGATATGAAATTTGGTGTTTCTAGTGTAAGAAGTATTCATTTTATGACACAATTCAAGCAAGTCTGAAATCGGCCTTTCAAATACCTTGACAAAAGGTTAAAAAGCAATTTTTTTCAAATTTGAAGTGGAATAATCCAAAATATATCCATTCTATCCCCCCCCCCCAAATAGTTACTGGTATTGTCATAATGTGATATTTAAGATTTGGGATTAATGTGCGTCTTATTTCCAGTTATATGAAATGTCAAACCTCAGGTTATGAGTTGTTTGTACGTCGTTGCAGAAATTTTGATTTATAAAATTTTCATATTCAGACTGAATTTATTTAAGAAATATGCAGTGATACTATCTGTAATTTTATTATTACTTTCTTTGTTATGTACTTAACAAAGTAGTATAATTTTAACTGTTGTTCTTAATTGCTTTTTAAAATATAAGAGCCCAAATATGGTATTTTGTCCTAATTCATAATAGCCAAAAAATAAGTCGAGCACATGTGTAAAAATAAAAATAAATCTGCCAGAATTAAACGGTTTGAGATATTTTGATGAAATAAAAACTGCTAAGTTTTTTTAATCATGTAGATTAAGAAGATGCAATCAGATAACACCTAGTACCTGTTTGAAATTTTCATCTGTGATACCTATTTAGATTTATCATTTAACAAGGCAAAATAAAATGCATTTATTAATAATGCAAAAGAATCCTTACAAACTCCATCAGTCTTTTTCGGATTAATGAAAAAAACAATATTCATTACTATAGGTTCTATATATGCTAATATGTTCTGAGTTCTATAGTAAGAAACACATTTAGGTTCTGACCACCAAAAACAGAAGTGTTAAAATGATAAATTTAAGTTACATGAGCTTGCAGAGATAAAGCAGACACTGTTGTAATGGACTGGTGGGTAGATGGACCAATACTATTTATATTATTATACTTTCAACGTACAGGATTCAAGTAAACAACAAAACTCCAAATGTGAATCAACAAGTATATATTGAAATAACATACAAGGACAAAACATGCAATAAAATTGTATTCAGTGTATAGATTAAGGGAAAGAAGTTGCTCCAATTTAATTGTATTTTGATTTGTAATTGATAGTCCGAAGAAAGTTCTCTTGAGAGAAAATGTTCAGGAATCAATATTAGAACAAGATCTGTTTGTTAGAATAGATAACACAAGGATACAATTGATCAAAAAGTGTGTTGTATTAGAGAAATTAACAGAGTCCTGGTTGATTGAGTTTGGCTAAATCACAGAGAGAAATATAGGTTTATTACAAAATTCTGTGTCTGTGTGTACGTTTGCAATGTTGTGAGCAAGATCGTAGATTTGTGTAGACAGGCGAATTTTACTGGACCTTACTGGCGTCTTGTGAAAAAGTTGCCTCTTTTAAGGAAAAAGGAGAGGCTCCCACAGAAGCGCGGGAAAAGTTAATCTTGCATTAAAAATATGTGATTGGTTAAAAATTAACCAATCACTACATTCGTACTAACGAAACAGGCAAGCAAGCTCAAAATCGAAGAATTCAAAGAAAACGACTGCGATAGCTAAATTGTCCTATAGAAAGGTAGTATTGATTTATTAGCCAATCGCAGACTAATAAAATGTGGGCGTGGAAAAACATAGCAATCGCTACACTGTGATGGGCTCTTGCTTAATTTGTAAATTTGTAAATTTCATATACGTCCGAACTCATGAAAGGGTTTCTCTCCAAATTTGAGGCGCAGCAAGTCAGCATATTTGGAGGCCACCAGTATGTTATATAAGAAGAAGCTTGAAATTGATTTTTGGAGTTGACATAAAATTCCTACAGGAATTCAAGTTGCTCTAGTCCATAAGGAAAATGATGCAGAAGAATTTAGACTATCCATTGGTGCTGATAAAAATTGAAAACACCTGGTTGCTCCCATCTCAAAGACAAGTCTTCGGTTGGTGTGGTTAAGCTAACTAAATCTTTATTGTTACCACAAAAACATAAACCAGAAAAGTGCAGAAAAGTGTGCCAAATTTCTCTTTGGAGACTATACAAAGATATATTTCTCCTTTTCTTCACTTTATGTAATTTTCCTTTCTGGTGACCTTGTAAATGCTGGTTGTGTTGAAAAGATTGCCTGTTGAATAGCATTTAACAATTATACATTTTTGAATTAAGGAAAAACAATGGAAAACCGATTTTTGTTTCAACGATAAAATATATATTAAAATCAACAAATACAAAACATTTTTTTGTAATGGGTGAAACAATAAGAAAGGAGAAGTAGTTTCCCTTTATCTGTTAGCTGAAAGATTAAATGTAATAAAACAAGTTTTCTGAATAAGAATGTTCAAAGTTCTGTATTAGATAGAATGATGTTTTCAGAAGAACATGTAGTCATTCAGTTGTGGATTATATATAATTAACACAGCTGTTGCAACTTGGCTTGTTACATAGAACTGATGATGAATGATATTTAAGTTCTGTGTGTGTGCAGTGAGTAGAATGAATAGTCTGTGTAGACGCGTGTGAGTTGCTGAGTTCTACTGAGTTCTGCTTCTACTGTCTATTTTTGGAACGAATCCTGGTTTATATTACTATCGGTAGGCTCCCAGGACAACACAAAAAATATCTGATTGGATGAAAAATTACCCAATCGGTGATTTTATAACAAAAGCATGTTTGTGAATTAACAGTAGGGAAAATTCAGTGTGGTGAATGCGATCAGTAAATTGTCCTGTGATAGTTAGTATTTATTATTTGACCAATCACAGTTGAGAAAAATGTAGGCGTGGCAAACATAGTAGTAATCACTACAACCTTGTAGTGGTTCTAGGAAGACTGCGTGAATATTTAAAATTGTGCTGCAAATAAAATATGCAATATCCACAAATATAAATTATAAGAAATGGCCAAATGGTAATGATATTCACTCACGACAAAAAATACATGTTTGAAACAACTGATTAAATCTTATATACACAATTTACAATTTCTTTGTTTGTAATGATGTGTGCAAAAGTATATTTTAGAGAAAAAGTTCTTTGCTGTTTCGGTAATGTTCAATGTGTAAAAGTTGTCTGCATTTGATTAAAAGGTTGAAGACAAAAGATTTTTCTATGAAAGATATTGAGTGAAAAAGTTTGTTGTGTAAATTTTTCTAATCTCTCATAAAGAAAGTTTGTTTCTTTGGCGGCACATAATTTCCGTGTGTATCTTTCGCGTGTGTGAGTCTTAAATGTGACGAAAGTTTGTTTACTATTTCTATTTATAGTTTTCTTAACAACGAAATCAGCTCCAACGGGCTTGGTAGCTGTTGAGAAATGCGTGGGCGAATATTGTATTTTTTTAATTTTTTAGCCAATAGGATTTCTTGAAACATTTAAATTAAGGGATGAATTTAAGAAAGATTTTTTTGACAGTGGAGCCTAGTTTTGCACAAATTTTAACTGTTTTGTTATGGAAATTTCTCGAAGCTTATTTTTTATTTAACAACCAATGAAATTCAAGAAAATGTTTGAAATTGAAATGAGGGTTACTAAAACCTTCTTATGCAGCAACATAATTTCTATTGTAAAAAGGCATGTTTCATTTTCATTGTTAATTTATATGTTATTGGCCATCATGAGGCACACAAAGCACTAAATTTGTGTAATTCTTTTATTTGTGTAATAATTTACTATTAACTATTTTAAAAAAATCCTGTAGTGTTTGGAATTCATTTTTTCTTGCATAACCACACACTATGCCAAATTTTATTATGCAATTAAATGTCTCCACAGTAAAATTGGTATTAATAAATAATGTTGCTAAAGTTTCCAGGCTATACTTGTGATAAATAAACTATGTGAATTTCAACTCTTTTTATAAGAAATATTTACAATAACTTTGTCATTTGTCATATTGTAAAGAAACTTGTATAATAATATTGTTACTGATGCTTATTTTTATTTTCAGTTATATAAATATTGACCAGAAAAATACAACCTTAAAAGAGAAACTATATATATATATATATATATATATATATATATATATATATATATATATATATATATATATATATATATATATATATATATATATATATATATATATACTAATAGTAATATTCGGTTGATAAAAAACCTTGGATAGCACAACTTGCAAGTATATCAAAACAAATTGGTACACGAGGAAAAAATTGGAAAAAAAGAAAGGACTAGAAACATCCGAACAAGGCGAAACAAATCGTCCAGTGCTTTAAGTTTTTAGTCCAAAGAAAAAACCCAAGTGAGTAATGAGGCTAAAATGTAGAGTGCCAGATTACCCTGAAGATTCGTTTAGGTGAAACCTAGGTAGGTTGTTTCTGGCTCTTTAGGATTTATTTTATTTTGTATATATATATATATATATATATATATATATATATATATATATATATATATATATATATATATATATATATATGTTCAATAAATTAAGAAAAGTTCAAGTTACTTATCTGGTTAGCCGACTCAAAAGTTTCACATCAAAATGCTCATCAAGGCCAGATATTTGATAAATCAATTATTTATCAAACATTGATTCATTATTATTATTAGATTTATCAAATAGCTTGCCCTGTTCAGCTCTTTATGGCTTGAGCATGCAATAATATTAATGGAGAAGTGATAATTTTATTGAAATTTTCGTGAGAGTTAGGGCTAAATATAAAAAATGCAATGAACCCTGTTTATTCTGCGTTTTTGAAATGATAAAAGATCACTGGAAAACTAGACAAAGGATCACTAAATTATAATAGTAATGGTAAAATTAACCATTTTCTTATAAGGAAACATTCAGCATTCATTGAGTGAACAGTTAGTGTTATTGTTAGTAGAAATTTATAAAACCCTTTTATTAAAATAATTTCTCAAGAAAATAGATTTCTCAAGTTCTCTTATCACTCTTTCCAGTCCTGATGAAGGCTCTCTTCTTAATCTTTTGTTTGAAGTGGTGTGGAGAGTCAAAATCTTGATTATATCATTATTTTCTCTTTGGACTACATGTGTTATCCATTTTACTTGTTGCTGGTGTTGATTCTCTTCAAGTGATGTGGTTTCTGTTTTCTTTTGTTAAATTTCTTTGTGATTCTGTAGTGTCAGTCAATGAGATTTGGTGAAGGCTATGGGCCCATTCATGCAAAGCATCATTGATCTGAGAAACCGGTTGTATACAGCTGATAGTTGAGACATTTCTGAATGAGTTGGATGCCATTCGTGGCATCTATATGGGAGTCTATATCTGATGAGGCTATTTAAGAACATGTCAGTCAGTTATGTGCTATGCATGATACACGCTTAGGCGATCATGTATCTTTTGATACATGACTGCCAAGGCAGATTTTTTCCTGCAGTAGGTTTTTAGCATCCCGATACCACTTTCTTATCAATGTTGAATTTTGTACAAATCTGTGCAAAAAGTGGATCAAAGAGTTTACCCAGCTTCATACATATTTTCAGGAAATCTCAACTTTTAATTGGTCAATAAACACACAAGTGGGTGTTTCAATCCACCCACGTACAAGTCTTTTTCCAGCGTGTGACCAAGTCCCCGCTCTTTTTCCAGGAGACTGTCACATGGTTACATTAATTATAAATATCACACCCAAGTTCGTTCTTTCTTTTTTCTTTCATTCGCCTACAAAAGCGTAACCTTAAAGGATTCGGCTCTTGACCATGTGCAATCAGACACTTGTGAAAAGATATTTACACATGCACACATGCACGTACGTACACAATTTTCCAAACTACGTTACAAACATACGAAACATTTCCAAACAAGCAACAAGAACTTTTCTCTTTAAAAATACGTTGATGAAATTTTCACACACTTCTTTACAAAACAAGATTGTAATATTCTGCATATAAATATTTATATGTTGTTACCAAAGTTATCCTTTTGTCGTAATTGAATATCGTTATCATTTGATATTTTATTTAAATTTATGTTTGTGGATATTGCATGTTTCATTTTCAGCAAAACATTTAAAACATTCACACAACCTTCTTAGATACACTACAGGTTGCCATTTCTTTCTGCGGTAGACCAGTTGCCATCCAAGGCTATAGAATCCGGTCTGTCCTGCTATTTACCCATAGCTGCCGGAGAAGAAGAAGATTCATACCTTTCCCAAGGGTATTAGCACGTAAGTGAATGTAATGGATTCGACTGGAATTCGAACTCGGCTCTCTGATTTCTCAATCCAAGCCGCTATTCATTACATCATCGTTGAGCTTTTTTGGTTAATACTTTGATTCTTGTAGCATTTTTCACAGTTGAAAAAAAAAAACTACCACTGGAGCAACCTATGCTACCTTTAATTTCTTTATGAATGATGCAGTAGGTGTTAAGGGAATAGTTAGAAAAATCATTAAGTAAAAAAGAAAACAGATTTCAGATTGCAAGACAAATAATGCACAGTAAGAACTTAGAAAAACTGATGGATAAGATGTTGGGAGATGTCCTATAAAGAATGTGGATCTGTATAAAAATGTCTCAATGATGCATTTTTAAGAGAAAAGATAGCCTAATAGGCAAGAATGTTGCTGAGTCATTTTTCTGCACGGCAATGACTGTCTTCATGTTGAAAATAAGTAAATACTTATTGAGATGGAACTGAAGATTGCTGAGATGTAAGTTCCACCTGAGCAGATTCTTTCCATGAACTGTTACTCTTACTCTGAAACCCTCTATCACGAGTGGCTCTTGAGCATGTTCATCTTCCTGGTCTCACTTATTTTGCTCTGTGCATCATTTTCTTTCTGTGCTTAATATGTTTCATAAAACCCAAGATAAAAGACTTTGATGACTGAAGAAAGCAATCATGGCAACTGACATGAAATGGAAAGAAATTTATTTTAATCATTTCACCCCCCCCCCCAAGCAAGGCAATAAAGCCACTAAGATGCAGGAGGGTTACTGAGTGTGAAAGAATTCAAGAAAAAGAAAAACATTATTAATGAGCGATAACAATAAAATAATAGAAATTAAGAAGACAGATGATAACGATTGACATTGCATTTAAATTTTTGAAAATCAAATTTGACTGGAAAGCAAGAAGCCAGAAGAGAGTTCCACAAGCGAGAAGTGCAAGAAAAGAAACTGTTAGCTTGATTGACTGATTTGTTTTCTATGACTTATCAACCCTTATCGATCAAAGGTTATTTAAAGCCATAAAATATTTTTAGATTGTTATAGTGTAAAAATCTTTTTGAGATAATAATGGTTTAGTGATATAAGTCAAACTACTTAACACATAGCTGGGGGGAGAAGAGATGGATTCATATCTTTCCCAAGGGTATTTGAGTGTCAGTGAATATAACAAATCCAATCAGAATTGAAACTCTGCTCTCCAATTAATAATTCCGAACCATTATCCACTACACCACCTGCACATCCAAGCTTACAACACCTGGTATTCTCAAGCAGTCATCCATTTAGGTACTGACCAGGCTCAATGTTGCTTAACTTCAGTGATCATATGGAAACTGGTGTTTCAACATGATGTGGCTGTAAGCCTAGAAATTGTTAGCATAGAATTTATGATCATATCTAGCCATTTTAACCATAAAATGATGAGACCTAGCTGCCAATCTAGTACTGCACTTAAAATTCATAGAGAAGAGGAAAGCTCATCAGAACATTTGGAAGAATGGAATCTGTAGAAAACTATGATACATGTCCATCCAGAAAAGTTGAAAAGTCTTTACTCTCCTTACATACAACACATTTTTTATCGCAGCATTGTGCTTTGTGGATATGTGGGTCAGTGCAATGGTTATTAGTGTGAAATGTGGATTTGGTAAATTAAGTTCTAATCTGGGGCAATTCACTTTGCATTAATTACCTTGCGAAAATCAGAAATCTATTTCTTATTTCCCAAGTTAATTTTTTTCTACAGTGAGAATCACCCTTTACAAAACCCGGGAGTCACTCAAGGTAGAGGGTTACAGAGTAGAGCCACAGTTTATACAGATATGTGGGAAAGATAACAGTTAAGCCTCAACTTGAACAGGCTAAGATTGTAGTGCTCAGGAAAGCATCCTGTTGGGAGTCAGTTCCACAGAGCAGTGTTTTGTGGCAAGAAGCTGTTTGATTGGAACTTACATTTCACCAATGGAATATGAATGGAATAAGGGTGGCTTGCTACAATGTGCGCAGCGTGGCAGGTCTTAGCTGTGAAGGCAAGAACTAGTGGAAGTAAGCAATGTAGTTTGTCTGAACACTTTCCATCAAAATAGCAATAGAGCAGTGAGAAGCTTGTGATGTTTCATCTGTGAGAGTGGGATTGTAGCATTTCATCACCCACAAGGATGTGGAGATTTTTTTGGACTCTATTGAGATTGGAAAGTTAGGACTGAGTGGCTTCTGCCCAAATATGGCAGCAGTACTCATTAACTAGCAGGCTAGACTGAAATCTCTATCTTTGGATGGCAGCCATTTTAAGAGTGAAATTACTTCTTTTTCTCTGGATCATGTTTCTTCAGGGCATAGGGGATTATGGTTCTCCAATATTTCTTGTCCTTTGTAGCCCTTAGTAAAGTTTGTCTTCTTAATATACCTCCTAATCTCTCTTTTGCCAACCATTTACACAAGCTTGTTAAGTAGGTTATGAACTGCTTTCCTCAGTCCTTGTTTTTAATATATTTTGTGAGTGTCAGAGTTTCCAAGCATTCTTTCTTCATTATTTGCCCTAAAAATTTCAACTGTCCCTTTCTGATGCTATGTATAAGTGTCCTTTTTGTTTCTATAAATGGGAAACCATTCCACTATCTTTCTCAGGAGATCATGGCAGTTCACAGATAATAAAGAAAAGGAACCTGTGGAGAGCCATAACCACCTACAGCCTGAAGGATAATGGCATTTAAAAAAAAAGAGAAGATTGTATTTTGGAAATAAGAAGTCTCTTGGAGGATTCAAGTAAAAATCATATTTTTCGATAACACTGTTGAAACTGTTAGATGTAGACGTCTCTTTTATTCCAATAGCTTCATGTCTCGCACATCTCGCCTATGGAACTCCCTTCCCTATTACTGTTTCCTTGACAAATACAATCTCCAACGGTTTAAGTGTAGTGTCAATCGACATCTCCAGTTGCCTTGATCTATCCACTTCCCTTCTCCACATCCTTTCATCTTTCATTCCTATCTGCTCTCGCTCCAAATCTTCTGTAACCCCCTTGCCTTGATTGACCCACTGTCTTTCTCTTTCTCCACATCCTCTCCTTTACCACTCCTATCTGCTCTTCCTCCAACCCTTCTTTAACCCCATGCGTGATAGTGGCCTCCAGCCTTGCTTGGGGTGATACGCTTAAAAAAAAAAAAAAGGGTGTGTTTGCTTTTTTGTTCTAGTACAAGCGTACGACAGGTTTACATCTGTGTCCAAGACTACTTTCTTTTCTCAGCCTTACTTGTACTTTCAGGAAATGTGTTCTGAACATTTGGTACTATTACTATTAAAAGAATCAACAATATCTGATTCAATATATAACAAAAGTTTCATTTAACCAAATAGAACACTTTTTGCATGATGAACTTTTTAGCAGAACAAATAAAAGTCAATATTATAGTCTGGTTCACACTCCTCCCTGATCTTTTGAACAGGGGTAGGTGTTTATCCCTTGTTTCCTCTTTTGGATTGGGTTTTTGTTCTTTGTATTTCTTTTTAAAGTCTACTTCAACTCTATACTCTTAATGTCTTTGTCTAAACTCTGAAATTTTATTTACTATTTATTTATTTATATTTCCTCAATGGGAGTAGATATGTTTGCATATCATCCAGTTTATACTCCTCCCCGGTCTTTTGAACAAGAGTATAGGTTTATCCCTTGTTTCCTGTTTAGGATTGAGTTTCCAGCTCTTTCTAAAGTCTTTTCATTCTCATTCACTCACAGTAGCCCCTTGCATCTTAGTGGCATTATCGCCTTGTTTGGGGTGAAATGATTAAAAAATATTCTCAAAAAATAAAGAGTAAACCCACTATCAATTATTTTTAGATTAGTAATATGTTGAGATGAAAGCCATAGTCTTGTATACCTTATCTTCCCTTCTTTCGTTTCTAGCTTAGCCAAAGTGAGATATTGGTTACAAAATCATTTTTCTTTTCTCTTAATCTTACTTCTAGCTCATTAGTAGGGTTACTTAACCACTTTAACTCAAAGATATTAAAAGGAGGTATTTCTATGAAGAATTAAATGCAATATTACTGCTTTATAAGACCAAAAAATGGTAATGCTCAAATTAATTGTTTTCATACGGGAAACATTCAACATGCAGCAATGTTTAACCTTTGGTCCGTCAAAAGGATGGATTTTCAATTGACACAGCTATTACTGTATATTATTACCTTGGCAGTGTTTATAAATAAGATTATGAAAATTTTTTGTTTTTTTACAATTGATGTTCACCCTGTACAAAGCCAGGAAGCTACTCAAGCTAGTGGGACACAGAATAAGAGGCATAGTTTATGCAGCTATATGGGAAGATAATAGTTAACCCTGAAATTGAACAATTAAAATTGCAGTGATTGGGGAAGCATCCTCTTGGGAGTTGATTCAGTAGAGCGGTGATTCATGGGAAGAAGCTGTTTGAGTGGACCTATATCTCATCCAAGAAATACAAAGTGAATGAGGGTGGTTTGCTACAATATTTGTGGTATGGTGGGCCTTAGCCATGAAGGTAAGAACTGATGAACACATTCCATGAAAATAGCAATAGAGCAGTGGGAGGCTCACAATGTTTCATCTGTGTGAAAGGGATTCTAGGATTTCTACTGAGACTGGAAACTGAAGATCTAGCAGCTCCTACCTATATATGGCAGCAGTAGTCCATTTTGGTCTGATCTCTTGTAAAAGTAGTGGACAGCAGGAGGAATCAGGTACTTACAATTTTTCCAGCCTCTTTAGTAATGGAGCGTATGTATGAGTTTCATGAGGTGTGGGTTGACTTTAAGTCTCAATAGACCCTCAAGGCACAGGGCCTCCCTGAGTGAACATCCATTTATTGTGACTGCTGATAGTTCTGGGCCCAATTGGCAATTTACCATTTTATAAAGATTTATTACTTTCTATTTTATAAAGAAATAAATTTGAAAACTACTCTTTTTACTCAAAAATTTATAAAATTATAAAAATATGGGAACCAAGTACAATGTGATATTTATTGTTTACCTTTTATAAATATTTATTAGTTACCTTTTTATAAAGAAATAAATTTGAAAAAATGTCTTTATTCAAAAATGTATACAAAATTATCAAATTATGTGAACCAATTATAATGCAATATTTATTATTTATCATCTTATAAATAACTATGAAAACAAGTTTTTTATTCATAATTTTACAAAAATATCAATGAACTATAAAACAAGAAAATTTGAAAAATTTTTTCCAGACATTATGCATTTTCTTAGATTATTTTATATCTCAGGTTACTTCTTGTTTTAATTTTCCAATTTTTTCTTTATAATCAGGATCTAGGATCAAGAATGACTAATCAATAGAAATCCAAGGCCTGAAATTCCAGCAATTACAGGTTAATCCACTTTCGACTCTTTTTTGAAAAATATAACTTTGAAAAATTTTTAAATCTTTTTAAATATAAAATTATTTTTGTAAATAAACAATCTAATAAATAATGTTTAATATTTTTATCAATTCTCAAGACAAAAGAAAATGTATAAATCCACTTTCATATGTTTGGGTTTTATTAAAATTCTAATCACCACTTTTTAAAAGAAATAAACATTGCCAAGGGAGTGAAGGGAGTATACAGTAATAGCAATGTGTTGTAACCTAGAAAGGGTTACGGAATGGGGAATAAGCAAAACGAAGGTTGGAAATGAAATGGCAATCTTTATAACATCAACAAAATACAACACTTGCCAGCGTGGCATGAAGTAGGTAAACTACTGCTAGTGGTGGACTACTTAGACAGCATATTAACTCCACTTACAGTAGTGTCCAATATATTTATGAGGGTTGGGACATACCCATTAGTGTTCATATATAACACAGTGTTAAGGTAAAAACTGACCTTTTGACAAACCATTTTTTTCGGGTCTAAAGGTTAAACATTTTGCAGCAATCATTGACACAACAGTATTACTGCCAATTGAAATTTAGGAAATCTCTTTCTTAAAACAGTTTTTCAAGAAATTATGCTTTTTAAGTCCATTAATTCTTATAACTCTTTCTAATATTGATAGCAGTTACCTTTTAAACATTTTGTTTTTGCTAGTATAACATCTCGATTATATCATTATTTTCTCTTCTAGTTACATGAGCTATCCATTTTAGTTGTTGCTGCTGTTGGGTTTTTGGTCTTTGTGATTTTGTAGTGGCAGTCTGTGGAGTCTGATAAAAAGTCTTCACTTACTTCTATAGGATGTTTTTGCTTGAAGCCATTTAAAGCTAATACTTTTTTTCAATGCTTTTTGTCCTTTCACAACGTTGGCAATCATGGCTCTTCACAATTTCTTGTCCTGAGTAAATTTTGTCTTTTTGCTATATCTCCTAATCTCTCTTCTGCCAACCATTTACACAAGCTTGTTAGGTTGGTTATGCATTGTTTTCCTCTGTCCCTCTTGCCTTCAATCTGTCCTGTGAGTGTCAAATTTTTCAAGCCTTCTTTCCCCATTATGTGACCTAGAAATTTCAGCTGTTGCTTTCTGATGTTAAATATAAGTGTCCTTTTTATTCCCATTTTCTTTACAACTTTGTAGTTGCTCACATCTTCAGTCCATGGTATTCTCAGCATATGAAGCACATTTCTGTTGTTTAAATTTCTTACTCATCTGTGAAGAGATTGTCCAACTTTCACTGCCATATTTGATTACTTAAATGTAAACAATTTCAAACATTTTCACTTTCCAGGCTTCTTCAGGTGTCTGTCCATCCAGGTAATAAAAGGTTCTGTTTGATGTTTCCTGACATTTACTCAGATCGACAGACACCTGAAGAAGGCTGGAGTGTACAACTGCTGAAACATTGTGATATTAGCAATAAAGGGAAAGACATTAGTCCAACTGTAAATAATGTAAGTAAGGAGTAAAATAAATATTTATTATGTAAAAAAATTAGTGTCAAAAAATAAATATTTGTGTAAAATAAAAGCAGACTTTGTTATTAGGTCATGGATTATTAATGAACCAATGCCAGTCTGTAAAATTTGAATTTATAACAATATTAAAATAGTATGAAAAGAGAAAATATGGTTGGTGCAAAGGTTTTGTGGCCCTCACACCAAATCTATGATAAAGACCTCCCCACCACAACCATGAATCTGTAATACAGGGTACCCCACTCTACTATATCTCAATTGTCATAGGGTAGTATTCATATAAAATACAAATTTTATTATAACCTAATTACATACAATAATGGATCATATGCAATATAGGTGAACAATTCAACTAGAAAAACTGAAAATAAATATAATGTATTTAAATACAAATTAAAGACATGTCATAATAGATAATTTCATCTTAAATAAATCCACAATATTTAACATCAATTTTTAACATCAACTTCAGATTTTTCTTAATAAAAAGTTGAGCAATTCTAATACATTCAACATTATTGATGTAAAAAAATAGTGAATTTTATGTAGTGTTTTTCAAAATTTAGCAAATTCATGGATTTGGATGAAAAAAAATTACCCCAGAATGATGTAAAATTTGTGAAAAATTTTTATCCTTTAATACTCAGTTATGCTTAGTTTAATTTGTCATGTATATAAATGTGGGTAGAAAAAAGCTAATGTTGATAAGAGTCACAAAGCACTTCCTGTGTCTGCCAATCAAGCATGCACCTGAGTAGGTGGGTTCAGAGGTAGTACATACCGGCCCTGGATAATAGATATATGAAAGAAAATATAGACAGATAATATAGAGTGTTGGGTTACCACCCACTCACTATAATCACAGGCAGTGCGATATTTAAAAGGCTCTTTCTCTTTTCCGTTTGACTTTGGGAGCAGCAAGAGACATTTTTTTTATCTCTGAGAGAGATGAAGCATTTAAATACTTCAGAGACACTGACTGTTCATATTCAACTTCATTTCTTTCTTTATGCTTCTCTAATATGTCTTTATTTATTGTTGTTTGTTTGAATTCCGTTTTGTGTCTTTTTTTTTTTTACCTGGACTCACATATTTTTTGTGGGAGAAATGTACCAAGAGGCATGAAATGATAATAACTTCCATCCCCGCAACAAACCATGAAAACAGAAAATATGAGGTTGAAATAAGAAAAGTTCATTTTAAATTTATTATTTAAAAAACGTAATTAAAACATAATAAAATAAACATAAAAAAAAAGAAATGTAATAAAAAAGGTAATAAGAAATTTATTATTTAAAAAACCGAAAATGTTTGGAAATATTTAAAAAAGAAACAAAACAAAAGTCATTTGGTTAAAAAATTTAATTCTTCATATGAAGCAAATATCATTGGATGTGTCAAAAATCACCTCTCAACAGGGAAATCGGAGAAAACCTCTTCATGGAGCCAGTGTTGACTCAGACACAATTTCTTTTTTTATTATGCATAGTATATCTGCTGAGTTTTGCTTTTTATTTGTGCTTATTGATATCTGTTGGTCTTTTTTCATGGAGTAAATCACATTTTGCTTATTACAAAACATGCAAAAATAGAGGATTTGTTGAGAATATCATAGATAATAAATAGAAGTTGAAATTCTCCACATTCAATACAGATTTCGTTCTCTGAATAGCAGGAAAATTTAAACTGCTCCAAGCTTGGCATTAGTGGAGTTGTGTTTGATCCAGCAATTAGTGGGCCAGGGTGGGGGGAAGCAGACAGAACGTTAGTACTCTATCAAAGATTAGTCAAGATACGTCATTCTAAATAACTATTAATTTTCTTTCCTATCAATAATCAGAGTAGACGACAAAAAGTCAACACTTGCTATTAAACCATTAAGACTATTTTATCTATCTATCTATCTATCTATCTATCTATCTATCTATCTATCTGTCTATCTCAGTCTGTTCATATCTATTTCAGTCTGTTCATATCTATCTATCTCAGTCTGTTCATATTGATCTATCTAGCTATCTGTTTGTCTGTTTATTTGTTTGACTGTCTGTCTATCTATCTATCAATTTATCAATCTATCCCAGTTTGTTCATTATCTATCTATCTATCTGTCTGTTTATCTGTCTATCAATGTATCTGTCTGTCTATCTCTCTCATTGACTGTCTATCTATCCTGCTGTCGATCTATCTATCTATCTATCTATCTATCTATCTATCTATCTATCTATCTATCTAAGATTAATACAAATATAAAATTTGTCACTAAGTTGATTGATGCTATGTTCAGCACATCCAACTCCAGAGTTTCATAGACAAACCTTTTTGTAATCATTTAGTCCACTCATCAGGAGGTATCAGCAATTGTCTCCATTATCTATCTATCTATCTATCTATCTATCTATCTATCTATCTATCTATCTATCTATCTATCTATCTATCACTTTAATTGTGTTTTGCTTCTTTATAAATCTATATGAGATGTTACTGTTGATATTGGAAAAAGTATTGTTAAAACAATGTTTTAACACTAATTTCTATAATTTTTACATTTCTCTATCATTCTTAATATCAGTGTTTTGTAATCAATAAACAAGTAACTTTACCATCTCCCATTATTAACTTTAATGTCATTAAATATTTCTATTTAAAAAAATATCAAAATCCACTCTGATGCTTTAATTGCAATGATAATGAGCCTAATGTCAGCTATTGTCTTCTTTTTTATCATTTAAAAGTAGAAATTACAAATTAAAAGGTCATATAATCTCTCATTAATTTTCACAATTAACCTAGCACTACAGTTTCTGTTATACCTGATCATACTCATAATGATAATATCATATCCATAATGATGATATCATTCTGTATAAATAATCTATTTCAGCTCTATATCTATATTGAATCATATCTATTAAACTATCTTCTGTTCATGTCTATATTTATCTAATTCATATATATCACACATACACACACACACAAATATGCATTAGTTGTTATTTGGTAACAACGGTTTGGATGTAAGCTTCAAGTATTTCAGCAAATATCGCTGACACTTGTAAAGATAGTTCAGCCCTTTTCTTATCTCTTTTCGATTTGCTTCTTTGGAATTAAGTAAAGACAACTACCATTCACCCACTTTATAAACAGCACTTTATTAAATAAAAAAGAAGAAAAAGCTGTTTACCTTACAGTGGATGTTTTATTTATTTTTTTTTTTTTCAGGAAGAAGTTTATCCGTATCAACAGCAAGATTTAAAAGTGATGATGTCTGCCATGAGAACAATGACACTATAAATTATTTTAATTTTGTATTTATTTTTTTGACATTTTATTATAAAAATTTTTAATTAGTTAAATTAATTAATTAATCAGCTTTAATGCTATTTTGTAGAAGCAAAATTGAGAAAAAAATAATTTGTTGTAATTTTAGTTTTTTTTAAAAACGTTAAAGTTTAATTAGTAAACTGATCTACTCTCTCCATAACATGGTTCTTCACTATTAGTATTTTATAAAATAAAAATATGTGTGAAGATGCGTTAAATAGACAAGTTGCCTGGAAAGGAATTTGTCTTTGATTGTCAATTATATGTCTTTGTTCTTTTCTCAGAGTGAAGAAATCAGCACAGAGGTTTAAATATCTTCTGTACTTTTCAATGAGAGAGAGAGTGAGAGAGAGAGAGAGAGAGAGAGAGAGAGATAGAGATAGAGAAAGAGAAAAAGAGAGGGTAGTAACGAAAAGATTCAAAAGGAAAATGGAGGACAGTCTTTGGGTCAGTCCCTAATGCTGCGATTTATTAAAAGTCAGCAGCTTTCGTTTGGTAGGAGAAAAAGGGGAAAAAAAAAAATCAGAGTGAGTGAGAGGAAAGAAGAAAGTGATATCCTTCCTCCCACCCACCCCCATACATAAAGTTAAGACGACGTCTCATTGTGAGGGTAGAGTGTAGGCAAAGTAAAGAGCAAGAAAATTTGGACCAAAAATATTTGATTGAGCAGTTTGAAGAAGGTAGAAGACATAATAAACTGTTGAAAGCATCAGAAAAGAGGAAGGTTACGTGTCTTTCATGATTCTTTCACTTAGCAGCTTCAACAGGAAACTCAAACGTAAATGGAGATTTCCCAGGCACAGGTGATGGGGGCAGGGACAAGTTGGCAGATTGGGTCTCCAAAATCTCTGACAGTCTGAAATGGACAAACAAGAAAAATTTGAATTAAAATATATATATATATATATATTCTGTATTTAGGCAGCAATCCTTCATTTATGCATGCTTCATTAATAATGACAAACAAATGTGCTAACTGTGTTCGGAAAACAAAACAACTCTATAACACTAAAAACATACACACACACCCAATTAAACAGAAAATATAAAATCATCCTTGATAATGGCTAAAAATATAGCCGAAAGCACTTGGAATTATATAACATTTTGGACGGTTTCTACACACTCTGTGTCCAAAAAAGAAAGCATATGTTTGAACACAAGAAAAATTAAATAATTATTTGTAGTACCTTGTCCATCATTTTTAATGAAACATACACACACACACACACACACACACACATATATATATATAATAAAATAGGCAGCATATATTTTATATTACAAAGGGTTAATCATACCTTGAATCAATTAGCAATATTAATGCAATTATTGGCAAAGTCCCTTCGCTAGTAGACATAATTATAAGCATTATACTACCAATAATCCACTGAATGATGAGATCCTTATGTATAAAATGGATACATCCATTTTATATGATTAACTCTTTGTAATATAAAATATATATATATAGACTTTTTAAAGGCTTTTGGATGTTTTTCCAAGCAACAACAATATGCCCAATAATGTACATTGGAAAAACATCCAGGAACCTCAGCCCTGGGTATGACAATAAACTACATCTTGCAGCAAGGCCTCTGATATAGAGATTGGAGGTTTTGAAGAGCATGGAACCATCTCTTAATTGCTGATGTTCCCAGGTCCACCCTGACCTGACCTGTTTAGGCCCCAACCATGGGAAATATTGAATCTCCAAGCAGAAACAAAATACTGTAAAAGTGGGAAATTGCATTTTTGTGGTAAAAATACCAGCAATACATTTTTGTATAAGGAAATTACCAGCAATGCATAATTATGGTAAAATTACTAACAATACATTTTAAAAGTAAAATGACCAGCAATACATTTTATAGCAAAATGGCCAACAATATATTTTATCTATAGTTGAAAGTATACAATTATGTTCAAAATATATTTAGTTCAAGTGATAAAATTGTATTCAAAATATTGAGATTTCAGCATTAAATAACTCATAGGGTTTGATATGCTGCTAAACAAAATCAACCAAAATGAAAGAACTCTTTCGTATTAATCCATATAATATCCTACAATTTCTTAAAGAAATCAAACACACATATCACTGTCTCTAGTAATAATGTCAACACAAACATGTATATGCACAAAAGCTGAGTATCATCTACCATGTATTCAATTGTGAAAGCAGAATAACATATATCATATTTTTTATTGTTGTTAAAAGATGAGAGGAAAACACCATGTTGGCTCATATTGCATTTATTCCGATTACTTTCGACATAATGATGACATTATGCTATGTCGAAAGTACTTGGTATAAATACAATATGATCCAACATGGTGTTTTCCTCTCGTCTTTTAACAACTGCACAAAAAAGCTTATTCGTGAATATGAAATGATCTAATTGAAAATAAGTAATCAGTACGTGTCTAAATTATTTAATGAAATCTGTCTCAATATATATATATATATATATATATACATAAAACATTAGGCAGCGTGTATTTTATATACAAAGAAATAATCACTGATTGATTCTATGCTTGATTATTCCTTTGTATATATATATATATATATATATATATATATATATATACTTTACAATTGGAATTACAATACCTTTAGTAAATGACTGATTTCACCTACAAATTTTAATTTTAAAATTCGCAGGATTTTTCAAACTGTTTCTGGTATCAGCTTGTAGTGTACTCTTATATATATATATATATATATATATATATATATATATATATATATATATATATATATATACATATATATATATATATACATATATATATATATATATATATATATATATATATATGATAGAATGTGACAGTGGTTCCCCAACGGTGTGGTGAAGAAGATAGCAGGTGAGGCAGAATGATTGAAAGACAATCAAAAATTTAGAAACAGTTTCAAAAAATTTATATGTCAAAGATAAATATGATTTCAAAATTAAAAATTTTATTTCATTTAATTTTAATTGCATGCATGAGTCCCAGTATAAATAGTTGTAAATAATTATTGATCGAATTTATCATTGTGATATTTTTGCATTACATAACGTATTAAGAATATAGTAACTAGGCATATATATATAGACACAAATACAGTAACAAAATGGAGGAGAAAGTTATCAAAGATAATGTTCTGACTTAGAATCCGAGGTTATCTCCCTTCAACTTATCTCTGTTTTTTTTTAATTTTTAAATGTACATTTTATCAATTAAAATTTGATGAGGCACGAGCAAATTTTCATTCTGCAAATGCGGCCCAGGGGGAAAAAAAAATTTTAGCAACCACTTGGATAGGATAAAGAAAAAAAAAA
The DNA here is from genome assembly GCA_964036315.1 of Acanthosepion esculentum. Classification (NCBI taxonomy): domain Eukaryota; kingdom Metazoa; phylum Mollusca; class Cephalopoda; order Sepiida; family Sepiidae; genus Acanthosepion; species Acanthosepion esculentum. Next base: position 52,253,094 of record OZ038481.1, read on the forward strand.
AAAGAAACGTTTATAACGCTAACATGTTTCACTTTTATTAAAGCTTCATCAGAAAATCAGATATACTGATATCCAGCTCATTCTCTGATGAAGCTTTAATAAAAGTGAAACATGTTAGATTTATAAACATTTCCTATTTGTTCTTTATCCTATCATTCTATCAGATTCCAGTCTATCTTTCATGAGTATTTCATCGCAATTCATATATAAACAGATTTCATTTATTCCTCATTTTTTATGAATAAAAAGCTTATAAAAAAAAAAAAGAAGTAATCCTAAAACTTATCTTTAAAAAATTTAAATATTAGATGTCTACAATCTTTTTTATTTGTGTTGCATTATTTTCCACCTGCATCAGATTGCGATCTCATGTGACTTAGCCAGGCTCCTGGGGGAAGGGTGTTTTTATTAGGGCACCATCTCTAGACAGAGTGCTATCCAAGTGTTTATGGAAGCCCTTTAGTCTAGGACTTGTAACTACATACTAGCATAAACATCAACAGCTTCCAAACTGTTTTGTCGACCCAATTTCACTCACAAGGCCTGGGCCAACCTGTAGAATGGTTTTCAGGCAATTTTTGATGGGGCTACATACTAAGAGAATATTAAGAAGAAGTTAACTCCTTCAATCAACTATGGTTTTTGGTTAATTTTGTTTAGCAACGTATCACCCTCTATGGGTTATGTAATGCTGAAATCTAAATATTTTCAACACAATTGTATGCGTTCAACTACAGATAAAATGTATTGTTGATCATTTTGCTATAAAATTGTCTTGTCGGTAATTTTACTATCAATAAGTATTGTTGGTAATTTTTTTATATAAAAATATATTGCTAGTATTTTTACTATGAAAATGTATTTTTATACATTCGTAGTGTTTTGTTTGTGTTTGGGGATTCACTATCTGTTCATAGTTTCCTTTCTTTTTTAAGCATTTCACTCCAAGCAAGGCAGGAGTGCCACTAGTACGCAGAGGGCTACAGAGAGTGTAAGTAAGGGAAAAGACTGAGTATGGGGTGGTTGTTGAAAGGTTAAAAAGAAGAACAGGGATCAAGACAACAGATGTTGATTGACATTATATTTAAATTTTTGAAGATTATAGTTATCAGGGAAGCTAGTAAGAGGAAGGGAGTTCCACTGATGGGAAGTGTGAGAGAAGAAGCTGTTGGAGCAGAAGAGAGAGTTACATTTAACTGTTATGAGAGTAAAAGGGTGGGACCGAGATGCCAACCAAGTAGCACGCTTAAATTCATGCAGTCGGGGCACCAGTGGAAATAGCTTGTCAGAGCAGATGCCATGAAAATATTTATAGAAAAGACAGAGGGAAGCCACATTACATTGGTGAGAAAGTGACTGGAATCAAGACCCCAAGTCAGGACCGATCACATCGCATATCTGTCTTTGGATTTTGTTGAGAAACTCGAGATGAACAGCGGGGGCACCAGACCATATATGGCAACAGTATTCTATGCAGGTGCTACCACCCCAGGTAAAAGATAGATAGTTGGCTTGATCAGGTGGTCCTACGTGGCTGAGTGGTCTAAGGCACATCAAACCTAATGATGTTTTCCCCAAGGGGGCCCAGGTTCAAATTCTGCTGGAGGGCGGATATTTTTCTAAGAAGATTTCTTGAATATTCAGGCTATTAGTTGTAAATAAATATACTGTCTAAAAACACATCATCTACTTATATTCATGAGTATGCATTTATAATAATGTTTAAACAAATAAATGAAAAAGATAGATAGATCAAAAGTTCTCTTACCTCTCTAAACTTTCTATATAAACAAGTTAAGTCTACTATGCACATAGCTACTCTGCATATATCAACATGGGCTATTTAATGTCAAAATCTAAATATTTTGAATGCAATTGCAAGCTTTCAACTACAGATAAAATGCATTGTTGGTGATTTCACTACAAATATGCATTTTTGGTACTTTTATTATAAATAGGTATTGTTGGTAGTTTTTTTTTTTATATATAAATCTATTTTTATGCTTTTATAGTGTTTTGTTTGGGGGGGAGGGTCACAATTTGCCCATAGCTGTGGCCCTAACAGGTGCTACAGAAATTAAGAGTTGTCCATGTCTAATGATCAGAATACTAACACTGTAATCATTCAAACGCATACCCATATTTTGATATATATATATTTGATATACTGGTGTTTAATCATGAATACTGTAGATGAATAAATATGGAAAGATTAATAACTTTTCCTATTAATCAAATATTTATGATTTATTAACATGTTTTTCAGATGATTTTTTTTTGTTGAAAGGGGAGGTAATTCAAGAAAATGTTTCATGATTGTATATGGGTTTTTCTTCTTCTATATACCTCCAGGAGGTTGGTAATCATGGCTCTCCACAATTTCCTGTCCTTTGTAGCTCTTAATAAATTTTGTCATTTTGTTATTTCTCTTAAACCCTGATCCACCATGCATTCACTCAAGCTTGCTAGGTATGTTATGCATTGTTTTCCTCTTTCTCTCTTACATTCAATTTGTCCTGTGAGTATCAAATTTTCCAACTCCTCTTTCCTTATTATGTGCCCAAGAAATTTCAAGTATCTCTTCCTGATGTTAAGTATTAAGTGTTTTGTTTTCATTGTCTCTAGAACTTTGTCATTGCTCACATGTTCGAACCATTTTATTCTCAACATTCTTCTGTTGAACAACGTTTCTGTTGCCTCAAGTTTCTTCTTCATCTGTGAGGAGATTGTCCAGTATTCACTACCATATTGGAGGATTGACATTACATAACAGTTCAGTACTCTTTTCTTTGTTTATAATGACATTTTCCTGTTTAATAATAGTTTGCTTAGTTTTTAGAAGGCATCTTTCATTATTTTTTAGAAGGCATCTTTCATTATCTCAATCTTCAGATTTCAGTAACGCACACCCCCACAGGATGGACTGGTCTAAGACTATTTAAACAGCACTCTCTCTTACTGAGGGAGAGGAGTTAACGATTAACTGTTTATTATATTAGTCTGTGTTCTCAACCATGTACCATATTATTCTCTGGAATAAACTACTTCTTATTTTCTATATGTGTGTCAACCTTTCCTATTTACAACACAAGAGGGCTGTTCCTTTTGCTGACTAGCATGTGTTCTATCTTGTTATAATTAATGTTTAACCTTTTCTTTTCTCTTTCTTTTAGTACCTTTTTTAGGTGTTCATGTAGTTACCTTTCTGTATCTGCTATTGACACTGTGTCATCTGTATATAAGTTCTTAAGATTGTGGTCCCTAATACTGAATCCTTGTAGGACTTGTAGTTCTCTTGGGATCACTCCAATGTAAGGTTGGAATAAACTCGGTGAGAAGATACATCCTTGCCTTATGCTCCATTCTGTTTTTAAACATTTACTGAATTCATTTTCTATCATATGCTAATGATCATATAGTCTGTCTTCTTAAAATGTTTGTCTTTTTATTATCCTTCCTACCCACTGTTCTGTAATCCATTTCCACAAGCTTGTTAAGTAAGATACTTACTGTTTCCTTCTGTCTTTGTTGCAATCAATATGTCCTGTGAGTGTCAAATTCTCCAATCCCTCTTTCTTCATTACATGTCCCTAAAATTTAAAATCTTTCCATTTCTAAATATAAGTATCCATTTTGTTTCTATTTTCCTTAAAACTTAACGAGGCTATTTAAGAACATGATGAGTTTTCCGGTTGATGTTTTGGTTTCGTAGCAATTTATGGTGTTGGGCACAGCCTATTTTATAACACAGTTTATGGAAGCATATCCAAAAATCAAAATGTTCGGTGCTTTGCAGTTGACCTTTCCTTTGAATATATAAATTCATTGTTGCCATTTCCCCTCAGATTTTGTGTACATATGCATATTGTTCAATTGCACGAACAAATGTGCATCCACAACACACCTGCAAAGTAAAGGTGAGATGTAGGTAGGAAATAACTTACGGCAGAGAATTTGAAGTGTCCTTGTCCTTCAACTTGACAGCATCCTGTTCCCCAGTTGGGTTGATCTGTAATGGAGTAGGTTTACGTTGTTTGTATCGGTTCTCTTGCTCCATTTTCTGATCTGTTGATAGAAGAGAAAACCAATCATGAAGTAGAAAAACTGTTGACTGAACAAACTTTTTTTAAAAATCAAGTGGAAAAATCCTCATCAGCTGAAGTGAATTAAAATCCTGTGAAAATTCATGGTTACAGTCAAAGGTTTATAACTCATTACTCATGTATGAGGTCACTACAGTGTGTCTGGAGTAAGGTATCCTGACAGAGAGGTAGGAAGAGCATGAGATAGATAGATAAATAGATAGATAGATAGATAGATAGATAGATAGATAGATACAGAGAAAGATAAAATAAAAATGAGAAAGATACAAAGGAAATGAGATATATATATAGATAGATATGAACGAATTGAGATACAGAGAGATATGAACAGATTGAGATAGATAGATAGATAGATAGATAGATAGATAGATATGAACAGATTGATATAGATAGATAAATATGGATGGATTGAGATAGATAGATAGATAGATAGATAGATATGAACAGATTGAAATATATATATATATATATATATATATATATATATATATAGACAGATAGATATGAACATATTGAGATAGATATATAGACAGATATGAATAGATGGAGCTAGATGGATATGAATGGATTGATATAGATATATAGATAGATATGAATAGATTGACATAGATAGATATTAACAGATTTAGATAGATAGATAGATAGATATGAACAGATTGAGATAGATAGATATGAATAGATTGAGATAGATAGATATGAATGAATAGATTGAGATAGATAGATATGAATGAATAGATTGAGATAGATAGATACTGAGAAAGGTAGGAAGAAAACGAGAAAGATGCAGAGAAAATTAGATAAATAGATGCAGGTAGAATGGTTGGCTCCCTGTACCACTCCAGTAAGTATCTGATTCCACATGCTATCCTCTACCTTTACAAGAGCCAGATCAGGCCAAGAATGGAGTATTGTTGTCACATTTGAGCCCTTCCCAGCCTTTATTAAGAGTCCAAAAGCATCCCTGAATCCTTGTGGGTGACATTATTTTCTATCCTCCAACCTCTCTCTCACAGGCAGGATGTTGCAAGTCTCTCATTTTTCTATTGCTACTTTCACGGAAAGTGCTTGGACAAACTACATTCCTTGGTTCCACCAGGCCTAACCTTCACGGCTAGGACCTGCTATGCTACTTATATTGTAGAAAACCATCCACATTTCCTTCATATTCTATTGCTGAGTAGTAAGTTTCACTCAAACAGCTTCTTCCTGTGAACCACTGCTCTGTAGAACTGACTCTCAAGAGGATGTTTCTCCGATCGCTACAATCTTAACTTTTTCAAGACTAGGGTTAGCCATTATCTTCCCCTCCTATTCCTACAAACTGTCTCCTAATATAACCCTCTACTTTGAGTGGTCTCCAGGCTTTGTACAGGGTGAACCTTACTATAAAAAACAAAATGAAAAAAATATAGATATGAACAGATTGAGATAGATAGATACTGAGAAAAGTAGGAAGAGAATGAGAAAGATGCACTGAAAATGATATATATATATATATATATATATATATATATATATATATATATATATATAAATAAATACATAGATAGATAGATATCCAAGTATAGGATTGGTGTATACTGAATAAATTCCAATAACCAAAAAATACTATTCTTAAAAAATGCTCAATACAGAGTAGAGCAAATATAATTATTTATTTGAAAATTATAACATACATATGTTATAAATCCCAACAAAAATAGCCATTTTGTTTCAACACTTCTGGTGTTTTAACAAGTGATGGTGTTGAATGTAGAATAAAAGCTTTTATTCTACATTCAACACCATCACTTGATAAGACACCAGAAGTGTTGAAACAAAATGGCTATTTTTGTTGTGATTTTATAACATATTTATGTTATAATTTTTGAATAAATAATTAGATAGATAGATAGATATGAATGTAGAAAGGTAGGAAGAAAATGAGATAGATGAAATTTAAAAAAATATTAGTTTCACCCTATCAAAGCAGAAAAGCCACGAAGACAGAAAGGGGTTACTGGATGTGGAAGAATTAGGAACAGAAACATCAATATTGAGTAGGAAGAGTAATCAGGAGGACACTAGATAGCAATTGACATTGTGTTTAAATTTTTGCAGATTAAAGCTGGCTGGAAAGCATGGAGCCGGAACGAAGTTGCACAAGCAAGAAGTGTAAGAAAAGAAACTGTTAATATTGAACTTACGTCTAAAGCTAGCCAGCTCAACTGTAAATTGATGAGATCTTGACGCCAGTCTTGTACTGTGCTTAAATTCATAAAGTCTAGGTACCATAGTGAAGAGCTCATCTGAACAATTATCATGAAAGTATTTATAGAAAAGGCACAGAGGGGCAACCTTATGGTGGTGAGAAAGTGACTAAATCTGAGTTGAAAGAACAGGACCAATAATATTGCTGATTCTTCTTTGTATTTTATCAATGAGCTCAAGGTAAATAGCTGGGGTACCAGACCATATGTAGCAGTAATATTCTAACCATGGATGAATGGTAGACTTATAGATATGTATGATAGATTCTGAAGAGAAAAATTGTCTCGTACGACACAGTGAACCAATTTTCTTAGCAACTGATCTAGCAATAGATTCAATATAGTCTTTCCACTTATGTCAGCTGAGAATGTTAGCCCAAGAAGGTGGAACAAGTCACTTTCCTAGAAGTTACCATCAGCCAGATGATTAATGGAGAAACTTGAAATTCAGATAGATATATAGAAAAATACATACGGACAGACTAACATCTATTAACCACCACAGGGATCCATCCCTGCATTCCATTAGAATGTCTGAAGCCCAACTTCTTGAGAGCTCCTCTCTGCGGCTGCTTGGTCTCACGCTGTATGCTGACCTGAGATGGAACAAATACATCGAGTCAATTGCTTCATCCACCGCAAGGAAAGTTGGCATCCCCGGAATCGATGCTCCAAATCTATAAATCAACCATTCGCCCTTGCATGGAGTATTGCTGCCATATATGGTCTGGAGCCCCTGCTGTTTGTCTCAGGGTTCTTGATAAGATCCAGAGACGGATATGCAACGTAATTGGCCCTGGTCTGTCATCTCGTCTGCAGTCGCTCTCTCACAGACGCACCATTGCCTCGCTCTGTCTTTTTTACAAATACTTTCACGGTAATTGCTCCGATGAGCTGCTTTCGCTGGTTCCCAGGCCTCATGAATTTAAGGGTCCTACAAGGCTGGGATCCCGTTCCCACCCCTTCACCATTGAAACTGTTAGATGTAGACGTCTCTTCTACTCCAATAGCTTCATGTCTCACACCTCTCGCCTGTGGAACTCCCTTCCTTATTCTTGTTTCCCTGACGAATATAATCTCCAACTATTTAAGTGTAATGTCAATCGACATCTCCAGTTGCCTTGATCTATTCCCTTCTCCACATCCTTTCCCCTTTCATTCCTATCTGCTCTCGCTCCAAATCTTCTGTAACCCCCTTGCCTTGATCGATCCACTATCTTTCTCCACATCCTCTCCTTTACCACTTCTATCTGCTCTTCCTCCAAACCTTCTGTAACCCCTTGCATGCTAGTGGCTTCCAGCCTTGCTTGGGGTGAAAAGCTTAAAAAAAAAAATAAAAAAATAATAAAAAAAGATAGATTGCTAGAACAGACGTCTATATGAGAATTAAAGAGAGAAAGAAAGAAAACTGTGATACAGAAAACTGACTGAGCTAGGAACAGACAAAAAATTGCTACCACTGAACTTCTAGAGCAGCATTTCTCAACCGGGGTTCCCTGGAATGCTAAGGTTCCACAAAAGGTCCCAAGGGTTCCGCAAGAACAGGTGAGATAATCTAAAACAGGTAGCAAGAACAAAGACAGAAATCATCTCTCAAGTGAAAATGAAATCTGTGTGTGTTTATCTAAAGTTCAACCTCAAATTAAGTCTTTGTGTAGCAAAAGACAGGCACTGGTTTCACAATAGAGAAGTATGTTTCACTTTATAAGATGGCTCTGAAAGTAATATTTTCTTAGCCCTTGTATTGGTTCACAGGATATTTTGCCTTGATTTACCTTATGTCTTTTCAACATTGCCAGTAAAGGATACAAAAAATAAAAGACTGATGCAGCAATTGTCTGTTTTTGCTCTGTTTACATCTATATTATAGGTATATAATATTGGTTACTTATGTTTATTTTTTATGTTTGAGTTTAGAATTTTTGTATGAATGAAAACTCCCTGATGAAGTACTATAAATCAACAGTATGAATTTTATTAAGCATTACCAAAAAATTTGACAAAGAAGTATTAATTTTTCCTTAAACCAGTTATTCAAAAATATATACTCTGATATTTTCCAGGTGAACTGCGATGAATATGAAATAAGAAAGATATGGTATATAATTTTGTTTTTGCGCAGGGATTTCTTGAGACATGTAATATATTTTAATGGTTGTGCAAGGGTAAAAAGTTTGAGAAACGCTGTTCTAGAGTATCATGTGACAGTTTGGTTTCCCCATCAACTTCAAGTGCTCTATCATCCTCTTTCACCAGCAGCCTGCCTTGAAGTCAGATGTGGAATTCAATCCCCCTCCAGAAAACCTGGACAACAAACACACAACTCCTTCCCACAAAACAGAGGCAGCATCACAAAGAACCAATGAAGAAACAATGTATAAAGCAATACAAAAAGGAAAGAGTGCAAACTTTCTCTGTCTTCTCCCTCTCTTTAACCCACAAGATGTCATCGATGGGTCGTGTTTCCTCTCTATAGGACTTCTTAGTTTACAGTTAACTACATTGTTCACTGATTTTTTTTTCTACAGTTTATCAACCCTTTGGAAGGTTATTTAAAGCCAGAAAATATTTTTAGATTATAAGAATTTTTTTTTTTGGTTTTGGGTTTGTGGTGGGGATAATAATGATTTTACTGATACATGTCCTACTAATTAACCCTTGTCTGGGGGCAGGAAGAATAGGTTGATTTATACCAATCTCAAAGAAAAAATAATGACATAATCAAGATGTAAACATTCCACACTACTTCAAATAGAAGGTTTGGAAGGAAACCCCCATCAATACTGGAAAGAGCAATAAAATCTACATGATTTGAGAAAACTATTTTCCCAAAAATGTTTTAAGAGAAAGACTTTATAAATTCCAACCAAAAACAGTACTGGCTGCTTGGCCAATGAATGCCAAATGTTTCCCTAGAGAGAAACGGCTAATATTACTCTTACCATTAGATCTTAAACAATAATTATTTTTTTAAATTTTCAATAAACTATACTTGCTTTCATTCTGGAGAATGAATAGGTAGATATAAATTCAGCACATGTAAGCATTGTCTAAACGGTTTTTTTTTACTTTAGCATTTTCAGTTCTGTTCTTGTCTATTATTTCAAACTGAGACCTTAAAAACAAGCATTTTAAATTAGCGAACCTCTTACCAAAAGAAACTATTCATTTTGGGAATCCAGGTTCTTAATGCAACTGACAACAGATATCTCATTCTGTTGAACTTAAAAATGGAAGAAAAATTATCTCATATACTGGATCACTGTATTACCCAATACTACCTGCCAAATGTTCAGATCATTGGTGACTAAACCAATTCCCCTATCAGACTTTTCTGGTGATGAGATTGGCCTAGTGGGATTAAAAACAAGAGTGATTAAAGTGTAAATAAACCTTCTTTTAGGATCATTGGTCATCTAGAGAAATGGCTAACAATTACCATTACCATCATTTATGGATAAAATTGATTTTTGTTTCTGAATGATGAAAAAAAAAAACTCATGGTTTCATTTTTTTAAACTTGGTTAGAAGTAAGAGAAGGCATGTTTTTCATTAAAAAGGAATGTAATTGTGGCACTTGGGAAGTGTAAAGGGAACCTATATTTGTGTTTAGAAGCAAACTAGTCTAGCTAAAGAGAGGAGTTAAAAAACAAAAGAGAACAAGATTAAGGTATTTTTCATTCTATGTTATTTTGTAGTCTTTTGCTACTGATTTGATAGTACATTTTGATTCTCCCTTAGGTAGAAGCCATTCTGACTTTAACAAGTTTAAAACTTTAATATAACATCCATCTAGTTTGATGCCCACTTATCCAAAAATAGTTGTATGTTCACACCTAATCTCACTACAGGTATTTCCTTACAGCTATAGTACTACAGTAATCCTATAGAGGTAGTGATGTCAACTCATTTTCGAGCAGCTTTTGTGACCTGATTCTTCCAATGGGTCCTTTAGTCCTTCCAGATGGGTGAGCTCGTCTCTCTACCTTGAGTAGCACTTGGGCCTTGTATTGGGTGAAAGAGGGTAAAATAAACAAAAAAAACTTAAGCACATTTTTTTGTATGTTATCTAAACACTTTTAAAATTATGTTTTTATTCATTGTTTTTGCAATCATATCTGGAAAATGTCATGGAGCCAAACCAATAACAGCAACAATAGAAACATTTTTATCAACAACCAAAAAAGTGGAGATCATTTTAAATTTGCAAGAAGCAATAAAGGCAATTTGGTTTTCTCAGATACTTTTTAGATTTTCATTTTTATAGCAACTGTACAAATTCTCAAGGAGCACCCAGAAATACAGTTATCTTATATTAGACATGCACACAAATGCATGCATAAATACATACAGTGCTGTTCGATAAAAGTGACTCACCTTATCCTTTGAATTTAGCTCAGCTTTCGTTTCATCGGTGAAGAGAACATTCTTCCAGTCTTCTACGGTGAAATTTTTGTAATAGTGAGCCCATTCAAGTCTCTTTGCTTTTTGGCTTTGCTTATTAGTGGCTTAAACCTTCATGTACAAGATTTGTAGCCTTGTTCTAACAGCCACCGACGGACTGTTGAAGAGGCAAGACTAACACCTTGCTCTTCGCTTAGACTGGCTGCAATTTCTGGGCTAGTTATAGTCCTATTCTTCACAACTTCTCTCTTGATTACCCTGCCAGTTCTATCATCAATCTTTTTCTTTCATCCCCTTGTTTCCTTCCTTGGAGCAGGAGTGGCATCATTATGTGCCCTAAGCACTCTAGAGACAGTTGATTGCGAGGTTATAGCAATTTCTGCAATTTCTCTTGCAGACTTGCCTGCTTTTGAGAGGGCAATAATAGATGCCTTAAGTGGTTCTGAAGCATGTTTGTATCCTTTCATCTGGTTAGTGACGTGAGTGGCTATTTCGAGCTGTTTTTATACTGTATGAGGCTTTCTGGAATATTCTGGAATATTCTAGATTTAATTTAAGCTGTTCTAGAATTCTCTAGAATATTGTTCTGAGTGTATTGTAAAATAGTTTTCAATATTTTGTCAAACGCTCTTTAAATTTACCAGTTTAATTATTGGAATGCGATATCTAAGTCACTTTTTTTGCACAGAGTTTTTTTCCTGAATCTCATTTATATCCAAATTCATAATTATCAATAGAATACCTTAGGGGGAATAAACTTTTTTCCTAGGTGGTCGGGAAGGGGGTCTTTATATTAGTAAGATTAAAAATTATTTTAATACCAAAAAGAATAGACTTAAAATATTTTTAGTAAAAAAAAATCAGGTGAGTCACTTTTATCAAACATCACTCTATTTCTGTAATCATATCTATAGTGGGTAATTGAATGACAAACTAGAAAATACGGCTATATTACATGTTTCATCCTTCAAAAGCACTTCTTTAGATTCCTAATGGTTTATAAATATAGGCGAGGCAAGAAATACAACAAATGATGGTTACAATTTTACAGCAAGAAACACTGAAAATACAGGGATGTTCAGCTTTAAATTAAAATTTTTATTATCCAATACGTCTCTACGCATAACTTAGTCAACTTCATATCACATTTTTATCTTTTATTTTGATCACTATTGTTTTTTTTTATATCTATAATATCTGGTTCACACACCTCCCTGGTCTTTTGAACAGGAGTAGAAGTTTATCCCCTGTTTCCTGTTTTGAATTGTGTTTCTGGTTCTTTCTAAAGTCTTTTCCTTCTAATTTACCTCGTAGCCCCTTGCATCTTAGTGGCATTTTGCCTTTATGGGTTGAATTGATTAAAAAAAAAATAATGATGATATTAGCCATTACCGTATAAGGAAACATCTGGCATTTATTGACCGAGCAGTCAGTGCTGCTGTCGGTTGCCATTTATAAAATCTTTTTCTTAAAACACTTTTTCAGGTTTCTCAAGTCAAGGAAATGTTATCACTCTTCACGCTATTGATGCCGTTTTCCTTCCTAACCTTTTATTTGGAGTAGTATGGAATGTCAGCATCTTGATTATATCATTATTCTCTCTTTTACATTACATGTGATACACTGTTTGCATGTGTTTCCCTACAAAGGTGGGGGATGCAGGTTTGATCCCTGCTGGGGAATGCATTTTCGTTACTAAGATTTCTTGAATGTGCAGGCTGGGGGACATAATACACTGTTTAATAAATAAAAATAGGGTGTCTATTTCAAATACAAAGTATCCACTATAATAAGTTTTGAAGTCATATATATATATATATATATATATATATATATATATATATATATATATATATATATATTACAATGAATCATTCATACAAAAAGTAGATTAGTAAAGTTAATGCTATAAAATGGCGAAATCATTAACTTTACTAATTTACTTTTTGTATGAATGATTCATTGTAATATAAATTGAACTGCACCACATATGTGATATATATATATATATATATATATATATATATATATATATATATATATATATAGTTATCTACTTGTTTATGTGTACACTTGATTGGTGGTTAGCTAATCCCTGTTGCAGGCATCCACTCAGGCACATTTTATGTTTCTTCAACACTAATAGAGCAAACAGGTGGTTTATATGCCAACTATGCTGAGAAGACCTTAGATACAGTGTTTGGCAAAGAGCATATAATCTGGCATAATCAGTAGTTGAACAAGTCAAAGAGTACTTTCAAACCCTCAGTCATGTAGACTTGTGACTTCATACTTAAACGGCCATCAAGTGGCTTCCAAATATTTTTGTCAACCCAATTTCACTCACAGGGCTTGTGAAAATACATGGTATGCTTTTCAGGTACTTTCCGATGGTGCCACAACCTGGAATTGTCTAAAGTTTATGGTAGACACTGTTAAATGTACACTCGGTCTTCCTTGAGTCATAGTTTGTGGTACCATGGATCTTGTTTTAGCAATGTGACAATAAACAGCAGCAAAGGTTGGATGACTCAGCTGCCATTGGTCTGTAAATGCAATCTGTTACAGATGTGAGCCCTGCATCCATTATCATTCGTACAGCTGTATGAAGAAAGTCACATCTGCCTGCTCATGATAGGAATATCCTGCCATTGTTAAATGGAACACTTCTCAGTTAAATCACTACTACGCATGTTAAACGTTGAAGATACACTAGCTACAAATGTACACAAATGACAAATGTAGTCTAGTCTATGTGGTAACACAGCACCATTTTCTGTAAACTTTCTTTAAACTTAATAACTCAAAAAGGAAGGATTTGTAGACATACATTTATATGGACTTTTATCCTTGTTTTGGGAGTGAGGAATCTGCCCCCAAAGTTTGTAAAAGTATCTTTGATACACCCTGATATAGTACAACCTAGCAGCAATTGTTCTAAACAAGTTTTATAAAAAAAACTAGTCATTCTATGTCTGTTGAATATATACTTTGTCTATTCCAAATGGCAAATGTAAGTGATATTTAATTTGATAGACAACAATATAATTAGCCAATTTTAATAAGTATTTGTTTTATGATCCTTACTTTTTTTATTCATTTCAACTCAAGCAAGGCAATAAAGCCACTAAGATGCAAGATCTTACTGAGCATGAAAGAATAAAAGAAAAAGAAAAAAATGAAAAACATTATTAAAGTGAGAATACAATGAAAGAACAGGAATCAAATTTGACTGGAAATAAAGAAGCTGGAAGATAGTTCCATAAGAGTGAGAGAAGAAACTCGTGGCATAGAACCTATGGTTGCATCTAGCCATTTCAGCTGTAAAATGATGAGACCTAACTGCCAATCTAGTACTGCAATAAAATTCATAAAGTTGAGATCCCAAATAGAAAAGCTCATCAGAACAATTGCATGAAAATATTTGTAGAAAAGAAACAGGGAAGCTACATTAGAGCAGTGGGAAAGTGACTGAAGCCAAGATACCAGATATATGCCACATTCAGAGCAAACTCAGATAATTAGGGAAACTGATAAAACTTATATTTTTTCTATTTAATAGGTGGTATGGTCACCTGGTTTATGAATTTTAATATTATCATATATGTAAACAGGAAGATATTCTTCTGTAACTTATTGAAGTTTACGTCTTGGTTATTCAAAGATATAATTTTTATATCTTAACATGTTTTAATTGAGGGGCTGTGTTTTTTTTAAGTTTTGTAAATTTAGCACTGACTTTGAGGATAGATTGTAATTTTTTTCATAATTATTCTTATTTAATATAACAAAAATATTAGATTTATTTGCTTTCCTAATTATCTGAGGTTTTTCTGAATTTGTTTATTGTTGTTTATCAAATGAGACTTCACTTACATTCACTGTTTTGAAAAGATGATGGATAAATCTGATAAACTTAAAATCCTTTTAATATATATATATATATATATATATATATATATATATATATATATATGTCTATATTTCTGAGATGAGGTATTATGTACATTATTTACATTATTTGGACTTACGTTTACGAATTTTCCAATGGTGTTCCTTGTCTATGATCTCAGCCTGATCCCACAGAGGGCGGTGATCTCCCTTCTTTCTCCATATGTGGTCAGCCACGCCTGATTTTTCCACTTCCCCTCGTGTTACAGCTTTCTGGTGTTCTTGAAGCCTCACCTTAAGGGGGTGCCTGTCTCTCCTTTATATTTCTTTCCGCAGCTGCACGCGATAGTGTACACAGTCTTTAGTCATGTTCTCCTCTATGGGGGGTCTTACTCGGGAGAGATATCTGTGAAGTGTCATCAAGCTTTTGAAGGTTGTCCTGATGTTATATGGACTGCAGATACTTTGTATTTTCTCTGAAAACCCCTTCACATAAGGCAGGCAGACTGTTTTCTGAGTGTTGTTGTCCTCCCCCTCCTCTTCTTGTACCCACCTATCCCAGTTTTTGGGGGCTGCTGCCATGTACCCAGGGTAGGTGTTACGTTGTAGGGTACTACTTATACTGACCAATTTTTTATCTAATGTCTCTGGGTCGCCACTTATGACTTTTGCTCGGTGTTGTAAGCAGCGGATGATCCTTTTCTTTACTCTGTGTGGATGGTGGGAGTTGAAATTGAGGTACTCTCCGGTGAATGTCGGCTTACAGTATACGGATGTCTTGAACCCATGATCTGTTCGCGATATTAGAACATCTAGGAATGGGAGTGTGTTGTTATTCTCTTTCTCCATTGTGAACTGTATTGAAGATGTTATTGAGTTCACATGGTCCAGTAGAACCTGGACATCTTCCTGGTGTGGGGTAACATGGGGTTAATAAGAGGTTTTTCGGGAATTTTTCCCTTTTAATCCTTCTCAAACAATCTTTGCATCAATGGTTGTTCGAATGCCAATTTAGGATGGAATCATATGAAGAAACTATTGGCTAAATGGCAAAAGCCGATTTTGAATTTAGTTTGTCACAGATTTTGCCCACTTAAATGAAATAATCTAAACCAAACATTCATGGGTCATTCAATTTGTATGTCGCATGTAATTGACAAATGGCGAATCTGGAAAGCATAGGATGAAAAACCAGGGAGTTATGGCTGAAAAATAGGCTTTTTGAACAGTTTTTCATGGTTTTTCATTATATGTGGGGAAGCGAACAGGACTAAAGCCACACTATCTTATTTCTTGCATGATGGTAAATTTTTTGCAATATATATGAAGAAAATCGGATAAAAAATGAGGAATTTCTTTAAGTTTTTAAGTAGTATAAAAAACCTGATTTTTCACAGATTTTTGCAATTAAGTTGTCTAAATTATTTGATGAGACACATCATTATATATATATATATATATATTGTGTGTATTTAGGCAGCAATTTTTCATTGATGCATGTTTCATTAAATAATATAGACAAGTTTTGTCTATTTATTTTAAGTAAGTTCCTTTCATATTGTCTGATAAGCTTAATAACATTATCATTGAAAGACGAAAGGAAATCACCATATTGATACAGGTTTTAATCCTATCTAAGATTTCGGCTTACATAAGCCATTATCACATATGACAATTATTGTTAAATGTAATTGTCATCTTTGATAATGGCTTATGTAAGCTGAAAGCTTAGATAGGATTAAAACCTGTATCAATATGGTGATTTCCTTTCGTCTTTCAATGATAATGTTATTAAGCTTATCAGACAATATGAAAGGAACTTACTTAAAATAAATAGACAAAATTTGTCTATATTATTTAATGAAACATGCATCAATATATATATATATATATATATATATATATATATATATATATATACACACACACACACACACACACACATCTACACACACACACATACAAGACGTGTCAGAAAACAAACAAGACTGAAATCACTAAAAAATTTATGTAAAATCCAAACTACAATCTACAAGTTTTCACCTTCAAATTTAACCCCCTTGAATCTCAGTACTTTTCACACCTTTCTCTGCAATACTTCCATGCACTCCTGGAAGTATTCTCCATGGATTCTTTGTCATCTTGATGATTTGGGAAAAAAGGTCCTCTTGATGACCTCCTTGAACTTGAGGAAAAACAAAAAATCATACGAAGCTAGGTCAAGTGAGTAGGAAGATTGTTTCAGCATGGTGATGTTCATCAACAGGGAAGCCATCGAGAGGGCCAAGCCAAGAGAGCTGTGGAGAATCACAGGAGAATTCTTCCAGGAGTGCATAAAAGGAAAAGTGTGTTTGACTCAAGGGGGGTAATTTCAAAGGGGAAAACTTGTAGTTTGTAGTTTGGATATGACATAAATTTTTTGTCACTTCAATCCTATTTCTTTTCCTTGTACACAAAAATGTAAAATTGATTTAAAATTTAAATTGAGTTAAGACAACTCTAAAATATATATACTATTATATTAAAGAACAAAAATTATGTGATCTTTGTCTGAATATCTCAAATGAGGAGTTATCATTATTGACATTATTGGACTAAGATCCTCATCTTTGTTATCCATTATACAATGTTTTGGCCATTGTGTCGTCTGACCTTTTTCAGATGTATGTTGATCCAAGCAAAAATTTATTCACTAAAAAGGAACAAGATATGATATTCCTAGACATAGACAACAGAACATGAACAATCTACCTCCATTTATTAAATAAAGGTTCCAGTTCAAAATTTTCTGGAGGTTACCAAGATCAACTTACACCTGTTGAAATACGAAGGGTGTATTTTTGATTGAAAATTTTATTGATTTTCTTTTTTATGGCCTATCAACTTTTGGCAGGTTATTTTTAGGTCGTAAAAGTTTTGATGGGATAATAATGATTTACTGATACAAATCCTACTAATTAACCCACAGCTGGGGGAGAATCATACCTTTTTTAATAACCCACAATTGAATATAACAAACTCAACTGGCTTTCGAATTTCCAATACTGAGCCTTTATCCATTACACCACCTGCACATCTAAATTTACACCAACTAGTATTCCCAAGCAGTCACCCATCTCAGTACTGACCAGGCTTTATGTTGCTTAACTTTGGTGATTGTACAAGTGTTCAACATGATATGACTGCAAGCCCTGAAGGCTGTGTCAAATGAAATAGTGTGATAATAATAACAAAGATGAGGATAATAGTTTGAATGTCAATAATAAATAAAGATTATATGTTTAATGTTTTAATGAAGATGCAGTCAAACAGTAAGATATAATGACAAATATTCTTCTTACTCCAATATTGCTCACCTTTAAGCATATTTTCTGAACATCTTCACAAATTTTATACATAATTACATACTCTTTACACTATTTACATTATTCAAACTGTTGTCCTCATCTTTCTTGCCATATTCATGACATTTAGGCTGTTGTACGCACTTCAGGTGATATTAGTTGGAATTTTAAACCAAAATCTTTATTTAGTCGTCTAATATCACCTGAAGAGGACCGAAGTGTACAATGGCTGAAACGTTCTGAATATGGCAATAAAAATGATGAGGACAACAGTCTGAACAATGTAAATAATTACAGAATCTCAGAAATATAGACAGAATTACATACTCGTTGATAATGTTGACAAAGACATCTTTGAAAATAGATATAAGTCTATGCCCAAGACAGGATGTAGTACTGAAGTGCTTAAGAATTTGAAAAAAAAAAAAAACGATTTGATTGTAATGAAAGGCAGACATACAGAAAAAAAAAAATGAATAAATATCTGAACGTTGTAAACAAACTTCT
This sequence comes from Acanthosepion esculentum, assembly GCA_964036315.1. Taxonomy (NCBI): domain Eukaryota; kingdom Metazoa; phylum Mollusca; class Cephalopoda; order Sepiida; family Sepiidae; genus Acanthosepion; species Acanthosepion esculentum. Next base: position 52,271,592 of record OZ038481.1, read on the forward strand.
TTTACCATTCACTTCCTTTCACTGCACTTCCTTAACTGATTTTAGAGATGCCAGGAAAGGTTTCTGCTCAATGATTCATCCTGGGCATTTAATTTACATCCTGAACAAGTAAAATTTAATTTCTCTACTTAAAATCAAAAGCGCACTTATAAGTTCTTCCCATACAATCGCTTACTCATTTCTATAAAGAATGGGAAGTAGTGAAATCAATTCCTGGTGGCAATGTAAAACATTCCTCTCTTTCTCTCTCTCTAAAACAAGCCCCCTAACCAGAGTTTTTATGAGTGTAGGGGGTGCAATCTTTAAGTCAGGAGAGCTTGTGAGTAAGAATTTTAACACTAAAATTATTGGGTTGGAACAAAAGTTCATAAAATTTTTTTTAAGTGAACCTCAAAGACAGTATTTTAATATTTATAGATGGATTTATTCAATCTCATATATGCCATTTTGTTCCGCTAGCTTTTGCCATCAGATTCCTGATTTCATCCTCTCAGACCATGGCCTTTTTAGGTATGATGAACTGGTTTTTCTTACAGAGAATTGCAAGTTCTTGCCATTAAGAGACATATGTAGGTATTTGGTGCTTATGTGTCTAGAGATTCTTGATAAAATACAAAGAAGAATTTGCAACATTATTGGTTCTGACCTGGTAACTAGTCTTCAGTCACTTTCTCACCCCGTAGGGTTAGAGTTAGAGGATTACTGTTAGAGTTAGGTTTATGGTTAGGGTTAGGGGTAGTATAGGTTAGGGTAGCTTCCCTGTGTCTTTTCTATAAATATTTTCATGGTAACTGTTCTGATGAACTTATCTCTATGATACCTAGACTTTATGAATTTAAGCACAGCACTAGATTGGCAACAAGGTCTCATCATTTTATAGTAGAAATGGCGGCTAGATGTAACCATAAATTCAATGCTAACAGTTTCACTTCTTACACTTCTTGCTTTTGAAACTCACTTCCAGATTATTGCTTTCCATTCAACTTTGATTTTCAAAAATTTAAATACACTGTCAAATAATATCTTCTGTCATCTTAATTTATTTTATTTTTATTGCTCTCTCTCCTTAATAATGTTTTCTTTTTCTCATATTCTCTCCCACTCAGTAACTCCTTCTTAGTGACTCTATTGCCTTGCTTGGGGTGAAATGATTAAAAAAAAGCAAAAGCAAAAAAGGTATCAAAGTAAGTATCAATCCAAAGGTGCAAGAGCAGGTGAGTATGGTGGGTCTAGTAGAACATCCCAGCCAAGCTGTACCCAATTTCTGCCAGGTATGCAAAGAGAAGTCAGGCTGGTTTTGTCCTGATGGAAGACGACATCTTTCTGATGGACCAATCTCAGACATTTTTCATTGATTGCTGCTTCTAATTGGTCTAATTGGGAACTGTTGTAACCTAGAAAAGGTTACTGAATGAGGAATAACTAAACGGAGGTTGGAAATGAAATGGTAATCTTTATAACATCAACAAAATACAATACTTGCCAGTGGCATGAAGTAGGTAAATCACTGCTAGTGATGAACTACTTAGCTTATTACTTCAACTTATAATAGTGTCCGATGTATTTATGAGGATTGGGACATACCCATTAGTGTACATAAGTATGGTATACAACAAGAACTATACTTATCTCATATTCTCTCACACTCAGTAATCCCTTGTATCTTAGTAACTTTATTGCCTTATTTGGGGTGAAATGATTGGAAGAAAGATGTATCAAAAGTTCAAATATGCAAAAATAGGCTTTATTTTATTTTTCATATGAGCTTTTAAAACAATTATTTCTGAATCCTCGGCACTGTCCTCAGATTGACACCCAATCACTCTGAAATGTTCATATTGGAGCTTCTGGCACAAATGCCAAGCTATACAGCATGCTGATTCAAAATTTCTGGTGGAGTAAATTGTGTCATGGTGCTCTTTTTCACACAGACAGTGCCCAACTGTGCCTACTATACTGTGCAGCCGACAAAATCAAAAACAAACAATGCACATGCATATTAAAAATATAAAATGGTGACAATTTAACCCACACCCTCCTCCTCCCTTACAGACAGACTTTTGCTTTAGAGAAGAATGGAGGATATTATCAAAAGACCTGACACTCATATTGTAAAAACAAAAAAAAAAATATTCCATGCATCGAGCTGTGAACCATTTTCAAGGTTTCTTAGTCATGGAATTTTTTTTTTTAATTTTAAAGTTTTAAATATCTGCACCCGCATACCTGTTAAGTATATGCAAACATTTAACAAGGCAATTTTAGATGACAGAACACCATGAGTCAGTAACAGGTTAGTTGCACTGACACTGCTGCAATGTTCAACCCGTCCCAGCCAGCTGTTGTGTTTTTGTTGATTGTCTGATATTTGTCTATACTCAAAATACTCAACAAATAGTATAAAAACACACACTTGCAAAGTGATAGTTACACCTTGTGGAATGAAAGCCACTGTTAAAAAAAGCAAGTTTAAAACAAGCAATTACATTCGAAATAATTTAGTATAAGAGATTAAAGGTTGAAGTCACTGCTTCTTCAGGACTTCAGATGATCATTTCTCTCCACACCTTCCTGTTTTTGTCACTAAGTAATGTTTGCTTGCTTACTCTTCCTACCAGTACCTCTTCTGTCATCCATTTATATAAGCATGTTAAGTAGATTACTTGCTGTTTCACTCTAACTTCTAGACTTTAATATATCTTATGGGTGTCAAATTTTTCGAGCCCTCTTTCCTCATTTTGTGTCTCATAAATTTCAACTGAGTCTTCTTGATTCTGAATACAAGTGTCCAGTTTTGTTTCCATTTTCCTTAAAACTTTTTTGTTGATCCATGACAGTGTTTCACAACCTTTTTTTTACTTCAGGGCACACTTATAGAATAAATAAAATTCTGAGGTGAACTTACAGGAAAAATTAGTCATAAAATTTGAAAATAGAAAAATAATAATGAAGTCTCCTGAAATAAGCATTTATTTTTATGACATTACATAGTATATTTAAGTATGCATGTGGGAAAACTGTGCTTGATGTGTCTTCGTAACTTTTCGAATGATAGGACTTAAATGTTATGCCTTGAGGAAAGCAAAGAAAAATGGTTTATCCTCTCCTTTTTAAAGATTAAGGAATTTAACATCCAGTTTAAAATATCAAATGACAAAAACTTGACTTAAACATGGAAGCCGTGCTTGGTGTCTCTAGCTTTTTCATAAATAAAGATTTTTTAAATATAAAAATAAATTCATAAATTGCTCTTCTGTTAACATGAGGCATACCTGGTTACCTTTCAGGGCATATCTGTGTGCATGGGTGCACTGGTTGAGAAATGCTGATCCATGGTTTTCTCAGCATGCTTCTGTAGAACCACATCTATTTTGCCTCAAGTCTTTTCATTGTCTATGAAGAAATTGTTTAGCATTCACTGCCATATAGGAAGACTGATATAACATAGCAGATAATTGCTTTTCTTCTTTGTTTTTAATGAATATTTACTGCTTCTTAATACTTTGCATAGCTTCAGGAAGGCATCTATTGCTATTCCAATGTATCTTTGGATTTCTGTGTCACATTTTCTGTCCCATTAAAACACTTCCCAGATAGTTAAATTTCTATACCCACTTGATTTTGACATTTCCATTTTGTATCTCATGTCTATCTAGCTGCCTCTTTTGCTGACGACCATACATTTTGTCTTCTTACAATTGATGGTTAGTTCTGTCTCCTTATTTTCTTTTACTACCTTGTCTACCATTCCTGCAGTTTTCTTTTTGTGTCTGTCATCAACATGGTGTCATGACTATAGTATTTTCAGCATCCATCTATAGAACCATAATTCTGTTGACTCAAATCCCCTCTTCATCCATGAGGAAATTGTCCAACATTCACTGCCATATAGAAGGATTAATATTACATAGTATTTCAAAACTCTTTTCTTTCTTTCTTATGAAAATTATCTGCTTCTTAACACTTTGCTTAGCTTTTGGGAAGCATCTTTTGTTATTATGACTAGATGTAACCGTAAATTCTATGTTAACAGTCTCGTTTCTCACAATTCTTGCTGGTGGAACTCTCTTCTGGCTTCTTGTTTCCCAGTCAAGTTTTATCTTCAAACATTTAAATGCAATGTCAATCATTATCTTGTGTCCTCTTAGATTCTGTTCTTTTATTGTTCTTGCTCTTTGACGAGGTAGATTTTCTTTCCCTGCAGTAGGTTACCATTTCTTTCTGCAGTAGACCAGTTGCCACCCAATACTATAGAACCCGATCTGTCCTGCTATTTTATCCATAGCTGAGGGGAGAAGAAGAAGATTCGAACCTTTCTCAAGGATATTAGCATATAAATGAATGTATGGATTCGTCTGGAATTCAAACTCAGATCACCAATTCTTCGAAGAACTCAATTCATACTTGAAGAGTAATGCTTAATAGCAGTAGGAGCCACTGTTTTTTAAACCCTTTTTCCCTAGAGAGTTCAACCAAATTTCCGGGAGCATATGCAGTCATCCACAGACAGACTGTTTCATTGTATCACAGCTCCTCAGTGTGGCTATATGTCCAATTGCTTCAAGCCATATATATATATATATATATATATATATATATATATATATATATATATATATATAGGTCCTCCTATATGACAGTGAATGCACAACAATTTCCTCACAGATAAAAAAGAGACTTGAAGCAAAAGAAATGTGGTTCTACAGAAAGAAGCATGCTGAGAATACCATGGACTGAACATGCAAACAACAACAAAGTGTTAGAGAAAATGGAAACTAAAAAGACTTAGAATCAGAAAGAGACAATTGGAATTTCTAGGGAACATAATGAGGAAAGAGAGTTTGGAAAATTTAACACTCACACGATATGCTGAAGGCAAGAGGGAGAGAAGAAAACAGCAAAGAACCTACCTAACAAGCTTGTGGTTGGCAAAACAGGGATTAGAATAAATAGCAAAGAGACAAAATTGCTAAAAGCTACAAGGGACAGGAAGATGTGAAGAACCATGATTACCCACATCTTGAATTAACACAGCACATAGAAGGAGAGATTACCAAATACCTCCCCTCTACAATTGGTAAATTATAACACTGAATTGCAACAACCATATCCAGTATTTAAAAACTGGCTTATAGCCACATCATGTTGAAATGCTGGTTCCTGTATGATCACTGAAGTTAAGCAATGTAAGCCAGGTTAGTAGCTAGATGGGTGACTGCTTGGGAATACCAGAAGCTTGGATATCTTAATGGTGTAATGGATAATGTCTCAAAATTGTTACTTGGAGAACAGAGTTCTAGTTCCCATTCCCGTTGGGTTTGTTATATTCACTTACACACAAATAACCTTGGGAAAGTTATGAATCAACCTCTTCTCCCCTCCAGCTAAGAGTTAATTAGTAAGTCTTGTATCACTAAACCATTATTATCTCAAAAAAATTCTTACAATTTAAAAATATTTTATGGCTTTAAATAACCTGCAGAAAGTTGATAAGCCATAGAAAACGAAGCAATCAATCACTGACATACTGATTAGCTACACAGGTATATCTTTTAGATTTGTTTACATTCTCTAGAATATAAATGTATAGAAACTACCGTGACCAAAATGTGAGGGATCAGTTTATATATTGATTGTAATATAGAATTGATCCCCCACTTTATATTCACATTATAATTTCTTGTTTGTCAAATTCTGATTAGGTATGAATCCCCAGCTATGGGTTAATTAGTATGACTTGTATCACTAAACCATTATTATCTCAAAAAAATTCTTCAATCTCAAAATATTTTCTGGCTTTAAATAACCTGCAAGGGGTTGATAAATCATAGAAAATGAATTAACCAACCAAGTTCTTAAAAAAATTACATTAGCAAGGAAATGGTAATATCTGGAATAGGCATTTGAAATATGTAAATCTTGATGACTTTAATGCAATGAACTATTTTTATATTTTCCACCATTTAATTAGTGAACATGGGTCATCGTCAGGTAGCACATGGGCATTGATTAAGCTCAATTGAATTCAGCATTAGAGCAAGTGGAGTAGAGAAAGGAGAAAAATTGTGCTGAATCAATTTTTTAAAGTTGGATGGGGTAGGGTCTGCTTGCCTTGAAAGAGAAAATAAGTTTTAAAGTGGTGTTGGGAGGAAACTTACAACCTTATCAGTTTTTAAATAATCATCGCTGATTGGACCCAGAACTATCATCAATCAGGATAAACGGATGTTCCCTCAGAGAGGCCCCATGCCTTGAGCACCAATTAGGACTTGAACTCAACCCAGACCTCAAGTGGGACTTACACATAAGATCCATTGCTACAGGCAGGAAAAATGGTTGTTTCTTGTACTGCTTCAGTAAGTACCTGACTCCATGCACTATCCTCTACCTTTACAAGAGCCAGATCAGGCTGAAAATGGGGTACTACTGCCATATATGGACAGGAGCTTCCCAGTCTTCACTTTTCAGAGTTGAAAAGCATCTCCGTTTTTTGTGGGTGATGAATTATTTTCCATCCTACAACCTCTTTCTCACAGACGGAATGTTGCAAGCTTCTCGCTGCTTTATCACTATGTCCATAGAAAGTATTCAGATTCTACATTCCTTATTTCCACCAGTTCCAACTTTCACAGCTAAGACCCACTATGCTACACACATTGTAGCAAACCACCCTCATTCACTTCATACTTCATTGGTGAGATGTAAGTTCCACTTGAACAGCTTCTCACAAACTGCTGTTTTGTGAGCCAACTCCCAAGAAGATGCTTTCCTGATCACTACAATCTTAACCTGTTCAAGCCTGGGGTTAACTGGTATCTTCCTCACACATCCCCATGATCTGTACCTCTTACTCTTTAATCCTCTACCTTGAGTGGCTTTCTGGCCTTGTACACAGTGAACATCATTGTAAAAAAAAGATAGCGCTGGATTATAAATAAAATCTATTAATGCCTCAGAATTTACCATATATACTTGAGTATCGTACAAGTTTTTATGATCAGTTTTTTACCTAAAAAATAGGGGGTTGCAATATACACAGGTGATTTTTTTGAAGTGGTAAAAATCATACATTTTCATTGACCGATGATACTATACACAGGTAATATTTTCTTGAAGGGGTTAAAATTCATGCAAATATTCAGGGTTTGCACTATACATGAAATATGCAAGTATATATAGTACTTTGTTTATGTTTCAGATACAAAGAGCTTTGAAAGATCTCAATAAAAGATAAGCATTTCCTAAAAAGGGTAATTTAACCCTGCTTGACTGTTTAAGCCATTTGTGGCTGAGCTGAGCAGTCTAAAGCACACCTGACTTAACAGAGGTTTCCCCTACAAGAGGGATGTAGATCTGAACACTGCTGCAAGGCTTATTTTCTTTATTAAGACTCTTGAATGCACAGTCTGGTAGACATAAATTTACACTGTTTAAAAACAGGAATGTCTACTCAGACACATGTATCCTGTAAATATAATGTTTTAATTAGTAAGAAATAAAATGCAATGTGTATGGATATATTTTATGCATTGCACTTTTTCACATGAAGCACAGATACTACACTTAATATTTACTTGACGCCCCATGCTGGTAGGATGTGACACAAGATCAGTTTAATGTGGGAAGCCCGAGCATGTGCATTCAGGCCAGGTTCAAAAACATCCCAGTCTCTGCAACCATTGATTGTGCTGGCATTGGGCAGCTGTTTCCCAGGACTTTTCAGTTGTGTTTTTGTCTGCAGACAGAGTACTATTGAAAGAAAAATTGTAGTCTGTCTGCAGACAAAGACACAATTGAGTTGAGCTCAATGACAGAATGACATAGGAGGCACCGTGGAGTAATGGATAACGGCTCGTAGAGGAATCGTAGAGCCGAGTTCGAATCCCAGTTGAATCCGTTACATTCACTTACGTGCTAACTCCCTTGGGAAAGGTGTGAATCCTCTTCTTCTCCCTCCAACTATGGGTAAATAGCAGGACAGACTGGGTTCTATAGCCTTGGATGGCAACTGGTCTAGGAGAAGGTCAACTCTGAATTCAAAACCATTCGACGTCTGTACCGGCATCCGGCGGCCTCTTGGTTACTCCTGCCTCTGCGTCTGTGGAAATTCTGCGACAAGTAAGAGCATATTCCTCCCTCCACTGGGATAGCATGCGAGGTGTGGGGACCGTGTGTGAAGTTCAAACTCCCTTGTTACTCAAGAATTCACCGCTGTTGGAATCGGGAATGGCTGTCACTCGTTTCAGCATTGGTGACGGATCGCCGTGCTTGGTCGGCCTTCATTCCGGACGCGGTGAATTCCTTGGAAGGAGCCGGCTTAACCGATCCAGGGTGAATGCCGCAACATACATACAACATACAATGACAGAAGCACAATTGAGAGATAAAATGTTGTTTGTTCGCCCAAAGACAGATACTACACTTTGATTCTTAGCAGAGGTCAACCTTAAAAAGCAACTTGCCTCAGTGACCACTTGTTGAATCCACATCTTTTATTGTTCTTTCTCTTTAATAATGTTTTCTTTTCCTTATTCTTCCACAGCCAGTAACACCACATGCCTTAGTGGCTTTATTGCCTTACTTGGGGTGAAATGATATACAAAAACAAATCTATATTTCCTGGCTATATTTCATGTATGCTTGCCAAAGAGAGAATGGTGATATATCTTGTTTGTGTTCATTTGGTTGGTTGCAGCTGATTTCATTTAGCAGCATATTGTGAATTAACAGGTTATTTAATGCTAAAAGCTAAATATTTTGAACATAATTTTATGCCTGCAACTATAGATAAAATGTATTGGTTATTTTGTTATAGATAAGTATTGATGATGATAATTCTACTATAAATAGATATTTTTATACTTTCATAGTTTTGTCTTTGTTTGGGGGACCCTAACAAGTGCTTCCACCCAAGGTCAGGGTGAACCTGGGAACAACAGCAAATACAATCTCCTGATCAGAAGCCTTGCTGCAGGATGTAGTTTATTGTCATGCCTAGGACAAATAAGAATTTAGTTTACACTTCCCTTTCTTATCACAGCAGTGACAAAACAACCTGAGTTCCCTTGCATACTTATTGTTCCCCCTGAATATTAAGATGGGTTAAAGGATGTATGGGGGCCATAACAGTTGCAAGAAATAGAATTGACATACTGAACTCAAATTCTGGCTTAGTCTGCCACACTGACTTTCACATAAATGCCCTTGAATGCATTATTTCTCCCCTTCAGCTAGGGGCTAAATAGAAGGTTAAACTATGATCTCTAGCCTTGGATTGTAGCCAGTCTAAGAGAAGAGCTACTCTGAATGTAAAACACTCAAGAGGGCAACAGGAAACCAATCCATTGCATTTCCCAAGAAATCATGGCAATTCACAGACATTAAAGAAAATATGCTGTGGTGGGCCATGATCACCCATGTGATGAAGGAATATGGCATTTAAAAAAATATCAACATCGTTGGTGACGGAGGGCCATCGTTTGTATGGAGATGGATGGTTATTCCAACAGGATAATACTGCAATCCACACTGCATGCCAGACCTTGACCTTTCTACAAGAAAATGGGGTCCATCTCTTGAGACATCCTGCATGCTCACCGGACTTGAACCCAATTGAAAATATTTGGGGATGGATGGCAAGAGATGTTTATCGAAATGGCAAACAATATTCAACAAAAAATGAACTTTGTGAAGCTATCTTCAGAAGCTGGAGCAATATTCCTCAAAGCTTAATGGAAACACTAATTTTTTGAAGTCATCAAAACCAGTGGAGGTAGAATTCATTATTAAATTTGGTTGTTGAATGTTTTCATACACTTTTTGTACAATTTTGTACAATTTTTGTCTCTGGTCTTATAATTTTGATCAAGTGTAAAACGCCTCATTTTATAAAAATGTCAATTTCTCAATAAAATTTTTCCATGAAAAACAGTCTTTTTAAAAAAATTTTCAAGTCGTCTTAAATTTTTGATCAGGAGTGTATTTCATATGTGTGTACATGCATGCAAGTGCTGAGAATACATAGATCAATAAGTCTATAGCTTGACGTGTACCATAGCTGATGGTATTGTCAGAGTTACTTCCTCCTTAATTTCCTAATTTTTGAAACCACTACTTGGAGACAGTCTCCATATATATTCTATATAAACTTGGTGATACCTTGCCTCACTCTCTTTTTTCTTCTCACTTTTCAGCTGATACAACAAGATGTAAATCTCTCATGAGGATTGCATTTCTCCCTTTTGAGGGAGTGGAGGTGCTATGTGCGTTTTCTCTGGGAAACACATATTAACATTACACACACACACGTATGTACGAATATTAACTACACATACTTTGATCACAAACTTTCTACAAACATTCACTCATGCATACTTTGAAACACAAACTCTCTATGTTCATTCATACATACTCATTATCGTTTTTGTCAATTGTAAACCATAGTTGGTTTGTATATAGATATACGTGTCTTTGTTGTTTTCCTTCACATTCCTTTTGGTGGACTCCTCATGAGCCCACCATATTTGTAGTGGGCTATTTCAGGAGACTATACATGTTTAACACACAATGCGTACACACACTGGCCCACCATATTATGTAGGGCCTATATTTGTCTTCAAATATTAAAACAGATCTTTGCAGAAGTGTAAACAAAGCAAGCAACAAAAGACAAAATGATATTAATACTTTATGATAAATTGATTATTACATGTACATCATGAATAATTATGAAAATCTATAGAAATTAAAATTTGATAAAATAAATTTTATACTCTTAAATTATAGAAAACATTAAACATTAATAAGTTGACCAACTTCAAACAAATTAAAAAAAATAATTTTCTAAAAATATTAATTATAAATATTTTTGGAATTTTTGAACATGTCTGTGTCCTTTCGCAATAAAATATAAAATGAAGCTGGATTTTTTTGTTTTCACTGAGAAAG
>OZ038481.1:52287538-52295038 GCA_964036315.1 Acanthosepion esculentum
GCCACATCACATTGGTGAGAAAGTGACTGAAGTTGAGATACCTGGTTAGGATCAGTTACATTACAAGTACCTCATTGGATTTTGTCAAGAATCTTGAGATATACAACAGGAGCACCAGACCAGAGATGGACACAGTATTCAATGCATGGCTTTTAGGTTTTTAACAAAACACTCCTTCATCACACCTTGTAGATTTTCACTACATAGTCATGAACAAAGAGCTTTAACAAATAATAAAAAAAAACACATCACATGAAGACCTCCAACAGCAACAATAACTAAAATGGCTAGCAGATGTAACTGGAATGGAAAATAATGATATAATCAAGATGTTAACTTTTCAATTATGTGCTTTGCATGATACATGCTTAGGTGATCATGTATCTCTCAATACATGACTGACAAGGCAGATTTTTTCCTGTAGTAGGTTGCCATTTCTTTCTGCGGTAGACCAGTTGTCATCCACGGTTATAGAACCTGGTCTATCCTGCTATTTTATCCATAGCTGGAGGGAGAAGAAGAGGATTCATACCATTCCCAAGGGTATTAGCACATACGTGAATGTAATGGATTCAACTGGAATTTGAACTCAGCTCTCCAATTCCTCAATCCAAGTAGCTGTCCATTACTCCACCATGCCTTCTCTACCTCTGATACAGCCAAGAATATTTTAACACCTATGCTTTGCTAGTTATCTCATTTTAATCCAAGACGGTTGTCCTCATCTTTATTGTATAACGAGCTGCTATCCATTGCTCAACCATTCCGCAATTCCTTAAAATAGAGGTTTGCAAAGAAATATAGAAAGAGCAATAGCAGTTACTGAACTTGAAAAAGCTGGATTTATGAAAAGCCTTTTAAAGAAAAATATTATTCTAGATTTCTAGGGAAAATAATGCTAAAAGTTTCTTCAATGAATGCTGAATATTTCCTCTATGGAAACTGTTATTCTCACCATTACTATTACCAAGTCTTGCTTTATTGTTTAGTATGTGGTTTGCACCAGGAAATACCAAAGGTTTGAATTGAATTTAATGCCAATCAGATACCTTTGATCTAAGAGGAGTTGATCTGTGGTAACCTGTGAAACTCCCTTCCCCCTACTTGATTCCTCGATGACTATAATCTTCAAATATTCAAGTGTAATGTCAATTGACATCTGACACCCTGATCTTGTTCCCCAACCTTCTCTGTATCCTTTCCTCAAACACACCTCTTTACTCTTATTCTCAATCCTCTGTAACCCCTTAGGTGCTAGTGGCACTCCCGCCTTGCTTGGGATTAATTGCTTTAGAAAAAATATTATGTTCACTCTAAGAGATGCAAAAAGTAAGCTTTGTGCTCAGTGTCACATCAGAACATCAAAAGAGATAGGTGCCTCAGAGATTTGAGCTAGAAGGTAGCTTCATAATCACCAAATGCACAATTGAGGATGTCTGGACATCTCCGACATAAAACAGGAAGTCGACCCAGCTGAAATTATCCATATGACAAGAGGCAGTTATATAAATGCCAGTCTCACAAGAGGAAGTATAGAAATGCTAACATCCTCATGAGAAGATGATCAAATGTTCAAAGATAGTCCCCTAAAAACGCACACACACACCCTCATGGTAAACATTAATTCAATGCAACTCAGAAGTAAATAAATAACAAAACTTAGTCTCAAATTCCTATCAGATGCTACATTTGTACAGTTATTGTTAGTCATGCTTCCATTGAGCCTGGCTATATTCATACTACCAAGTCCAGGCACTGAACTTGTGTAGAAGTGCCAGAGAGCTTTAGTAATATTTCTTGGACACTTCGGAACACTATGAAATAAAGGAACAGAATCAAATAATATATATTTATTTCATTGACATGAGTTTTTTGTAAATCTGGTTGGTGAAAGTTTGTTTGGCTAAGTAGTTGTTAGTTTATGAGTCAGACTTTGATAGCATTTGATATCTTGTTGGCAACTGTCAGAAGTGTGGTTACCTTGGTAATATGTTGTGGAGATACTCTCCCGTGTATTCTCAGCACTTAAAAATGGTGGAAAAATATCTTAAGCAGATGACTGCTTTACGCGACATGCTTGGGCCAGTTTCTGACTGTTTCCTCATTGCTGTCTATAGGCTGTCTCTTTATATACAATTTTGAAAGGCTCCAGACTAATTGGTGTAAGTTTGGCTTCAGCTAATATCAAAAGTCTCTTTGTTTTTTGATTGGCCCAAATTCTTTCATTTATTTTCCAGTGTTCCTTTCTTTTTCTTATGTGTGGAGTCTCTTATTTTGGCAGATTTCTAGTCACAATAACTAGACCCTGGACTAGTGAACTTCTTACAACAGTTTTTCATATTTTCTTCTTCTTCTTTTTTTTATGTTAGTGTTGCCTTCCCATTAGTTGAGAGTGAATTATAGAGAAGAGTAGAGAAAGAAAAAAAAGAGATATGTGTTTTTAAGGAAAGTAAATGCCTTCTTTTAATTTAAACTTTTTTTTTAATATTGTGTTTTCATATTTTATTTTTACATTTGGTCACACCACAAACACATAATTATTATGTCACTAAATCCACTAACCAACACTTTAGTCCCCTAAGCTGTTATCAGAACAAACCTGAAATTAAAACTTGGATCTGTAAACCTAATTCTTTCTGCTTTTATGCTGCCGATGAGGACATTAGTCTAACTAAATAATGTAAATAAAAAATGTTAATTATACTATAGATAAATGTATAATGTAAGTAAATTAAATAGTATGGAATACTGATTATATAGATAAAGTGTCATAATTCTTGTCAAAATGTTCCAAAGAAATGGATTTATTATATTTTGTGTATTGTTCATATGCAATTGAAGTATTAAATGTTACAATTATAATTTTGTTTATTTTAATCGAGTGCATACTTGTGTTTGAAATAGATGCCCCAATTTTGTTTTCACTTTAACAGTATTTATTATATCTATCGGTCTGAATATTTGAGAAATCACAATAAGGAAGATGTGCTCCCCAGGAGGGATTGAACCTACATACCCCTCTGCAGGAGAAACCACCAATTAATCCAGTGTGCTTTACAACTCAGCTACTGAGAGCATCACAGTTCAGCAAAGCTCTATTTTCCCTTTTAAAGAAAGCACACTTCCTCACTAAGATATTGTTGTGTCGTGGCACAATAGTAAAAAGAAGAAAATCAAGTCGAGGTTGGTTTAAGGAACAAGTGTATTTAACATCACAGATACAAAGGTAGGAAACGGGTACTACTCAGCTAGGCAGTTGTAGTACTGTCGCTGCTTACACACCGGGTAGGTATTACTGGCACTATATATAGTGAGAACCGGTGTAATTCCCTTGTGTTAGAAAGGCCGGTGTAACAGATATTTTTCTTGAAAACACATATCTGTTCAGTTTCCTATCCAAAATGTAAATAAAGCCGTTAGGTAGATGATTAGGTAGATGGTTATGTAAATGTGAGGATTCCGGAATTGCCAACTGCCAAACTGGTGCCAACAAATTCTCTGAAATTTAACAGCAAAACTTATCAGTCTGCCATTACTGCCAACTTGTATTGTCAACATATTTTAGATTCTGTTGGTGGTATTTTGGTTTAATGCTGTTTCTTAAAATTCAGCATCACCTGTACCAAAACAGTGTGAATTGTTGAAAAACCAAGCCATTGTATTCTCAACATACATTACAATACAGAATGAAACTAAAAACACTCTGTCATATATATCATATATATCACTCTAGCTTATAATCATTGTTAGAAATATTACCCAGCTCTTTTTTAAAAAATCAAATTGCCCCAAGCAATGCAGTTGAGCCACTAAGACACAAGGGGTTACTGTGCATGAAAGAATTAGAAAATAGAAACATTACTAAGAAGCAAGAACAATAAAAGAGTAATTAGGAAGACAGTAAATATTGATTGATATTGCATTTAAATTTTTGAAGATTAAACTTGACTAGAAGGTATGGAGTCAGGAGAGAGTTCCACGGGAAAGAAGTGTGAGAAAAGAAATTGTTAGCATAGAACTTATGGTTACATTTAACCAAATTGACTGTAAATTGATTTGACCGTGTTACCAGTCTAGTACTGTACTTAAATTCATAAAGTCTTGATATTATAGCAAAGAGCATATGCAAACAATTACCATGGAAATATTTATAGAAAATGCACAGAAAGGTAACTTTATGGTGGTGGGAAAGTGACTGAAGCTGAGATGCCAGGTCAGAACCAATAATGCTGCTGATTCTTCTTTGGATTTTATCAAGGATCTCTAAATATATAGCAGGAGCACATGACCATATGTGGCAGCAATATTCAAAGCATAGAGTAAAAATCGTATTAAAAGTTAGGTGCTGAAAAGTTCTCAACCTGCTTCCTAAATCTGACCAAACATCAGAAATATTTTGTATGGAATCTCTTCTTTGTGAGGCTGAGAAATTTTCAGCAACTCTTATAAGTTGATGCAAAAGTTTACTGCATTCTTCTGACAAATTTTTTTATTCATATAATTCATAGCATCATTATTCTGTCACCAAAATATTTCCCTGGTTTCTATAAATTTACATTAACCTTCAAATAAATTGTATATCCTGCTGGAGAAGACTGACTGAAATTTTGATTTGGTGAATTCCTTATGGAATTTTTTGATATCTTCAGCCTCTTGGAATGGCTGACCAAAGAGAGTTGTCTGGAGAAGATCATTTGCTGGGTTGCACCTTGAGGACAGATGTCATGCATCCAAATCACTATTTAAAGAAAAGACATTGTGTCATTCAAACAAGCTAGTTGCTCACTGTAATACTGGTGCAATTATAGTGAATACATTTTCGGCTCTCTTTATGAATTTTGATTAAGTTGAAATTTTGAAGACTCCTGGATATTATTTTTCAGCTTTGATTCTTGTAATAAATTTGCAGAATTGTATAACTTGGTTGTCTGCCATTGATTTTAATTTGTGTGCATATTAAAGAGTAAAAAATGTGTTATATGACAGTCTTACAAGAAGTGCGAAAGTTCAGCCAAAAGTACCCTTGCCATATATGGGCAGGAGCTGCCCAGTCTTTACTTTCCAGTACTGATAGAATCCATAAGCATTTTTATATCCTAGTGGATGATAAATTATTTTCCATCTTACAACCTGTTTCTCACAGATGAAACTCTGCAAACCTTTTATTGCTCTATTGCTATTTCCATGGAAAATGTCCAGATGAACAATGTTCCTTAGTTGCACCAGTTCTAACCCCTTCATGGCTAAGATCCGCCATGGTATGGGCATTGTAGTGAACTACCTTCATTCCCTTAGAATTCCCATGAACAGCTGCTTTGTGGAACCAACTTTTAAGAGGATTCTTCCCTACTCACTGCAAACTTAACCTGTTCAAACCAAGAGTTAACTGTTATCTTCACCACATATCTGCATATAATATGCCTCTTACTTTTCAACTCTCTACCTCGATTGGCTCTCAGGCCTTGTGCAGAGTGAACATCAATACAAAAAAAAAACATTCTGCAGAAGTGACACCACATGTATTTTCCAGATTTTCCTAACATTATGTAAAATTTAGTGCTGGTAACTTTTGCATCAGACTAATACAAATGATTGCATGCGATAGACATGGAAAGAGACAAAAAAATACACACATTTATGGCAATAAATATCTGGGGCAATAACAATCAAATCAAGAATCATTTTCATAAATTCATGCAAAATTATTTTTTTCCATTTGTCCCCACCTTAGGTCAGTAGAAGAAAACAGCCTCACCCATTATACTAAATTATGAAGTATTTCCTGTCAGTCTTTTTTTATATATATTATTAACAAATGACATTTACAACATAAGCAATGATAATGAATTTGTATAACAATTCTTAAAACCATATTTCAATAAATATTTAACCTGTGTTATTTATTTTTAATTCAAATTTTACAAATTGCCATATATAAGCAATGTTTTTGTCAAGTAATTTTTTTTATTAATTCATTATGTCTGTATTGAAAATATTTGTATCTACCTTGTCAAAATTTTGCTAGAAGTCAGAAAATCTACAAAGAAACAGAAAATGGTTTAATTGTTTCTCCAATTTGTATCAAAAGAATTTGTATCTGCTTTGTCAAAATTCTGTCGTAATTTAGAAAACCTACAACATTCATAATAATAAGCATTGTAGTCATCTGATATTACACATTACTACAAATTAGTTCAAAAGAAAAATCTGCAATGTTATCAGTCTTGACCTAGCATCTTGCCTTTAGTTATTTTCCCACCACCATAACATAGCTTCTCTGTTACTTTTTTCAGGGTAATTGTTCTGATGAGCTTTTGACTTTGATACCTAGACTTTATGAATTTATGCATTCTACTAGATTGGTGGCAACATCTCACCATTCTACAGTTAGAATGGCTAGATGTAACTGTAAGTTCTATGCTAACAGTTTTAGTCTCAGTATTTACATTAGTCGGACTATTGTCCTCATCTTTGTCGCCATATTTGTCACAACGTTTCGGTCGTTGTACGCTCCGGCCTTCTTCAGGTGGTTGGAATTTTGAACTGAACCCTTTATTTCGATCACTGGGGTAGACTGTTCTAGTTCCACGTGCCATGTTTGATGGATGTCAGTTATCAGTTATCTCCTCTCCAAGTTCTCCACTGCCTTAACCGGGTATTGAACTCACACTCTTTGGGTCTGTCACTGGATCTAACCAACGCCTTTATCCACTGTGCCATGTGACAAATATGGCGACAAAGATGAGGACAATAGTCCGACTAATGTAAATACTGTACATAATACCTCATCTCAGAAATATAGACAGTTTTAGTCTCTTCTCTTTTCTGGCTTTCCAGCTAATTTTGACCTTCAAAAATTGAAATTCAGTGTCAGTAGTTATCTTCTATTTTTTTTTGTTTTTGTTTTTAATTTTTTCAATTCACCCCCAAGCAACAGGATAACACCACTAAGACACAAGAGGCTACTGGAAAGGAAAGAGAAGAAAACCAATCACAATCCTTGCTGCAGTAGACCCATACAAGTCCTTGCAGCTTGAATCTAAAGATTTCTCATTCCACTTGTGGGAACAAGCAGAAAAATCTCTCCTCAAAACATCTACTCAAGGGAAGAGCTTTGAGGAAACCCAACTTTTTTCCCGGCAAAATACCACTATTTTGCACTCTCTTTCGACCACAAATAAAAGCCATTAAAGTTATTTTGAGCTTTGGGTTTGTTCATTCCACTCTATACACAGTTGAGCATGTGTGTATACAGACACATACAAACACACACAACCAGGAAAATCCCAACAAAAATTATTCAAATATTTTGTTCATGGTCAACTCTATGTGGTGGTGTCCAGAGTAGGATAGTCAACATATAACATAATGTCAAAAAGAAATTTACAAAATGATGTATTGCTGAAAATGTTGCTTATAAAGCAATTTTAGCATGGTAATAGAACTTCTATGTCTAATGTATTAATCATATATATATATATATATATATATATATATATA
>OZ038481.1:52300038-52312538 GCA_964036315.1 Acanthosepion esculentum
TACCTCTTTTCAGGTACATGCAAAAAAATTACTCTGGTTTTGTCGTAGCAACCTGTTGTTTTCTTCTCATTACTTGACTGCGTTCGTAGCTCGAGTGCTGTTTACTGCTACTAGCTGCGGTAGGGTTTTTCCTGTCTTCCAATTCCTGTTTTTATTTGCAGCTTTCCATATTTTATCAACATTCTGTTTCTTTTCTTCCGCTCAGAAATACAAATATTTTGCTTTGGGTGAGATTAATTAATAAGATGCATCCAAAAATTCTTCCATTTATCTCTGAGTAATATTATCGTCTTTGCTCCTTTGCAAAATGCACACTTGTAACAGCAGTAGTAGCAGCAGCAGCAGCAGCAGCCAGCTGATTTGTTCAAAATTTTCCTTGGAAATATATACGTATGTGCATGCATGTGTTAAGTCAACAATAGAAAGAGAAGACATATAGTAAAGTATGTGCTTTCAAAATACTATCATCGATTGCTTAAGCATTTAAAAAAAAAGGAATCTGTTTCTCAGGTGATGATTAGCCTTTGTTATCCTGTAAACCTGAGATAGCATGGTTAACCTTCACTAGATGCATCCCAGTATGCTCATTGTGTAAACATATATTTCCAGTCCCAAGGATAAGGGGTGGGTTGTGAGTAAATGAGTCAGATGCTACAGTAAGAACAGGAGAGAGCTGAGGATAGGGGCAAAAATAAAGACTTCAATATCTGAATTATTATTATGTAACAAAGAACAATAAAAAATTCTGCAAATTTGATAGACAATTTTCTTCTTTTATAAGCTGTGTTCCTTCAGGATGTGGGTGGTCATAGTTCTTCACAATTTCCTATCCTTTGTAGCCACACATCCTCATAAACAGTGCCTCTTACTCTGTAATCCTCTACCTTGATTGGGTCTTGGGCCTTCTACAGCATGGATATAATTGCAAAAGAACAGAACCTCTTAGTAACATTTGTCTTTTTACAAACTCTCCCATAATTGGTCTACTATCCATTCACGCAAGGCCATCAGGTAGGTGGCCTGTTGCCCGCCTCCCATCCATTTTGTCTTCCATATGTCCTGTTAGTGTCAAAATTTCCAAGCCCTCCTCCATCATTATTATGATATAATAGACAATATGTAATAATTAACATTAATATTGTAAGTAATATATAAAACTCAAATGCTATTTGGAGATTGGAGGTTTTAGGGAACATGGGACCATCCCGTAATTGCTATTGTTCCCAGGTCTAGCCTGGGGTGGTAGCACCTGTTAGGGTGCCAGATATGGGCAAATAGTGACCCACCCAGAAACAAAAATAAAACACTATGAAAGTATAAAAATACATTTTTATAGTAAAAATACCAGCAATACATTTTTACATTAAAAAATGACCAACAATACATATTTATAGTAAAATGACCAACAATGCATTTTAAGGCATACAATTGTCTTGAAAATATATTTAGTTGAAACCATAAAATTGTGTTCAAAATATTTAGATTCTGGCATTAAATAACTCATAGAGGTTGATATGCCACTAAACAAATCAGCCAACCTTTGGCTGAGCAGTGTGTACTTGGACTCAGTGGGAACAATCTGCATGTAAATAGTGCAAATAAAGTTTATTGCATGTACAAATATCAATGCAATTTTATTATTTTCATCTACCAGCATGTGTCTTATACCATACCCAACTCAACAGTTCTTGCTGAAAGGATATAACTGATTTGCATGTGGCTTTAAAAATCAAATTTTTAAAAATTAACAGTATTTTATTGTCAATTCCAAGGTTTCTCTTTTGTTATAAATAGAAATTCTTGATGCTAATATCTGGGGTTGGTACATACTACACCAACTAGAGGGCAGCCTATTTGGGGGCTCCGAGAAGTGCTTTTTGACCTTCACTATCTTATCAACATTTGCATTTTTTCTACCTTTAACTGACTATTAGAGGATGAAAAATTTACGTGGATTTTGGTGTCATTCTGTGTTCTATTTTTTCTCGTCCAAATCTGTAAATGTGTTTTGCTCATGTTAAGTCTCGAAAAAACACTATATAAAATTCCCTATTTTTTATCCATAATGTTGAATGTTTTTTTGTTTTTTTTTATTTTTTCAATCATATCACCCCAAGCAAGGCCGGAGGCCACTATCACGCAAGGGGTTAAAGAGGGGGTTGGAGGAAGAGCAGATAGGAGTGGCAAGGGAGGGGATGTGGAGAAAGAGAAAGACAGTGGGTCGATCAAGGCAAGGGGGCCAAAAAAGATCCTGAGCGAGAGCAGATAGGAATGAGAAATGAAAGGATGTGGAGAAGGGAAAGAGACAGAGAGAGAGAGAGAAATCCGGGGACCCCTTCCTAGACACGAAACAAGGTTTGGGCCTCTAAACGTGTCCAATAGAGGGGGGAGGAGTGTAGACTGGGCGGTAGGAAAGCCTACCTACTCCTATAAATGTGTGAAATTCTTCAGCTTTTTAAAAAGAAAAATCTCATGTTGATGATAAAAATTGTGGCAAAACATTGTTGATTTATTTAAGATGGAATGATTTATTATAACAAGTTTCTAATTTGTATTTAGATGCATTGTATCTATTTTCAATTTTTCTAGTTGAATTGTTCTTCTATATTGCATATGATCTATTATTGTATATAAGTTGGTTACAATAAAATTTGTATTTTATATGACTATTACCTTATGAAAATTGAAATGTAGTAGAGTGGGAGGCCCCATATCATAGATTCAGAGTAGGGGTGGGGGCATGAGATCCTTGCACCAGCAATGCTGATGGCATTTATACTTGAATTGTATAGTTATTTAAATAAAGCTGCTTTCTTCACCATCTTAGCATTTAGATCATAGCTTAGGAGTAAATGGAGGTAAGCAAAGTTTATATTTTTTTATAACATATTTTGAAAATCTAACAAGTATTACAAATTATATTATGACATATAGGAAATAAAAGACTACCAAAGTGTTTTAACTTATCAACCTTCTTTAATTATATTTCACTAATATCATTTCATGGTATATGTTGATGTCATGTGTGTGCATATAAAACTGCACCAATAACAAATGTTATTTTATCAGTTTTATCTACCCAACCTCCCTACTAAGGCAGGATGTGACACAAGGTCGTTTTTATGTAGGGAGTACCATACACATATGCATTCATATGGGCCAAGGACAAAAATTGCCCAGTCCCTATGACCATTGTTATGTTGGTGTCAATGTTACACTCCCCCCACCTCTCTTAGTGCAATGAGGAAAGTGTTGATGCTGGCTTGGAAATCCCTGGGACCAGACTCCATTTCACAATTGTTAATGTGGGGCACCCAAGTGCATGCACCTGGACCAAATTTCCCAGCCCTCACAACCATCGATTGCACCGACATCAATAATAATATCAATCCCCACTCTAGTGCAAATAGGGTGGTACTTCTGCAGACAGCTGTTCCACAGGACTGGGCATCTCTCAGTACTTTTTTCCCTAGCTTCAACACTGTCTGTAGACAGAGACACAACTGAGTTGCACACTCCTGTGCCAAGTAAATCATGGATGTTTGTTGGCATATATTTTATATCTTATCAATTTGGTTCGTGCATATTTAAATTTTAAAAATCTGTTTTGGAGTAAATAATGCACCCAGCCCTGGTAACACAAATGAACTAGGCAAGACACCTTAAATAAAGAACTCCAAGTGAGTCAGGGAAGTCCATTGGAATCAGTTGGAGAGAATTCTAATGACATCCCAGCAAGTAGCCTAAGCAGGATATAATGTTATAACTGTTAGGAGTGAGTGAGAACAGTAGTGACAAAGAATCAAAACTCATATGGAGTAGGAAAATATTCTTTTTTGTTTCAACACACATGATAACAGTGATGATGTGAAATTAGAACCACGTTGGTTTAATTTATTTTCTTGGTGTGTGTAAAAAAGAAAAAAGAGAAAGAGGAAAAAAAAAAAAAACAAAAACAGATATTCTTCAAATATAGAAGAATTATTAGCCCAAGTAATAAAAATACAACAACAGCAACAGCAACAACAGCAATTGTTGGAACTTCAGAAACCATAACAAAATTTAACTGAAATAACACTGAGGAAAATAGAAAATTCTACAAGTTCTTTCACTCTCAAATGAGGTGCCAAATGCCATAACTGAATTCATAGTCAATTCAGGTGATGGAATTACCTTTTTTGCTTATTTTAGAAAATATGAGCAAATTTTCAGAGAATACAGCAACTGGGAAGACAAAAAAACAAGACATTTGTTGAGAAAGTTAGCACAGTTGAACATGAAAAATACTGTAATTTTTTACTACTAAAAAAAAAAAAATCAAGGAGGAATTTGCTTTGAAGAAACAGTAATTATTCTGGCTAAAAATTTTAGTGAGAAAAGTTTGTTATTCATTACTCACTGGAAGTGTATGAATCTGATAAAAAAGAAGGAAAAGATTTTGTCACATATGTTGGAATTGTTAAAAAGGAGTGTGAAAGATTCAAATTAAATGAACTGACTTCTGAGATGTTTAAAGGATTAATTTTTGTTCATGGGTTAACAGTGAAAAAGATACAGAAATACGTACTAGAATTCTAACGAAATTTGAATATAATAAAAAACTAATACTACAAGAAATATCGGATGAATGTCAGAACATAAATCTGAGATGTGATATGGAAGAAATTAAAGAAAAAGAATGTGCATACATACAAGCCAAAGAAAAATGTGGAAAAAGAAAAATTAATCCATGTTTCAAATGTGGAAGGTTACATCTCGGAGACGACTGTCCCTTTAAGAATTCAAAATGTTACAAGTGTGGAAAAGTAGGACATAAAATGTCACACTGTAAAACTAAAGCAACGAAAAATTCTCACAGAAAAAATTTGTACACAGCATTGTGACGGAAAAAATAATTCCAGAAAACTAAAGAAAATTTGTGTATGTGAAAATTAATAATGGGGATGTAAAAATGCAACTAAACACTAGTAGTGATACCACAATAATCAATGAAGACACATGGAAAGCAAATGGAAAATCAGTATGTCAAAATGGAAAACCTGTCCATGCAATTTTCAAAGTTCATTTTATAACTTCGAAGAGGAGGGGATGAATACTAAGAAATAAAATAAAATATTTACTAATAAAAAAAAAATCTCAAAAGTGGGGATATTGTGGAGTAAATACCCCCCCCCCCCAGTAACACAAATGAACTAGGCAAGATGCCTTAAATAAAGAACTCCAACTGAGTCAGAGAAGTCTGTTGGACTCAGTTGGGGAGAATTCTAATGACATCATGGCAAGTAGCCTAAGCAAGACATGATCTTATAACTGCTAGGAGTGAGTTATAACAAAACCAGATAAAAAAAAATAACTGATTATTTTTATTCATTTGTAATCATTTTGTTTTTGTGATCTTTACAAATAAGTAATTACTTTTTTGATAGCTTTTATAATTAAATTGCTTGCTTATTCAAATAAATCCATTTTCTGCTCCAAAAGTCACAATGACCTTAGAATTTAGAATATATCTTGAGAATAAAGGCAAGTAAACAATATTAACAATTTCTAATAGTATATTTTAATAATCTAGCAAATCTAAATTTTTGTTTCTGAAATATTTATTTTTTAAAGTTTTGCTTGTAAAAGTAATAAGTTACTCAATTTGTTTTGTTTAGTAACAGATTTGTTTATTTTTATTGAATTTAAAGAAGAAAAGCAAACATTTATTATGTTTTTTTAAACTAAAATTAATCATCTGAGAGACTAGACTCTGCTTTCCATCAGCATGGTTGATGCTAATCCCCAGGAAAATGACTCATTGCACCTTCTCAGGCTAACATTCTCAGCTGACATGAAGCGGAAAGGTTACTGAATCCATTGCTAGGTCAGCTGCTAAGAAAGTTGGTTCACTGTGTCATGTGAGACAATTTTTCTCTCCAGAATATATCTTACATGTCTATAAGTCTACCATTCATCCATGCTTAGAATATTGCTTTCATATATGATCCGGTGCCCCTGCTATTTACCTTGAGCTCCTCGATAAAATCCAAAGAAGAATCAGCAATATTATTGGTCTTGATCTGGCAGCTCAGCTTCAGTCACTTTCCCACTGCTATAAGGTTGCCTCTCTGTGTTTTTTCTATAAATACTTTCATAGTAATTGATGATCTATTTGCTATGGTACCTAGAAATTTTGCATTTAAGTGCAATACTAAACTGGTGTTGATATCTCATCAATTTACATTTGAGCTGTTTAGGTGAAGCCGTCAGTTCTATGCTAACAGTTATTTTTCTCACACTCCTTGCTTATGGAACTCCCTTCTGGCTCCATGCTTTCCGGTCAAGTTTTATCTGCGAAAATTTAAATGCAATGTCAATCACTATCTACTGTCCTCCTGATTATGCTTTCCTCTTCCTGCTCATTATTAATGATTCTGTTCCTAATTCTTCTACTCCCTGTAACCCCTTGTGTCTTAGTGGCTTTTCTGTCTTGCATGGAGCCATATCAATAAAATAAAAAAAAACATAAATAAGACATTTACGGCAAAAAAAGGAAGAAGACTGAATTTTCTGTTATGTGCACACAATAACTGAACATTTTCAACTGTGACATCTTATTTGATTAGGCGTAAAACTTAGGTAAAATTTGGGGACAGAAATAAATGCTCAAGATATAATATCCTTATTATTTACATTAGATATATTCGGACTAATATCTTTGTTGCTATTATCACAAAGTTTTGGCTGTTATACCCTCTGACCTTCTTCAGGGTTCTGTTAATCTAGGTAACCTTCAGGGAATTTTGAACTGAACCCTTCATTTAATATATATATATATATATATTAGATTGTTCTCATTCCACCATCCATGCTTCAGGACATTTTGGGGGTCCCCAAATGAAGTCACCCACATCTTACAAGCAGAGATAATGTCATGTTCAAGGAATAAAAACTAATAAGAAAGTAACAAGTGTTCGCTTGTTGAAGTGGCAAAATGAAAATATAAAATTTTATTGACTTATTTATTTTATTGTACTGGTGTTTGTATTTAGTTATGGTGTGATAAGGTTTCTATGTGATAAAAAGAAGTAAATCACTTTGTTGTATGACATAGCAAAGTGCCATGAGAGTAAATGAAACAGACGTCTCATGTTTTTAAGTCTGGCTGTGAAAGAGAATGAGTTGAACATTTTTTAGGTGTAAAGCGTCTGTTTCACAGGTAGGAAAAGGTCTTTTTTTGTATGCCAGGTAAATTTTGATTATTTTATTTGTTTTTGTTTTATTTACTTAAAATATCTATTATTATTATTATTATTATTATTATTATTATTATTAATTTATTTATTTTATTTTTTGTTTTATTAATAATAATGTCCCTGCAACATTTCATCTTTGTTCACTTTTTAGTGCAGACTCAGACTCATTGGAAACAAGATGAATAATAACTGAGCAGTATTAAAAACAGAGTGAGCTGAGATATCTCGAGATATTTTTTTTTTTTTAATCATTTCAACACATGCTAGGGAATAATGACACTAGGATGCTGGGGGGGGGGGCGGTTACAGGGTGTGAAAGAGAATGAGAAGACTTTAGTGAGGGGAAATCAGGAAAGGGCAATAATGGAACGGAGTTCAGAAAGACTGAACATGATGACTGAAGTTGCATTTAAATTTTTGAAAATTGTAGATTGCAGGGAAGCAAGAAATTGAAAGCGAGTTCCACAGGGAAGAAGTAAGAGAAAAAACTGTTAAAATAGCAGTAGTAGTTATATCTAGATAGTTCAAAGGTAAACTGGTGTGACCTCATTGCCAATCTAGTAGCACACTTAAATTCATGTAGTTGAGGCCCTAGGGGAAAAGGCTCATCAGAACAGAGGCCATGAAAATATTTGTAGAAAAAAGAGAGAGAAGCCACATCACATTGGTGAGAAAGATGCTATGTTAGGATTGATTACATTACAGACCCTTCTTTGGATTTTGTCAAGAATCAAGAGATATACAGCAAGGGCACCAGACCAGATATGGCAGCAATATTTAATGCATAGACGAAGGGTAGATTTATAAATGACTAAGAGGTATTCTGACGAGAAAGAAATTCTGGCATGGCACATTATACTGGAGATCAGCAGACATCATGAATTGATGAGTTAAACTTTCCTCAATGATACACTTATCATTTAATCATGATTGAAGTCTAAATAAGTAACTGGTAACTAGAATTCATGAGGTTACTATTTACTAGGATTCATTCTTTTCCTAGTGTTTTTGCCTGCAAATAAAAAATAGAAGAATAAGCCAAAGATAGCATTATGTCTTCATGTTTACTTTCCAAAGAGGGAAAACATGATGACAATTTGATGTAAAGAATATGGTACATGGAAGGCTCCAAAAGCTGATATATTGTTAGAATATATTAAATTTAGTTAATTGATATTTTTAGAAAAGAGAGAGGAAAGCCATGTCACGTTGGTGAGAAAGTCAAGATGCCATGTCAGGATCGATTATATTACAGACCCTTTGAATTTTGTCAAGAATCTCGAGATATACAGCAGCAGCAACAGACCAGATACAACTGCAGTATTCAATGCATGGACGAATGGTAGATTTATAAATGTGCAAGATAGATAATGGCAAAAATATTTTCTGGTACAGCATAGTGAACAAAGTTTCCTAGCAGTAGATATAGCAATTGATTCAATATAGTTGCTTCACTTCATATCAGTGGAAAACGTGAGCTCAAGAAGGCATTGAGTGTTGCTCTCCTGGAGTTCAGGCAGAAAAGGTTCTATATGAACAAATGAAAAAGAAGAATCTACTTCTGTGGATTAAATAAAGAGTTTCATTTGAAATTCAATAAGAACAAAAAAAAGAAAACTTATCTTAGCTGACTCGTTTTGTCCTCTGATGGACTTTATCAAGACAAATGTAATGATTTTATTTTGCAACAAGTATTTGTATGCAGAAATAAAAGTAGTTTTTCAAAATTTTAAAAATTAAGAATGCTCATGAATATACTTCATGATAACTGAAAGTCAAGGTAAATTATGGAGGATGCTAAGTCGTGTAATTTAATGTCTAATAAACAAAAGTGATTAAATGATGTTATTGTTGAATTATTTTATAATATGATTATTATTTAAAATATTTTAGTTTAAGAAAGTGTACTATAATTTTTAAATAATAGAAGTTTTTTTTTAATTTATCTGTTTTATTTTAATTTTAAATTTTTTTTATACTAATGTATGTCAGCATGCGAAAAGAGTATTTCTTTTAGGATAGGAGATATTTGAAAAAATCTGAGGTGCAAGATTCATATTTTGGTAAGATGTGATAATACCTCTCTCAAGAATAAGTGCGGCATTCTTTACATCAAAGTTGTGGTTGGACTAATTTCTATGTATGACTAATGCATTTGGAGTTAGCCTGAAGTATATTTATGAGTGTTTTTAATTTTAAATATTTTAAAAACTAATGGCATTTTTATTTCTGTGTATAAATACATGGTGCGATGGGTAAATTATCACCATTTTATATTTTTAATTTTGTGCATGCATGTTGCTTGTTTCTGATTTTATTCACTGCACAATATAGTGGGGTCAGTTGGACACTGCCTGTGAGAAAAAAAAATAACACGACACAATTCACTCTGCCAGAAATTTGGAATTGACATGCTGTACTGCTTGGCATTCATGCCAAAAACTCCAATATGAACATTTCAGTGTATTTGAGAGTAAATCTGGAGACAATGCAGAGGAATCAGAAAGAGTTTTGGTTGAATCTAATAGTGATTACAAAGGTGTTTGGAGTGACCACAAGTGATGGCAACGTTATGCCTCCATTCATTTTCCCACAGGTCCTCAGACTCAACATGGAAGCCTGCATCAACTGCCTTGAGAAGGTAGTGCTGCCATGGGTCAAGAGGGTGGCTGCTGGGAGACCCTATGTCTGGCAACAGGACTCTGCACCATGCCACATAAGCAGAACCTAATAATGGCTGTCAGGCAATTTCTGCGGTCACATCATTCTGTACACCAGAGTTTGAGGAGGTAGAGAAACCCGACCTCGTATATACAGGGTCTATGAGCAATTTGTGCCTGAGCCTACTGACTCGGATGCCCCACATTAAAAACTGGCCTTGTGTCGCATCTTGCTTTGTGGGGAGGTTGATAAATAGAGAGAATGAGTCAAATAAAGCTTCATAAGCTTCTACTCAGAGTTGTTACTATATTACTCTTTTTACAGATATATTTTTGGTTATATCAGCATTTTTACATTCATATGCTAATATATATTTATTATACAGATATTTAGATAGATTGACAAATAGATAGGTATAAACATAATAATCAACACTTCATGATCCCAGACAGTTTCATACCTCAAGCGATCTCCAGACCCTGTTTCCGAAATCTGTATCTGCACAGTCTATATTGATAAATGCACTACCTCTGGCAGTGAACATTCTCCCATAAGAAAGCAAATTTTAAACAATATATATATATATATATATATATATATATATATATATATATATATATATATATATAGGCTAGCAAGCATGATTGAGGGCCCCAGGCAGTCCTTTGTGATCTGTGCTATCTTATCAACATTTTGGGTTTTTCTACTTAAATATACATCATAAATTAAACTAATCTTAACGGATGAAAAAATTTTGCAGATTTTGATGTGATTCTAGTGCTTTTATTTCATCCAAATCTGTGAATTTGTGTTGCTCATGCTAAGTTTAAAAAAGCATTATATAAAATACATTATTTTTAGTGATAATGTTAAATTCTTCAACTTTTTTAACAAGAAAAATCTGAAGTTGATTCTAAAATTTGCTACAAAAGCATTGTTGATTCATATGAGATGGAGTGGTTGATATTGACTCTAATTTACATTTAGTAACATTGTACTTATTTTAGTTTTTTCTAGTTGAATCAAACGCCAATATTGTATATGATCTATTGTACATAATTGGGTTAAAATAAAATTTGTATTTTATTTGAATACTACCTTATGAAAATTAAGATGTAGTAGACTGGGGTAATAGATTTGGGGTTGGGTCCCTTGCGCTGCTTCTGAAGCTAGCTATTTAGCAATGTTTAAGCCTAAAGATTTCATTTAAGCAAGAAACAGACTGTGACCACTTGGTGTTGACCTCAGTGTCCACTTTTATATTTACATTGGATCTATATCTTATATCAAGAACTCTTACCTCTGAATATAGTATGTCTTAACACTAAATTTTATCATATATATATATATATATAGATATAATAGATAGATAGATAAATAAATATATATATATTTCTAAAGTATGAATGGATTTTATTTTTTAATCAGACATATTTTTATTACATGAAATTTTTTTCTAGTGGATACCTGTATTTGATTATATTTTCCATTTTATTTTAAACTATTTATTTTGTCTACTGGCATGCATGCCAAATCTGATGCTGGTTTCTTCTACAAAGAGCAATGTGGAGAATCAAAATTCTTCAATAAGTTTTCTTGAGTATGCAGGCTGGTAGACAAAAAAATAAAGTTTAAAATAAATTGAGTGTCTACACTAAAAATAAAGTTTGATGCAATACATATATATATATATGTATATATATATATATATATATATATATATATATATATATACAGATAGGTAGATTGATAAAATTATATTATATAATTACTGATATAAAATATATGAATAAAATATGTAAATGAAAAACAGTTGTATGCTTAAATTTTATATATAATTTTTTAATATATAATATATACTTTATATATAAAATATAATTATATATAATTTTAATATAATATATAATTATATATAATTCAAAATATAATAATATATATTTGTATATAATTTTATATTTTATGTTATTTTCTCCATATAATTTAGTATATATTTAATAAATAATGTAATATATAATTATATATATATATATATATATGTTTTGAACAATAAAAAAATATTAAAAAATTAAAATCTTCAGACACACTGGGTTGTATATTAATATTTTTTCGTTTTTATTATTTCAGTTAGATTCCTCGACTAGTTTTGGCCAACATCCGGAGAAAAATATTTTCTGCTTGTTAGTGGCAGTGAACTACAGAAATGAATGACTTGATGGAGAATTTATCTGTAGTTTTCAAAATAAATAGTTTAAAATAAAATGGAATATATAATCAAATCTTTTTAATATGAATTTTGGTCAGTCGTTGTGTTGGTCAAACAGTCTCTTTTAAGTTGTTATTTAAGATAAGAGCTGGATATATATATATATATATATATATATATATATATATATATATATATATATATATATATATACACACATATGTGTGTGTGTGTATATATATATATATATATATATATATATATATATATACACATATGTGTGTGTGTGTATATATATATATATATATATATATATATATATATATATATATGTATAAGAGCATTTGTTATATGTTTTTTTTACAAGTGGTTATTTAGTGTTATGGAATAAGAGAAAA
>OZ038481.1:52317538-52355038 GCA_964036315.1 Acanthosepion esculentum
TCAAGTTTTAGGATCAATAATACTCTCCTTTATTTATACACTGTGCAATTTGAATTATTTTAGAGATTTTTTTTATTTTTTTAAAAATCTTTTTCTGGAGCTTGTTATTTTTTTTTTAAATTTTCATACTGTACGTTCTTTTTGTAAAAACATTTCCTCTTCCAGTTCTATTCTCAGCTTTAACTAATAATTATCAGCAATTAAGTTGAATGTGTTAGTCAGTGAAGTTCTCTTCAATAAGACGAACAAAGAATGAGGTGTGTTGATATGTCCTTGTTCATCTGTATTATTTGCTAAAATTACCAGAGTTTCTTGCTAAGACCAAGATGTCAATTTAAGAATTTAAGGTTTTAATTTAACAAAAAGAAAACATAAATAAATAAATAAAAAACAAAAAATAAGCAACAAATAAACCCAATAATTTATTTTGTGCTTCAGTTTTTGCCTTGAAAGTATACAAAAGCAAAGCAATAAAACTGCTGTTAGTGTTGCTCTCTCTAAGTAGTTCTGCTTTCAAAATCAAAGCAATAACATAATTGCAGTCCTCAGAGGATAAAGTAAAACTTTTCTTGATAGTTTGATTGTGTCGATTTCAGTTATGTTAAGTTGAAAATATAAGCTCAGCTTAATAGTTAATGATAATACAGAGACCATTGTATATTTCCATGTATAAGGTGACCTATAGAAAAGACAAAACCCAAAATCTAAGCAATTTTTCATGATTTTATTTAATATCTGGACTATGAGATGACTGACTGGGACCCATATGATGAAACTGTAAATGTTGAGCTCTTTGCATCATTGACGATCATAGTAATTTTGAAGGGTTTTAATTATGTATGTGGTTGTCTTATGTTTTTTATTCTGTAACGAGAAATAAAGATTTTATGGCATCTTCAATATTTTGTTGTTCAACATTGCAAAACTGTCCTGGGTAAGACGATAAACTACATCCAACTGCAAGGCCTCTGATCAGGAGGTTTTGAGGAGTGTGGAACCACCTCTTAATTGCTGATGTTTCCAGGTTCACCCTGACCCAGGGTGGTAGCACCTGTTAGGGTCCTAGCTATGAGCAAATAGTTGTCCCCCAAACAACATTTACAGTTTCATCATATGGGTCCCAGTCAGCCATCTCATAGTCCAGATATTAAATAAAATCATGAAAAATTGCTTAGATTTTGGGTTTTGTCTTTTCTATAGGTCACCTTATACATGGAAATATACAATGGTCTCTGTATTATCATTAACTATTAAGCTGAGCTTATATTTTCAACTTAACATAACTGAAATCGACACAATGAAAGTGTAAAAATAGGTTTTAATACCAGAAATGCTTTGTAAAAAAAAAATTATTACCAGTAATACATTTTTGAAAAAAAAAGATATTACCGGCTATAGTCTTTTCAAGAAAAAAATTTTATTTGAAAAAAAAATTACCAGCAATAAAAAATTTGTCGGCATGAAATAACCCATTGAGTTTGATATGCCATAAAACAAACCAAACCAAAACAAATTAACACCACGAAAACAATGTATAATGTATATCATATTTAATGTTGTTGTTATTTAACACCACAATGATAATGAATTTTAATTAGAAAGATAGATTGTATTTTATTTTATGTTGTTATTTAAAACTACTATGAGAAATAATGATTGATGTGAATAGCTCAACAGTTACTAGTTACTTGTGTGTGATGCTCAGCAGAACTTTTGCAAATTGTTTATGCAATCTTCTCTTGAATATTGTATTTTAATGTGAAATTAAGAAGTAAAAGTAGTTTTATTACACTTATAACTGGCATCTCAACTACAGTCACTTTCTCACAGACATGATGTGGCTTCCCTCTGCCTTTTCTACAAATAATTTCATGGCAACTGCTCTGATGAGCTACTTTCACTGGTACCCCAACTGCATGAATTTAAGTGTGCTACTAGGTTGGCATCTTGTCAAAACAGTTAAATGTAACTGCCTCTTCTACTCCAACAGCTTCTTCTCTTGCACTTCCCAACAGTGGAACTCCCTTCCTCTTACTAGCTTCTGATAGTTGTAATCTTCAAATATTCAAATGTAATGTCAAGCAACATCTTCTAATGCCTTGATCTTGCACCCTGTTCTTCTCTTTATCCTTTCCTCAAACAACCCTCTTTAATTTTACTATTTTAATTTTATGTAACCTCTTGCATGCTAGTGGTGCTCCTGCTTTGCTTGGGGTGAAATGCTTTAAAAAAAAGGAAAATGTACAGCATTAGAATGCAAATTGTTTCAACTAGAAGTATTTACATTGGTAGTCATAATACTTAGACAGTTGTTAGATTACCACACTCCATGGCACAAACATATTAGCCTACTTACCAGTGCCGATATACCACAAGTTTTAAAGTTAGCTTTATGTAACTGTTGCATTAGACAACCCCTATTTTTGGAGGTAATTTTTAAAATTTAAAGGTTGCCTTATATGCAAAAATATATAGTATTTATTTTTAATAAATAATTTCTTTTCATTATATATAATGAAATTTATATGTAAATATATATAATATAAATGTAAATATATAAATTTATATATATCAAGAATAATTTTAGGGAAATCAATGACAAAGTGGAAAAAAGTTTTTGAAACAATGTAACTATGGTAATTATGGTAATTTACCCATGTATACATGGATTCTCCCAGCTATAAATAGAAGCAGGTACTGCCTTTTGGAGAGGGAAGTTTCCAGCAGTCAGCTCTGACAGTCAGACTGAACATGCTTGCTGTAACACTCTCGTTTGTATATGTTTGTATTACTATATCTGTTAATATATTTGTTTAACTCAATTCCTTTCTTTGTGTCTTCTGGCCCTAACAAGGCCACAACAGTAACACTAAACAAAAGGATCTTAAAATATTTAAAAGTAGAAGTATGAACCTTGATGACAAACCCAATGAATCAAAATACAGGGTGTCTCCACCAAAACTGAAACTATTTATAATGTGAATATCTGAGTAACTACACGTCTTGGGCAATTAAATAGGCTTCATGTTGAACAATAAAAGATTTATTTATCAAAATTCAAACAAGATATTCAGAGGAGTCTATATGTTTTTGCCAATTTCACAAAGCTTCACAAATGTTTAATATGCACACCATTTGTGACGCAACACATGTCAAGTCAGTAGTCCAGCTCCTGCCAAACACACTGTAGCATGTCTTGCATAACATTCTCCAATGCCTCAGTGATTCTCTGCTTAAGTTCTTCTAGGCTTATAGGAAGAGGGGGCATCTAGACCTGTCTTTTCACATAGAAAAATATTCCAAGGGGAACATGGTGGCCATCTCAACAGCACATTGTCATTATCACTGGCACGCCTGATCCATCTTCATCTTGGTAGATTCTTAGTCAGTTTTTATCCATTTTTTAAAAATTTGAGATTATTTGAGTGAGAATTGACGATGTTATTAGACTGCAAAATGATGTCAATTTTTCAGGGTCACCCTGTATATTGTCCTATTCACGAACTCTATCACAACTACAACTAAAAAGAATTTTTCAAAGCTTAAAGCAAAATTTGTTACAATGACTTCTAAAGCAATAAAAGATTTCATTAATACATAATAATACATAATAATATGCTAAAACCTGAATGAGGAATGAGGAATTTACTCTAATGCCTGTAATAATTGCTACAATGAATGCATAGGAGAAACCTTGAGAAATCTAAATAAAAGATTATATGAACACAAAAGGGATCTTTTACAAAAAAACACACCCAGTGCATTAGATGCTCACCATAATGAGTCTAACCATAATTTTGATTTAATAAATGCTATTCTAATTAAAAGAGAAAATAATTTACTAAGATGAAAATGTATAGAAAGTGCTTTCATCCTTAGATCATTTACAGTAAATTTATGTCCAGGTTCTGACAAAATTTCACCTTTCTTGGCAGATTTTTTGTTAGCAAAATGTGGAATAATTAATTTAAAAAGAAAGTGGTAAAAACATAAACAAAAAGAAAAATTAATTAAATGAAATTGGGTAGACTATACACTCAAAACAAAAATAAAAAAAAAAATTAAATTTCAATTTCAATTTCAAATTCTTTATGTAGTTACATCAACATATATATCACTTTAGTCTGGTTAAGTCCCAATGGATGAAATGTGTCGCACAAAAAATGTTTCTAATTTGCGATAGATTTGCTTAAAACACACACACACACACACACACACACACACACACACACACACACACACACACACACACACATACTTATTTGTTGTAGGCTAATTACTTAAAAAAGAATTGACTATTATATCTCTATATATATATAGTCTCATATGTGTGTATATATATATATATATATATATTATATCATGTATAAACATATATTTATATATATATAAATATATATATATATATATTTATATATATATAAATATATGTTTATACATGATATAATAAATATATATATATATATATATATATATATATATTTATATATATATAAATATATGTTTATACATGATATAATAAATATATATATATATATATATATATTTATATATATATAAATATATGTTTATACATGATATAATATATATATATATATATATATATATATATATATATATATATATATATACATATGAGACTATTATATATATATATATATGTGTGTGTGTGTGTGTGTGTGTGTGTGTGTGTGTGTGTATCTGCAATAATCTTTTCTCTTTTAAGTAAGTGACCTACAAGAAATAAGTATATAAGAAGTACTGTAAATGTTTTTTTTTAAATGCTTATACAGTCTGGAAACTGCTGTGATTTTACTGTTTAGCAGTTAATGTTTATTGGTACCCAGCCCACTGAGTCAGTCTACCAATAGGTTTTGTGTTGTCTACTATTCAATTAATATGCAAAGTTGTGTTGGAATGACTCTTCAATCTATGATGCCAAATGAATTCAAGCAACACACAGGCATCAAAAGCTTTTGTCAAATCTGTTGAGATCCTTAAACCTTTTGTCAAGATTTTCATGAACATTCTTTTGATCAAAATAACAAGATTTTGAGTGACACATTTTGTTTCAGGATTAACTGAGTGTCAGTTCACAAAGGATGAAAATATCATGGACAACTAATCGCCATAAAATGCTAAAATAATGATGACAAAATTTAAGAAATAATCCATGAAAAATATCACCAAACAATCCATCCATTCTTTCACAGGATCGGAATCAGTTATGGATCTGATGGAGATCCTAGTTTGGGAGTATTACTCATTGTTATACATCATGCAGCATGTGTGTTCATAAAGTTATGCAGTCTACAAGGAGATCCTGGTCCAGGAAATGTGATATAAATCAATAATTTCCAAATTTTGAAATTTCTTTATTTTTAATGTTTAAACATTTAATAATGAAATTCATTAGCTAAAAATAGCAAGGTTTTATGTCAGAAAGAAATTTCTAATAAATTTAACACTTACCAATAATTTAGTAAGATCTGGGTTTCAGTATTAAAATTAGTTCAGTAATAAGCAATTTCGCTAATCTGATTGGCCCAAATCAAAAAACTAAGTACAGCCTGTCATCATTTAAAAATAAAATAGAATGATTGCATTATTATTCTCATTTGGAATACAGTAATTATCATAGTTTGTCATAACTTACAGATTGGACATAATGGTTGGTTTCTTAAGGTTTTGATGACATGATATATGAGCTTTAGGAAAATCATTATCAGTAACTGCTCTGACAAGCTTTTTCCATGGTGTTTTTCCAGGAATTTAATTATGCTGCTAGATTATCATTTAGGTCTCACCATTTTACTGTTGAAATAGCTAAGTGCAACTGCCACTTCTACTCCAAGAGTTTCTTTTCTCACACTTCCGTTTACTTGCTTCCCTGATAACTCCAATCTTCAAAAATTTAAATGTAACATCATTTACCATCTTCTGTCTTCTCAAATTCCATTCATCTTTTGTCCTTTCCTCAATCTTCTCTATTCTCAGTCTTCACTTTCATTTTTACTCCCTGTAATCCCTTGAGCACTAGTGGTATTCTTGTCTTGCTTGGGGCAAAATGATTTTTAAAAAAAGAGGTAAATATTTTTTAAATTGAGTTTTTTCATTTTCTTTATGTGCCATGTTTCTTCAGGGTGAAGGCAATCATGACTCTCCACAACTTCTTATCCCTTGTAGCTCTTAATAAACTTTGTCTTTCTGTTATTTCCTCTAAGCCCTGTTCTGCCATCAATTTACTCAAGCTCACTATGTTATTTGTTGTTTCTCTCTATCTGTCCCATGAGTATCAGATTTTCCAAGCCTTCCTTCCTCCGTATATGCCCCAGAAACCTCACCTGTCTCTTCCTGATGTCAAGTATTAGTTTCCTTTTTGTTTCCATCTTCTCCAAAACTTGTTCAGTCCAGAGTATACTCATAATCTTTTTGTAGAAAAACATTTCACTTGCTTCAAGTTTCCTCTTCATCTTTGAGAAGATCGTCCAGTACTCATTGCCATACAGGAGGATGGATATCACATAGCAGTTTAATACTTTATTTAAATACAATGTCAGTCGTTTTTTCTGTCTTCTTAATAGCTGTTCTTTTATTGTTCTCACTCCTTAATAATGTCTTCTTTTCCCCATATTCTTTCACACTCAGTAACCTCTTGCATCATAGTGGCTTTATTTCCTTGCTTGTAGTGAAAAAGGAAAAAGTAAGAAGCTTTAAGGAATCTACCACAACTTCAAAATGCTCAAGAATCTAGAAGTTTCCAGTAAGAAAAAAAACTTACACTGGATCTGGAATCTAAATGAAAAACATCAGAAATATAATACATCACTGTTTCACACTATGAAGCAATCCTCAGACGGTTCAGCAATCCATTTTTTCATTTTTTTTCTCCTTAACTTTTCTATTTTATCCTACATAGTTATTAATCTTTAATTTAGCTGCAATGAAACTGGATTTTAAGTTAATCTTATTTTCACATTCTTTGGGAATCTTATTGTAATATTTTGTTAGAGATGCTAAGCCATCTGGGAATTGTTTCATAGTGTGAAACTTGAAGTCAAAGGGAACTTTTATGTTTGTGAATTAGTATATATATATATATATATATATATATATATATATATATATATATATATATCTATATTGAGTATATAAATATAGTATTGAATTTATAAATATAGTATTGAGTATATAAATATACTCAAATGGATAAAAATAAATAAATGTACGTGTAAGTGTTCAAATACAAATACATGCATATATATATATATCCTTTGATGTAAGAAAACCAGTACTCACTGCTAAATAACAGAGCTATTAAGTATATATTAATAAATATACTATATATATATATATATATATATATATATATATTAAAATAATAGGAAGGAACAATGAGATTTACAATTCAGAGTTCTTAGCATTTATTTTTATTTTTAAAAAACAGTACCTGATGCAACAATAGAGCATAATGTAATAAATAAATATATATATATATATATATATGTATATGTATATAATATATATACATATATATAATTATAATATATATATATATATATATATATTTATATATTTGGGTAATTTGATGTAGTGTAATGTTTAGCAAGCTTGTCTTGCTAGATCAAAATTTATTTAATTGATTTCGCCCCAAGCAAAGCAGTTAGGTCACTAAGACACTAAGGGTTAGTGGGTGTGGAAGAATTTGAAATGAGAAACTTTACTAAGGAGCAAGAACAAAAGAATGAGTAATCAGGAGGACAGTAGAAAGTCATTGACATTGCATTTAAATTTTTGACCATTAATGATCACAAGCAAGAAGTACAAGAAAAGAAACTGTTAGCATAAAACTTATGGTAACATATAGCCAACTCAAGTGTAAATTAGTGAGACCTCATTGCCAGTCTAGTACTGCACTGAACTTCAAAAAGTCTAGGTACCATGGGGAAGAGCATGAGGGTTTGGGAAAGTAACCGAAACAAAGACGGCACATCAGGACCAATAACATTGCTGATTATTCTTTGGATTTTATCAAGAATCTCAAGATATATAGTGGGAGCACCAGATCATGTGTCAGCAATATTATAAGCATGGAGGAATGATAGACTTGTAAATATGCAAGATAGATTCAGGGGATAAAAACTGTATGCCACAACACAATGAGTCAACTGTCTTAACAACTGACCTAGTAATGGATTCAATATAGTCTTTCCACTTCATGTCAGCCAAGAACATTAGCCCAAGAAAGCACAATGAATCCCTCCCCTGGAGGTTAGCATCAGCCATGATGATGGAAGGCAGAGAGGAGTCTCTCAAATGATTAATAGAGAGTAGTTTAGTTTTGGAGGCATTAAAATTAACAAGCTATCCTTTGCCTCTGTTAACAACAAGCTGAAGGTCGTTTTTAACATCAGCTGCCAATTTGACCTTATAGAACTGATCAGACTTAATTTTGTGACAGGAGTAAATGGTTGTGTCATCAGCATAGATACCAAGTTGAGAGCAGATGCATTGGGAAGTTCATTAATGAAAATTAAAACAAAGTAGGATCAAGAATAGAGCCCTGAGAGACACCTAAATTAGTGCAAAAGGATCTGGACGAGTAGCCATTCAGGATAACATTTATTTCACATTTTTGTTAAGGAAGACCAGATCAGATCAAAAATTTGGCTGGAAACATTATAACTTTACAATTTGTGAAGAAGACTTTCATGTCAAACCCTGCTGAAGGCTCTCATGATCTCCAAAGCAATGACTGAGTAGTGAGTTTGATTGGCACTAGGCACTCCTTGATTTCGGCCTTGGGTAACAGCTAAGACTCACTTAGTAAATTACTATATACATACTATAAATGTATATATATATATATATATATATATATATATATATATATATATATACATATATATATATATATATATATATATATATATATATATATATATATATATACATTTTTAGTAGCATTTTCTTATATTTTGAACGTGACACATCAAGGAAAACAAATACACAGATAGCAAATCAATATTTGAATATAAACAATATGAAACATAAAAAATAATAGGCTCACAATAACAGCTTTTTGGTTATGCTGAATATATATATATATATATATATATATATATATATATTTGTCGTATGCAAAAAAAATTATATTTGGGCTTTAGTACATGTGAATAGACAATTATTTATTATTTATATGCAAATGCATAAACATTTTTATTCTACAACTGCTGAACCCATTCTTTGTATTGCAACTAGTAGAATGGTAATGAAACTTCTCAAAAAACTTCTATGAAAAACATGCCTGCGTGAATGCACATATCATACTCCTCCACTTCCCCAAACTCCTCCTCCTCATCATCATCATCAGTACCATTAAACTCCCATGTAGGTTATAGGGCTGCAGACACACCAGACTAGGCATTGCTGCTGTGGTTTTCATAGAATTTTGACAGGATGTAGTTACCAATTCCACACCCAACCATTTTTTAATTCAGAATTGTTCTTCACCTACATTGGTTCCCAGCCAAGGCTAGAGATCCCAGTATGGTCTGATATTCAACACATAGCTAGGGGTGGAAGAGATGGGTTCATATTTTTCATATGGGTATTTGTGGGAAAGTGAATGCAGCTGGAATTTGAACTCAGTCAATAACTATTACACTATGCACACATTCACAGTAATAATAATAATAATAATAATAATAATAATAAGCAAAAATAATCTAAAATAATAATAATAATATGCAAAAATAATCCACAGTAATAATAATAATATTAAGCCAAAAACATCCACAACCATCATAATAATAATAAGCAAAATAATCCACAATAGCATAGATAGTCGACAGAAATATGTTCAACAGTGTACCACACTCATGGATAAAGAAGAGTCTAAAAATATACAGAGTATATCCTACAATGGTCAGATTCATAATGGAGAGCATGAAAAACTGGAAAACTACACTAAACCTAAACCATACAAAAGGGTCATTAACATTGAAACCAATCAACATCAAAAGTGGGATCTCCCAAGGAGATTTATTGTCAACACTACTCTTCTGGTGTGCATTACTGCCACTCAGCTGCCTACTGAACAACCATAGCTTAGGATACAAGTCACAGAATGGCAAACTGAATCACCTTTTCTATATTGATGATCTTAAAAGGTTTGCCAAGGATGACAATCAGCAGAAAAACTTACTCACCATTGTCAAAACCTTCCGCAAAGACATTAGGATGGAATTCAGAATCGACAAATGTGCAAAAGCCATCTTCAAAGGTGATAAGCTAATGAAAAGTATGGATTTAGACCTTGATACCAACAACAAGATTAAGGAACTAGACCAAGATTATACATACAAATACATAGGAATTAATGAAGGAGATGGAATACAACATTCAATTATGAAGAAAAAGGTCCGTAAGGAATATTATAGGAGAGTGCGTTTGATACTAGAAAGTGAACATAATGGGGCCAATAAAATGAAGGCTATCAACACCTTAGCTGTACCTGTCGTAACGTACAGCTTCAATATTATTAAATGGAAGTTGAATGACATTAAAAGATTGGATGCCAAACCAGAAAAATGCTTACCCAAATGAAGATGTACCACCCAAAATCAGATGTTGATAGGCTGTACATACCATGAGATTTAGGAGGCCAAGGTCTAAACTAACTTAAACTAACTCTAAAAACTACAACAATTAGATTGGAAGCATACCTCACAAAAACCAATGACCCTCTCCTACACATAGTAAAGCACCAAATCCACTCTATCAACAAAGAAGCTGCATTCTTCAAGGAACAGCTTAATATACCTGAAACTTCTCCAACAAAAAACAAAGCGAATACCATTTATACCAAATGAGTAAAACAGAAAGCAAAACAACTTGCCCAAATAAAACTACAAAAAAACACTGAGAACAAAATGTTGCATGGCAAATACCTAAAAAGAATGAAAGAAGCAGATGTGGACCAACAGAAAACACATCAGTGGTTGAGGAGCACTGGATTGAAAGTTGAGACAGAAGACCTAATTATTTCAGCTCAGGACCAAAGCCTCACAGCCAGATCCAATCTCTGTCACATAATCAAGGATAGAACTAATCTGAAATGCAGTATCTGTGGAAAAGTATGATGAAGCTGTTGACCATATTATCTCAGGATGTCCAGAACTAGCAAAAAATGAATATACCCACAAACATAACAAGGTAGCAACATATGTGTACTGAAAGATATGCAAGAAGCACAAAATCAAAACCACTGTGATATGGTAAGACACAGCCAAAATAATGATGTAACTATCCTCTGGGATATGCCAATTCAAAATGACAGGGAAATAAAAGCCAACAGACCTGATATTATCATAAAAGACAAGAAATTCAGGAAGTGAATGCTTATTGACATAGTAACATCAGTGAAGACATTAGGACGGAGTTTGGAATTGACAAATGTGCCAAAGTTACCCAGAAGATCACCCTACTAGGAACATCACTCTAATAGGAACATTGTCTACTAGGAATATCACATATACTAAGAAAAATGCTATCAATTAAATGACAATTCTCCTATAGTGCCTAAGGACCATAGTTTTGACTCGGCTCCACAGGATACAAAGTAGGAAACATAACATACACAAATAATAATAAAAATAATAATAATAATCCCTGCAGATTGTAATGT
Source organism: Acanthosepion esculentum (assembly GCA_964036315.1). Lineage (NCBI taxonomy): Eukaryota > Metazoa > Mollusca > Cephalopoda > Sepiida > Sepiidae > Acanthosepion > Acanthosepion esculentum. The sequence goes on from OZ038481.1 coordinate 52,329,228, forward strand.
ATCTTTCTCGAAGTGGAAATCACAAAACTGTGGCACATGAAGACATCAATAATTCCAGTTGTAGTTGGAGCACTCGGATTGATTGGAAAAGAGTCTGATAGACTTATTGAAGGGATTCCTGGCAGCTGATACCCTAAACAAATACAAAAAATTGTACTCACAAGTACAACCCACACATTATGAAGAGCTTTATCTATATAAAATGTGTGTGATCAGTGGAAAATATGAATCCATTTCTGACCTTAGGTCTCCGGTTAGGACCCAGAAAGAAATGTGTATACAACAGAAATCAAAGGAAATAATAATAATAATAATAATAATAATAATAATAATAATGAGCAAAAATAATCCACAATAATAATAATAATAATGAGACAAAAGAATCCAAAGAAATATATTATAATGGATGAAAATATTTACCAAGACTTTTTATTGATTAGAAGAAATGGAGATAGGTTTGATTTCCAGTGCTGGTGTTAACCATAGCAAAAGACATATAAATTATATATCCATTTATAAACACAAAAGCATTTTCATAGGCTAAATAATAATAATAATAGGAAGGAGAAAACTTTTAATGTTGGCTGATCATTAATTAACAGGTTTGTGGTTTCCTGTGTAAGACTTTCACAAAGTCAGTATTAATAGATGAAAGCAAGTAAAAATACATGAGGTAAGCAATAAATTTATCCTCAGTTTTACCACTGCGCAATATTGAAATTATAGTCTAGCCTTCAGAGTTGTTTATTAGTTTTTGTTTTTTTATAGCTCTCTTCCTCTTCACTACAATGTGTGACTGGTATAATGGATACTGGCTTGGAATGAAAAAGCAGTGAGCTGAATTTGAATTTCAGCCAAGCTTACAGCCAATTCATACCTTGGGAAAGGTATGAATCCATTTCCTCCCCCAACTATGGGTTAACTAGTAGGACTTGTTTGGAAAAATCATTGCTATTCTTCCAAAAATTATTAATGTGATATTTGCTTGCCAAAAAAGGATATTACTTTTACAATCCAAAATAAGTTTTGGCTTTAAATAACCAACAAAGGGTTGATAAGCTCCAAAAGACAAAAGAATCAAATCAATTACACCAAAGTGTATTTCATGTACACGTATAAAGACTATCTATGTCTCTGCACTATTATTAATATTAGTATATATATATATATATATATATATATATATATATATATATATATATATATATATATATATATATATATATATATACATTTAAATAAAAACAGATTACATTATGGTTCCATATAATAAATTATTTCACCACAGCCCTTCCAAAGGACAGTGGATCATCAGATTTATTTCCAAATGTTGAAATGAAAAAATGAAAATATATTTACACATTTATGACGGGCAATAATAATAAATTTCCTAAACTATATATATATATATATATATATATATATATATTTGTCATCCACAGACTGTTTTACTGTTTCACAGCTCATCAGTGTGGCTAGACGTCCGGTTGCTTGCCTCTAGCTAGGATCGAAACCCGACTGAATTGGTGTCAGTTGGAACTTCTACCACTAAGCCGTTGGCTCACGGCAGGGATGAAGGTGAATTTTAGCATCCTTGGAAATTTCATTTTTATCATCATCCAATAATTTAGGCAATGTAAGATACATGAATAGCACTGCCCTCTCCAAACATTTCTGGCAATTAAAGAATAGTGGAAATACACCCATTATCACATGGAATATTGTAGCTAAAACCAAATCTTACAATGAGAAAGGCAATAGATGTAATTTATGCCTTGTAGAAAAATTAGCCACCTTAAAACACTTAAATAACCTTAACTTATCAAACATGAGAAATGAACTGATGGTCACATATAGGCATAAAAAATAATTGTTGAAATATGTTGATCCAGATTAATTTCTACTGTAAATTAAAACCATTCACTTCTTTAATTTTCTTCTGATTACTTATTGTATGTTGAGCATATGCAATTTTTTCAGTTTATTTTAATACAAAATTAAAAAAATATTAATCCCCCATTTATTTTAAATAGAAAATGTAAGTCCCATATATTTTAAATACAATTTTTTCAAAAACCCAGTAATTCCTGTATAATTTATGGACTGCACCAGCATTGCGTCAACAAGATATTTTTATTAAAATTTAAATTATGTAACAGTCTCTACTCAGCACCTGAAGATTTCATTGAGTTGTCCTACCAGTGAGGAAAAAATGTATATTTATTAATATGTACTTAATAGTCCTCTTATATTACATCAACCACTTTTATTAACACCAGCACTCAATGATTTGATATCATATATATATATATATATATATATATATATATATATATATATATATATAATTATCAATACTATTCATCAGTGCTTTTATTTCAGATGTTATAATACAATATTGTGATTCATGTAAATTTTGATGTATTATATTAAACCGAGCCTTGTAGCTGCTAAAACTGTTTGAAGGTTTCAGGAAGTGAAAGGAAATGAAACAAAATCTGGCCATACTGCACAAAACTGGTTTAAGTGATTTAATGCTGGTGACTTGTCATTTTAAATAAAGTCCAGAAGTGGACCACCATCTGTCATTGAGTGTGAGCTTTAAAAATCAAGGTGGAGGAAAACCCCAAATAACTTTCACAAAACTCAGATTATTAAAAGATACTTTTTTATTGATTAATTTTCCCCCCAAGAGCCACTCAAGGTAACAGATTAATGAATGATTTTGTTCTATGTACATAAAATGGAGAGGTAAAAAATACATTTTATGTCGATATTTTTTAATCTTTTCACCCCAAGCAAGACAACAAAGCCACTAACAAGCAGTGGTTTAGTGAGTGTGAAAGAATACAAGACAAACATTATTAGGGAGCATGAACAATAAAAGAACAGTTATTAAGAAGACAGAAGATAATGATTTAAATTGCATTTAAAGTTTTGAAGATCAAACTTGACTAGAAAGCAAGAAGCCAGAAGAGAGTTCCACAAGTGAGAAGTGTGATAAAAGAAATTTACAGATACATGTAGCCATTTTGACTGTAAAATAATGAGACATTGCCACCAATCTAGTACTCCACTTAAATTCATAGAATCTAGGTACTGCAGGTTATGGGATATGGTTTAACCCCTTTGGTATTATTGTTTATGAGATATGGTTTAATCTCCTCAGTACAATTGGTTATTAGATATACTTTTAACATCCTTGGTAAAACTGAATATGAAATATGGTTTTAAGCGCCTGGTACTACTAATTATAAAAAATAGTTTTAACCGTCCCCGACCCTGATATTCATGGTTATGAGATATGATTTTATCCTCCTTGGTACTACTAGTTATGATATGCTTTTAACCCCCTTGGTACAACTGGTTATGAGATATTGTTTTGACATCATTGATACTACTAGTGATGAGATATAGTTTTAATCGCCTTGGTACAACTGGTTATGAGATATAGTTTTAACCCCACCTTCCTTAGTACAACTGGTTATGAGATATGGTTTTAACCTCCTTAGTACTACTGGTTATGAAGTATAGTTTTAACCATCTGGTAGTACAAATTATGAGATATAGTTTTAATTAGATTTACATGTACCATCTTTGCTGTTATAAGGAGATTTGTTGGTCTCTTGTTCAACTGCATGCCACACATAATAATCAAGGGAGTTTCAGCCTTCAGACATAGGTGGCCAGATGTATGGGGTGATGTGGTCGCAGAAATTGTCTGACAGCCATAACTGGGTCCTCCTGCTTCTGTGGCATGGTGCAGAGTCCTGTTGCCAGATGTAGGGTCTTCCAGCAGCCACCCTCTTGACCCAAAGCAACACTAACTCCTCAAGGCATTTGATGCAGGCCTCTATGTTGAGTCTGAGGCCCTGTGGGAAGATGAATGGAAGCATAACATCATCATCACTAATGACCATTCCAATTACCTTCATAATCACCATTAGACTCAACTAAACTCCTTCCGAATCCTCTGCACTGTCCTCAGATTGACACCCAAACACTCTGAAATGTTTGTATTGGAGCTTTCGGTGTGAATACCTGGCAGTGTGAATTGCATCATGGTGGTTTTTTTTCTCACAGACAGTGCCCAACTGACCTTACTATACTGTGCAGTTGACAAAATCAAAAACAAACAATGAGCATGTATGAAATTAAACATATAAAATGGTGACAATTTACCCATGGTACCCTGTATTTTACACTTTACAACTCCTTTCCCACAAACAAAATACCTCACACCTCTCACTATTCTATCAATATTTTCCTGTTCTTGTTGTATATTGCTGCTGGGCTCAAATGAGACGATGAACACACATATATATAAATATCTTTATTGTTCGAGTTGTGGTGAATGGGTAGAGTGAGGGTGAATCACAGTGGTTAGGATTGCGCCCACAGAAATTGATGGAGACAAATCTTTGGTGAACCTCTAACCAGCCTCTCTGTCCAGATCAAGAATTCGACTAGTTTTATAACATTTGGACACCCACACAACTTCATTTGGCCATGCCTTCTTCCTGTATGTTGCCTACACAACATCATGTGGCCATGCCTTCTTCCTGTATGTTGCCTACACAACATCATGTGGCCATGCCTTCTTCCTGTATGTTGCCTACACAACATCATGTGGCCATGCCTCTTCCAGCATGCACCCATGCAAGCGTGCATTTCCTTCCATTCAGGACGCCTGTTCACCCTGTTTATTCAAGGCTCAAGACACCTGTGCATCCTGTTTATTCAAGGCTCAAGTTACCTGTGCATCTTGTTTATTCAAGGCTCAAGACACCTGTGCATCCTGTTTATTCAAGGCTCAAGACACCTGTGCATCCTGTTTATTTTAGCCATCAGATGCATTTCCTGTTTATGCTATCACCAGTTTTGATTTCTGATCACACACTGATGCAGCGAAAGTAAGGTCAAAGGTCTTTCCTCAATTGATATCCAACATTCTGACCTGTTCTGCTATGCCACAAACATTGGGACAAATCATCCCCATTCCTTTTGTTTCCATTAGTAAGAAGTAAGTTCTCTTAAGACACCTTCTTGGTGTAATAGTTACTATAAGAAAGAGTAGTTTCTTCTTGAAAACCTAATATAGATATTGAAACTGGACAGCTTGATTTACAGTATTTGATATTGGAGTAATGGATTGCAGCTCAGATTGAGCAATCGGAGATCTGTTCAAATTTCAATCGAGTTTATTACACTCACGTGATAATACTCTTGGGAATGGTATGAATCCATCACTTCTTCATTTATGCATAAATAGCAGGACAGACTGGGTTCTGTAGTCTTGGGTAGTAACCAGTTTAGGAGAAGGAAAACTCTGAATATTAACTGTAGGTAGCCCTGGCGAAACACTTACTATGCTGCTAAGGAAAGGATTGTTCACAATGACTTGATCATCCCGACTATGGTCAATTCCTTTCAAGAAAACCTTTTACATTTAATATTATACTATTGTAGATTTTTAGATGGTATATGGCCACATGGCTGAGTGGTTAGAATATTCACTTTCTGACTATGAGCCCCAGGTTCGGATCTCACCAGGGTCAAATTGTCAGGAAGGAGAATTCTTGATGTTATCAGTCTGGGGGAGGCAATCCTAGTGTGTAGGACCTTTGGAAAGTGCCTGAAAACCACACCATGAGTTGACCTTTGTGAGTGAAATTAGGTAGACAGAACTATTTGGGAGCCATTTGATGATTTTGCTAGCATGAAGTCACAAATCATGAGTGAGGGTTTGAGTGTACTGGCTTTGTTCAGACTGTTGATAGCACCAGATAATGGGCTCTTGCTAAGAAACTTTAACTAACGTCTGATCAGCAGAGCTGCAGGTGGTCTCTGTTTGTGTTAAACAAATATGTATGTGCCTGAACAGGCGTCTATACCAGGGATTGGCTAGCTGCTCTATGCAGGCAGGTATCCTCGGATATGGGTAGCCATTATTATTATTATTATTATAGATATAGAATCATTAGGAGTTGTGGAAGTCTACAATGTCTGGATAAAAATTAACCTACAAAAAAGCTCAACTTGACATATAAGATTTTTGAGCCATTTTTTAAAAGTGATTTTATAGGCCATTAAATCCATGTAAATATTTTAGATTTCACAAGAGTGAAAATGACCTTTGACATAGAGCTGTTAAAATCTGGTTAGTGGCCATTTGAAATAAATTGATTAGAAAAAAATATCAATACTTGATGGAACCAGACATTTAATATTTCTACTTATAAAATTATGGAAGAATTTAGTCTCTTTTGGTTTATGAAAATGATTCCAATGGAAGTTTTTAGGAGTGTTAACTACAAGAGTGTAATATTAATGTGATCCCCTTCCAAATAAATTTACTGGTGGCTATGATTAACACCATGTTGACAAGACCCCAGACATGAAATTTTGTTTTTAGGAGAATCTTGTTAATAGCTGCTCAGAAACTGAGAGAATGAATGCTTTTTTTTTTTATAAAGACTTCCCTCTCCAAAATGCCACACTAATTAGGCAATATCATTTGCACACTCATTTCTAGGTTGGCATTCAAATTGGACAATATTTTCTTTGACAATAAATAATTGATGGCCCTTGAGTTGAGCTGTACACAGTTGATTCTGAATTCAACAAAATGTGCATTATTTTTTATTTGAAGAACACCTCATGTTTTTTTTAGAGTGCACCACTTCTGTCCATTTTTAGTGATGGCATACATCTGTCTGATCATGGCTCACTACAGCTTCCTGTCTTTTGTTGCGCTAAGTAACTTTTGACCCTTTGCCATCCATTTTTGTCCCTGTTCTACCATTTATCCACACAATTCATTGAGTAGGTTATTTATTATTTATTTTAAATTACTATTTTTGGTATAAAACTTACCATTGAATTTTCTGGGACACATTATGAAGAAAGAGGGCTTGGAAAATGTAAAACTCACAAGACATATAGAGGCAAGAAATAGAAGAAACAGTGAATAACTTTCCTAATGAGTTTGTGTGAATGAATGGCAAGGCAGGGGCAAAGAGGGAGGATAAAAAGTTGAACATTGTTTAAAGCATCAACGGACAGAAAGTTGTGGAGAGCCATGATACAACACTTAAAAGAAAACCTGATAATGTTTTTTCATTAATTCCTACTCTTTTCATTTCATTTATTAATGTTAAAAATATTCTTTCTTTTATATCTGAGATCATAATTGCATAACTGATAGAAATAAAAATGAAAAAATGATTGAGTCTGTCTATATTTCTGAGATGAGGTATTATGTACAGTATTTACATTAGTCGGACTATTGTCCTCATCTTTGTCGCCATATTTGTCACAACGTTTCGGCCATTGTACGCTCCGGCCTTCTTCAGGTGGTTCGAATTTCTACCCCAGTGATCGAAATAAAGGGTTCAGTTCGAAATTCCAACCACCTGAAGAAGGCCGGAGCGTACAACGGCCGAAACGTTGTGACAAATATGGCGACAAAGATGAGGACAATAGTCCGACTAATGTAAATACTGAAAAAATGATTATCTCTTCTAGAGGTGTGTTTCTGTTGAAATGCCGAAAACTATATAAAAAGTTCAAATAGAAAATATATTCATCAATTGGAAAAGAAAAAGTTAACATAATGTTACTTTTTAATTCAGTTAAATTATTTACTATTACGCTTTATCATTCAAATGTTTCACTATTGTACCCTTTGCCCATATTCAGGTGTCTGTCATTGTACTTGGTAACCTTTTCAAAATTTTCAACTGATCTCTTAATTCAATCCACAGGATTAAATTATTCTCCATCAGCTTTTTATGCTTGGAGGATATTTCATATCAGTTAATACTGACCAGTCTAATTCAGTTTTGTGTCACTTGTTTGTTGACACACTGGTTCTCATATGATCACCAAAGATAAGCAACATTGAGCATGGTCAGTACCTAGATGAGTAACCGCATGGAAATATCAGGTAAGCTTATGTTTGAGAGTAGTGTAATGAATAACAGCTCGGAAATCAGAGAGCTGGATTCCAATTCCAATCAGGTTTGTTATATTCACTGACGCACAAATGCCCTTGGGAAATATATGGATCCACCTCTTCTGCCCCCAGCTATGGGTTAATTAATTGGACTTGTATCAGTAAATCATTATTATCTCCAAAAACTTCTTTTAATCTAAAAATATTTTCTGGCTTTAAATAACCTGCAAGAGGTTGATGAGCCATAAAAAGCAAATCATAGCATTTTTTGAGTGAATTTCAAAGACAATATTTACATATTTGTACATAGATTCATTCAACCCATATATGCCATTTTGTTTTGCTACCTTTCATCATCTTTGATGTTCCAGACTATTCTAAACAAAAGGTTAGAATGGAAATCCCCAGGTTATAAATAAGGCTCTAAATAACCTGTAAATGTTGACAAGCCGTAAAAACCAAAAAAAAAAAACCAAAAAAAACCTGAATCAATCTGCTGCAAAAGTGTATATGATCTGTCAATAGTACCAGACACAGGGAATAAACACACAACTATCAGAGAACCAGATATCTTAACCCATGCTTGTAACCACCAGGCATATCTGTTTCCCTAACAGTTGTGAGTTCAATCCTAGGGTTGGACCAGTGATGCAAAGTGGATTAAAAGTTGTAGGTATATAGTGAGTCCTGATAAAAAATAAAATAAAAGATAAAAATAAAAAATAAACAAAAATAAAAAGAATAAAATTAAGGCATTTGCACTTTCCTTTAAAACCTTTATCTTTTTCATTCTCTCTCTAATCTTCTCTCTCAATTAACAAGAAGGCAACCCTCGAATAAAAAAAAGGAAGAAGAAAAGACTGAACGCAGCCCCAAAATGCTGGACGTTTGTGGGACCAGAGCTCTGCTTATTTATGACTACAAGTCTACCAAAATAAATCAAGGGTCGCGTCGGATTCTCAGAGCCTGGTCAAAAGGATATAAGCTGACACCTCTGAGCGATAAGCATAAGGAGCGGCGAGAGTGACGGCAAAAGACGCTACCGCGGAGAAACCAGCCATGCGTGATTAGTAGTTAAGAGGTGCTAATGATACTTTTTATCATCCTTTGGGGCTTAGAAAAACACAAAACAAGGAGATTGACATTGGCTTATTTTTAATATTACCCTTGCGCGGTTTGACTTCAAAACTACTAGACTTTCTCAAAGCTACTACCAGTATCTGCCTTATAAACGAACAATACTAAAGAAAATAAATAAAAAATATATTATATTTTTAACCCTTCAGTTCGTTTTATTCCAAAGTTTCCAGTAAAGAAAATCCTACCACATATCCACAGTTTAGACAATTTTACACATTTAGGAAGGTTTTTGAACAAGTATAAAATAGAGCCATTTTCTATTGGCACCTCAGGAAGGAAGACGGTGAAAGAGACGTCGAGAATAACGAACGGAGACGCTACACCAAAGAAACGTGACGCGTAAAGCAGTTAAGAGGTCATCTGCTAATTATATTTCTGCTCTTCTTAGGTTTGAGAAAAAAACAACATCAGCAACAACAAAACAGTAGATTGACACTGACTTATTTCTAAGCAAGGTGTGACCCCGAAACTACCCACTACTAAGCTGAAATGCCCTTTCTCCAGACTACAACCAATATCCGCCTTATAAACAAACTTTTTGCTACATCGAAAAATCAAAGGATTCACTCTAATCTAAATCAAATAAATAAATATATTATTTATTTTATACCCTTAAGTCAGTTCGTTTGCTTTCCGAAGTTTCGATAAAATGATTACGAAGTCTCTTTGGCACTCTAATACTACAAGTATTAACTTATATGAAATATTCCCTAAGTATGGAAAGTGGAATGAGAACAATAATAAAAGGTTCAGTTTAAAATTCAGACAAACGTTACCAAGTATATTAACAGATGTCTGAAGAAGGCGGGAGAATACAATGGCCGAAACAGTATGGAGTATTGCAACCAAATAGTAAAGCATATTATAAAGATAATCCCTCATCTGAAACATTCTGGCAGAAATTATTTACAAATAATTTTTTTTAATAAAAATAGGTCAAGTTGCAGCTAGATGGCTTCATTTTTCAACTATGTTCAGGAATAAAAAAAAATACAAAATTGCACTAAACTGTACATTAATATGTCAGAATGTAACTGGAATATGATAGCAAACTAGCATGACTTCAAGGAGAAACTTGAGACGATCAATCCTATCTTATATCATCATTCATTTTAAATACTTCTCCTTAGACCAGTGGTTCTCAAACTTTTTTTTTCTGGCAGAATTTTCGGAATTAAAATTTGCTTGTGCCACACCAAATTTTATGTGATAAAAAGTACATTTAAAAATTAAAAAAATAAAAAAAAAAACAGAGAAAGGAGATAACTGTGGATTCAAAGTTAGAACATTATCACCTCCCATTTGCGGACACTAGTAACTATATTCTTAATACTTGATAAAATGCAAAAATATCACAATGATAAAATTCGGTCAATAATTATTTATAACTATTTATACGGAGACTCAAGCAATCCATAAGAATATTTTAAATTTTGAAATCATATTCATCTTTGGCATATAAGTTTTTTGAAACTGTTTCTAAAACTTTGATTGTCTTTCAATCATTCTCCCACACCTGTTATCCTCTTCCGCTATGAGGAACGCCGCATCGTTTGGGAACAACCGCCTTAGAGGGAAAACGAGAACCGTTATTTTTGTAGCATTAGTATTTGTAGCATTGTAAAATATTCTATTTATAGTTCTTTTTAGATTCAAGAAAACACAAAGGGACAGCTGACATTTCCAGGACACATAATGAGAAAAGGGGGTTTGGGGAGTCAAATACTCAAAGGACATACTGAAGGCAAGAGAAGCAGTGGGAAAAAGCCAGTAAACTACTTAAGCTTGTGTGAATGGGGCTTACGGTCATATAAATTCTATGCTAACACTTTTTAAGCTTACGACAACATCATATAGAAACACCAGTTTCCGTATTATCACTGGAGTTAAGAAACGCTGAGCTTGATCAGTACCTAGATGGGTTACTGCTTGGGAATACCATGTGCTTGGATGTTTGGGTGGTGTAATGGATAATGTCACAATTTTTAATCGGAGAGCCGAGTTCCAATTCCAGTTAGGCCGTTATATTCACTTACATGCAGATACCATTGGGAAAGGTATAAAGCCACCTTTTCACCTCCAGGTATGGGTTAATTAGTAAAGTCTGTTTCCAACCCTCCAATCGAACTGATTCCACCCACAACCAGGAGTAGATGTAGTATAAAACTAACAAAATTTAAACTTCAAAGACCAATTTCAGATAGGCCTTTCTCTTTTTTTTACTGAGCAATCTTTTTCAAGTTTTTAAATTTTAAAACATTTTAATCGGCCATAGAATAACCTCATTGCAGAAGATACAATTTCATGGAACAAGTAATGAGGATAGTTGTCTCCTCTTGGATTCCAAGATTTGATATACAACGTGTTGAATAACAGTTTCATTCATCCTGCGGATTATCATAATTATTAAAAGAGGCAATAAATTTATGATATTTCTCTCTTTCTCTATCTTTCTCTCTCTATATTTCTCTCTCACTATTTTTCTCCTTCTCTCTCATTTCCGTTTGGAAATACCAGACGCCGTAAGCTTGGATGTGCAGGTGGTGATATGGATAACGGCTCGGAATTGTTAATCGGAGAGCCGAGTTCCAATTCAAGTCAGATTTCCAATATAGTCATTATATTCACTTAAGTGCAAATGCCATTGGGAAAAGGCATGAATCCACCTCTTCTCCACCCAGCTATGGGTTTATTAGTAAGACTTGTATCGCTAAACAATTATTTTTTTTCATTCTTACACTCTTAATATATTTATTCTGACTTTAAATAACTTGTAAAGGGTTCATAAACCGCAGAAAACGAGTCAACCATTGTTCGTGTGAATGGATGATAGAATATTTGAGCAATGAGAAAGTCTTAAGGAAAATAGGAACAACGAAAGTCATACTTACAATCGGTAAGAACAGTTGAAACTTCTGGGACACATAATAAGAAAAGAGGGCTTGGAGACGTTAACACTCACAGGATATAGTGAAGGCAAGAGAAGTAGTGGGTAACCTCCTTAGCAAGTTTGAGTGAATGGATAGCAAAACAATGACAAGGAGGGATGATAAAATAATGTGTTATTTGGAGCAAGAGGAAGTTGTGGAGCATAATGCTCATATATTACTGATATCATGAAAAATATATTACTGATATCATATATTACTGATATCATGAAAAAATATATTACTGATATCATATATTACTGATATCATGAAAAAATATATTACTGATATCATATATTACTGATATCATGAAAAAATATAGCACATAAGATAAATTTGTATTAATTTCTTTTGGTGAGATCTCAGAAGAGATTAAAGGGACAAATTTATGACAGATGAAATGTCTTCTGCTTCAATTTGCAGTATGACAAATCAAAGCTTCCTGAATGTGAGAAATATAAGGCAGGCTTCTTTTTTTTTTCAAAAGAGGATGAAAACAAAAGTCCATCTTACAATCTTGTCTTGCTAATTACATTATACAAAAATAATGTCGTCTTCCTTAATCTCATCCATCTTGAACTAACGGAGTAAGAAATAGAAAGAAAGAAAGAGAGAGAGAGAGAGAGGGAGAGAGGGGGGGAGATGCATTAGTTTTATATAAGATATGTTATTCTATTATAATTGTGATTATCCCTCCATGCGTCAGTTTGAACAACCATTACGCCAAGCCAATACCTTATAAGTAACGGACTACTACATTTCATTGAGAAAATAAATGAAAGAAGGAATGAATGAAAGAAAGAAGGAAAGAAGTGGAGATAGAAGTATTTAACGTCTTTTGCCAATACTTCATGAATAATGGACTATTCCGTTTTGATCGCGTGGAAAGAGGGAAAATGACACTATTTGATTTTCATGAGAAAATGAATGAAAGAGAGAAAGAAAGAATATAAATAAATAAATAAAGAAAGAAATAAAGAAAGGGGAGATAGAAGAAAATTAACGTCTCCTGCCAATATCTCATAAACAATGGACTATTTCGTTCTGATCACGTGGAAAAAGGGAAAAAGACACTACTTAATTTTCATGAGAAAATGAAAGAAAGAAAGAAAAAAGAAAGAAGTGGAGATAGAAGTATTTAACGTCTCCTTCCAGTACCTCATAAATAATCGACTATTCCTTTTTGATCGTGTGTAAAAAGGGGGAAAACATTATTTGGCTTCAGTGTGAAAATGAAAGAAAGAAGGAAGATAGAAGTGGAGAGAGAATCAAATTAAACTAATAAAACACACACTACACTTTGATCTTTAACCAGAAAGCTGAGAAGCAATTGTATTTTCTTGCCGCCTCGTGATGGCAATATGAGACACATGGTCAGTTTAATGTGGGGAGTCCGAGCGCATGCACACAGGCCAGGCCCAGAAAAAATTTCAGTGAGAAAATGAATAAAACAAAGAAGAGAAAATAGAAGTGTTTAATGTTTCCTACCAATACCTCATAAATAAGGGACTATTTTGTTTTGATCGCGTAGAATAGTGGAAAAGACACTACATGGTTTCAGTAAGAAAATGAAAGAAAGAAAGAAAAAAGAAAGAAAGAAAGAAGGAAGATAGAAGTGTTTAACATCTCTTGCCAATACCCCATAAATAAATTGTTCCAAATTAGTTTAAAGGACTCCCATTAAATCTGAAAATAAACAATATCCTCTGTCCTTATATCTTTACTTTTAAAAAGATTTTATCAGGAACCCAAGAAAAGGGTCTTTGGGGCTCTTTTATCCTTGGGGTCACTGGGCTGCAGCACATACTAACCCATATATAAATATATGACTTAGCCTAAATGCATTATACTGAACTAGTGCTCTGCCTTATTTTAATCCATTTCGGACTGGCTAATGAGAGAGAGAGAGAGAGAGAGAGAGAGAGAGAGAGAGAGAGAGAGAGATGAAAAGAGGGAGAGGGGAGATCGAGATGGGGAGAGGAAGAGAAGCAGGGATCGAGCGGGAAGAGAGCTGAAGAGGGCAAGAGAGAGGGAGTGCAGAGAGAGGGAGTGCAGAGAGAGGAGAGAGATGGAGAGAGATAGTGAGGGAGAGAGAGAGAGAGAGAGAGTTTTAATGAAAACATGTTCTCTCCCCTTTCTCTCTATCGTCATGATCCTTTTGAAGCTTATTATTTTTCATTCCAAAAGTTGCTTGAAGCACTGGATGCATAATGTCTTTTCACAATTTTTATTTTCCACTGCTGCTGCTGCTGCTAAATCTCATGCCACGAAGGCGTCAAGCCCACGTGAGCCACCTTGTCCCTCCAGCTCTCACGGTCTTGGCAGACCTCCAGCGCCAGATTAATCCGATGGAGGTGACGTCCTTCCAGCGGCTATGCGGTCTGCCATAAGAGGTCGTCGCTAGTTTACAAATATCAGGTCGAACAGGTAGATGACTTTGGTAGGGTGGTCATGAAGTCATTGCAGGACGGGACGGAGCAAGCGAACATGTCGCTGAGCGATAGTGTAGAGGATGTTTGGCTGGTCCTTCGAGGAATGCATATATTTGTAATTGTTCTGTTTGAAGATATCTATGCATGTTTGAGTTAAGGATCAAATGCAGATCAAATATGGACCGGAATCCTACAGGATGATAAAATAAAAGAACAAATAGGAAATGGATATCGATGAGGAGGCACGATGGTGTAATGGATAGTGGCTCGGATTGAAGAATCCATTACATTCACTTATGTGCTAATACCCTTGGGAAAGGCATGAATCTTCTTCTCTCCCGCTAGCTATGGGTAAATAGCAGGACAGACCGGGTTCTATTGCCTTGGAAATGCAACTGGTTACTGCAGAAAGAAATGGCAATCTACTACAGGAAAAATCTGCCTCGTCAGTCATGTATCGAAAGATGCATGATCGCCTAAGCGTGTGTCACGCATGGCACATAACTGACTGGCATTTTAACATGTTTCACTTTGTTGTAACCCAAAATATTAGGAACAACAAAATATAACAAAATACAGTTAAATATATTTTAAAACACAATATTCGTTTTTATTCTCACCGACCAGGATACAGCAGGATAAACAATTCACTGTCTACAGGTGGTGTATTGTCCAGCAGCCAGTTCGCATTTCTTCTTCCAGTGTTTTTTTAGAAAGTTGCATTGTTCATGTCCTATTTCGAGTCTAATTCTGCTTTACGCTCTGTTCTACAGGATTTGGATTATTAACTTGATTTTGTGGCTTATTAAGATGATTAACCACTGGAGCTCGCATTAATTTGCATCCGGTTACTTGGGTAGTGCTATGAAAATGGATTTACTTAGGTCTTCTGGTTTGTCGCTGTTGTCGTATAATTCATTTATTAATTCTGTGTGCATATTCATTCAGAAATCGTCCAATGCTGTGAACATCTCTTATTACAATCACATCTGGCCTTGCTGTTTTGTTCCTGTTTATCTTGTCCAATGCCAATCTTGCTTCAGACTTTAATATTTCTGATCCTTTCATATTTTTGTGTATTGCATCTTTCTCTCTCGTCGCGTATTCGTTCCATCTTCCCCGTGGATTAAATAAAGGGTTCTGTTCGAAATTCCAACGTATATCACCTGACGAAGAACGAAGCGTACAAAGGCCGAAACGTTGTGAATATGACAATAAAGATGATGACAACAGTTCCAACAAGGTAAATAGTGTAAGACCAGAATAATATGAAGCAAATGCTTCTAACGAAATATTTGAGTAGATTGAACTGCCTCGATATAATATTTACCTGGAAGTTATGGATGACTAAAGATATAGCTTCTTCGATATGTAAACCCTCAGATTGCCAAACAGCTTGAAAGTATTTAATCCAGGAACCTCGAAAATGCGGAGGCCTCATAGCACTTTGCTACTAGGTTAATCCGGTATTGAATGTGGAACAAGGCCGTGTTTAAAGTGAAAGTCTCATACTTACGTGTGATAAGATGCCAAAAATATTTGAGCCCCCCTTTTTCCATAAGTAACAATTTTCGCTTGAAAGCTGAAATCTTTACTAATTTTAAAATGTGTATATTGCCTCCACTCACCAATTAGAAATGAAAAACATTCAAATTTTCAGAAAACGTCATGCAAGCATCAAAGTTTGCTTTAAAAATCTGTATTCACTAAGATTTATTATCCAACCTGAAGCCTCTTTCCCACAGATACAACCTCACAAGCCCTTCGTCACTCTATCTCTATTTTCATGCCAAATATTTAAACGAGTTCCATCCTTTAGTTTTCCCAGTTCAGACCTTTATAACTAAGAAAGAACATACTATTACCACAGAATTTAAACGCCCAGGTGCCAGCCAAGTTGCGATGTTTAGTTTCTGCTTTAATTTGGAAGTATACATTTCTGATGCCAAAACATTTATACACATTACACACTGCGGCGGCAATATCTGTTAAAATTATACTAGAAGCATTGCCTATCATTAATACTTGACCGAAATCTGACTCAATATCTTGAGTAAACAATATTCGACTACAAATATATAATATATTCTGTACGAGTTTAATTTAAGATTAAAGTTTTTGTAGCTGTAACTATTAAAATTAAAGTTTTTGTAGCTATAACTATCCATAGTAAATTTCTTACTTGGTGGAAGATTAGTCCCACTACCATTAGATTTTATCTTCCACACCTAGTACTAATATAAAGATTTATGTGAAAAAATTCCCCAATAAACAGAGAAAAACATCCCTGTTTGAACAGCGAAATTAGATCAGAACAATGTTGTTTACTGATGGGAATCTGATCTAGCCCATTTGGAATTGGGTCATTAGGAAGACAATGGAAGATGATCGAGATAATTTTTATTGGTTAAAATTTGAAATAGAGCTTACTAAGGCTATGAGGAACTTTGAAATTCACATGATTTTGGGTTGAAGGCAGCACTCCTGATAATCGCGTGAGGGCCAAGGGTCGGTTTATGCTCAGCCAGGTTTATCTATATAAACGCGCACAGAAATCTGTTGAGAGTGGTTGGCTTGTCTGCGGTCGAGTGCAGTCGAGCTGGGTAGAGAGAGGTCGGAGACTGGAAGTGACGTCAGTGATTGGAACCAAACGCCCGCTAACATATTTTGTTGATATAAGCACGAAAAAGCGAATTACTCCTCCAACAATCTAAGACTGCTACTGCTACTATTATTACTACCACTGGAAACGGAAACATCGAACAAGCTACAATAATCAAAAGGTTGTTTTTGGGCTCGTCTGTCGTCGAGTGCAGTCGAACTGGGTGGAGAGATATCGGAGACTGGAAGTGACGTCAGGGATTTGGAACAAAACCCCCGCTAATATGTACTGTTAATATAAGTACCGATGCTTCTGCTACCACGAAGATTACTACTACTGTTACTACCGCCGAGGAGAAACGCAACTATAAACTTTAAGCCGCGCACAGAAATCTTTATCTCTCCATCGCAAGAGTCGTATATCGTTCTGAGACGTTTTCACAACAAGCTAATCACAACCCCACCTCTCTGTGTCTAGAATCCAGTGTATGAGTTTTTACGTCAATTATTTTCTTTTCTGTAACCCGTTTCTTTTCTATACTATTCTTTTCTGCTATATAAAAGACATTAACAATCCAGCCATTGAATAGTTGCTTGTCCGGCTTTCTACATATATATATATATTTTTTTGTTGCATTCTAAATTTCTTAGCACAAACTCTCCAGCCATGTCTACATCTTCAGTCGACTGTGAATGGATGAACATCACTTCTGCTTTCTGGATCAAACCAAACACAACATGTGCAGGAGGCAGGATTAAACCAGTGGACCGGTCGAATGATCTACGGATGCTCAGGGGGCCTACGGTCACTCCCTTAAGTTCGGTTAAGACCGAGTAGACACCCCAACCCAGTGAGTAAGACCTCGGAGGTTGAGGGGCTGGGGCGAAAGTGTTAGACCTGTCCATTATCTGAGCGAAGATATATCTAACCAATGAGCTGTTCAGATAGAGCCTTTTTACCACAATGTCAGGTACAAAGTCATAAAAAAGTAATGTTCTAGGGGGAAAAAAATTGAAAAGAGAACTTCTTAAGATTATTTCCAGACAATCAAAATTTCAGAATTTGGAACATGAGACAATTTTTAAAATTTGTTAACTGAACCATTTAGGAACAATTAAAAGTAAACTTGTCAGTCATTTTAATCACTATTCGTTGAGTTTGTATTTGAATGAGCAATAAGTCTGCGGCACAAGTAACCTTAACACTAAGTTAAGAAAAAATGACACTAAGGTCTGAGATAACCATGATCCATAAAGAACTCTGGGACAACATACAAGAACTTAAAAACTGATAATATTGCACATATTTGTCTGAAACAAATCCGCATCTAGAACCAGGTTTTCCCTAATAATACAAAGACATCTCGCGCTGTTTAGTTATAATTCTACAACGCAGTACCAACTTCTGAAAACTTTCCACAAACGACAAACATTCTACAATTCCTTTAATTCAACAAATGGAATCTCTCACTACTATGTTGACCTTTGAACCTTCTAATGACAGTCAGAACACTACATAATCTTGTCTGACACTTTCTCTGCTAAGGGCCTTCATAACTTCCGCTACTATTATAAGTCTGTACTTTCTGTAGATACTCAAAAGAATATTTTGAGCACACATTCTCATAAAATATTCTCATGGACACATGGCACAGTGGATAAAGGCGTTAGTTAGATCCAGTGACAGGACCCAAAGAGTGCGAGTTCAATACCTGGTTAAGGCAGTGGAGAACTTTCAGAGGGAAATTAACAGGAGATAACTGATAACTGACATCCATTAAACATGGCACGTGTAACTAGAACAGTATACCCCAGTGAGCGAAATAAAGGGTTCAGTTCGACATTCCAACCACCTGGAGAAGGCCGGGGCGTACAATGGCCGAAACGTTGTAATAAATATGGCGACAAAGATGAGGACAGTAGTCCGAATAATGTAAATAATGTACATAATACCTCATCTCAGATATATAGACAGATACAAAAAATTCTTGTAAATGAACAATGTCTTTCTCTTTCAATTTCACAGTCCTTTTTATTGTGTGCTTAAAGACACACACACACACACACATACATATATATATATATATATATATATATATATATATATATATATATATATATATATAAAGATAAAGACTTTCATATGGGCTCAAAACTAGAATTCATCAATCCGGCTTTAGGTAAGAACGACAAAGCCCGGACTGTGGCTTTAGATATCTCAAAGGCATTTGACATGATTTGGCATGCTGGCCTTCTCCACAAGCGCAAGGTATCTCTAGATGAATATTTGTCTTGATTCAATCATTCCTAAAAACTTGTGTAATGAAGGTCATGTTGAACGAAATTGCTTTTTCATCATTTCAACTTAATGCGGCGGTCTTCTAGGGCTATATCCTTGGACCTATGATGTTTATTATCTTCATCAACAATCTTCCCGATGTCAACCATCTTAGGTATTTATACTGATGGCGCAATTATTTACTCCTGTCTTAGTAGCAAGTCCAACAAAGTATAACTGGCAATTGCTCTCAAAAATGACCTCCAACCAGTGTTTAACTGGGCCAAGTAATGGCTTGTAAATGTTAACGCCTCCAAAACAAAACTGCTTTCATTTAATCACCATATAGAATCTTTTCTGCCTGCCATCGGTATAGCTTATGATAATCTCTTGGGCTCACATTTTCCACTGGCATGAACTGGAGTGATTATATTGAATCAATTGCTAAGTCTTTGCTAAGAAATGTTGGTTCATTGTGTCGTGCCAGACAATTTTTCTTGTCACAGTCCATTTTGCACATTTATAAATGTACCCTTCGTCCCTTGAACATTGGAGCCAGATATGGTTTGTCGCTAATACTATATATCTCAAGAGATTCTTGACAAAATTCAAAGTCTGTAATGACCTTACCTAGCATATCGACTTCAGTCATATTCTTACCGACGTGATATGGCTTCCCCTGCCTTTTCTATAAATATTTTCATGATAATTGTTTTGATGAACTATCCTACTTGCGACTGCATAAATTTAAGTGTGCTACCTGATTGGCAACTAGGTTTCACTATTTTACTGTTGAACTAACAAATGATACAAACGTGTAATAATTTCTTTTTTCGCCTGTGGATTTCTCATCTGATTTCTTGCTTCCCTGCCACCTACAATCTTCAAAAAATTAAATGCAATGCCAATCGCCACTTTCTATATTTCTCAAACCTGTTCTTTTATTGTCCTTTCTTCTTACTAAAGTTTTCTCGTTCTCTTTCACTTTCAGTAACCCTTTGCATCCTAGTGACAATATTGTAGCGGACTGTGGGGGTGAAGATGTGAAGAAATATCAGAAGGTTAGACATTCCTGCTGGCCGGTCCAGCTACATAAGAATGTCGGACTTTAATTAAGTCCAAAGAAGAAAAAAACCCAAACAAGATCGATATACATGGGTAAACAAATATATATTAATACACAAAGACATGAAAAGTTACATTGAGTTTGTATGGAGAAATTATGTGCGTGTGTTGTAAGTGTTCGTACGTACGTGTATTGTTCTTAGCGCGTTACCAGGGTTTGGGAAACGCTGTATCTGTGAGAGGTCACATATTGGTGTCAGTGGAAAAAGAACGATTTTACCTCGTCTCCGTGCGAGGTAGCGGCTCAAGGCCTGAGTCGAAAAAAGAGAGAGAGGCGAAGGGTCAGCCAGTATTTATAGCCAGGGAAGAGAGAGACCCCTGTTAAAGGATTACGGAACTGAGGAGGAGCTAACTGCGACATTATCATCTTGCTTCAGGTAAAATGATTTAAAAATAACAAAAGAACTTGTGGCATATTCAAATAGTACATAAGCTTAAATAGCATTATTTTCTTTACAATTTCAAAGAAGTGAGTGTTGTGATTAAAGAGTCAATGTTTCAATGTGTGTCCAATTAATAGAATGTTTGTTTCTGAATTGTCTATTAATTTAAAGTGTCTCCGAATGAGTAAAGTTCTTTCTTCGTGATAATGATGTGTTTTGAAAATACACTTACACGGCACATGCTCGTAATGTTCTGTGGAATGTGAATTTTCTGTTCAGTGACGTGGATTCCTGAGGACTTCAACATACGCGAATGAACTGTATTTTTTTTTCTGTTGCCATTTTAGCTTCCAAAATAGGACCCAGAGAAAGTTTTCTTAAATGAATAATTCTCATCGGTCGGAAAGTGTTACCTGAACTTTTCTGATTGGCTGGAATAGTTTGAAATTAGTTTGCATTTGTTTTTAGACGGGAACATTATACACTTTCTGTGTTCTGATTTCTGGATATTGTGGGATTACCCCACCTTGTCTGCATGGCAATCAGCGGTATAAAAGTACTTTCTCTTTCTTCCTCTTTTAGCTCCAGAATGCAACTTTATGCCGGGAAAGATCTTTTTCTCAAGGCAAACTGACTACTTAATTTTAAAATCACACACTCTTACACATTTCATCTAAGCACAGAAATGTTTTTCTTTCTATTTTTTATTGGTTTACCGGTATACATACAAATATATTTTTCTCGTCCCTTGAATTATGCTGTTTCATGTATGAATATATCATTAAAGTTCACGTATGCTTTGAATTACTTTTTTTGAAAATGTTGAATTTATTTTATTTCGAAAGTTACTCAACTTTTTGTTGCAGCAATACTTAAACGCATTCATTACAAGTTCTTGCACCTCTCCCCGACAGTATTTAAAGTTAAAAAGGATTTTATCTTTTAACTTGTAATTCAGGTATGACAGTGTTCACTTCTGGTTGTTACAAACTAAAGCCAAATTCCTACTAGCTCCTCCCGCTTCTTTTGAACAAGAGTTGAGATTTATCCCCTGTTTCCTGCTTACGGTTGAATTTCCAGCCCAAGTCTACTTCGACACTATACTTCTAACGTTTCTGCCTAAAAGTCTTAACTTTTATTTACATTTCTTCCTCAATAGGAGTAATTAGGGTTGCCTGTTGTCTGATTCACACTCCTTCACAATCTTTTAAACATGAGTAGAGATTCATCCCTTGTTTCCTGTTTAGGACTGGGTTTCCAGTTCCCTCTAAAGTCTTTTCTTTCTTTTCCACTTCCGGTGGCCCCTTGCCTTTTGGTGGCAATATCATTTTGCTTGGAGTAGCGTCTCTTACTCTAACCTTATACTTCAAGTGGCTATTTGGGCCTTGCACAGAGTGAACATTATAAAATCATTGCAACTCTCGCCATATTTTTCTGTAATTTTGACTTCTCTGATTTATATCGTAACATCATCTTGTTAATATTTAATAAAAATTTTCCAATTGTACGACTTGTTGATTTCTTTCTTTTTTTTTACTGCTTGTCAGCCCTTTGTGGGCTATTTAAAGCCGAGCCAGTTGTACGAAACCTGAAATTACTTGATTTAGATAAGCTTTTTAATTTATATTATTAACTTACTCTAATTAAATTTATTATTTATATTCAAACACATTAATCTGAGCACACTACTATTTAGCAGATTTCCGTTTTCAACGAGGACTCAGGGAATAAATAACATACAATATTTAGAGCAATTTAGAACAGCTTACAATCAGTATTTAAAACAGCATAGAATGAAATTTTTCTCTCGAAAGAGTGTCATCCAGTAGTGGAATTGTGAAGTTTAATACTAAACGCATAATAATTCCCTCCAATGCACACACTCTCAAAATAATGATACAAACAAAACAAAAATAAGGTAATAAAACGAAATAAGACTGTAACAGCATTATTCAACCAGATTGTTACGGAAGTCATTGATTTAGAACTGGAATTTTTTCTTGTGTTGTGTGTGTGTGTGTGTATATATATATATATATATATATATATATATATATGTGTGTGTGTGTGTGTGTGTGTGTGCGTGCGTGTGATAGGCTCTATTGTTGATATTATTGTTATCGCATGTGTTCTTTTTAACAGTATATAGTAGATATAGTATTGTGTTGCATGCAATGTGATACATGAATCCATTGGGATTAAAAAGTCTTGTCACTACGGCATCCTGTGAGTAAAGAGAGAAATTAAAGAGACTGGTAGTTTGTGCCCTTTTTTTATATACGGCCACCTAGCGACATACACGACTTCCTGCTCCTTTTTTCTTACAAAGAGAAAATTTTTTTACAACAAATGCAGTGTTTGGACAGGACATTTAGATAAGTTTTGTTTCTGAGCCTGATTATACCAACATCGTGCCTATTTCAGGTTAATAAAAAAGAAATTTCTTGCAAAAAAAAAAAAAATTTGAAAATAGAGCTCCTTTGAATTATTTACAAACAATCAGAGAAACCGAATTTTGAAAGAGGGCTTCAGAAATTACCGCCACAAATATAAGGGAAACGATAATCTGGTTTAATCACCATTCATCCATTATCAGTGGATAATCAGGACACATTTCTACAGCGAAGAGAAGAAAACGCTGGATATCACGTAACCAGCAAAATACTCCAGGCAACATTTGAAAACTTAATACAGACAATATTTGGGCATGCGAAAAAAAGTCCAAGTTGTCCTTAAAGATACAAGAAAACTCGCATGCTGCAACTATAATTCTTCCAGTCTGTACCAACTTCTACAAGTTTATCACAAATGACATTCACTTGTCAACTCATTCAATACCAGATGCTCCATTGTACTATCAACCATGAAAAAATAAAATTAACAACACCTCTAGAAGTTCACTGTCACTCCTTGCCAAGAACCTTTATTAAATTTAGCATCTTATGTAAATCCCCACTTTCTCATGAGAATTTACTCTAACTAGCTTAATTTTTAGCCACCCAGAAAAGAATAGTATGATCAACTTTCCACATCCTTAATCTTTTCACAATGTAAATAAAGTCGTTCTGCTTCAATTTCGCACTGAGTTAATGTTTTTTTTGGCAGAGTTTAACAAACGTACCCGCAAAAAAGGTGTGTCTAAAGGACGTTTTTCTCTTAACACCACTATTACCACATACTCGTTTGGCAGTGTTTATTGTTTTAAAAAGCAATTTTTTTAATCGTGGCCAGAGGTTCTGTTGAGCATTGTTAATTTACTATTTGTTTTGATGAGTGCTGTTAATTTATTTGTTCATTCTACTGGTCTTAAAAATTTGTTAAATTCTACGAATTTCGCGCATTTTGACAGGTGTCATCAAATTATGTTACACATACACAGACATATATATATATATACGTGAGTAAGTAAAAATTATCCATACTTTACATATCCGCCATAACATATATTTAGACAAGAATGAGAATAATTTTACACTTTTCCTCGTACAAACACACACGCACGCACACACGCACGCACACACACACACACACACACATATATATATATTAATAAATATACATTTTTCCTCACCGGAAGCACGACTCGGTGTTTCATGTACAACACAATCTTCAGGTGTTGAACTGACAGGAAAAATCCATATCTAATATATAATTTATAGCTCTGTTATATTACATTGAGTACTATTTTATTAACACCAGCACTCAACGTAGAATATATATATATATATAGGTATATATATATATATATATATATATATATATATATATATATATATATATATATATATATATATATATATATATATATATATATGTATGTATTAATAAATATACATAATACCCCACACCGACAGTACGACTCGGAGTACGACTTGGAGTACGACTCGGAGTACGACTATTGCATAGTGCATGAAACTCCGAGTTGGACTGTCGGCGTGGGTTATTATGTATATTTATTAATTTTGCATTAAGTACTTTTTTTATTTACACCTATATATATATATATATATATATATATATATATATATATATTTGTATGTGAACACTTGCACGTACATCTATTTTTATCTATTCATTTGATTATATATATATATATATATATATATATATATGTATATATATATATATATATATATATATATATATATATATATATATATATATATATATGTATATATATTTAGGCAGCAACCTTTCTTTTAAACATCTTTCGTTAAACATAACGGTAAATTTTCATTTTAACACTCAAGCGCTAAATTCACTGCTGAGTGGGCCTATTTACTTCCTTTCCTTGCAGAAATTAGTACGCGCTAAAAATTAATGCACAAACTTGTTAAAGTAGATGCGTTGATTCTATTTTTCATTATTTTTTTCATTTGTCCCCTTACACAGTAAGAAACCCCCTCCCCCCAACCTTAACACCTAACCCTAAAGAAGAAGGGAACAAATTAGAAAATAAAAAACATTAAATTAAATAATTGCTTCAATTGCCCTAATCTTTTTGGTGTTAGAGAGAACGATTAATTTTTCTTTTTATTCTTCATTAAAAAAAATTACTTTGTTATTCTTTTATTTGTCGATGTTTACATATATTTGAATGAAAGTTAACTTACTTCTTAAATTAAGTAAAAAAAAAAAAATCGCTTAACGGAAGCGCGTACTAATTTCTGCAAGGAAAGGAAGTAAATAGGCCCATTCAGCAGTGAATTTAGCGCTCGGGTGTTAAAATGAAAATTTACCAATATAACAGACTAGGAAAATTTAAACAATTTTTTCTTTAATTTTTCTAGTGTTCTTACATTTTCCCATTTGATGGGAGTAAGGGGGTGCAAAAATGGTCCATATTGTCCATTGTCCAAAACGCATTCGGCCACTTCTTTAGTTATTTCCAAGGGAGATTCGTTTAGGTTTTGGCAATTTGTCTTCATGTTTTGACTGTTTAAGGTGTATTTTTTGTGTTATTTTGAA
>OZ038481.1:52357538-52365038 GCA_964036315.1 Acanthosepion esculentum
CATTAAAATTTACAAGCCATGCTGCCTCCGATTGGAGGTTTTTTTTATTAAGATCAACGGCCAGGTTAACTTTGTCAGCTCTGGCGGATTTGCTATTGAGATAGGAGTAAATGGTAGTGTCATTTTCATAAATGCCTACCTGGGAATTGAAGACATCAGGAAGATCATTGATGAAGATCAGATACAGTGTAGGACCCAGGATAAAGCCCTGAGGGACACCAGTGTTTGTGTGAAAGGATCTGGAAGCGAGCATGTTCAAAACGACTTTCATTTCACAATTTGATAGGGACGACTGGATTAAAACAAACAATCGTCCTGTAATACTGTAGCTATGGAACTTATGTAGAATATCAGCGTACCAAAGCCAGTCAAACGCCTTCAAGATATCTAGAGCTGCAGTTCGAACTTCACTGTTATAATCAAGAGCTTGATGTACATATTCAGTGATGACCGTTAGCACATCAGCGGTAGACCTGGCAGAACGGAAGCCATATTGTTTATCATAGAGTAGATTGTGAGAGGTAAGATGCTTAACCATTTCAGCATTGATTAAAGCCTGGAATATTTTGCCGAAAAGCGGTAGGAGACTAATAGAGCGATTGTTAGAGGAGGTCAAATAGTTCTCCAGAGTTCTTAAAAACAGGAACTGCAGAGGAGGACTTCCAACAAGCTGGAAAGCAGGAATCAGCGGGGCAACAGTTGCAGAATTTGAAGAGAACTGGAGCCAGCTCGGGAGCACATTTCTTTAGGACGACAGTTGTGATCTTCTCGGAGTCTAATTTAGAAATAATTTCTGAGACCAGTGCCGGGGTTATGCGCATATCACTCAGTAGAGCCTCTATTCTAGGGGTGAAATGGGTACTCCAAATGAGTCGAGTGTTGGGTTAGAAGAGAATTTCTGAGCAAAGTATTCATCATTATCTGTTGTAGATGTCAGGACTTCGAATTGATTGAATACAGGAGGGATTGAGGATTTACAGTTGTTCAGCACACTCTTGCAGAGACGCCAATAATCTCTTGAACCGAACTTGAAAAATGCTATACGTTGTTTCATTCTATCAGCAAACATAAACTTCCTTCTTTGACGACACGCTTGCACATGTTACGAGCAGAGACAAAGGGACAATCAGACGTGTCGCTCTGGTACAGGCGGAATATATATATATATATATATATATATATATATATATATATATATATATATATATATAAAAGAAATAATGGATGGTTTAAATTTATTAATCCAACAGATTGTTATCACTTAAACATTATTTTTAGTGGATACCCATACTTGAGTAGACGCACCGTTTTTATTTTTAGACAGTATATTTATTATCGTCTACCGGCCTGAATATTCGAGAAATGTTATTAAAGAAAAATATACGATCTTCGACAGAATTCAAATCTACGTTCCCCTTAGCAGGAGAAACTGTATAAGCACGTTGGATCAATAGTTTCTCATTGCCAAGGAGGATGCAAGTTCTAATCTTGCCGAAGAGTTTATTCATATATATATATATATATATATATATATATATATATATATATATATATATATATATATATATATATATGAATTTAAACTAGATTGACATCTAGATCCCACACTTTTACTGTCGGAATAGTTAAATGTAATCGCCAATTCTACGCCAACAGTTTCTTTTCTCGCACTTCTTCAAACGTCAATCGTCATCTTCTGTCTTCTTGAATCCCGTTCATATATATATATATATATATATATATATATATATATATATATATATATATATATATATATATTATCACTTAAATGTTATTTTAATGGATACCCATATAAATAATATATATATATTTTAAAAAAATAATATCTATCTATCTATCTAAATATATATATATATATATATATATATATATATATATATATATATATATATATATATATACATATATATATATGTTATTTATCACTTAAACGTTATTTTTAATGGATACCCATATTTGAGTATATATATATATTAATAAAATGTATAATGACTGACCAAGACTAACAGTTTCATGCGTTTCCACACAATCATCAGGCCGACCGCCTTATGATTGTGTGAAATCACATGAAATTCGTGGTCGGTCACTGTTTACTGGAAATTTAACTTAATTTTAATATATAAAGTAGAAGTTAATACCAAGTATTATATGCCACTGAGCCCTCTATCTCCGACATGCCTCTACAGCAAAGTATCTGAGTAGATGCTTATTTTATTCATTTATATATTAAAAAACGAAAACTTATATATATATATATATTAACGAGACATACACACACACGCACACACACAGACACAGACACACACGCGCGCGCGCGCGCACACACACACACACACATATATATATATATATATATATATATATATATATATATATATATATATATATATAAAAGAAGATAAACCGCAATCGTTTTTGGTTGAAATGTGGATTTTTTTATTTTAAAATATATATTATTCTCTATTTTACATAATATATGTTTTAAAATAAAAATCCACATTTCAACCAAAAACGTTTGCGGTTTATCTTCTTTTTAATATATATATATATATATATATATATATATATATATATATATATATATATATATATATATATATATATATATATATATCGTGTGTGTGCGTGTGTGTGTGTGTCTCATTAATATATATTATATATTGCGGTTCATCTTTTTAAAATATACACTTTTCTCTCGTTGGAACAACTATAACCTCTTCCCTATACATACATACATACATATATATATATAGGTATATATAAGTTTCGTTAAAAACCACTGACAAGGAACTGCAGTTAAGCTTTTATTTATTTTTTCTTATGTTTGTATCAGTCGTTTTTAATGAAACTTGTATAAAAGAGGGCTTGCTGCCCAAATACACAATTATATATATATATATATATATATATATATATATATATATATATATATATATATATATATATATATATGAAATACTAAAGAGTAAAATTATTCAATAAAATCGTCATTTGTTTCAACCACAGCTTCCAGACAATTTCGGAAATTTACTATCACTCTTCTGGAATGTCTCCTTGTTTAAATTGGTGAATGCTGCCATAATCCTTGCCTTCAGTTCATCTTTGGTGTTACAAGGAGTTTTGTTGTTTTCTCTCTCAACTGCGCCCTACACATAATAATCAATGAGTTTTCAGTCTGGGGAGTTACGTGACCATATGTAAGGGGTAATGTGGTCACAGAAATTGTCTGACAGCTATGACTGGGTTCTTCTGTCTGTGTGGCATGGTGCAGAGTCCTGTTGCCAGACACGATTTCTTTGTTCAGCATAGTCAATTTCTTCTATTATTCATCTTTCAAGTAATTTAACATAAAAAAGAAATTGTTCTCATATATTTGATGATAATTTTATACTTTTATTATGTTCTTATTTATTTATTGATTTTTATTTTTATCATTTAAAATATATATAACAATAAGTCTTAAAGTGGTATATTTGATGGTGAACTTTTTACTCAAATATCCAGTATAAAAAAATGTGTTTATGCGTGTATATATATACTTCGGGTAGATGAAACTTGTTATCCTGGGAGGGTTGTTCATCTAACAGAAAGAAAACTCTGATTTTAAACCTCTGTTGCCTGGCGAAGGCTTCGGGAGTAATCCCTGAGGATAAACCTGGAACCGGAGTCCCTAAGAAAGTCCGATGTCACGTTCAACCCTGTTCTAGCAACTCCTGCGAGGACGCAAGTGCCAAGCTGTATTGGCCTCTACTTTTCCCTTGGACAACATCGGTGGTGGGGGGAGAGGGGAGATGTGTTGCATAGACAATTGCTGAACTCTCATATAACCTTGCCCAGGCATGCGCACTGGAGAGCACCCTCCAGCGTCGCCTCACCGCGATGGCAAAATACGGGAAGTAACATTCTACCGGTTATAAGTCAATGTCTGATTAGTGTGGAGCAAGACAACCTGGGTTGCTTTCGACGGAGGGAGAGGTCAGTGTGCCTCATTGGACAGCTACCACCCGCCTCAAGCTGAGCAGCTCTCAGCCAATAAGGTGCTGTCCCGTCCCAGTCGGCCTGCTTCACTGGTTGCGAGGGGCTTAGGGATAGAATATCCTTAATCTTGCAAACACTGCACTAAGTAAAACAATGTGGAATCAAAGAAAAAATAACAATATTTAGAATTGAATGTTGGAACATTCGGACTATGACAACTGGTCTATAATATGATATTCACAAGTAAAACAACACCCACAAAACAGCAGTGATTAACAACGAACTATTTTGGCATCGAGTAGACATTGCAGCGCTTCAAGAGACATGGCTTCCAGAATTAGGAACCCTTCATGAGGGATGGTACACTTTCTTTTGACGGGGAAAATGCGAGGATGAGATCAGAGAGCAAGGTATCGGCTTTGCCGTGAAAAACTCGTTGAAAATGGTGGAACTCAGCAATGCTGGATCAGAGCAAATCTATTCACTTCGACTACATACCTCTGATGGAACTGTCAATCTTGTCAGCACATATACCCCAACCCTATACTTCTCACAAGACGTCAAAGATGAGTTTTATGATCAACTATCAAAGAAGATACAGACTGTTCTTAAAGAGGAACAGCTGCCAATAATTGGCGACATCATTGCCAGAGTGGGTGCTGATCGTGACGAGTGGCCTAGTTGTCTGGGAAGACATGGAGTCCCAGGTAGCTAGGCCACAAATGATAATGGCCAACGACCGCTCAAGCTATGAGTGCTTCACAAGCTATGCACTACCAACACATAATTCCAGGCCAAAGCCCAGCACAAAGTCTCCTGGTGACACCCACACTCTGAATACTGGCATCAATTAGATTTTATCCTTATAAGATGCAGATACCTGAGAAACATGCACATGACACAGTCCTTTCAGAGTGTCAACTATGACATGGATCACTCTCTGGTTTGCAGTAAACTCAGACTCCAACCAAAGAGGATGCATTATGCCAAGCCTTCAGGCAAACAGCATATCAATGCCACCATGATCCAGAACTTAACCAACTCAGGGATATTCCTCAAGACTCTGACGGATCTCCTCCCAAACCTACCAAGAGGAAATGTCCAGTAGAAATGGTATACTCTCAGGGACACCATCCACAGCACTGCAATGATCACTTTTGGGAGGAGTATGATCAAGACAATGGAGAGGTTTGAAGCAAGTGCGAATGAGCTCAAAGTGGCCATCAAAAAGAAGTGTGTTGCACTATTGAAGCACAAAAACCAACCTACTCAGGCAACATTGTAAGCTTTTTGCAGATGATGCAGCACTAGTAGCACACTCTGAAGAACAACTGCAGTGACTAATGGACAAATTTTCAAAAGCTTGCTAAGAATTAAGTCTGACTATTAGTCTGAAAAAAAAAAACAAACGTGGTGGACCAAGTCATTTCACAACCTCCCACCATCAAAATTAACCTGGAGGTGGTTCATGAATTCATATACTCCAGCTCCACTATTTCAGAAACCTTCTCACTAGACACTGAGGCCAAAAAACAGATCAGATGAGCTGCCCCCACATTTGCCAGGCTGACCTTGAAAGTCTGGGAGAAAGTAATGTTACTATGGCAGTGAGACTTGGAGCATCTACTCCAGGCAGGAGCAACTCCTCAATGCCTTTCATTTTTGCTGTCAGTGATGTATTCTGGGTATCAATTGCTTCGACTGGGTCACCAACGCCATAGTTCTCACCCGTGCCTTTACCAAACTTATATGCCCTTTTCCAACAGCACCGGCTTTACTGGCTTGGACATGTGCACCGTATGCCAAATTAGTGGATTCCAAAGGTTCTTCTGTATGGGGAACTGGCCACTGGCAAGAGAGTGACCTCATCTTCACTTCAAGGACATCTGTAAAGTGACATGAAGGTGATGGGCATAGACATCAAAAGGTGGAAAGGCCAACAAATGTTCATGCTGGAAAAGTGATTAACACTGAGGGCTGGAGTGAGGAAGAAACAGTGGCTTGACACCTGGGAGAAGCATGCTTAATGGAAAGAAAACAACGGGGCAATATTGGAGGAAAGTGTCTTCACATGCATTTGTTGCAACTGAGACTGTCACTTTTGTGTGAGTCTGTACAGCCATAACATGCAGCAGCTGAGGCACAACTCTTTGGTCGCATATCCATGATCTCTCGTGTATCTTAGAAGATAATGAAGTGGCCACCATCAAATCTTTATCTGAATCCAATCGAAAATCTATGGTCAATTATGAAGATGAAGTTATATGAAGGTGGCGAACGATATGATAATAAAGCAAACCTATGTGAAGCAACTAAAACCACCATTTTGCTGAAGTAAAAAAAAATCACCAATTGAATGAATAATAGATTGCTGCCTGTTACTGAGAAGAAGGGTCACTATATTAAGATGCAAATGCTTCAAAGACTTGTCATATGTGTTTGCTATCTGTTCTATTATAAGTGTTGATCAATTTATGATGATTTTATTAGCTTGTTATTGAAATAAAAAAACGATTTCCTGATTTTGCATAATAATTTTAAACTGCAGGTTTTATAATAAACCCAATAACTTTAATAAAACATGTTGAAATTACCTAAAATAATTAACTCAAGCTTTGTTTTGACATCTAAATTAATTGTTTAAAATTTGACAAAAAACATTCAAAGCAAATTTGAGTTATTGAGATTTATATGAGTTGCATAATAACTTAAAACAGACTGTATACTCATGTACATGAAAAATTTGATACCTGTAAATGAAAGAAACAAAAGTTTTAGGAAGTCTGCAGTTTACCTCAGGCTATTTTTTTCATTAGATGTTAATGTGATTGTAATTCTACACTTTAAAGGAGGCAACAGGAAACCACTCTACTATCTTTCCCAAGAATGTATGGCAATTCACAGATAATAACAAAAAGGAATTTTTGAAGAGTCATGATCATGTATATCCTAAGGAAACATGGCATTAAAAAAATTATACTTATACAGGGGAATTTTTCTTGTTTTTTTTTTTTTCATTTTTGCTTTCTAATTATTTCACCCCAAGCAAGACAATAAAGCCACTAAGACACAATAGGTTACTGAGTGTGAGAGAATATGAGAAAAAGAAAACATTATTAAGGAGAGAAAACAATAAAAGAACAGGAATTAAGAAGGCAGAAGATAATGACTGACATTGCATTTAAATTTACCACCAAGAGACTGTGATTAATTATCAGAAAAATAGAATCATTTGGAATTGTTTTGATCAAACTCCTAATTAATCTATATAGTTTTATGTTAAGTTATTAAAACTATTTTTTACTCATTTCACCCCATGCAAGGTAATAATTCCACTAAGATGCAAGGGGTTACTGAGACTGAAAGAAAATGAGAAAAACTTACTGGGAAGACAATGAGAACAGATTTCAGAAAGACAGAAGATAGCAACTGATGTTTCATTTAAATTTTTCAAGATTGTCCTTGACAAGAAAGAAGAAACTGGAAGAAAGTTTCATAGGT
>OZ038481.1:52370038-52692538 GCA_964036315.1 Acanthosepion esculentum
AGCATGGATATTTGGTTGGAAATTCATTAGTTTTAGTTTTAAGCATTTTTCGAGCCCTTGTATAGTTCTATTGACTCCCCAGTGATTGATATCGACAACTTTAGAGAAATCTGTTTAAAGAGGATTTCCATAAAATGGACAAAATATTACATATGTTTGACTCTGTTATTGTACAAGTGATTCTACAAAACAGCTATTCCTGTTTTCACTTAATCTGAACACACACACATACGTATCCAGAAACACACGTATACACATGCCAAAAAACACACATACAACATATAAACACACATACGCACCAACACAGAGGTATAACTGTCTATATTTCTGAGATGAGGTATTGTAAATACTTACACTATTTACATTATTCAGACTGTTGTCCTCATCTTTGCTCTCATATTCACAATGTTTTGACCGTTGTACGCTCCAGCCTTCTTCAAGTGATTGGAATTTCAAACCAAACCCTTTATTTCAAAATTCCAATCACCTGAAGAAGGATGGACTGTACAATGGCTGAAACATCATGAAGATGAGGAAAACAGCCCGAACAATGTAAATAGTGTAAACAGAGGTATAAGTCTTGTAATCTGGCTTTCATTTAATCCAACCAAAATTTTATCAACACGATTTATTCAGATTTATAATTTGTTTGTGTTTTGGTCACTCTGAAGTACATAGTAGGTGTTTAATAAGTTGGTTAGACATGTTTAGTTGGCCTCCTGTGTAATTTAATTCTGTGGTGGGCCTCCACCGTGATTTTCTGACCAAATTCAACTTGGAACCATGGAAATCATTGGGTGCTCCTTATACGTGGCCTTGTGCACAAACTAAACTTTGTGTGCATGTGTGCACATACCAGTAAAAAGTATAAAATACATATACAGACATATACCTATGAAATATAAATATGTATACACCTACATATGTTTGAGGAGGTGCTGAAAATTTCTCACAGCAACCCAATTTCTAAAATCTGGCTAAATGACGAAATATCAAGAGTTTTTCATCTCTTCTTGGTAGGTCATGAGAACTTTTCAGCACCAACTCGTACATGTATGATACACACAGATATGATAATGCAAATCTATGCACAAAATATGAACACCTCAAAACTCTCAGAAGAAACCTCAGAAGTTATGTAAAAAAAAATTTATTTATATGATTTTTTGTTTCTGTTTTTTTTTAAAATTTCATGTGGTATTAATTCAGCTACAATCTGTAATTATAAATTATTGTACTTGTATAGATAAAGACAAAAGGAAAACTTCTTTACTGACATGTTTTGTCCTCTGATAGACTTTATCAAGGCAAATACATATACTTTTTTGTTAGATATAACTAAACAAGGAAAGATGGTTGAAATTATGATGCATTGTAAAAATAAAAAAATGTTTATTCTAGTGAACACATGCACAACATTAAAACAAAAAAACTGCAGATCTGTTATGACTTCTAAAAATATTTTAAATGCCTACATAAATAAAATTAAATGTGATTCTTTTTAATTTTATTTTTGAAACAATTCTCTTAAATATTAGTGTTTTAATTACTTTAAAAAAAACAAGTGTGAAATTAATAACACACCTGTTGTTTACAACAGTTGCCATTTTAACAAAGTCATTCATTTGGTATCTTCCAGAAACAATAAAATGTAATTTCGGCATTACAATGTGACATTTTGAAATTCAGTGTTTTTACAATGAAATTTGCATATAGTTTCTCTTCGGTAATTATATAAACACATTTTTTAAGATTTTGGTAAACAGGGTGCCAAAACATGAAAAAGTCGGTGGGTGGGGGGGATTTTAGATCATATATTAAAAGTGGAGGTGCTGAAATAGATATTAAGTTTTAAAGATTCCTGATTCAATATTTTTTTATCTGATTCTCTCATGAAATTATTTTTTTTTTAGATCTATTATCCCTACTGTGAATATTTTGTTTTTATTTTAAATACATATTTTTTGCTGTTTGTAGTTATTTTCTGGAATGACACCTATAGACATTTTGTTGAATATAAGACTGATTTAAGCTAATGATAAAAAAAAATGAAGTTTTTTGATTAACTTTAAAAAGTAATTGCAGTAAAGTTTTTTGATAGCATTGCCAAAGATTGCAACTAAGAAGACAAATTTAGTTTTCTCTTTAGTTCTCAGTTTCAGCGAAAAGTAGGGGTGCTAAAGACCCCCCACAATCCCCTCAAAGCATTATGGATATTTGGCATGGGTTAATAGTTAAGTGAGCTAATCTGCTTGAGTAGTGAGATTGATCCTCACCGGGTGCCCTAAACTTGTAGCCTTGCATCAAACTAACCTGAGCCTAATAAGTAACAGCATTTTGTTTTTATATTAAAGTTAACAAACAAAAATGGGGTGGTAGCACCTGTTAGGGTCCAAGCTATGGGTAAATATTGAACCCTCAATCAAATACTAAAACCATATGAAAGTATAAAAATACATTTTTATAGCAAAAATACCAGCAATACATTTTTATATAAAAAAATTACCAACAATACCTATTTATAGTAGAATTACTAACAATACATTTTATCTATAGTTGAAGGCATAAAATTATATTCAAAATATTTAGATTTCAGCATTAAATAACCCATAGAGGTGTTGATATGCCACTAAACAAAGTCAACCAACCAACAAAAATAAATATATGTAAAAACACAAATACAGACAAATTAATTAACTTAAAAATTAGTAATAATAATAAATTAATAAAATTAATAATTAAATAATAACAATTAATAAATTAAAATATGACAAAATGAGTAAATATAAGTTATCAAGAAAGGGAAATTGGAAAAATGTGGCACCTTAAAACTATTGTCATACCTATAATAATTGGAGCACTGGGTATACCAATTTCAGAAAGGTACAGACAAGAATATTAACACGATAACTGGAAGCCCCTGTTTATAAGAGATTAAAAAAATATAGGATGTGGAATGGCTCATCTAGTCTAGAGAGTATTATTAATATAAAGAAAATACAAACACTGTTATGTTGTATCACTTAACATCAGAATTTGTGAAAAGAGAATGCATATATTTACTACATGGCCTTACCCTAGGTATCGGGTAATGACCAGGTAAGGGGTTGTGAAAACAAAAGAAGTTAATAATAATAATAATAATAATAATAATAATAATAAAAATAATAATAATCATAATAATAATAATAAAGATAACAATAATAATAATAAAAACAATATAATTGTGTCCAGACCTCTTTCTTCTAGCGAATAGATGGCTTGCTTTTTAATAAATCCAGTTTTTTCCCTGGTTCTTTGTTGTTCATTTGTTTGTCTTTTTGTCTTGTTATTCTGTCAATTTGCGTTATAGAGTATACTCGTTTGACTTCCTTCTTTCCTGCTATCTGTATTGTCCTCTTCACTAATTCATTGCTTTAACTTCAGCCGAACCGTCACAATGAGAGCAGGCCCCAGCAAATAACAAGTGGCCAACCAGTCGACTATATTGAGTCACAGTTAGTCATTAGGTGGGGAGGTTAAATTCAAGTGGCTACTGCTACTTGACACTTAGGAGGAAAACCTCAGCATGCCACCCCCACACATTGCACAAAATAAACCGAAAATATGAAGGCAGTTGGGATAACGGGGGTGGGGGTTAGTACCACAGCAGTGGGGAGTGGAAAGTGTTATATCATTCATCCTTGTTTTTTCCTTCCTCTTCTTCATCTCAATGCTTCACACTCGCCATTAACCAATTCATTATTCTGCCTTTTTTTTCCCCCCCTACAAGCTTTTGAAAATACAATAAAACTGAATGCTCAAAGTTAGGCAACATCCAGCCTCATTGCTTGTATTCAGTTTCTATATTAATTTAGATTTCATAAAATATATATTATTATTTTTTCACTTAAATTAGATTTTTTAGAATGAACCTACAATGAGCACAAGACCAAATTACAGGGCAAAAATTAAGTTCAGATTAGAACTAACAACGACATATGAGTTTAGAACTCTAAGCTTCCCTTCTTCTATGGCAAGTGATCTTTTTGAAGTCCGAATTAATGGAACACACAATAAAGATCAAATTCAGTAGAAATCACATGCAAAAGCAGCACTCTGAACTTTCTTATTCTATAACAAATGATCTTAATGAAGGCCATTATACAAGATGTTACATTCCACACCGCTTCAAAAAGAGAGTTAAGAATGAAACCCCTACCAATACCAGAAAAAGTGAAAACAGCTACTGGACTTGAGAAACCAATTTTTCTAAAAAAGAAAGTGTTTTAAGAGAAAGCTTTGATAAATTTAAACTGAAGACAGTACAGACTGCTAAGTCAATGAATGCAAAATGTTTCTTTATCAGGAAACAGCTAATATTACTATAACCATTACTATTATAATGGACCACGCAGTCAGGATGATATTTACTAGTAATTGCACAAGAAACACAGACTCGGACCATTGTTGTTCTGTTTAAAGTGATCTCCTTTATAAAGGGCTGTATAATAGACCACACAGTGAGGATCAAATTTACTAGCAATGGCATATGAAAGCTGCAAACTGACAATTCTTGTTTTGTTGCAAGTAATCTCCTTTATAAAGGGCTGTATAATAGACCACACAGTGAGGATCAAATTTACTAGCAATGACATATGAAAACTGCAAACTGACAATTCTTGTTCTGTTGCAAGTGATCTCCTTTATAAAGGGCTGTATAATAGACCACACAGTGAGGATCAAATTTACTAGCAATGGCATATGAAACCTGCACACTGACAATTCTTGTTCTATTGCAAGTGATCTTCTTTATAAAGGGCTGTATAATAGACCACACAGGGAGGATCAAATTTACTAGCAATGGCATATGAAACCTGCATTCTGACAATTCTTGTTCTATTGCAAGTGATCTCCTTTATAAAGGGCAGTATAATACACCACACAGTGAGGATCAAATTTACTAGCAATGGTATATGAAACCCGCAAACTGACAATTCTTGTTCTGCTGCAAGTGATAGTATTTATAAAGGGCTGTATAATAGACCACACAGTGAGGATCAAATTTACTAGCAATGGCATATAAACCCGAATACTTACAATTCTTGTTCTATTGAAAGTGATCTCCTTTATAAAGGTCAGTATAATAGACCACACAGTGAGGATCAAATTTACTAGCAATGGCATATGAAACCTGCACACTGACAATTCTTGTTCTATTGCAAGTGAGCAATGGCATATGAAACCTGCACATGACAATTCTTGTTCTATTGCAAGTGATCTCATTTATGAAGGGCTGTATAATAGACCACACAGTGAGGATCAAATTTACTAGCTATGGCATATGAAACCTGCACACTGACAATACTTGTTCTATTGCAAGTGAGCAATGGCATATGAAACCTGCGCATTGACAATTCTTGTTCTATTGCAAGTGATCTCATTTACAAAGGGCTGTATAATAGACCACACACTGAGGATCAAATTTACTAGGAATGGCATATGAAACCTGCACACTGACAATACTTGTTCTATTGCAAGTGAGCAATGGCATATGAAATCTGCACACTGACAATTCTTATTCTATTGCAAGTGATCTCATTTACAAAGGGCTGTATAATAGACCACACAGTGAGGATCAAATTTACTAGCAATGGCATATGAAACCTGCACACTGACAATTCTTGTTCTATTGCAAGTGATCTCATTTATAAAGGGCTGTATAATAGACCACACAGTGAGGATCAAATTTACTAGCAATGGCATATGAAACCTGCACACTGACAATTCTTGTTCTATTGCAAGTGAGCAATGGCATATGAAACCTGCACACTGACAATTCTTATTCTATTGCAAGTGATCTAATTTATAAAGGGCTGTATAATAGACCACACAGTGAGGATCAAATTTACTAGCAATGGCATATGAAACCTGCACACTGACAATTCTTATTCTATTGCAAGTGATCTAATTTATAAAGGGCTGTAAAATAGACCACACAGTGAGGATCAAATTTACTAGCAATGGCATATGAAACCTGCACACTGACAATTCTTATTCTATTGCAAGTGATCTCATTTATAAAGGGCTGTATAATAGACCACACAGTGAGGATCAAATTTACTAGCAATGGCATATGAAACCTGCGCACTGACAATTCTTGTTCTATTGCAAGTGATCTCATTTATAAAGGGCTGTATAATAGACCACACAGTGAGGATCAAATTTACTAGCAATGGCATATGAAACCTGCACACTGACAATTCTTGTTCTATTGCAAGTGAGCAATGGCATATGAAACCTGCACACTGACAATTCTTATTCTATTGCAAGTGATCTAATTTATAAAGGGCTGTATAATAGACCACACAGTGAGGATCAAATTTACTAGCAATGGCATATGAAACCTGCGCACTGACAATTCTTATTCTATTGCAAGTGATCTCATTTATAAAGGGCTGTATAATAGACCACACAGTGAGGATCAAATTTACTAGCAATGGCATATGAAACTTGCACACTGACAATTCTTATTCTTTTGCAAGTGATCTCATTTATAAAGGGCTGTATAATAGACCACACAGTGAGGATCAAATTTACTAGCAATGGCATATGAAACCTGCGCACTGACAATTCTTGTTCTATTGCAAGTGAGCAATGGCATATGAAACCTGCACACTGACAATTCTTCTTCTATGGCAAGTGATCTAATTTATAAAAAGCTGTATAATAGACCACACAGTGAGGATCAAATTTACTAGCAATGGCATATGAAACCTGCACACTGACAATTCTTCTTCTATGGCAAGTGATCTAATTTATAAAGGGCTGTATAATATACCACACAGTGAGGATCAACTTTACTAGCTATGGCATATGAAACCTGCACACTGACAATACTTGTTCTATTGCAAGTGTGCAATGGCATGTGAAACCTGCACACTGACAATTCTTGTTCTATTGCAAGTGATCTCATTTATAAAGGGCTGTATAATAGACCACACAGTGAGGATCAGATTTACTAGCTATGGCATATGAAACATGCACACTGACAATACTTGTTCTATTGCAAGTGAGCAACGGCATATGAAACCTGCACACTGACAATTCTTATTCTTTTGCAAGTGATCTCATTTATAAAGGGCTGTATAATAGACCACACAGTGAGGATCAAATTTACTAGCAATGGCATATGAAACCTGCACACTGACAATACTTGTCCTGTTGCACGTGAGCAATGGCATATGAAACCTGCACACTGACAATTCTTATTCTTTTGCAAGTGATCTCATTTATAAAGGGCTGTATAATAGACCACACAGTGAGGATCAAATTTACTAGCAATGGCATATGAAACCTGCACACTGACAATACTTGTTCTATTGCAAGTCAGCAATGGCATATGAAACCTGCACACTGACAATTCTTATTCTATTGCAAGTGATCTCATTTATAAAGGGCTGTATAATAGACCACACAGTGAGGATCAAATTTACTAGCAATGGCATATGAAACCTGCGCACTGACAATTCTTGTTCTATTGCAAGTGATCTCATTTATAAAGGGCAGTATAATAGACCACACAGTGAGGATCAAATTTACTAGCAATGGCATATGAAACCTGCGCACTGAAAATTCTTGTTCTATTGCAAGTGATCTCATTTATAAAGGGCTGTATAATAGACCACACAGTGAGGATCAAATTTACTAGTTATGGCATATGAAACCTGCACACTGACAATACTTGTTCTATTGCACGTGAGCAATGGCATATGAAACCTGCACACTGACAATTCTTATTCTTTTGCAAGTGATCTCATTTATAAAGGGCTGTATAATAGACCACACCGTGAGGATCAAATTTACTAGCTATGGCATATGAAACCTGCACACTGACAATACTTGTTCTATTGCACGTGAGCAATGGCATATGAAACCTGCACACTGACAATTCTTATTCTTTTGCAAGTGATCTCATTTATAAAGGGCTGTATAATAGACCACACAGTGAGGATCAAATTTACTAGCTATGGCACATGAAACCTGCACACTGACAATACTTGTTCTATTGCAAGTGTGCAATGGCATGTGAAACCGGCACACTGACAATTCTTGTTCTATTGCAAGTGATCTCATTTATAAAGGGCTGTATAATAGACCACACAGTGAGGATCAAATTTACTAGCAATGGCATATGAAACCTGCGCATTGACAATTCTGGTTCTATTGCAAGTGAGCAATGGCATATGAAATCTGCACACTGACAATTCTTGTTCTATTGCAAGTGATCTCATTTATAAAGGGCTGTATAATAGACCACACAGTGAGGATCAAATTTACTAGCAATGGCATATGAAACCTGCACACTGACAATACTTGTCCTATTGCACGTGAGCAATGGCATATGAAACCTGCACACTGACAATTCTTATTCTTTTGCAAGTGATCTCATTTATAAAGGGCTGTATAATAGACCACACAGTGAGGATCAAATTTACTAGCAATGGCATATGAAACCTGCACACTAACAATACTTGTTCTATTGCAAGTGAGCAATGGCATATGAAACCTGCACACTGACAATTCTTATTCTATTGCAAGTGATCTCATTTATAAAGGGCTGTATAATAGACCACACAGTGAGGATCAAATTTACTAGCAATGGCATATGAAACCTGCGCACTGACAATTCTTGTTCTATTGCAAGTGATCTCATTTATAAAGGGCAGTATAATAGACCACACAGTGAGGATCAAATTTACTAGCAATGGCATATGAAACCTGCGCACTGAAAATTCTTGTTCTATTGCAAGTGAGCAATGGCATATGAAACCTGCACACTGACAATTCTTCTTCTATGGCAAGTGATCTCATTTATAAAGGGCTGTATAATATACCACACAGTGAGGATCAAATTTACTAGCAATGGCATATGAAACCTGCACACTGACAATACTTGTTCTATTGCAAGTGTGCAATGGCATGTGAAACCTGCACACTGACAATTCTTGTTCTATTGCAAGTGATCTCATTTATAAAGGGCTGTATAATAGACCACACAGTGAGGATCAAATTTACTAGTTATGGCATATGAAACCTGCACACTGACAATACTTGTTCTATTGCACGTGAGCAATGGCATATGAAACCTGCACACTGACAATTCTTATTCTTTTGCAAGTGATCTCATTTATAAAGGGCTGTATAATAGACCACACAGTGAGGATCAAATTTACTAGCAATGGCATATGAAACCTGCACACTGACAATACTTGTTCTATTGCAAGTGAGCAATGGCATATGAAACCTGCACACTGACAATTCTTATTCTATTGCAAGTGATCTCATTTATAAAGGGCTGTATAATAGACCACACAGTGAGGATCAAATTTACTAGCAATGGCATATGAAACCTGCGCACTGACAATTCTTGTTCTATTGCAAGTGATCTCATTTATAAAGGGCAGTATAATAGACCACACAGTGAGGATCAAATTTACTAGCTATGGCACATGAAACCTGCACACTGACAATACTTGTTCTATTGCAAGTGTGCAATGGCATGTGAAACCGGCACACTGACAATTCTTGTTCTATTGCAAGTGATCTCATTTATAAAGGGCTGTATAATAGACCACACAGTGAGGATCAAATTTACTAGCAATGGCATATGAAACCTGCGCATTGACAATTCTTGTTCTATTGCAAGTGAGCAATGGCATATGAAATCTGCACACTGACAATTCTTGTTCTATTGCAAGTGATCTCATTTATAAAGGGCTGTATAATAGACCACACAGTGAGGATCAAATTTACTAGCAATGGCATATGAAACCTGCACACTGACAATACTTGTCCTATTGCACGTGAGCAATGGCATATGAAACCTGCACACTGACAATTCTTATTCTTTTGCAAGTGATCTCATTTATAAAGGGCTGTATAATAGACCACACAGTGAGGATCAAATTTACTAGCAATGGCATATGAAACCTGCACACTGACAATACTTGTTCTATTGCAAGTGAGCAATGGCATATGAAACCTGCACACTGACAATTCTTATTCTATTGCAAGTGATCTCATTTATAAAGGGCTGTATAATAGACCACACAGTGAGGATCAAATTTACTAGCAATGGCATATGAAACCTGCGCACTGACAATTCTTGTTCTATTGCAAGTGATCTCATTTATAAAGGGCAGTATAATAGACCACACAGTGAGGATCAAATTTACTAGCAATGGCATATGAAACCTGCGCACTGAAAATTCTTGTTCTATTGCAAGTGAGCAATGGCATATGAAACCTGCACACTGACAATTCTTCTTCTATGGCAAGTGATCTCATTTATAAAGGGCTGTATAATATACCACACAGTGAGGATCAAATTTACTAGCAATGGCATATGAAACCTGCACACTGACAATACTTGTTCTATTGCAAGTGTGCAATGGCATGTGAAACCGGCACACTGACAATTCTTGTTCTATTGCAAGTGATCTCATTTATAAAGGGCTGTATAATAGACCACACAGTGAGGATCAAATTTACTAGCAATGGCATATGAAACCTGCGCATTGACAATTCTTGTTCTATTGCAAGTGAGCAATGGCATATGAAATCTGCACACTGACAATTCTTGTTCTATTGCAAGTGATCTCATTTATAAAGGGCTGTATAATAGACCACACAGTGAGGATCAAATTTACTAGCAATGGCATATGAAACCTGCACACTGACAATACTTGTTCTATTGCAAGTGAGCAATGGCATATGAAACCTGCACACTGACAATTCTTATTCTATTGCAAGTGATCTCATTTATAAAGGGCTGTATAATAGACCACACAGTGAGGATCAAATTTACTAGCAATGGCATATGAAACCTGCGCACTGACAATTCTTGTTCTATTGCAAGTGATCTCATTTATAAAGGGCAGTATAATAGACCACACAGTGAGGATCAAATTTACTAGCAATGGCATATGAAACCTGCGCACTGAAAATTCTTGTTCTATTGCAAGTGAGCAATGGCATATGAAACCTGCACACTGACAATTCTTCTTCTATGGCAAGTGATCTCATTTATAAAGGGCTGTATAATATACCACACAGTGAGGATCAAATTTACTAGCAATGGCATATGAAACCTGCACACTGACAATACTTGTTCTATTGCAAGTGTGCAATGGCATGTGAAACCTGCACACTGAC
This sequence comes from Acanthosepion esculentum, assembly GCA_964036315.1. Taxonomy (NCBI): domain Eukaryota; kingdom Metazoa; phylum Mollusca; class Cephalopoda; order Sepiida; family Sepiidae; genus Acanthosepion; species Acanthosepion esculentum. The sequence continues at coordinate 52,381,235 of OZ038481.1, forward strand.
AATTCTTGTTCTATTGCAAGTGATCTCATTTATAAAGGGCTGTATAATAGACCACACAGTGAGGATCAAATTTACTAGTTATGGCATATGAAACCTGCACACTGACAATACTTGTTCTATTGCACGTGAGCAATGGCATATGAAACCTGCACACTGACAATTCTTATTCTTTTGCAAGTGATCTCATTTATAAAGGGCTGTATAATAGACCACACCGTGAGCATCAAATTTACTAGCTATGGCATATGAAACCTGCACACTGACAATACTTGTTCTATTGCACGTGAGCAATGGCATATGAAACCTGCACACTGACAATTCTTATTCTTTTGCAAGTGATCTCATTTATAAAGGGCTGTATAATAGACCACACAGTGAGGATCAAATTTACTAGCTATGGCACATGAAACCTGCACACTGACAATACTTGTTCTATTGCAAGTGTGCAATGGCATGTGAAACCGGCACACTGACAATTCTTGTTCTATTGCAAGTGATCTCATTTATAAAGGGCTGTATAATAGACCACACAGTGAGGATCAAATTTACTAGCAATGGCATATGAAACCTGCGCATTGACAATTCTTGTTCTATTGCAAGTGAGCAATGGCATATGAAATCTGCACACTGACAATTCTTGTTCTATTGCAAGTGATCTCATTTATAAAGGGCTGTATAATAGACCACACAGTGAGGATCAAATTTACTAGCTATGGCATATGAAACCTGCACACTGACAATACTTGTTCTATTGCACGTGAGCAATGGCATATGAAACCTGCACAGTGACAATTCTTATTCTATTGCAAATGATCTCATTTATAAAGGGCTGTAAAATAGACCACACAGTGAGGATCAAATTTACTAGCAATGGCATATGAAACCTGCATACTGACAATTCTTGTTCTATTGCAAGTGATCTCATTTATAAAGGGCTGTAAAATAGACCACACAGTGAGGATCAAATTTACTAGCAATGGCATATGAAACCTGCACACAGACAATTCTTGTTCCATTGCAAGTGAGCAATGGCATATGAAACGTGCACACTGACAATTCTTATTCTATTGCAAGTGATCTCATTTATAAAGGGCTGTATAATAGACCACACAGTGAGGATCAAATTTATTTGCAATGGCATATGAAGCCTGCACACTGACAATTCTTGTTCTATTACAAGTGAGCAATGGCATATGAAACCTGCACAGTGGCAATTCTTGTTTTATTGCAAGTTATCTCATTTATAAAGGGCTGTATAATAGACCACACAGTGTGGATCAAATTTACTAGCAATGGCATATGAAACCTGCACACTGACAATTCTTCTTCTATTGCAAGTGAGCAATGGCATAGGAAACCCTGCACACTGACAATTCTTGTTCTATTGCAAGTGATCTCATTTATAAAGGGCTGTATAATAGACCACACAGTGAGGATCAAATTTACTAGCAATGGCATATGAAACCTGCGCACTGACAATTCTTGTTCTATTGCAAGTGAGCAATGGCATATGAAACCTGCACACTGACAATTCTTCTTCTATGGCAAGTGATCTCATTTATAAAGGGCTGTATAATAGACCACACAGTGAGGATCAAATTTACTAGCAATGGCATATGAAATCTGCACACTGACAATTCTTGTTCTATTGCAAGTGAGCAATGGCATATGAAACGTGCACAGTGGCAATTCTTGTTTTATTGCAAGTTATCTCATTTATAAAGGGCTGTATAATAGACCACACAGTGTGGATCAAATTTACTAGCAATGGCATATGAAACCTGCACACTGACAATACTTGTTCTATTGCACGTGAGCAATGGCATATGAAACCTGCACACTGACAATTCTTATTCTTTTGCAAGTGATCTCATTTATAAAGGGCTGTATAATAGACCACACAGTGAGGATCAAATTTACTAGCAATGGCATATGAAACCTGCACACTGACAATACTTGTTCTATTGCACGTGAGCAATGGCATATGAAACCTGCACACTGACAATTCTTATTCTTTTGCAAGTGATCTCATTTATAAAGGGCTGTATAATAGACCACACAGTGAGGATCAAATTTACTAGCAATGGCATATGAAATCTGCACACTGACAATTCTTGTTCTATTGCAAGTGAGCAATGGCATATGAAACGTGCACACTGACAATTCTTGTTCTATTGCAAGTGATCTCATTTATAAAGGGCTGTATAATATACCACACAGTGAGGATCAAATTTACTAGCTATGGCATATGAAACCTGCACACTGACAATACTTGTTCTATTGCACGTGAGCAATGGCATATGAAACCTGCACACTGACAATTCTTATTCTTTTGCAAGTGATCTCATTTATAAAGGGCTGTATAATAGACCACACAGTGAGGATCAAATTTACTAGCTATGGCATATGAAACCTGCACACTGACAATACTTGTTCTATTGCACGTGAGCAATGGCATATGAAACCTGCACACTGACAATTCTTATTCTTTTGCAAGTGATCTCATTTATAAAGGGCTGTATAATAGACCACACAGTGAGGATCAAATTTACTAGCAATGGCATATGAAACCTGCACACTGACAATACTTGTTCTATTGCAAGTGAGCAATGGCATATGAAACCTGCACACTGACAATTCTTATTCTATTGCAAGTGATCTCATTTATAAAGGGCTGTATAATAGACCACACAGTGAGGATCAAATTTACTAGCTATGGCATATGAAACCTGCACACTGACAATACTTGTTCTATTGCAAGTGAGCAATGGCATATGAAACCTGCACACTGACAATTCTTATTCTTTTGCAAGTGATCTCATTTATAAAGGGCTGTATAATAGACCACACAGTGAGGATCAAATTTACTAGCTATGGCATATGAAACCTGCACACTGACAATACTTGTTCTATTGCACGTGAGCAATGGCATATGAAACCTGCACACTGACAATTCTTATTCTTTTGCAAGTGATCTCATTTATAAAGGGCTGTATAATAGACCACACAGTGAGGATCAAATTTACTAGCAATGGCATATGAAACCTGCACACTGACAATACTTGTTCTATTGCAAGTGAGCAATGGCATATGAAACCTGCACACTGACAATTCTTATTCTATTGCAAGTGATCTCATTTATAAAGGGCTGTATAATAGACCACACAGTGAGGATCAAATTTACTAGCTATGGCATATGAAACATGCACACTGACAATACTTGTTCTATTGCAAGTGAGCAACGGCATATGAAACCTGCACACTGACAATTCTTATTCTTTTGCAAGTGATCTCATTTATAAAGGGCTGTATAATAGACCACACAGTGAGGATCAAATTTACTAGCAATGGCATATGAAACCTGCACACTGACAATACTTGTTCTATTGCACGTGAGCAATGGCATATGAAACCTGCACAGTGACAATTCTTATTCTTTTGCAAGTGATCTCATTTATAAAGGGCTGTATAATAGACCACACAGTGAGGATCAAATTTACTAGCTATGGCACATGAAACCTGCACACTGACAATACTTGTTCTATTGCAAGTGTGCAATGGCATGTGAAACCGGCACACTGACAATTCTTGTTCTATTGCAAGTGATCTCATTTATAAAGGGCTGTATAATAGACCACACAGTGAGGATCAAATTTACTAGCAATGGCATATGAAACCTGCGCATTGACAATTCTTGTTCTATTGCAAGTGAGCAATGGCATATGAAATCTGCACACTGACAATTCTTGTTCTATTGCAAGTGATCTCATTTATAAAGGGCTGTATAATAGACCACACAGTGAGGATCAAATTTACTAGCTATGGCATATGAAACCTGCACACTGACAATACTTGTTCTATTGCACGTGAGCAATGGCATATGAAACCTGCACAGTGACAATTCTTATTCTATTGCAAATGATCTCATTTATAAAGGGCTGTAAAATAGACCACACAGTGAGGATCAAATTTACTAGCAATGGCATATGAAACCTGCATACTGACAATTCTTGTTCTATTGCAAGTGATCTCATTTATAAAGGGCTGTAAAATAGACCACACAGTGAGGATCAAATTTACTAGCAATGGCATATGAAACCTGCACACAGACAATTCTTGTTCCATTGCAAGTGAGCAATGGCATATGAAACGTGCACACTGACAATTCTTATTCTATTGCAAGTGATCTCATTTATAAAGGGCTGTATAATAGACCACACAGTGAGGATCAAATTTATTTGCAATGGCATATGAAGCCTGCACACTGACAATTCTTGTTCTATTACAAGTGAGCAATGGCATATGAAACCTGCACAGTGACAATTCTTGTTTTATTGCAAGTGATCTCATTTATAAAGGGCTGTATAATAGACCACACAGTGAGGATCAAATTTATTTGCAATGGCATATGAAACCTGCACACTGACAATACTTGTTCTATTGCAAGTGTGCAATGGCATGTGAAACCGGCACACTGACAATTCTTGTTCTATTGCAAGTGATCTCATTTATAAAGGGCTGTATAATAGACCACACAGTGAGGATCAAATTTACTAGCAATGGCATATGAAACCTGCGCATTGACAATTCTTGTTCTATTGCAAGTGAGCAATGGCATATGAAATCTGCACACTGACAATTCTTGTTCTATTGCAAGTGATCTCATTTATAAAGGGCTGTATAATAGACCACACAGTGAGGATCAAATTTACTAGCTATGGCATATGAAACCTGCACACTGACAATACTTGTTCTATTGCACGTGAGCAATGGCATATGAAACCTGCACAGTGACAATTCTTATTCTATTGCAAATGATCTCATTTATAAAGGGCTGTAAAATAGACCACACAGTGAGGATCAAATTTACTAGCAATGGCATATGAAACCTGCATACTGACAATTCTTGTTCTATTGCAAGTGATCTCATTTATAAAGGGCTGTAAAATAGACCACACAGTGAGGATCAAATTTACTAGCAATGGCATATGAAACCTGCACACAGACAATTCTTGTTCCATTGCAAGTGAGCAATGGCATATGAAACGTGCACACTGACAATTCTTATTCTATTGCAAGTGATCTCATTTATAAAGGGCTGTATAATAGACCACACAGTGAGGATCAAATTTATTTGCAATGGCATATGAAGCCTGCACACTGACAATTCTTGTTCTATTACAAGTGAGCAATGGCATATGAAACCTGCACAGTGACAATTCTTGTTTTATTGCAAGTTATCTCATTTATAAAGGGCTGTATAATAGACCACACAGTGTGGATCAAATTTACTAGCAATGGCATATGAAACCTGCACACTGACAATTCTTCTTCTATTGCAAGTGAGCAATGGCATAGGAAACCCTGCACACTGACAATTCTTGTTCTATTGCAAGTGATCTCATTTATAAAGGGCTGTATAATAGACCACACAGTGAGGATCAAATTTACTAGCAATGGCATATGAAACCTGCGCACTGACAATTCTTGTTCTATTGCAAGTGAGCAATGGCATATGAAACCTGCACACTGACAATTCTTCTTTTATGGCAAGTGATCTCATTTATAAAGAGCTGTATAATAGACCACACAGTGAGGATCAAATTTACTAGCAATGGCATATGAAATCTGCACACTGACAATGCTTGTTCTATTGCAAGTGAGCAATGGCATATGAAACGTGCACACTGACAATTCTTGTTCTATTGCAAGTGATCTCATTTATAAAGGGCTGTATAATATACCACACAGTGAGGATCAAATTTACTAGCTATGGCATATGAAACCTGCACACTGACAATACTTGTTCTATTGCACGTGAGCAATGGCATATGAAACCTGCACACTGACAATTCTTATTCTTTTGCAAGTGATCTCATTTATAAAGGGCTGTATAATAGACCACACAGTGAGGATCAAATTTACTAGCTATGGCATATGAAACCTGCACACTGACAATACTTGTTCTATTGCACGTGAGCAATGGCATATGAAACCTGCACACTGACAATTCTTATTCTTTTGCAAGTGATCTCATTTATAAAGGGCTGTATAATAGACCACACAGTGAGGATCAAATTTACTAGCAATGGCATATGAAACCTGCACACTGACAATACTTGTTCTATTGCAAGTGAGCAATGGCATATGAAACCTGCACACTGACAATTCTTATTCTATTGCAAGTGATCTCATTTATAAAGGGCTGTATAATAGACCACACAGTGAGGATCAAATTTACTAGCTATGGCATATGAAACCTGCACACTGACAATACTTGTTCTATTGCAAGTGAGCAATGGCATATGAAACCTGCACACTGACAATTCTTATTCTTTTGCAAGTGATCTCATTTATAAAGGGCTGTATAATAGACCACACAGTGAGGATCAAATTTACTAGCTATGGCATATGAAACCTGCACACTGACAATACTTGTTCTATTGCACGTGAGCAATGGCATATGAAACCTGCACACTGACAATTCTTATTCTTTTGCAAGTGATCTCATTTATAAAGGGCTGTATAATAGACCACACAGTGAGGATCAAATTTACTAGCAATGGCATATGAAACCTGCACACTGACAATACTTGTTCTATTGCAAGTGAGCAATGGCATATGAAACCTGCACACTGACAATTCTTATTCTATTGCAAGTGATCTCATTTATAAAGGGCTGTATAATAGACCACACAGTGAGGATCAAATTTACTAGCTATGGCATATGAAACATGCACACTGACAATACTTGTTCTATTGCAAGTGAGCAACGGCATATGAAACCTGCACACTGACAATTCTTATTCTTTTGCAAGTGATCTCATTTATAAAGGGCTGTATAATAGACCACACAGTGAGGATCAAATTTACTAGCAATGGCATATGAAACCTGCACACTGACAATACTTGTTCTATTGCACGTGAGCAATGGCATATGAAACCTGCACAGTGACAATTCTTATTCTTTTGCAAGTGATCTCATTTATAAAGGGCTGTATAATAGACCACACAGTGAGGATCAAATTTACTAGCAATGGCATATGAAACCTGCACACTGACAATACTTGTTCTATTGCAAGTGAGCAATGGCATATGAAACCTGCACACTGACAATTCTTATTCTATTGCAAGTGATATCATTTATAAAGGGCTGTATAATAGACCACACAGTGAGGATCAAATTTACTAGCAATGGCATATGAAACCTGCGCACTGACAATTCTTGTTCTATTGCAAGTGATCTCATCTATAAAGGGCAGTATAATAGACCACACAGTGAGGATCAAATTTACTAGCAATGGCATATGAAATCTGCGCACTGACAATTCTTGTTCTATTGCAAGTGAGCAATGGCATATGAAACCTGCACACTGACAATTCTTCTTCTATGGCAAGTGATCTCATTTATAAAGGGCTGTATAATAGACCACACAGTGAGGATCAAATTTACTAGCAATGGCATATGAAACCTGCGCACTGACAATTCTTGTTCTATTGCAAGTGAGCAATGGCATATGAAACCTGCACACTGACAATTCTTATTCTTTTGCAAGTGATCTCATTTATAAAGGGCAGTATAATAGACCACACAGTGAGGATCAAATTTACTAGCAATGGCATATGAAATCTGCACACTGACAATTCTTGTTCTATTGCAAGTGAGCAATGGCATATGAAACCTGCACACTGACAATTCTTCTTCTATGGCAAGTGATCTCATTTATAAAGGGCTGTATAATAGACCACACAGTGAGGATCAAATTTACTAGCAATGGCATATGAAACCTGCGCACTGACAATTCTTGTTCTATTGCAAGTGAGCAATGGCATATGAAACCTGCACACTGACAATTCTTATTCTTTTGCAAGTGATCTCATTTATAAAGGGCAGTATAATAGACCACACAGTGAGGATCAAATTTACTAGCAATGGCATATGAAACCTGCGCACTGACAATTCTTGTTCTATTGCAAGTGAGCAATGGCATATGAAACCTGCACACTGACAATTCTTCTTCTATGGCAAGTGATCTCATTTATAAAGGGCTGTATAATAGACCACACAGTGAGGATCAAATTTACTAGCAATGGCATATGAAACCTGCGCACTGACAATTCTTGTTCTATTGCAAGTGAGCAATGGCATATGAAACCTGCACACTGACAATTCTTATTCTTTTGCAAGTGATCTCATTTATAAAGGGCAGTATAATAGACCACACAGTGAGGATCAAATTTACTAGCAATGGCATATGAAACCTGCGCACTGACAATTCTTGTTCTATTGCAAGTGAGCAATGGCATATGAAACCTGCACACTGACAATTCTTCTTCTATGGCAAGTGATCTCATTTATAAAGGGCTGTATAATAGACCACACAGTGAGGATCAAATTTACTAGCAATGGCATATGAAATCTGCACACTGACAATTCTTGTTCTATTGCAAGTGAGCAATGGCATATGAAACCTGCACACTGACAATTCTTATTCTTTTGCAAGTGATCTCATTTATAAAGGGCAGTATAATAGACCACACAGTGAGGATCAAATTTACTAGCAATGGCATATGAAATCTGCACACTGACAATTCTTGTTCTATTGCAAGTGAGCAATGGCATATGAAACCTGCACACTGACAATTCTTCTTCTATGGCAAGTGATCTCATTTATAAAGGGCTGTATAATAGACCACACAGTGAGGATCAAATTTACTAGCAATGGCATATGAAACCTGCGCACTGACAATTCTTGTTCTATTGCAAGTGAGCAATGGCATATGAAACCTGCACACTGACAATTCTTATTCTTTTGCAAGTGATCTCATTTATAAAGGGCAGTATAATAGTCCACACAGTGAGGATCAAATTTACTAGCAATGGCATATGAAATCTGCACACTGACAATTCTTGTTCTATTGCAAGTGAGCAATGGCATATGAAACCTGCACACTGACAATTCTTCTTCTATGGCAAGTGATCTCATTTATAAAGGGCTGTATAATAGACCACACAGTGAGGATCAAATTTACTAGCAATGGCATATGAAATCTGCACACTGACAATTCTTGTTCTATTGCAAGTGAGCAATGGCATATGAAACCTGCACACTGACAATTCTTCTTCTATGGCAAGTGATCTCATTTATAAAGGGCTGTATAATAGACCACACAGTGAGGATCAAATTTACTAGCAATGGCATATGAAATCTGCACACTGACAATTCTTGTTCTATTGCAAGTGAGCAATGGCATATGAAACCTGCACACTGACAATTCTTCTTCTATGGCAAGTGATCTCATTTATAAAGGGCTGTATAATAGACCACACAGTGAGGATCAAATTTACTAGCAATGGCATATGAAATCTGCACACTGACAATTCTTGTTCTATTGCAAGTGAGCAATGGCATATGAAACCTGCACACTGACAATTCTTCTTCTATGGCAAGTGATCTCATTTATAAAGGGCTGTATAATAGACCACACAGTGAGGATCAAATTTACTAGCAATGGCATATGAAATCTGCACACTGACAATTCTTGTTCTATTGCAAGTGAGCAATGGCATATGAAACCTGCACACTGACAATTCTTCTTCTATGGCAAGTGATCTCATTTATAAAGGGCTGTATAATAGACCACACAGTGAGGATCAAATTTACTAGCAATGGCATATGAAATCTGCACACTGACAATTCTTGTTCTATTGCAAGTGATCAATGGCATATGAAACCTGCACACTGACAATTCTTCTTCTATGGCAAGTGATCTCATTTATAAAGGGCTGTATAATAGACCACACAGTGAGGATCAAATTTACTAGCAATGGCATATGAAATCTGCACACTGACAATTCTTGTTCTATTGCAAGTGAGCAATGGCATATGAAACGTGCACACTGACAATTCTTGTTTTATTGCAAGTGATCTCATTTATAAAGGGCTGTATAATATACCACACAGTGAGGATCAAATTTACTAGCAATGGCATATGAAACCTGCACACTGACAATACTTGTTCTATTGCACGTGAGCAATGGCATATGAAACCTGCACACTGACAATTCTTATTCTTTTGCAAGTGATCTCATTTATAAAGGGCTGTATAATAGACCACACCATGAGGATCAAATTTACTAGCAATGGCATATGAAACCTGCACACTGACAATTCATCTTCTATTGCAAGTGATCTCATTTATAAAGGGCTGTATAATAGACCACACAGTGAGGATCAAATTTACTAGCTATGGCATATGAAACATGCACACTGACAATACTTGTTCTATTGCAAGTGAGCAACGGCATATGAAACCTGCACACTGACAATTCTTATTCTTTTGCAAGTGATCTCATTTATAAAGGGCTGTATAATAGACCACACAGTGAGGATCAAATTTACTAGCAATGGCATATGAAATCTGCACACTGACAATTCTTGTTCTATTGCAAGTGAGCAATGGCATATGAAACCTGCACACTGACAATTCTTCTTCTATGGCAAGTGATCTCATTTATAAAGGGCTGTATAATAGACCACACAGTGAGGATCAAATTTACTAGCAATGGCATATGAAATCTGCACACTGACAATTCTTGTTCTATTGCAAGTGAGCAATGGCATATGAAACCTGCACACTGACAATTCTTCTTCTATGGCAAGTGATCTCATTTATAAAGGGCTGTATAATAGACCACACAGTGAGGATCAAATTTACTAGCAATGGCATATGAAATCTGCACACTGACAATTCTTGTTCTATTGCAAGTGAGCAATGGCATATGAAACGTGCACACTGACAATTCTTGTTTTATTGTAAGTGATCTCATTTATAAAGGGCTGTATGATATACCACACAGTGAGGATCAAATTTACTAGCAATGGCACATGAAACCTGCACACTGACAATACTTGTTCTATTGCACGTGAGCAATGGCATATGAAACCTGCACACTGACAATTCTTATTCTTTTGCAAGTGATCTCATTTATAAAGGGCTGTATAATAGACCACACAGTGAGGATCAAATTTACTAGCAATGGCATATGAAACCTGCACACTGACAATACTTGTTCTATTGCAAGTGAGCAATGGCATATGAAACCTGCACACTGACAATTCTTATTCTATTGCAAGTGATCTCATTTATAAAGGGCTGTATAATAGACCACACAGTGAGGATCAAATTTACTAGCAATGGCATATGAAACCTGCGCACTGACAATTCTTGTTCTATTGCAAGTGATCTCATCTATAAAGGGCAGTATAATAGACCACACAGTGAGGATCAAATTTACTAGCAATGGCATATGAAACCTGCGCACTGACAATTCTTGTTCTATTGCAAGTGAGCAATGGCATATGAAACCTGCACACTGACAATTCTTCTTCTATGGCAAGTGATCTCATTTATAAAGGGCTGTATAATAGACCACACAGTGAGGATCAAATTTACTAGTAATGGCATATGAAATCTGCACACTGACAATTCTTGTTCTATTGCAAGTGAGCAATGGCATATGAAACGTGCACACTGACAATTCTTGTTTTATTGCAAGTGATCTCATTTATAAAGGGCTGTATAATATACCACACAGTGAGGATCAAATTTACTAGCAATGGCATATGAAACCTGCACACTGACAATACTTGTTCTATTGCACGTGAGCAATGGCATATGAAACCTGCACACTGACAATTCTTATTCTTTTGCAAGTGATCTCATTTATAAAGGGCTGTATAATAGACCACACAGTGAGGATCAAATTTACTAGCAATGGCATATGAAACCTGCACACTGACAATACTTGTTCTATTGCAAGGGAGCAATGGCATATGAAACCTGCACACTGACAATTCTTATTCTATCGCAAGTGATCTCATTTATAAAGGGCTGTATAATAGACCACACAGTGAGGATCAAATTTACTAGCTATGGCATATGAAACATGCACACTGACAATACTTGTTCTATTGCAAGTGAGCAACGGCATATGAAACCTGCACACTGACAATTCTTATTCTTTTGCAAGTGATCTCATTTATAAAGGGCTGTATAATAGACCACACAGTGAGGATCAAATTTACTAGCTATGGCATATGAAACCTGCACACTGACAATACTTGTTCTATTGCACGTGAGCAATGGCATATGAAACCTGCACACTGACAATTCTTATTCTTTTGTAAGTGATCTCATTTATAAAGGGCTGTATAATAGACCACACAGTGAGGATCAAATTTACTAGCAATGGCATATGAAACCTGCACACTGACAATACTTGTTCTATTGCAAGTGAGCAATGGCATATGAAACCTGCACACTGACAATTCTTATTCTATTGCAAGTGATCTCATTTATAAAGGGCTGTATAATAGACCACACAGTGAGGATCAAATTTACTAGCTATGGCATATGAAACATGCACACTGACAATACTTGTTCCATTGCAAGTGAGCAACGGCATATGAAACCTGCACACTGACAATTCTTATTCTTTTGCAAGTGATCTCATTTATAAAGGGCTGTATAATAGACCACACAGTGAGGATCAAGTTTACTAGCAATGGCATATGAAATCTGCACACTGACAATTTTTGTTCTATTGCAAGTGAGCAATGGCATATGAAACGTGCACACTGACAATTCTTGTTTTATTGCAAGTGATCTCATTTATAAAGGGCTGTATAATATACCACACAGTGAGGATCAAATTTACTAGCAATGGCATATGAAACCTGCACACTGACAATTCTTGTTCTATTGCAAGTGTGCAATGGCATGTGAAACTTGCACACTGACAATTCTTGTTCTATTGCAAGTGATCTCATTTATAAAGGGCTTTATAATAGACCACACCGTGAGGATCAAATTTACTAGCTATGGCATATGAAACCTGCACACTGACAATACTTGTTCTATTGTACGTGAGCAATGGCATATGAAACCTGCACACTGACAATTCTTATTCTTTTGCAAGTGATCTCATTTATAAAGGGCTGTATAATAGACCACACAGTGAGGATCAAATTTACTACCTATGGCACATGAAACCTGCACACTGACAATACTTGTTCTATTGCAAGTGTGCAATGGCATGTGAAACCGGCACACTGACAATTCTTGTTCTATTGCAAGTGATCTCATTTATAAAGGGCTGTATAATAGACCACACAGTGAGGATCAAATTTACTAGCAATGGCATATGAAACCTGCACACTGACAATACTTGTTCTATTGCACGTGAGCAATGGCATATGAAACCTGCACACTGACAATTCTTATTCTTTTGCAAGTGATCTCATTTATAAAGGGCTGTATAATAGACCACACAGTGAGGATCAAATTTACTAGCAATGGCATATGAAACCTGCACACTGACAATACTTGTTCTATTGCAAGTGAGCAACGGCATATGAAACCTGCACACTGACAATTCTTATTCTTTTGCAAGTGATCTCATTTATAAAGGGCTGTATAATAGACCACACAGTGAGGATCAAATTTACTAGCTATGGCATATGAAACATGCACACTGACAATACTTTTTCTATTGCAAGTGAGCAATGGCATATGAAACCTGCACACTGACAATTCTTATTCTATTGCAAGTGATCTCATTTATAAAGGGCTGTATAATAGACCACACAGTGAGGATCAAATTTACTAGCAATGGCATATGAAACCTGCGCACTGACAATTCTTGTTCTATTGCAAGTGATCTCATTTATAATGGGCAGTATAATAGACCACACAGTGAGGATCAAATTTACTAGCAATGGCATATGAAACCTGCGCACTGACAATTCTTGTTCTATTGCAAGTGAGCAATGGCATATGAAACCTGCACACTGACAATTCTTCTTCTATGGCAAGTGATCTCATTTATAAAGGGCTGTATAATAGACCACACAGTGAGGATCAAATTTACTAGCAATGGCATATGAAAACTGCACACTGACAATTCTTGTTCTATTGCAAGTGATCTCATTTATAAAGGGCTGTATAATAGACCACACAGTGGGGATCAAATTTACTAGCTATGGCATATGAAACCTACACACTGACAATACTTGTTCTATTGCACGTGAGCAATGGCATATGAAACCTGCACACTGACAATTCTTATTCTTTTGCAAGTGATCTCATTTATAAAGGGCTGTATAATAGACCACACAGTGGGGATCAAATTTACTAGCAATGGCATATGAAATCTGCACACTGACAATTCTTGTTCTATTGCAAGTGAGCAATGGCATATGAAACGTGCACACTGACAATTCTTGTTTTATTGTAAGTGATCTCATTTATAAAGGGCTGTATGATATACCACACAGTGAGGATCAAATTTACTAGCAATGGCACATGAAACCTGCACACTGACAATACTTGTTCTATTGCACGTGAGCAATGGCATATGAAACCTGCACACTGACAATTCTTATTCTTTTGCAAGTGATCTCATTTATAAAGGGCTGTATAATAGACCACACAGTGAGGATCAAATTTACTAGCAATGGCATATGAAACCTGCACACTGACAATACTTGTTCTATTGCAAGTGAGCAATGGCATATGAAACCTGCACACTGACAATTCTTATTCTATTGCAAGTGATCTCATTTATAAAGGGCTGTATAATAGACCACACAGTGAGGATCAAATTTACTAGCAATGGCATATGAAACCTGCGCACTGACAATTCTTGTTCTATTGCAAGTGATCTCATCTATAAAGGGCAGTATAATAGACCACACAGTGAGGATCAAATTTACTAGCAATGGCATATGAAACCTGCGCACTGACAATTCTTGTTCTATTGCAAGTGAGCAATGGCATATGAAACCTGCACACTGACAATTCTTCTTCTATGGCAAGTGATCTCATTTATAAAGGGCTGTATAATAGACCACACAGTGAGGATCAAATTTACTAGTAATGGCATATGAAATCTGCACACTGACAATTCTTGTTCTATTGCAAGTGAGCAATGGCATATGAAACGTGCACACTGACAATTCTTGTTTTATTGCAAGTGATCTCATTTATAAAGGGCTGTATAATATACCACACAGTGAGGATCAAATTTACTAGCAATGGCATATGAAACCTGCACACTGACAATACTTGTTCTATTGCACGTGAGCAATGGCATATGAAACCTGCACACTGACAATTCTTATTCTTTTGCAAGTGATCTCATTTATAAAGGGCTGTATAATAGACCACACAGTGAGGATCAAATTTACTAGCAATGGCATATGAAACCTGCACACTGACAATACTTGTTCTATTGCAAGGGAGCAATGGCATATGAAACCTGCACACTGACAATTCTTATTCTATCGCAAGTGATCTCATTTATAAAGGGCTGTATAATAGACCACACAGTGAGGATCAAATTTACTAGCTATGGCATATGAAACATGCACACTGACAATACTTGTTCTATTGCAAGTGAGCAACGGCATATGAAACCTGCACACTGACAATTCT
Organism: Acanthosepion esculentum; assembly: GCA_964036315.1. NCBI lineage: Eukaryota > Metazoa > Mollusca > Cephalopoda > Sepiida > Sepiidae > Acanthosepion > Acanthosepion esculentum. The sequence goes on from OZ038481.1 coordinate 52,396,733, forward strand.
TATTCTTTTGCAAGTGATCTCATTTATAAAGGGCTGTATAATAGACCACACAGTGAGGATCAAATTTACTAGCTATGGCATATGAAACCTGCACACTGACAATACTTGTTCTATTGCACGTGAGCAATGGCATATGAAACCTGCACACTGACAATTCTTATTCTTTTGTAAGTGATCTCATTTATAAAGGGCTGTATAATAGACCACACAGTGAGGATCAAATTTACTAGCAATGGCATATGAAACCTGCACACTGACAATACTTGTTCTATTGCAAGTGAGCAATGGCATATGAAACCTGCACACTGACAATTCTTATTCTATTGCAAGTGATCTCATTTATAAAGGGCTGTATAATAGACCACACAGTGAGGATCAAATTTACTAGCTATGGCATATGAAACATGCACACTGACAATACTTGTTCCATTGCAAGTGAGCAACGGCATATGAAACCTGCACACTGACAATTCTTATTCTTTTGCAAGTGATCTCATTTATAAAGGGCTGTATAATAGACCACACAGTGAGGATCAAGTTTACTAGCAATGGCATATGAAATCTGCACACTGACAATTTTTGTTCTATTGCAAGTGAGCAATGGCATATGAAACGTGCACACTGACAATTCTTGTTTTATTGCAAGTGATCTCATTTATAAAGGGCTGTATAATATACCACACAGTGAGGATCAAATTTACTAGCAATGGCATATGAAACCTGCACACTGACAATTCTTGTTCTATTGCAAGTGTGCAATGGCATGTGAAACTTGCACACTGACAATTCTTGTTCTATTGCAAGTGATCTCATTTATAAAGGGCTGTATAATAGACCACACCGTGAGGATCAAATTTACTAGCTATGGCATATGAAACCTGCACACTGACAATACTTGTTCTATTGTACGTGAGCAATGGCATATGAAACCTGCACACTGACAATTCTTATTCTTTTGCAAGTGATCTCATTTATAAAGGGCTGTATAATAGACCACACAGTGAGGATCAAATTTACTACCTATGGCACATGAAACCTGCACACTGACAATACTTGTTCTATTGCAAGTGTGCAATGGCATGTGAAACCGGCACACTGACAATTCTTGTTCTATTGCAAGTGATCTCATTTATAAAGGGCTGTATAATAGACCACACAGTGAGGATCAAATTTACTAGCAATGGCATATGAAACCTGCACACTGACAATACTTGTTCTATTGCACGTGAGCAATGGCATATGAAACCTGCACACTGACAATTCTTATTCTTTTGCAAGTGATCTCATTTATAAAGGGCTGTATAATAGACCACACAGTGAGGATCAAATTTACTAGCAATGGCATATGAAACCTGCACACTGACAATACTTGTTCTATTGCAAGTGAGCAACGGCATATGAAACCTGCACACTGACAATTCTTATTCTTTTGCAAGTGATCTCATTTATAAAGGGCTGTATAATAGACCACACAGTGAGGATCAAATTTACTAGCTATGGCATATGAAACATGCACACTGACAATACTTTTTCTATTGCAAGTGAGCAATGGCATATGAAACCTGCACACTGACAATTCTTATTCTATTGCAAGTGATCTCATTTATAAAGGGCTGTATAATAGACCACACAGTGAGGATCAAATTTACTAGCAATGGCATATGAAACCTGCGCACTGACAATTCTTGTTCTATTGCAAGTGATCTCATTTATAATGGGCAGTATAATAGACCACACAGTGAGGATCAAATTTACTAGCAATGGCATATGAAACCTGCGCACTGACAATTCTTGTTCTATTGCAAGTGAGCAATGGCATATGAAACCTGCACACTGACAATTCTTCTTCTATGGCAAGTGATCTCATTTATAAAGGGCTGTATAATAGACCACACAGTGAGGATCAAATTTACTAGCAATGGCATATGAAAACTGCACACTGACAATTCTTGTTCTATTGCAAGTGATCTCATTTATAAAGGGCTGTATAATAGACCACACAGTGGGGATCAAATTTACTAGCTATGGCATATGAAACCTACACACTGACAATACTTGTTCTATTGCACGTGAGCAATGGCATATGAAACCTGCACACTGACAATTCTTATTCTTTTGCAAGTGATCTCATTTATAAAGGGCTGTATAATAGACCACACAGTGAGGATCAAATTTACTAGCTATGGCATATGAAACCTGCACACTGACAATACTTGTTCTATTGCAAGTGAGCAACGGCATATGAAACCTGCACACTGACAATTCTTATTCTTTTGCAAGTGATCTCATTTATAAAGGGCTGTATAATAGACCACACAGTGAGGATCAAATTTACTAGCTATGGCATATGAAACATGCACACTGACAATACTTGTTCTATTGCAAGTGAGCAACGGCATATGAAACCTGCACACTGACAATTCTTATTCTTTTGCAAGTGATCTCATTTATAAAGGGCTGTATAATAGACCACACAGTGAGGATCAAATTTACTAGCAATGGCATATGAAACCAGCACACTGACAATACTTGTTCTATTGCACGTGAGCAATGGCATATGAAACCTGCACTCTGACAATTCTTATTCTTTTGCAAGTGATCTCATTTATAAAGGGCTGTATAATAGACCACACAGTGAGGATCAAATTTACTAGCAATGGCATATGAAACCTGCGCACTGACAATTCTTGTTCTATGGCAAGTGATCTCATTTATAATGGGCAGTATAATAGACCACACAGTGAGGATCAAATTTACTAGCAATGGCATATGAAACCTACACACTGACAATACTTGTTCTATTGCACGTGAGCAATGGCATATGAAACCTGCACACTGACAATTCTTATTCTTTTGCAAGTGATCTCATTTATAAAGGGCTGTATAATAGACCACACAGTGAGGATCAAATTTACTAGCTATGGCATATGAAACCTGCACACTGACAATACTTGTTCTATTGCAAGTGAGCAACGGCATATGAAACCTGCACACTGACAATTCTTATTCTTTTGCAAGTGATCTCATTTATAAAGGGCTGTATAATAGACCACACAGTGAGGATCAAATTTACTAGCTATGGCATATGAAACATGCACACTGACAATACTTGTTCTATTGCAAGTGAGCAACGGCATATGAAACCTGCACACTGACAATTCTTATTCTTTTGCAAGTGATCTCATTTATAAAGGGCTGTATAATAGACCACACAGTGAGGATCAAATTTACTAGCAATGGCATATGAAACCAGCACACTGACAATACTTGTTCTATTGCACGTGAGCAACGGCATATGAAACCTGCACACTGACAATTCTTATTCTTTTGCCAGTGATCTCATTTATAAAGGGCTGTATAATAGACCACACAGTGAGGATCAAATTTACTAGCAATGGCATATGAAACCAGCACACTGACAATACTTGTTCTATTGCACGTGAGCAATGGCATATGAAACCTGCACACTGACAATTCTTCTTCTATGGCAAGTGATCTCATTTATAAAGGGCAGTATAATAGACCACACAGTGAGGATCAAATTTACTAGCTATGGCATATGAAACCTACACACTGACAATACTTGTTCTATTGCACGTGAGCAATGGCATATGAAACCTGCACACTGACAATTCTTATTCTTTTGCAAGTGATCTCATTTATAAAGGGCTGTATAATAGACCACACCATGAGGATCAAATTTACTAGCTATGGCATATGAAACCTGCACACTGACAATACTTGTTCTATTGCACGTGAGCAATGGCATATGAAACCTGCACACTGACAATTCTTATTCTTTTGCAAGTGATCTCATTTATAAAGGGCTGTATAATAGACCACACAGTGAGGATCAAATTTACTAGCTATGGCACATGAAACCTGCACACTGACAATACTTGTTCTATTGCAAGTGTGCAATGGCATGTGAAACCGGCACACTGACAATTCTTGTTCTATTGCAAGTGATCTCATTTATAAAGGGCTGTATAATAGACCACACAGTGAGGATCAAATTTACTAGCAATGGCATATGAAACCTGCGCATTGACAATTCTTGTTCTATTGCAAGTGAGCAATGGCATATGAAATCTGCACACTGACAATTCTTGTTCTATTGCAAGTGATCTCATTTATAAAGGGCTGTATAATAGACCACACAGTGAGGATCAAATTTACTAGCTATGGCATATGAAACCTGCACACTGACAATACTTGTTCTATTGCACGTGAGCAATGGCATATGAAACCTGCACACTGACAATTCTTATTCTATTGCAAGTGCTCTCATTTATAAAGGGCTGTAAAATAGACCACACAGTGAGGATCAAATTTACTAGCAATGGCATATGAAACCTGCATACTGACAATTCTTGTTCTATTGCAAGTGATCTCATTTATAAAGGGCTGTAAAATAGACCACACAGTGAGGATCAAATTTACTAGCAATGGCATATGAAACCTGCACACAGACAATTCTTGTTCCATTGCAAGTGAGCAATGGCATATGAAACGTGCACACTGACAATTCTTGTTCTATTGCAAGTGTGCAATGGCATGTGAAACCTGCACACTGACAATTCTTGTTCTATTGCAAGTGATCTCATTTATAAAGGGCTGTATAATAGACCACACAGTGAGGATCAAATTTATTTGCAATGGCATATGAAGCCTGCACACTGACAATTCTTGTTCTATTACAAGTGAGCAATGGCATATGAAACCTGCACAGTGACAATTCTTGTTTTATTGCAAGTTATCTCATTTATAAAGGGCTGTATAATAGACCACTCAGTGTGGATCAAATTTACTAGCAATGGCATATGAAACCTGCACACTGACAATTCTTCTTCTATTGCAAGTGAGCAATGGCATATGAAAACCTGCACACTGACAATTCTTGTTCTATTGCAAGTGATCTCATTTATAAAGGGCTGTATAATAGACCACACAGTGAGGATCAAATTTACTAGCAATGGCATATGAAATCCGCACACTGACAATTCTTGTTCTATTGCAAGTGATCTCCTTTATAAAGGGCTGTATAATAGACCACACAGTGAGGATCAAATTTACTAGCAATGGCATATGAAATCCGCACACTGACAATTCTTGTTCTATTGCAAGTGATCTCCTTTATAAAGGGCTGTATAATAGACCACCCAATGAGGATCAAATTTACTAGCAATTACATATGAAACCCACACACTGACAATTCTTGTTCTATTGCAAGTGCCTTTATAAAGGGCTGTATAATAGACCACACAGTGAGGATCCAATTTACTAGAAATGACATATCACAACACTCTAACCTTCCCTTGTTCTATTGAAATTGATCACTTTTATGAAGTCAAAAATAATGAACCGCACATTGAGGATCAATCTATGAAAGTTTTAAGACTGATACTAATCATTTCATCATTATAGGCACTCTCAATTGATGGAGCTGTCTGCTCTATTATCAAACAAGCAAGACATATCAAGTTTTGTACTACATTATAAAAAATTTGATCAGTGTTTATTAACCATCGGTAGTATAGGATTTTGCTACTACCATTTATTTACCCCCCACCACACACACACACTTACAATAGTGTCTAACGTATTTATGAGGATTGGGACATATCCATTAGTGATCATAGGTACGGTATATATCATAACGTTAATCCAATACAAGGCTGAAGATTAAGGTTTACTAAATGAGGTGAGTGGTATTGAAATAAGAGGAGAAAGTAGGGAGTGAAAAATATAAGGATATGGAGGATAGATAAAGATTGATCCTGGAGTTGAAGAGGTTAAGGCTGTAGTGTTCAGGGAAGCATTCATGCAAGAGTTTGTTCCATATAGTGGTTCTTGGGAAGAAGCAGTCTGACTGGAACTTCTTTTTGACAAATGGAATAAAAATAGAGTGAGGGTGGTTTGATCCAGTGAATGTAGCATAGTGGATCTTAGTTGTAAAGGTCTGAGCTAGTATAAGTAAAGAATGGAGCTTGTCAGAACATTTGCCATGAAAATAGGGATAGAGTAATAATCGGCTTGCAACATTGCATTTGTGGGTGGAAAATAACATCTCCCACAAATCTGTTTAAAGGATTTTGGTGGGAAATTTGGGTATACAGGTGATTTTTTTTTAATCAATTCACCCCAAGAAAGACAACAATGCTACTAAGATGCAAAGGGCTACTGGGATGTGAAAGACATTAAAAAGATTTTAGAAGGAACCAGAAACCAATCCTAAGCAGGGTACAAGAGATAAATGTATATACCTGTTCAAAAGACCGGGGAGGAGTGTGAACTGGATAATAGGTGAACCTATCTACTCCTGTTGAGGAGGAAAAATAATTAGTAAATAAAATCTCAAGAGTTCAAACAGAAATGTTAGAAGTGTTGAGTTGAAGTAGATTTTAGAAGGAAATGGAAACCCAATCCTAAACAGGAACAAGGAATAAACTTCTACACCTGTTCAAAAGACCAGGAGGAGTGTGAAACAGATGATAGGTGAACCTATCTACTCCTATTGAGAAAAAAAATAAACAGAAAATAAAATTTCAGAGTTTAGGCAGAGACGTTAGGAGTATGGAGTTGAAGTAGATCTTTAGAAGAAACCAGAAACCCAATCTTAAACAGGAAACAAGAGACAAACTTCTACTCCTGTTCAAAAGACAAAGGAGGTGTGTGAACCAGGCAATAGGCAAATCAAGAAAGTATGAGTTCATGACTTTGCTGTTGGATATGAGTAGGAAATTAATACCAATGACAAGAATCTAGAATTTGAAATTGGTTTGCCAGCGCCATTTCTCAAGGTGTTACCAACTGCTTTTATTTATACTTCTTAAAGTGTAGAGGATAATTATTGAATGTTTTAAAAAACATTCCCATATTTATAGAACTACTGCTGTAGAAAAGCCAATACAAAAGACATGTGAATGTGTAAAACAAATATAGCAAATAAAAGAATTAGATGTTTGGCTGAAGCTGCAATTCCATAAACAAATAATATGTTTCTCTGCTATGGAAGCATGTATACATCACATTTTTCTTCTTCTTTCATGTATGGCCGATCATGATTCTCCACAACTTCCTATTCTTTTTTTCATTAATGCTTGTCCCTTTACTATCCATCCGTGTTCATATCCATTTGCGATACATTTATACAAGCTCATTAGGTATGTTACTTGCTGTTTCCCTCTGCCTCTCCTGCCTTTGATATGTCCCATGAGTGTCAAATTTTCCAAACCTCTTCATCATGCATCCCATTAATTTCAACTGATTCTAAGCAAAACAACTGCTAGCTACAGAACAGGTGCCAACAAATTCTTTGGAATATACCAACAAAACTTACCAGTCTATCATTACTGGCAATGAGTATTGTAACATATTTTAAATTTTATTGATATTTTTTCCTGGTTGCTCACATGTTCTGTCCATGGTATTCTCAGAATTATGTAGATCCACATCTCCATTGCCTCAAGTCTCCTCTTTATCTGTGAGGAAATTATCCAGACTTCACTGTCATATAGGAGAGTTGATAATACATAGCAGATCAGTACTGTTTTATTTGTTTCTAATGTTTGTCTTTTTACCGTCTCTCTAACTGCCTATTCTACAATCCATATACAAAAGTTTGTTAGGTGCGTTACCCACTGTTTCCCTCTGTCCCTTGTGACTTCAATATGTTTTGTGAATGTCAAATTCTCCAATCCTTACCTGTGGTGAACACGCATTGGTATAGATTCAAAAGATCATGTGCAGACATGTTTATCAACACCAGTTACATCCGGATTTTCCCTGTAGGCAGCAGGACAGATTGGCATATCTAAGTACAGGTCTCTCTGGTCAATGTTTTGTAGTGTATCTTATGTATGCCCTTAAAAAAACAGACAGGATGACACATCCTCATATAAGGAAGCCAGTATTGACAGGCAGAAATTACAAACCCATACTTAAACCCTTAATCTATATTTACACTTTGCCATCAGTTACGAATGCAGATAGCCTAAACATGCATACACACATATACTAAGGTTAATCTTAGTCTGACAACAGAAGAGGTCACATGGGAGTCTTGAGTCATTTTGGGGAAGCAGGTCAAGAGGTTGACTGACCCAGTTACCCTTAGTAACAGATGTCTAGACAGAATCTAGACAGGGGCCTGACGTGAGGTCATGAAACAGCAGGAGCTGGAATTCACGCCAGATGCAGGGCACGTGTGAGTTAGAAAATTACTTGAAAGTCAGTTGCTGTTTGGCTTTGAAGGAGCAAGACACAAAATCGAAGCGCTGATAACTTAAAGACGGAACTTGTCCGATTCATCATAAGCAACTCCGGATAAGAAATATAAGGATGTATATTTCTGTTCATTAACTCCAGATTGAAGAAGATAAATCGAGTTATTTATCACAGAAGAAACAAGGAAATTTGTATGCTGAGACTAGAGCCTGTGTTTAAAGAAAGAAAAGAGAAGACAAGAGAGAAGAAGAAAGTATATATCTCTGTTGCAGCCAGACCGTGGTTGAAGCTGAATTGGATAAAGAAGAAGAAAGAAAGAAAAGAGAAGACAAGAGAGAAGAAGAAAGTATATATCTCTGTTGCAGCCGGACCGTGGTTGAAGCTGAATTGGATAAAGAAGAAGAAAGAAAGAAAAGAGAAGACAAGAGAGAAGAAGAAAGTATATATCTCTGTTGCAGCCGGACCGTGGTTGAAGCTGAATTGGGTAAAGAAGAAGAGAGAAAGAAAAGAGAAGACAAGAGAGAAGAAGAAAGTATATATCTTTGTTGCAGGCAGACCGTGGTTGAAGCTGAATTGGGTAAAGAAGAAGAGAGAAAGAAAAGAGAAACCAAGAGAGAAGAAGAAAGTATATATCTCTGTTGCAGCCAGACCGTGGTTGAAGCTGAATTGGATAAAGAAGAAGAGAGAAAGAAAAGAGAAGACAAGAGAGAAGAAGAAAGTATATATCTCTGTTGCAGCCAGACCGTGGTTGAAGCTGAATTGGATAAAGAAGAAGAGAGAAAGAAAAGAGAAACCAAGAGAGAAGAAGAAAGTATATATCTCTGTTGCAGCCAGACCGTGGTTGAAGCTGAATTGGATAAAGAAGAAGAAAGAAAGAAAAGAGAAACCAAGAGAGAAGAAGAAAGTATATATCTCTGTTGCAGCCGGACCGTGGTTGAAGCTGAATTGGGTAAAGAAGAAGAGAGAAAGAAAAGAGAAGACAAGAGAGAAGAAGAAAGTATATATATCTGTTGCAGCCAGACCGTGGTTGAAGCTGAATTGGATAAAGAAGAAGAAAGAAAGAAAAGAGAAACCAAGAGAGAAGAAGAAAGTATATATCTCTGTTGCAGCCAGACCGTGGTTGAAGCTGAATTGGATAAAGAAGAAGAAAGAAAGAAAAGAGAAACCAAGAGAGAAGAAGAAAGTATATATCTCTGTTGCAGCCGGACCGTGGTTGAAGCTGAATTGGGTAAAGAAGAAGAGAGAAAGAAAAGAGAAACCAAGAGAGAAGAAGAAAGTATATATCTCTGTTGCAGCCAGACCGTGGTTGAAGCTGAATTGGATAAAGAAGAAGAAAGAAAGAAAAGAGAAACCAAGAGAGAAGAAGAAAGTATATATCTCTGTTGCAGCCGGACCGTGGTTGAAGCTGAATTGGGTAAAGAAGAAGAGAGAAAGAAAAGAGAAACCAAGAGAGAAGAAGAAAGTATATATCTCTGTTGCAGCCAGACCGTGGTTGAAGCTGAATTGGATAAAGAAGAAGAAAGAAAGAAAAGAGAAACCAAGAGAGAAGAAGAAAGTATATATCTCTGTTGCAGCCTGACCGTGGTTGAAGCTGAATTGGATAAAGAAGAAGAAAGAAAGAAAAGAGAAACCAAGAGAGAAGAAGAAAGTATATATCTCTGTTGCAGCCGGACCGTGGTTGAAGCTGAATTGGATAAAGAAGAAGAAAGAAAGAAAAGAGAAACCAAGAGAGAAGAAGAAAGTATATATCTCTGTTGCAGCTGGACCGTGGTTGAAGCTGAATTGGGTAAAGAAGAAGAGAGAAAGAAAAGAGAAGACAAGAGAGAAGAAGAAAGTATATATCTTTGTTGCAGGCAGACCGTGGTTGAAGCTGAATTGGGTAAAGAAGAAGAGAGAAAGAAAAGAGAAATCAAAAGAGGAGAAGAAAGTATATATCTCTGTTGCAGCCGGACCGTGATTGAAACTGAATTGGGTAAAGAAGAAGAGAGAAAGAAAAGAGAAGACAAGAGAGAAGAAGAAAGTATATATCTCTGTTGCAGCCAGATCGTGGTTGAAGCTGAATTGGATAAAGAAGAAGAAAGAAAGAAAAGAGGGAGCACGAGAGAGAAAAGAAAAGATAATAAGTAGAAGAGAGAACTGAATATAAAGATAAGTGACTATATTTTTGGACCCGTGCTAGAAAGATACACATGCATCCATAAACTTTATGTTATCGCAAACACCTTTCCACATGTTAAAATAGTAATATATAAATGCTATCCCATCTCTCTTTGGCTATGCATTAATTTCTGCATTCGTAGTTATTCATACTTGTTTTCTTATTGCATCCATTCGGGTTCAGCCGAATTTATTTGGATTTGGGTGTATTTTGGTATCCCCAACGTAAGCCTTGAGATTATGGTCATCGGACACTTTACTCATGCTTATATTTTTCTTTCTTTTATCTTAATATCTTGTGTATAAGTGTAAATTAAAATTCTTATACCAAAATTTATCACGCCTTATTGTTCATTCTTGAATTGTGGATCAGTATATGTGTTGAAACCGAAGCGAACCTGGGAAAAGATTATTGTTCGATTATCTCAATTGAACAGTGTTCTTTAATATATTTTGTTTACAAATTATCCATTTGTCATGGTCTGGAAGAGATAGTCCGTGTCTTTCCATAGACGTGATGATGTATATATCTCCTGGTCAGCGTATGATTGCGTTATTAATTATTTTTCGAGTAGGGCATATGGCACCATCTTAAATTAGACTTGTATCCTGATTCGTCAAAAAAGGCAGCACCCTTTTAAAATTTTATAATCCTTTTTCCCCCTTAAACTTAAACTATATAATACTATTTAATTTAAAAAATGTAAATCACTGAATCTACTAAACTGTACAGTCGACAAAATCAAAAACAAACAATGCACATGTGTAAAATTAAAAATATAAAATGGCAACAGTTTACCCATCGCACACTGTATATATTATTATTCAAACATTATTATAGTGGACACTTGTGTTTGAAATAGAAGCCCCAATTTTATTTTCACTTTAAACAGTATTTATTATATCTAAATGTGATCCCTGTGCAAGATCAAATATGTGTTGCCTTTTGCAAGAGAAACCACTATTTCATCCAGTGTGCTTTACCACTCAGCTACTGAGAGCATCACAGTTTAGCAAGGCTCTATTTTCCCTTTTAAGGAAAGCACACTTCCTCACTAAGATATTTTTCTTGAAAACCCATATCTGTTCAGTTTCCTATCCAAAATGTAAATAAAGCCATTAGGTAGATGGTTATGTAAATGTGAGGAATCCGGAATTGCCAACTGCCAAACTGGTGCCAACAAATTCTCTGAAATTTAACGGCAAAACTTATCAGTCTGCCATTACTGCCAACTTGTATTGTCAACATATTTTAGATTCTGTTGGTGGTATTTTGGTTTAATGCTGTTTCTTAAAATTCAGCATCACCTGTACCAAAACAGAGTGAATTGCTGAAAAACCGAGCCATTGTATTCTCAACATACATTACAATACAGAATGAAACTAAAAACACTCTATCATATATATCATATATATATCACTCTAGCTTATAATCATTGTTAGAAATATTACCCAGCTCTTATTTTTAAAAATCAAATTGTCCCAAGCAATGCAGTTGAGCCACTAAGACACAAGGGATTTTTGGATATGAAAAAACATTATGAAGAATCAACAACAATAGAAGAATCATCAGGAAAAAAGTAGATGATGATTGACATTGCATTTAAATTTTTGAAGATCAAAGTAGGCTGGAAAGTATGGAAACGGAAGAGAGTTCCACAAGTGAGAAGTGCAAGAAAAGAAACTGTTAGCATAGAACTTACAGTTACATCAAACAATTCAACTGTAAATTGATGAGAGCTTTTTGCTAATCTGTGCTTAAATTTTTTTTTTTTGTATCACCCCAAGCAAGGCTGGAGGCCACTATCACGCAAGGGGTTAAAGAAGGGTTGGAGGAAGAGCAGATAGGAGTGGTAAAGGAGAGGATGTGGAGAAAGAGAAAGACAGTGGGTCGATCAAGGCAAGGGGGTTACAGAAGATTTGGAGCGAGAACAGATAGGAATGAAAGGTGAAAGGATGTGGAGAAGGGAACTGGAGATGTCGATTGACGCTACACTTAAACCGTTGGAGATTGTATTTGTCAGGGAAACAGTAATAGGGAAGAGAGTTCCATAGGCGAGATGTGTGAGACATGAAGCTATTGGAGTAGAAGAGACGTCTACATCTAACAGTTTCAACGGTGAAGGGGTGGGAACGGGATGCCAGCCTCATAGGACGTTTAAATTCCCGAGGCCTAGGGACAAGCGAAAGCAGCTCCTCGGAGCAATTACCGTGAAAGTACTTGTAAAAAAGGCAGAGCGAGGCAACATTGCGTCTGTGAGAGAGCGACTGCAGATGAGATGACAGATCAGGGCCAATCACATTGCATATCCGTCTCTGGATCTTATCAAGAACCCTGAGGCAAACAGCAGGGCCCCAGACCATATATGGCAGCAATACTCCATGCAAGGGCGAATGGTCGATTTATAGACTTGGAGGATTGATTCCGGGAGAAAAATTTCCTGGCTCGGCACAGGGAACCAACATTTCTTGCGGTGGATGATGCAACTGACTCGATGTATTTGTTCCGTCTCAGATCAGCGGACAGCGTGAGACCGAGCAGCCACAGAGAGGAGCTCTCGAGAAGTTGGTCTTCAGATATTCTAATGGGATGCAGGGATGGATCCTTGTGGTGGTTAATAGAGAGCAGTTTTGTTTTAGAGGTGTTAAAGTTAACCATCCATTTCTCGCCCCAGTTCACAACCGATTGGAGGTCCTTTTCAATTTGAGCTGCCAGGTTAACTTTGTCAGCATCACTAGATTTGTGTTTGAGGCAGGAGTAAATTGTGGTGTCGTCAACGTAGATGCCAACTTGGGAGTTTATGGCATCAGGAAGGTCGTTTATAAATATGAGGAACAGAGTAGGGCCTAGGATGGAGCCTTGAGGAACACCTGCGTTAGTGGGATAGGAGCTGGAGATGAATCCACTGAGAATGCCATTCAAATCCCGGTTTGACAGGAATGATTGTATTAGGTCAAACAATTGACCTGTGATACCATAACCCTGGAGCTTGTGAAGAAGGCCGGCATGCCAAACTCTATCGAATGCTTTGGAGATGTCAAGGGCCACGACACGAGCTTCACCGTTATTATGGATAGCTTGGTAGACAAATTCAGTGATGGCCGTAAGCACATCGGCAGTAGATCGGGCAAAGCGGAAACAAAGTTTAGGTACAATAACAAAGAACTAGTCTAAACAATTACCATAAAAGTATTTATAGAAAAGGCACAAGGATGCAACTTCATGAATTTATAAATTTCTTTTATATATTTACTAAGCTTGACGCAGTAGAGGGAAAAATGAATTGGAGAAAGAAATGGTGTGAAGGTAGAGAGTGTTGCACCAAGCTCACTTAAAGGAAGAAGCTTCTTTGAAAATTGGGTTTTAAAATCTTTAAACACAGACTGCTAGGACCGGTAGGAAATATACAAATGTCTCACCTAACACATAATCTCAATTTAAATTCCTTATGATATATTCATTCTGAATTATGTTTTGTTGATTTTTATTTGATTTTTTTTTAATGGTTAAGTGTAAATTATTCACTGACAATGTTTGTACCCACCCACTGCCAAATATGATCGCTGGAATGATCAGAGAACATCTCTTTCTTATTTCATAACATGATGTGAGTAAAATTATGTGATATGTGACCAACTAAAGACACATCACAAGGTAGTGAAATAAGTCTTTCTTGCTTTTTCATGTTCTTGGAAATAGACAATTTTAAATAATGAATTCTTGTTACTTATTTTTTCTCTCCACTCTGCAACTTTAAGCAATATTGAACCTGGTCAGTACCTAGATGGGTGACCACTTGGGAATATCAGGTACTGTAAACTTGGATGTGTGGATGATACAATGAATAATGGCTTGGAATTACTAATCGGAGGCTGAGTTCTAATTTCCATTGAGTTCGTTATATTCCCTTACGTGCAAAAGGTGCAAATCTACCTCTTCACCCTCCAGCTATGGGTTAATTAGTAAGACTTGTATTACTAAATCATTATTATCTCAACAAAAACAATTCTTATAATCTAAAAATATTTTCTGGCCTTAAATAACCTGCAAAGGGTTGATAAGCCAAAGAAAATGAATGAATCAATCAACTTGCATCCTGAGTAATGGAGGTGCTACTAAATGAAACAAAAATACCTGCTAATAATTACATAATAATTATACTAATATTGATAGACCTTTATGTATTATCCTATATTTTATTGATATTTTTAGAATATAGTAATCTTTATTAATTTTGGTGGATGTGTTAAAGTCTTGTATCCCAAATCAGGGAGCTTTTATGGCTGAGCATTGTCAGAATTAAACCTTGTTAGTTAAACAAATAATTCAGGACAAATTTCATACTGAAAATGTAATGACTAATTCAAGAGATATTTGATATACAAAATGTATCAATTAATTTGGGACAAATTTCATATGCAAAAGAAACAAATAATTCTTGACAAATTTCATATACAAAATATAATAATTAATTTGCGACAAATTTCAAATACAAAAAACAAAAATAAATAATTCAGAACAAATTTCATACCTAAAATGTAACAATTAATTTGGAACAAATTTCATACTCAAATTGTTATAACCAATTCAGGACAAATTTCATATGCAAAAGAAACAAATAATTCAGGAAAATTTTCATAAAATGTAACAATTAATTTGGGACAAATTTCATATGTAAAAGAAATAAATAATTCAGGACTAATTTCATGAATAAAATGTAACTAATTCAGGGCAAATTTCATCAATAATTTTTATCTAACATTATAAAATCTAACAACTAATTTGGATTAGTGGGAACAAATCCAGTTTTTATGAGTATTTAATACTTTATTCTAAGTTAATTTGGCTTTTTTTCAAATCACTTAATTTATATGGTGGAATGTTAATTCGAATTAAGGTCCCCAGGCAAAACAATAAATTATGTAAAGACCTGCAAAGAATTACTAGACACAGATAGTTGACTAGTGAAATGTCATGGAAGATTGAAGAGACTCAAATTTTTTGACCTTGTATACATATTCAACTCATTCATAAAACAAAGTGCAAATCCAAACTTTTTATATTCCAGAAATTTTTGAAGTGATGTATAAATATTTTTCCTTTTTTTTTTAATTCAGTTTCTTCTTATGAAGACATTTTTTTCTATGTCAGGAAATAGACTAGACATTTAGCAGATTTCTTGATGGCTTCGACAAGGACTGTTGTGTGCGGCTGCTGCTTGTATTATCACGTGGAATGCATTGATTCTGAGTGCTTACTTGATACATTGTCTTTTTAATTATTCCTCATGCATAGATGTAATAGTAGACAAAAAATGCATATAAATATTTAACAAAAATTCTCGCCTCAATTCTAAAGAACGTTACTAGTAGAATATAGTATCTCTAATAGCATAATAAGTATACATTCTTAAAAGTTAGAAAGATGCAGATTTGTCATTTTTTATTAAATTTTATTTTAAGTTGGTATCCACTCAGTTGGGACATTGTATCTTATAATAATTTTCAATAAAAAGAAGTTTTATTTTATCTGAAATTGATTAATAGAATATGTTCAAATAATGTGTCCACTATAATTTTAATTGAATTTGTTCATGTTACCAAATCTTAATTTATATAGATATTTAAAGATTTTTTTTACAGACTTTACAAACATTTTAGATGAAAGAAAAATGAATGAATTCCTTTGTTTTTTCTTTTGTCTTATTGTTGGTTTTTATCAAAACTACTCTTCAGTTATGAATCAGAAATAAAGGACATTACCCCTGGCAAGACTTGAACTGACATCCCAGATCCAGGAAATGTAACTACATCGACATTGCCTTCATAGATTTAGCCACAACATCATCAATCAGATTATGGCCATATCAAGTTGAAACTCTCCTTCTCTCTGTGTCATACTCTCTTTTTGTCTCTCAATGTCCCTCTCTATCTTTTTTACTCTCTGTCCCTCTTTCCTTTTGTTTGCATCTCAGTATTTGTGGTACCAAGTGTGGTACACACCATATATAGGTGCAAGCATAGTAATATATAGATGCTTAATAACCAAAACTTTGCATATGAATAATTAGATAAGTGTTTTAAATGCTATGTATTTTTTACCTTTGTCCATAAATTACAAGTTAATTAAATTTTATTTTAAATTGGTATCTGCTTAGTAGAGATATTGCATCTTAATAATTTTCAATAAAAAGACGTTTTTATTTTGTTTGATACTGATCAATAAATAGAATATGTTTGAATAATGTGTTCACTATAATTTGTATCTGTTTAATTTGTTGGTTTTACCAAATCTTAGTTTAAACAATAAAGACTTTCCACTTTTGAATTTTCTAATTACTGATTCTGCATTTCTGTCTGAATTTCAGGTTTTCATTGGTTGATTTGTTTTCTAAGACTTATTAACCCTTTGCAGGTTATTTAAAGCCAGAAAATATTTTTAGATTATGAGAATTTTTTAGAGATAATAATGGTTTAGTGATACAAGTCGTACTAATTAAGGAGAATATTTTTGGAGATAATAATGGTTTAGTGATACAAGTTGTACTAATTAAGAGAAAAGATGGATTCATACCTTTCCCAAGGGCATTTGCACATAAGTGAATGTAACAAACCCAACAGGAATTGGAACTTGGCTCTCTGATTAACAATTCTGATCCATTATCCATTACACCACCTACACATCCACACTTACAGCACCTGGAACTCCTCAGCAGTCACCCATCTAGGTACTGACTAGGTTTGATGTTGCTTAACATTGGTGATTGTATGGTAACTGGTGTTTCAACATAATGTGGCCATAAGTCTGAATTTCTGGGATGAAGAATTATCATTATTTACATACGGTCTATTGTCCTCATCTTTGTTGTTATTATCACAACATTTTGACTACTTTGCTCTTCGTCAGGTTTATGTCAATCCAGATAACTTATGGGAAATTTGATGACATTGTAATTGTGAGTTCAATCCCTGGGCTGGGCAGTGTGTAGCTGGAAACAGGGTGAGCAATAACTGGGCAGTACTAAAAATAAGAACTAGATAAGATCTCCTTAGTGGAATGAAAATAAATCTATCCCTGTAGATTAAATAAACAGTTCAGTTTGAAATTCTCTATGGGTTATCCAGATTAACAATCACCTGATGAAGGCAGGAGGGCAAAATGGCCGACACCTTGTGATAGCAACAACAAAGATGAAGATAGTAGTCTGCATGCAAATAATGTAAATACTGACTCCTCGTTTTTACAGCTTATGATGCCAGTTCTGTGCCAGCTTCTTCAAACTCAAACATGAAAAGTAACCTCAAAAAGATTTCACTAGTTTCTCAGTATCCAAGTGAATGGCTCAGAAAATATCATGTTAGTTATTGTATAGAACAGGAAACTTGCCCTTAGCTTCATAAATATTAAGCTAGTTGATTTGCTTTTATTTTATATATAAACTGTATGTATTAAATTTAGTATGCAATCCAAGAGGAAGTCATTTAATAAACACCTCTTCAAAAACCACTTAACTATTAAGTCTGCTAATTCAGCCTAGATTTCACACCATGAAAATATCAGGTTGGGTATGTAAAATATTTGAATGCATAAAAGTTAAGTGTTTTAAATCAATGTAAAAGTATTCAAGGGGCATTGTCAGTTGCCCTCTAAAATACTAAGATATTAAGACATATTTCAATTGATAAAGATTTTGTAATCATGTTCAAAGAAGTAAAAAAAGGAACATGAAATATAAAGAAAGAATAATGGAAATGAAGTGTAACAAAATAGACCATGTTATAGTACCACTGATATCAAGCGATTTAAAGTGTGGACAGTGCTGCCATATTTATGTGTGTGATAAACGTAAGGAAAAAAAAAGTTGCAAAAATTCAGTCCCCACCTTACTTCTGCTCATGTCATGTTCACTTTGTGGAATTCTGAGATGAAAATCTTCTCACCTTAAAAGCACTATCTATCTATCTATCTATCAATCTATCTATCTATCTATCTATCTAGAGTGAGAGAGAGAGAGAGAGAGAGAGAGAGAGAGAGAGAGAGAGAGAAAGAAAGAAATTGCTTATGCCTAACAAAACACATCAACAAACTAGTAAATTACTAGTAAATTATATATATAAACATAATATATATATATATATATATATATAAACTAGTAAATTATATAAATTATATATATATTTATATATATATAAAAATTATATATATATATATATATATATATATATATATATATAAATATATATAATATATATATAAGTATATATAGATTATATATGTATATATATATATATATATATATATATATATATATATATATATATATTTGCATAAATAAACTAGTAAATTATAAATATATATATATATATATATATATATATATATATATATATATATATATATGTATGTATATATATATATATATATATGTTTGTTTACATTCATAAAAACAATACACTAGAATTAGCAGTTACTCTCTGCCGAGTGCTGATGGCTTGGGGTACAGACTGACTGACACCAAATTAGTTGGGTTTCAATCCTGGCTTGAGGCTTTCAGACGTCTAGTTGCACTGAGGAGCTGTGATACAGTGAAACAGTACTATCTGCAAATCACACACACACACACACACACACACACACACACACACACATATATATATATATATATATATATATATATATATATATATATATATACATATGAATAAAAAGATAATTGGAAAATATATTTATTAGTCATTGCCAATGCATTTCAGCAATCCAACTTTATCAAGGCAAAATGATTTTTAGTTACAATAAATTCAAAATATTAAAAAGAAAGGGAATGCTCCTTTGTAAGCCTCTTTCTGGATATTGGTAACATTTTTTTTTTTTGATAGGAGGCTTACAAAGAGCATCCTTTTGTAATATTTTGAATTTAATGTAACTAAAAAACATTTTGCTTTTGCCTTGATAAATTCGGATTGATGATACGTTTTGCCAATGACTAAAAAAATATTTTCCAATTGTCTTTTTATCGAAATTATCTTATCTTCAGAATTATTCTGAGAAATATATATATATATATATATATATATATATATATATATATATATATATATATATAGTGAGAGAGAGAGAGAGAGAAATAGATATATGTAAAAGGTGATAGATAGCATCTAACTGAATAAATTAAACTGTGTTATAGATTTCATAGAAATGGTAAATAGTTTTATGCTCAGAGGCAAGAAGTAACAAAACTCTAAGCACATATGAGTACCTCAAAGCAATTTAATCTAAGTTAGTTCAGGAGATGATCTCTGTTCTATTAAGTTTGAACTTCACTGGATATCTTAGGCATTTGATTAGTGAAACTTAATTAATATTTATATATTGGGTACCTAAAATGGTTTACAATTTTGTCATGTAGGTCAATATACTTGTGAAGTGAGTTAAATTCTTATTATGTATGGTTTATAAAATAACCTTGTGCCATACTAGACCAAGCTTAGTAAATATCAAAATTCATCACAATACATTTGAATGTCTGGCAGCTTAATAATTCAATCATGTATTTCTCAGACACAAATGGTTTTGGTATGGCAAAATATTTGGCAATTATAAACAAGGAACATTCTTTTTCATAATATGGAATATCAGTTGTCAACAGATTTATGATACTTTTAATTCTTTTACTAGCAGAAGTAAAGCAAAATAGTCTTCTGAATAATTGTAGTAGTAAGGCAACAATAATTTTCTTCTGATTACTAACGGTAGTAAGGCAACAATAATTTTCTTCTGATTACTAACAGTAGTAAGGCAAAAATAGTTTTCTTTTGAATAGTAGCAGTAGTAGAGTAAAATAGTATTTTGAAATCTTGCAATATTTTGAATACTAACATTAATAATACTAATATTTTGAATAGAAAGGCAAAAATAGTTTTCTTTTGAATACAAGTAGTAGTAAGGCAAAAATAGTTTTCTTTGAATACTAGCAGTAGTAATCCAAACTAGTATTTTGAATACTTGCAATAGTAAGGCAACAACAGTTTTCTACTGATTACTAACAGTAGGAAAGCAAAAATAGTTTTCTTCTGAATAATTGTAGTAGTAAAGCAATTTTTTTCTTTTGAATAAGTTAAAAAACTGAAAGCTGATTGAAACTTTGCATCATTCATTTGTGAGTCAGACATTGTTGAATGTTAACGTTTTCTCCACAAATGAGTGCCTTAAAGATGGAGGATGAAAAGTTGCATTTTTGCCATATTATGCTCTATGAATTTCGGAAAGGAGTAAGCATTGGAACTGCAACTAAAATCATTCAGAAAGTTTATTTAAATCATGCTCTAGTTCTTCAGATGGTTTTAAAGTTAGATTCTAGTGAGGAAAATTGTCTAGCATGACATAGTGAACCAACTTTCTTATCTGCAGACCTAGCAGTTGATTTAATTTCCAGTTCATGGTCAGCCGAAGGCATTAGCCTGAGAAGGCACAATGAGTCACTCTCCTGGAGGTTAGTATCAGCCGTTCTGATATAAGGAAAAAAAGATGATTAAAAGAATGCAGTTTCATTTTGAAAGTGTTAAAATCAACCAGCCATTTCTTGTCACAGTTAACAATAGATTATAGATCAATTTTGAGATCAGTTGCCAATTTGATCTCATCAAACCAATTGGACTTACTGTTAAGACAATCATAAATAATTGTACCATCAGAATAGATAGCAAATTGAGAACTAATTGCATCAGGAAGGTAATTGAGGAAAATTAGGAACAATGTATGTCCGAGGATAAAGCCCTTGGGGACAACTGCATTACTGCAAAATGATCTAGAAGAGTTGGTCATTCAAAACAATTTTCATTTCACCTTTTGATATAAAAGTTTGAAAAACCTTTTTCCAGTAATAGCATAACCTTTCAACTTGTGAAGAAGATAAGCATACCAAAGCCCTGTCAAATACCTTCAGGATATCCAAAGCAACAGCTAGAACTTCAAAATTTTTATTTAAAAATTGATAGACTCTTTCAGCAATAAGTGTTAACACATCAGCAGTTGATCTAGAGTAGCAAAAGCCATATATTGCCTGTGTGAAAGAAGACCCTGTGATGTGAGATGAAATTTAAAAGATGTTTTAGAATGAAATGAGTGATAATTTGAATGAATTTTTAAAATTTAATTTAAAAAACGTTTTAGAATGGAAAGAGTTATAATTTGAATGAATTTTTAGAATTTAATTTAAAAGGTGTTTTAGAATATGTATCTAATCAGTTTCACAAGTCAGTGTCTATTTTCTTAGAAATTAAATTTTTTCAAGGAATTCTCAACAAAAATAAATAAACTGAGTTGGAGTGTTGAAATAAGAGTGGTAGGGTGGCTGAATTTTTAAAAAAATTAATAAGTGGGTGTGGGGGCACAATTATTACAGACATGAGAGTATACATAAATTGTGGGAAGGGAATATAATGTAATGATAAACACAGAATGGCAATTGGCTGGATACCTGATAGACAACGAACAAGAGGGGGAAAAGCAGGTAGGAATGGGAAGGCACCAAAAATTGTAAATGATTAAAATTCTTGATGGAGAGATAAAGCAAAACAAAAAGGAAGGATAAAAAGAGAAAATATTTACGAATTCTTTCTTTCTTTTTTGCATACAAAAGCAATTTTCATTTATATGAGATTTAGATAGAAACAGATAAGTGATTTAGATGAGAAAACTTAAAAAGTGAGGAGAAGAAGTTAAAGGCAAAGGATTTGAAAGAGCAGTGGCATGAGGTAATGGATAATAGTTTTATTGAAATGGATAAGGTAGAGAATGAGAAGATACAGGCAATGGGTAAGAAAAGGGTAGAGCCATAAGACAATCAATAATTATTGTTTTGGAAAGGATAAGGGAGAGAATAAGATGATACATGCAAAGGGCAAGAAAAGAGCATAGGCATGAGGTAATAGATAATAGTTCTATAAGAAGGGATAAGGTAGAGAATGAGAAGATACAGGCAATGGGTAAGAAAAGAGTAAAGCCATAAGACAATCAATAATTATTGTTTTGGAAGGGATAAGGGAGAGAATAAGAAGATACATGCAAAGGGCAAGACAAGAGCATACAGGCAATGGGTAAGAAAAGGGTAGAGGCATGAGGTATTAGGGAGGGAATGAGAAGATACACAGCAAAGCAGGAGCATGAGGTACTAGATACCCATGTCAACACCCATGGCATTTTAAAGGATCCTGCTAGTAATATATTCTGACCTATTTTTAGGTTGCAAAGTTGCCTCCTTGAATTCCCTGGAGGTTCTGTTTTTAAAACTAGAAATTGGGCCGTCAATTGACATCAGCATTAAAATATTATCACTCTGCTTTTTGAAGGAAATTGCATAGATAGTGACTAGTTTTTAGCTAAGGATCATATGAGCCAGCCTCCAGTAAAAGTTAAAATCATGACACTTGTCAATAGTTTGTGAGGTCAACTTTCTAACTGTCACTAAAACAGGTTTCTGTGAAATGCAGACAAATATGATTGACATATTTACTTTGTACAAGGGAGTGCTAGTTCAAGGTTTTAGAAAGAATCCCTTTCAAAATAAACACACACACACATACACACACACAGACATATAGACTCACAGACAGACACACATATGTACATATGTGAAAATGATATATAAATTTTCATATATCAAAAAAATTTTAGGAAAATCTATTACAAAGTGGAAAAAGTTTTCATGTGACACTTTTTGTCCTTTTGGACTCTATCAGATAAGGAATACATGGGAGAAACCTCAAAGAAATTAAATAAAAGATTATGTGAACACAAAGGGGATTATTTTAAAAAACAATGCACTCAGTGCATTTGTTGCTCACCGTAATGAGTCTGACCATAATTTTGATTTAAAAAAATGCTACTTTAATTAAAAGAGAAAGCAATTTACAACGATGAAACTGTATAGAATACAGTGACATGCAGAGGGCTGGTGAGATGCCCGGGGTCAAATCCTTTATTGTATACCCCTAAGACTCAAGGGCCTATACTGATAAATGTGAGAAAGGAAGACATTATAAATATGTAAAAGCAAATAAAACATGAAATAAACACTTTATTCAAATTAAATATAAAGTAAGTTTCAATTTCACTTTTTGATTGTTTTGTAATGTAATGTCCCACACTCCCTATTGCCTATGTGGACTGACCATATCAGTAGGTATATATAGTGAGAACAGGATATACCTGGGAGCTTGCTTCAGCAATTAGTTGGAGATTCGTCTCCAGCTAAGCTAGTCAAACTCTCTGCCTTCAGGCAGAGAGGAACCCAGACGAGGCTATGCCAAAGAGCAGAGTCTCATCTGGGGAGGTAGACAGCTACTCAACCCCATTTTTATGGGGTCTACGGGAAATTTTTGCCTGAGCCTATGGGCTTGGGTACCCCACATTAAATTCGGCCTTGTGTGTGGCGGTTGGCAAATATTTTTGCTTCGGCAATTAGTTGGAGATTCGTCTCCAGCTGTGCTGGTCGAACTCTCTGCCTTTTGACAGAGAGGAACCCAGATATTGTTATGCTGAAGGTCAGAGACTCATCTAGGGTGGTAGACAGCTACTTGACCTCGTATATACAGGGTCTATAAGGAATTTTTGCCAGTTTTGCCCAAGCCTACAGGCTCAGTTTTGCCTCACATTAAAAAATGGCCTCGTGCCACATCCTGCCTTGTGTCACATCCTGCCTTGTTGGGGTTAAGCTAAATAACTTTGCTTCAGGTATTACTAGCCTGCCACCCGATTCCCTGTCTTTCAGTAGTGTATTCTCTTTTACAATAAACCTCTCTTCTTTCATCTACATGCTTGTTGCTGTTCCTTCACTCGAGTACCACCTTTGTCTGTTTGTAACCTCTTTAAGGATGCAACAGACTGGAAACCCTCCCAATATAGATGCCCGGGGCCATCGCACTTTTTGCCCCACTTTCTGTATGCTACTGAGAGAAAGTTAAGGTTCTTACGACATTTCACCTTTCTTGGCAGATCTTCTATTATCACAATGTGGGATATTTAATAAAAAAAGTGATAAAAATATAAACAAAAAGACATTAACTGAAAACGGCTAGACTATATACCCAAAATACATATTTAAAAAAAACTAAATTTAAAATTTTCAGTATCCCCTCTCCTTCATGCACATATGTAGTCTCATCAATGTAAACATTATTTTACTCTGATGAAGTCCTAAGGGACAAAATGTGTCACACACACAAAAACATTTTGCACTTTATCATAGATTTTACTAATATATATATATATATATATATATATATATATATATATATATACCAAAATATAAATCTTATCATAGTGACATGCTACTCTGTTATTTTTATTTTAGCAAACGGACTCTTTTAATTTAACTTCAAACAGTTTGTTCGAGTTTATTAATTCTGTATATCGTTTTGGAGACATTTTACGCTGGTTATCAAAAGCCAATACTATTTCTTTCATGTTCGTAATTTTATTATGACCAATTAAATTATACTTCATAAGGAAGCATTTGGTATTCATTGACCAAACAGCCAGTGTTAAACAATTTGGGCTTTTCTTTGCTCCCTAGCCACCAGGCTGTGATCAAAGTGTAGCATCTGTTCTCCTAATCTCTAATAGTAGTGGTAATATTAACTGTTACCATATAAGAAAACATTTGTCATTCATTGACCAAACAGCCAGTGTTATTGCTGGTTAAAATTTATAAAATCTTTTTATTAAAACATTTTTCACAAAAATAGCATTCTCAAGCCCACTAGCTTATTGCCTTTTCCAATATTGATGGGGGTTTCCTTCCTAACCTTTTTTTGAAGTAGTGTGGAACATTAACATCTTATGTCATTATTTTCTCTTCAAGTTATGTGGTTTCTGTTATTTGATACATTTCTTTGTGATTCTGTAACACCAGTCCATAAAGTTCCAAGATGGACGGCCCTCACTAAGACCTACAGGTTTTATTTGCTAAAGACATTTTTAATAATTGATCTGAGAAAATGGTTGTATACAGCCAACAGTTTAAATATTTCTAAATAGGTTTGGTGACATGCATGACATCTTTAGGAAAATCTCGATCTGACAGGAGTATTTAAGAACATCACTTACATTTTTAGGTTAATGTTTTTGTTTTGTAACAATTTGTAGTGTTGGGGGTAAAGTCTCAATGTCACTTAGCAGGGATCAATCTCTTGTGAGATGAGTTTATTTATCAATACAGTGTGGCAAGGTGACAGTTGATATTAAGCTTAAATTAGTCTGATACAAGGTCACAAGTGTGGTTCACCTAGTGAGGATCAATCTTATTAATACCAGAGAATATGAGACATGATAAGGAAAGGTGACCATATATATTTCCTAAGCTTATATTAGAATGAAACAAGGTTACACCTGTGGGTCACCTAGTGAGGATCAATCTTACTGCAACAATCCGTGAGACGGGCTTATTAACCATTGTTTTGTTGATATTTATCTTTATAAGGACAAATGGAAATATGAAGATTCTGAGTCAAATAAGATGGTCTTGAACATTTTGATAATTGCACGAAATAGTAACCACTTATTTCATTCACAAAGGACATATGGATAGCTGTTGTAAAGTTCTGGTTAATAAGTTAGATTTTTGCAGGTTTTAAAAAGTTAATTCAGTCTGTAAGATATCCCCCTTTTATTTTTTCTTGTTCCAGACAAAACAAAGCTTAGAACTAATTATGAGAAGGTTCTTATTTTTAAGAATTATAAAATTCAGTTCAAAATTATTTTCATGAAATTTTGAAAAAATATTATGAAAATTTTGCACATTTTTTAAAAATTTATTTTTGTAAATTACTTTTTTTTTTTACAATTATTGTGCATGTATATTATATCACAAGATCATAAGGCCAGAAAAAAAAAAGCAAACTCTCTTCCAGCTTCTTGATTTCCAGTCAACTTTGATCTTGAAAAATTTAAATGCAATACAAATCATTGTTTTCTGTCTTCTTAATTCCTGTTCTTTTATTGTTCTCTCTTTTTAATGTTTTTTTCTCTTTCATATTCTCTCTTTTTAATGTTTTTTTCTCTTTCATATTCTCTCATACTCTTGTGTCTTAGTGGTTATATTGGCTTGCTTGGACCGAAATGATAAAAACCGAAATGATAAAAAAAAATAATAGTCAAAAAGAATTAATGGCTGTACATTTTTTCCTGGAATAAAACTGGTGACCCTGAAATAATAATTCCTGATGTAATATCAAAACAAAGATCTTCCTGAAGTCTGAGTTCCTTCATATCCTCTGAACTTGGTGTTTATTGGAGGCAATTTGGAAATAGAGTTTTACATATGAAAAATCATTTGTGTATTTTAAACTTAAAAAGTGTTGAGAAAATAAGAGTTTATTTGTTCAGAGGAAGGAAGTGAGATTGTTTAGTCTTCAAAACCAGATTGCAGTGCTATTTCTTTTCTTTTTTTTGGCAGAACTGAAATTCAGAAGGATTAAATATAGCAGCAAGAACTGACTATATTCCCATGTACATATTCTGAGCCAGTTTCCAGGTTAACTGTAGATTTCAAGCTGTGTTTCTGTTATTTAAGGTTGGAACTCAAGGTAAATTATAATTTTTTGTATGCAGCACATTTCACAGAGTGCACAGATACTACACTGATCCTTGACAGAAGTTCCTGCCAGTGAGATCTGAACATCAGAACAGAGCACAAATACTACACAGAACCTCAGCAGAAGTGCAAGCTAGGGAGCATTGATCACAGGAAGAGTACACTGATCCTAGACAGAAGTTCCAGCTGGTGAGATATGATTATCATCAGAGTACACAGATACCACACAGAATCTCAGTACAAGTACCAGATAGAGAGCTTTGATCATCAGAAGAGTGCACAGACACTACACTGATCCCAGGCAGAAGTTCCAGTCGGTGAGATCTGAACATAAGATGAGTGCACTGATATTTCATGAAACCTTGGCAGAATTGCCAGCTAGTGAGTTTGATCATCAGAAGAGTGCACAGACACTACACGGATCCTAGGCAGAAGTTCCAGCTGGTGAGATCTGATCTTCATCAGAGTAAACATATAAAACATGGAATCTTGGCAGAAGTGCCAGTTAGGGAGCTCTGATCATCAGAAGATTGCAGAGATGTAACACTGGTCCTCAGCAGAAGTTCAAGCTGGTGAGAACTGATTATCAGAAAAGTGCACAGATACTACACTAATCCATGACAAATATTCCAGCTGCTGAGATCTGATCATCAGAAAAGTGCACAGATATACACTGAATCTCGCCAGAAGCTCCAGCCTGGGAGTTTTGATCAGCAGAAGAGTGAACAGATGCTACACTGATCCTCGACAGAAGTTCCAGCCGGTGAGATCTGATTATCAGATAAGTGCACAGATACTACACTGATGACAATGGGCCAGAGAGCAGCACTTTGATAATATACAGAAGTTTTGATTGATACATAATTAATCTTATCATTTTTGTTGGTAGCATGTGTGGGATTACCCCGCTTGACTGCCAAAGAATTTCTATTAATGACCACTAGAGTGCATTGCTGAAGTAGTATATATGAAAAAGGCACAAAAGTCTTGTTTGCTTTTTCTTTTCCCACAGGAGGCCTTAGAGATAAGACATATCTCATTCTTCATTGGGGAGCCTTTTAGTTGCCAGGGAACCTCAGGTTACATTGAACACAACACAGAATAGAACACACCATACAATGCCCTAAATTTACTTCCCCACACACAAATATAAGTCACAATTTTTCATTGTAAATTCATACACTTGTATGAACAAAAAAAGTTCATCTCTATATATGGACATAATGAATTTGGGTGAGTGGATAGCTGGATGAAGTCAAAGAGCTTGGATATGTGGGTGGTGTAATGGATAATGGCTTGGGATTGATAAAAACCTTGGAAAATCAATTACTGCCATTGCTAAGGAGCTCAGGGTCTCAAGGAACTCTATGAGTGTATGAGGATGTTCAATACAAGTTATATGGGATGTAGAGACACCAATTCATGTTTGTAAAGACAAAAGATGACCATCTGATGCATGCAAATCACTTGTAGAGCAAGTTGAAACTTCAAAATCCTGGAACATTTTAGTCTTTCTCTAATGAGAAAAACTTTGACCAGAACCAAAAGGTCAACCAATGGAATGACAAATGGTTATGTAGAGACCCCAGGGATGTTCCAGTGGTTATGCATACATAGTTTCCTGCAGCTGTGATGGTTCTTGGAGTCATGATCAATATAGGAGATGTCATACCTCCTTTTCTCAGGGCTTAAGGATCAATGCTGCTGATAATATAAGGAAGTGTTGGATAGGGTTTGTGAGGCCTTGGATATAGAGCATGAGCAAAGGAAAACTGTACACCTCCCAACAAGACTGCGCCATCTCATAAATTCAAGATAACTCAAGAATGAATGCGTTACAATCTCTACGATCATGTCACCCCAAACATATGGCCTCCTAGCTCTCCAGACATGATTCTGATAGACTGCTACATATGGGACATAGTCGAGAAGGAAGTCAATCAACACTCCCATGATACTAAAGAATCTCCGAAGTCTACCATAACGAGCACAAAGTCTAAAATAGTTTAAGATCATCTGATCCAGATATGTCAACATTTCTAAACTCATAGTGAAGCAGTCACTGATGCTAATGGCAGATTCATTAAGTAGATGAGTCTCAAGATTATTCATGCCAATTCTTTCTCAAATAAAGCTCTTCTTTCATGACTTATGCATCTTTTACTAAATTCCTGCAATTGTACACAAAGAACTGAGCAACCCTGTATTTACTATTCCATCAGATTCACATCTGAATTTAAAATCAGATTATTATATCCAAACAAGTTTTGTTAACATGTTGACTTTCAGAGGTCAATTACAAAATCTCACTTCACACCGCAGCTTTATAATAGTCAACTTAGGCAACAAATTTTCTTTATGACTTTGCTTTATAGCTTTATGACTTTGCTTTATAGCTTTATGGCTTTGATTTATAGCTTTATGACTTTGATTTATAGCTTTATGACTTTGATTTATAGCTTCAACTTAAGTCTTGTCATTGTTTTCACACTAAAAGTATCACTGTGAATGAACACATTGTTGGTGGCTGCAGATGAAAATGCACCAAAAACTGCCAAACACAAGATAACTAATTTTTAGTCAGTGTCATAGTAAAAATTGCCAATTTTCAGTTATTTCATGATTGGTAGAGAACTTGTTAAATTCTACTGACAAGGTAATCCGTTTAATTCTTTACATTATTTTTCCAGTTTGTGAATATAAGATATTGTATATTAGGATCAAAAGTGTAGATATCCAAAGTTCCTGGTAATCAGTGTGGTAAAGAAGATTTCATTGAATCAACATTGTTCTTAATAATGACTGAGATGTTTGGAAAAATACTTGCTGCTTAATATACCTTAGTTAAGATTATTATATCGAGATTATTATTTTATATATTTTTTACTAATGTTCACTCAATACAAGGCCCAAGAGCTACTTGAGGTAGAGAGTTACTGAGGTAGAGGGTTACTGAGGTAGAGGGTTACTGAGGTAGATGGTTACTGAGGTAGAGGATTACTGAGGTAGAGGGCTACTGAGGTAGAGGGCTACTGAGGTAGAGGATTACTGAGGTAGAGAGTTACTGAGGTAGAGGATTACTGAGGTAGAGGGTTACTGAGGTAGAGGGCTACTGAGGTAGAGGGCTACTGAGGTAGAGGGCTACTGAGGTAGAGGGTTACTGAGGTAGAGAGTTACTGAGGTAGAGGATTACTGAGGTAGAGGATTACTGAGGTAGAGGGTAACTGAGGTAGATGATTACTGAGGTAGAGGGTTACTGAGGTAGAGGGTTACTGAGCTAGATGGTTACTGAGGTAGATGATTACTGAGGTAGAGGATTACAGGTAGAGGGTTACTGAGGTAGAGGGTTACTGAGGTAGATGATTACTGAGGTAGAGGGTTACTGGGGTAGATGATTACTGAGGTAGAGGGTTACTGAGGTAGATGATTACTGAGGTAGAGGGTTACTGAGGTAGAGGGTTACTGAGGTAGAGGGTTACTGAGGTAGAGGGTTACTGAGGTAGATGATTACTGAGGTAGAGGGTTACTGAGGTAGAGGGTTACTGAGGTAGATGATTACTGAGGTAGAGGATTACTGAGGTAGATGGTTACTGAGGTAGAGGGTTACTGAGGTAGAGGGCTACTGAATAATTTGTTATGTGAATAGTAAATATAAGATGTAAGAGGTGCAGTTTATGAGAATATGTCAGAAATATAAGGGTTAACCCTAGACTTGAACAGGTTAAGATTGTAATGATCAAGAAAGCTTCCTCTTGGGATTCGGTTCCATAAAATATGATTCATGGGATGAAGGGAATAGGGTCGTTTTGCCTCAGTGTATGCAGCATGGCAAGTCTTAGCTATGAGGGTTAGAGTTGGTGGAACTAAGGAATGTAGTTCATCTGAACATTTTCCATGGAAATAGCGATAGGGTAGTGAGAGGTTTGCAATATTTTGTCTGTGGAGAAAGGGGTTGTAAGTGGGAAATAATCAAATATAATAGGCATCTTATGAGAATTGAGTTGTGAAGAAATACCAAAAAGTATTAAAAACACTGTCTACATGTAGAAAAGCATTAATATTTAGGTTAGTAAAAAACAGTGCAAGAGAAAGTCATTCTTTATTTACTCTGTTTGTTCAATTACTTTGTTGACTCACATTCTTTGTCTTTGTTGGTTTTTATTGCACTTTAGCTTGTTAGCATTCCCTGACATTCTTTAGGTGTATATTACAACTTGTAACCTTGACAGATTTTTGAATAGAGCCCTTTATTCACTCTAAATGAGTTATGTTGTTCTCAATCAACCATCCTTCTCAGGAATATGAACTTATCTTTTCCAAATTGTTTTAGACCAATTTGTCTTCTTTTTTTTTTTTGTTCAAATGCTGTTGTACAGCTCTTTCAAAAAGTTAGTGTACTCACAAGCTACCAAGCTCAGAGATTGAACTTTTTACTGCATGGAATGAAATGAATCAGGAACCAACATCTTTTCCATTGGAATAAAAGTTTGCAGTTATTTTCAATAGGTGGTATCAGGATACAGAATTTTGTTTTACATGTGACTGAAATTTATGGCATATATATATATATATATATATATATATATATATATATATATATATATATATATATTTCTTTTAAACATGTTGTGTTGAATGTTAAAGACAACATCGTCCTGCATATTTTCTTTTGAATTTTCTCATATTTTCTAATGAGACTTTTTATTTGAAAATGATAGCGAAATAAGTATTGTCCGTACGATAACCTAGTAATTTTGAACATCCTTGTTCATCTTCAGGGTAAAAATATTTTTAGTCAAAATTTTTTAAAAACATTTGCCAATTGTCTTGTAGCGTAATCATGTTGCTACATTTTTTACAAACTAAATAAACGTTAAAATCATTTTAATTTCAAAAGACGCGATGATGTTATCACGTGCATGGCGAAGATTTTTATCATGTGACGGCGTGAAAAAGATTTTTATTATACAGGCCAAAAGATCGAAGAATACGTTATAAAATTTAAATATATTATAAGCATTGTAAGATGTTTCCAGAAATATTGTAATCTATACGATTAATAATATATTCTGAAAGGTCACATTTCATTATGTCTTTCTGACAAAGTTTTAGAAAAACGGAAACAAAAAGGAAACTTATATTCAGTAATGTCCTGTGTCCTAGTTGCCTTGCTTGGGATGAAATTATTAAAATATAATTAAAATATAATTAAAATAATTTAAAATTCAAAGATATGGGAAGTGTTTTAACAGAATACTGAAAGTGAGACACTGTAATCTAAAGGTGGATTGGGATAGTAAAAGAAGCCTTCTAAAAGCTAAGTAAAGTATTAAGAAACAGAAAAATTTCATTAGAAACAAAGAAAAGAGTACTGGACTGTTATATAATATCAGCCTCCTGTATTGCAGTGAATTCTGGACAATTTCTTCACAGATGAAAAAGAGACTTGAAGCAAGAAAAATGTGGTTCTACAGAAGCAAACTGAGTATACCATGGACTGAACATGTGAGCAACAACAAGAAAATGGCAGCAAAAAGGACACATACTTAACATCAGGAAAAGACAGTTGAGGTTACTGGGGCACATAATGGTGAAAGAGGGCTTGGAGAATCTGATACTCACAGGACACATTGAAGGCAAGAGGGGCAGAGGAAAACAATGCATAATATACTTAATGAGCTCGAGTAAATGTTGGTGGAACAAGGTTTAAGAAAAATGCTGAAAGACAAAATTCATTAAGTGCTACAAGGGACAGGAAGTTGTGGAGAGTCATGATCGCCTATGTCCTGAGGGGACATGGCACTTGAAGAGATTTGATTTGTGTGTTTATTGTGAATTTTAAATGTTTGTAGGTTAAAAGTGAGACACTGGGGAAAATGAGACTCATTTCATCATTTGATGCACTTTTAATTCCAAGAAGAAGAAGAAGAAGAAGGAGGAGAAGGAGAAGAAGAAGAAGAAGGAGAAGAAGAAGAAGGAGAAGGAGAAGAAGAAGAAGGAGAAGAAGAAGAAGAAGAAGATACATGCTGTTCATGGATATGGTACCATAGCTGAGTGCACTGTAAGTGGTTCACAAATGGAAATTTTGATCTGGAATGCCAAGAACATTTTGGCAGGCCTGCTGTCAACCAAATTGAAATGCTGATTTAAAACAATACAGGTCATATGATAGGGGATACTTGCAGAGATACTTCCCATATCTCGTATAAGAGTTGTGAGTTATTATAAAACACTAGGATACATGAATTGCAATGATATTTGGTTACCTTACAATTTAACAGAAAAAAAATTGATGGACCTCATTTTCATCTGGGATTCTCTGTTCCAACTCAGTAAAAACGATCTATTTTTGAAAATAACATCCCAGGAGTCCTGTCAATCTGCATCTGATCTTAAGGTGATGCTGTGTATCTTATGGGATTCAAAAGGCAATTATATATTAGAAGCCTTTTCCATAAAATCAAATGTTCAATTCAGACAAGCACTTAGCCAGTTAAGTGCCATGCGTCATACATGTGTGGGTGATCATGTCTCTTTCGAGTCTGACTAGGCAGAAGACTTTCCTGCAGTAGGTTACCATTTTTTTCTGCAGTAGATTGGTTGCCAACCAAGGCTATAGAACCTAGTCTGACCTGCTATTCAATGCATAGCTGGGTGAGGAGAGAAGGGATGGATTCATACCTTTCCCAAGGGTATTTGTGCATAAGTGAATGTAACAAACCTGACTAGGTTGCCGTTTCTTTCTGCAGTAGACTGGTTGCCAACCAAAGCTATAGAATCCAGTCTGTCCTGCTATTAACTAATAGATGGGGAGGAGAAGAGATGGGTTCATACCTTTCCAAAGGGTATTTGCATGTAAGTGAATGTAACGAACCTGACTGGAATTCAAACTTAGCTTCCCGATATCTCATTCCAAGCTGATACTGATTACATCGCAATGTACATCCAACAAGGACTGTTCCTAAATAGATTGATTAAAGGTAGAAATCAATGAAAAGCATAATTAACCAATTGGAAAGGTGTCACCTTCATTCAGGACAATGCCAGACCTCATGTCTCTTTGCAGACCCAGAAGAAATTGAAACAACATGGCAGGAATAATCCTACGACACTTGCTATATTCACTTGACCGTACACGTTTGGATTATCACTTATTTCAATCCTTACAAAATCCTCTTAATGGGAAAAGCTCCAATTCTCTGGAAGCCTATAAAAAACACTGAGACAAATTCATCATCCAGAAAGAGGCCAAGTTCTGGAAGGATGGAATCATGAAAGTGATATATGATAATAAATAAATGAATAAAT
This sequence comes from Acanthosepion esculentum, assembly GCA_964036315.1. Lineage (NCBI taxonomy): Eukaryota > Metazoa > Mollusca > Cephalopoda > Sepiida > Sepiidae > Acanthosepion > Acanthosepion esculentum. The sequence continues at coordinate 52,431,019 of OZ038481.1, forward strand.
GACCACTTGTATCCAAGGATGCCTGTCTACTAGGGTGGCTAACCAATCCCTATTTGCAGACACCTGTGTTTTTTTCAGTACCCACAGTGGCCACCTGTGGTTTATACCTTAGTTACAGTTTCTGGGAGAGAGTGTTATCTAGCGTGATCAATGGTCTGAACAAGGCCAGCATGTTTGAACCCTTGGTCATGATGATATGTGACTTTGTGCTAGAACAAGCATCAAAAGTGTTCCATCTATTCAATTTCCCTCACAAGGCTTGGATCAAACCATGGTTTGATTTTCACGCACTTTCCAAAGGTCACCTCCTCCAGACCAATAACATCAAGAAGTCACCTTTCTGACAAATTGGTTATGGTGAGATTCAAATCAGGGTCTCATGGTCAGAAAGCAAATGTTCTAACCACTCAGCCATGTGCCTAAACATGATAATGGCAATGGTAATAGCTGCTTCCTTATATGGAAACATTCAGTATTCACTGACTGAACAGTTACTGCTACTGTTGCTTGAAATTTCTAAACTCTTTCTTTTAAAACAATTTTTCAGGAAAAAGGGTTTCTAAAGTTCAATGTTATTGCTCATTCCAATACTGTTGGGTGTTTCCTTCCTAACCTTTTGTTTGAAGTTGTCTTGAACATCAAATGATGAAAGGTAGTGGAATAATATGGCACATATGTGATTGAATACAAATATCTAAATGATTAACTGATTTGCTTTTTACAGCTTATCAATCTTTTGTAGGTTATTTAAATCTGGAAAATATTTTTAGATTATAAGAATCTTTTGGAGATAACAATGATCTACTGATACAAGTCCTACTAATTAACCCATAGCTAGGGGAAGAAGATGTGGAGTCATAACTTTCCCAAGGGTATTTGTGCATAAGTCAATATAACGATCTCAACTGGAATTGGAACACAGCTCTCTGATTAACAATTCTAAACTGTTACCCATTACACCACCAGCACATTCAAGATTACAGCATACTGGTATTTCCAAGTGGTCACCCACCTAGGCATTGACCAGACTTGATGTTGCTTAACTTTGACGATTATACAAAAACTAAAAAAATACTATGAATTTTTGCTTCTAGCCAATACAATGTTGGACAATAAATGCTGCACATGATAAAATTTCGCCTGGAAAAAAAACTCAGAGAAGAGACTAGCCAAATGAAAAAAAAAGGAAATCCAATTTTTGATGCTAAGATTTAAAGCTCACAATATAAGAATATGTCAGCAAAGAAGTAGAAACAGAAACTGGTACATTTAGTAGAAAACTCTTCAGTCAGTGCAAGACTCAACTTCCCACTGTTACTGACGTCTCTAACTCTCTTCCCCACTTCAGCCCACACTTAATTCTTGACTCTGCTCAATCTTAGCATTTCTTTGAAGATCTGCCGACATACCATATGACCTGCCTTACACATATATATATGTATATGCTCAGCCAGAAATTTCTTTTGCTTGTTAATATTTCAGGGAGTGTCTTGTTATTCTGTAAACATACTGTAAAATCTCCGCAGAAACAAGATGTTAAAATGGATTAAAACAGGCATGGGCAACTTTTTTCGAGCAATGAGCCACATGACCTATAGCTCATCACATGCAGGCCACACTAATAAAATGGTTCAAGGTAATTTTTCATAGTAGGTACCTCAGCTACTTTTACTACAGAAGACCATATGCATAAACATACACCTTAGAAATGGTAGGAAAGTTTCATTTTTTAGAAAATATTTTTTGTAATTAAAAAATAGAAGTCTTGGTAAAATATTATCACTGATGACAGTGTGATTATCACATGCCATTGCTTGGGATTTATTTCTAATTTATTCATTTGAAAATGAAAACATTTCTTTTTTAGAGAAAAAATTCTTATGAACGTTTCCTGTTTCAAAAGCAAATGTTTACACTTATGATCTTCCTTAGTAATAATCACCAATGGTTTAAAATGCTGACATGGTTAGTTTCCTCAAAAGTTTACAAAATTCATGAAACATTGTACTTAATCATTGTTTATGTATGTGGTTATGTATGAGAAAATGTGTGAGTGAACAAGTGAGAATGAAACAAAATAAAACATTTTCAAAAATGTTATTTTCCTTATGAAATTAAGCATGAAAGACCAAACAGGTGCATATGGCCCATGGGCTGTGGTTTGCTCATGACTGGGTTAGAGTATGAGAGTGTGGACTCAAAGGGTAGGCTATAGTAATATATTTAATAATATATGGAGCCCTGTTGGATCATTTAATGCTAAACAGAAGTCTTATTAGTGTTACAGGAATCACCTCTTTGCGAAGTGTATGAATTATTTTTGGTAAATATTCATGGGCTTCTGGAACTTTTGTCCTGTAGACAATATTGGCAGACTCATATGAGTCCAGATAAAAAAAAGTAACATAAAATATGGAATTTAAAAAAAATGTCAATTAATGCATGTTATTAACAAAAGGAATTACATGTGTACACAATAGAAATCAAAGGAAAAAAAACATTAAAAGGCTATAAAAATGTGTGTGTGTATGAAACAAACATTTATGATACATGTGTGTGTATCTGCGTGTGAGCAAGAGGTCAATCAAGACAGGTCAGTCAAGAGATGTCAGTCAAGAGAGGTCAGTCAAGAGAGGACCAAGGAAGCAAAAGTACCTCAGCGGCAACATTTTTTATCTGCATTTGACTACATCTGGAAACAAGAAGAAAAAGAAAAAGAGAGAGAATATGTTTGCCTTTTTGACATTTCTAAACAAGTTGGACACCATGTATGATGTCCATATGAGAGTCTAGATCTGACAAAGCTATTTGAGAAAATAGTTCTCAAGTTCTTAGATTAACATTTAGGTTATATACCATCTTGCAGCATTGGACAAGCTACTCTTAGCTCAGTCTATTCTATGTTCAATTTCGTTAACTTCCTTACTAAATTTGTTATAAATGATCCATACACCAAAGAATTTGAAGTGTTTAGTATTTATTCATTTCACATTCTGGATTTTGATGATGAATCCAGGGTATGTGCCAGTCAAGTGGCATTGATAATTAACATTGACTGAGATTTGCTGATTGTATTCTAATCTTGAACGCATTCTCATTTTCAGGACTGTACATTCAAGTTGTATTCTCATTTTTCAAAATGTATTCACTTCTTCATTCTCATCTTGAATGTATTCTCATCTTCCAGGATAAATTCTCATCTGTCAGAATGTATTCTCATCTTTGAGATGGTATTCTCATCTGTCAGAATGTATTCTCATCTTTGAGATGGTATTCTCATCTGTCAGAATGTATTCTCATCTTTGAGATTATATTCTCATTTCACTGAGTGTATTCTCATCTTTGAAATTGTATTCTCATCTCTCAGAATTATTGAGATTATATTCTCATTTTTCCGAATATATTCTCATCTTTGAGATTATATTCCCATTTTTAAGAATGTATTCCTCATCTTTGGGATTGTATTCTCATCTATCAGAATGTATTTTCATCTTAGAGATTTTATTCTATCTATCAAAATGTATACTCATCTTCAATATTATATTCACATTTTTATGAATGTTTTCTCATCTTCAGGATTATATTATCATTTTTCAGAATGCATTTTCTCCGAGATTATATTCTCTGTATTCTTATCTTCCTGAATGTATTCTCATCTTTGTATTCTAAACTTGATTGCATTATCATCTCTGTTTCTTTCTAGGTTTGTTTGAGCCCACCACTTCTCTCAAGTTCAAAAAATGGCAAAATTTCATTAGGGGCTTAGGAATGTATAATATGCTTTAATTAAGTGTTTAGGTGTGGTCCCATAAAAAGCTAAAATAATTAGACCAATAGTGGGCTGACATATCTGGCTGTTGAACTAATAGTTATGAATTAAAGAAAGGCACAAGAATGTGGCTTGCTTTTTATCAGTCAGCAGAGCACTGAAGTTGGCAGTGTCACTTAAAAGTGACAAAAACATGTCTACATCTATGTAAAGTTAAAAATGACAATTGTGGAAGTAAAAGAAAATGCTGTTTTTGTTTCTGCAAGAATATAAGTAGAATTACTTCTGTTCAAAGAAAAGATTTAAAATGAATTTTTCTTTCTTTTGAGTGATACCAAATTATTTTGGGTATATATCAGTGGCAACTCAGGGGGTCGGGCTTATCTTGCTCAGCCTGAGTAAGCCAACATTCAAGTATATCTATTTTCAAAGCAACAAAAATCTTTCATAGTCTTTCATAGTGCATTGTTTTAATTCTTGACTACAGCTTGATCCAAAATTGTTTTAACACTATGACTCAAAATATTAAACAAAATAAATTTTATTGATATTGTTCATAATAAAGAAAAAACAAAGAAAAAAAACAAAGAAAGAAAGTAAGTCAAAAGAGAATGAAATGAAATTAACATGGCTAGTCAGGCTGCATAGATCTGCACCCTATTGGAGCTGGAGACATACTTAATAGGTAATGTATTTCTTGCTTTAATTTTATAAATAATCTTTTTAAAATCTCTAATGACTTGTATGCACTGTTTTTCAAAGAACACATTTTTATTTCAATTTTTTGTTTTCAAATTTCCTTTTTAAATAATTTATTCTGTACAGTATAAGGATTTTTTAGTGGAATGTTTCAATTAAAAAAGGGAAAATTAAATTTAGCCCAACTTAAAGTCAGCAAAAATCAAAGAAACTGGTAACCTTAACTTGTTGACTGGAGGGTTGGGGTGAGGAGTGTAACTGGAGTAGTGTTGAGGAAATATGATATCAGTCAGCAGTACTGATCATAAACATACAATAAATTAAACTAAAAATATATATATATATATATATATATATATAATACATATATATATATAATACATATATATATATATATAATACATATATATATAGTCGCCTCTAAGTGCTGACTTCTATGTTCACTTTTATATATATATATATATATATATATATATATACATATATATATATATATATATATATATATATACAATCTTATGGTACACAAAATGCACTTTGCAACACACTAGTGGTGAGAAAAACAAGAATTTGTGAGTGATCTACTCTTCTGAACAGCTATTTTATAGATTATGCAAAAGTATTTTCGTAGATAAAGTGCATTACAAAAAACATTTCAGCTACTAGGCTTGATTTATTTAGGGAGGATATTAGAATTATAAGAGTACCGAACTGTTATGTTATATCAGTTTTCCTATATGGTAGTGAATGCTTGACCATCTATGTACAGATGTAGAAAAGACTTGAGGCAACATAAATGTGGTTCTACAGAAGGATGCTGAGAATACTATTGAGTGAGCAAGAAGAAAATTTTAGTGAAAATGGAAACAAAAAGGACACTTATATTTAGCAACAGAAAGAGGTAGTTGAAATGTCTAGAGCACATTATGAGGAAAGAGGGTTTAGAAAATTTGACACTGACAGGATATATTGATGGCAAGATGGACAAAAGAAAGCAGTGCATCATGTAATAAGCTTTTGTAAATGGTTGTCTCATTTTTAAGAGAGATAACAAATAAGACAAATTTACTAAGGGAATTTGCCACAAAGGGCAGGAAATTGTGGAGACCCATGATCTTCAACATCCTGAAGGGATATGACACATAGAAGAAAGAGCTTTTCTCAATGAAGCTAACAGAGCTGCCATATTCCATGAGTTATTTCAATTAATACTAGACCAATAATTCATAAATTAAGTGTTCACTTTCATTTTATTTTCATGATGTAGAGAAAAATGAAGATTCCTCTCAAATTTCAAGATGTGGGTAACACTTTTGAAACAGTTCAGCATTTCAGTTTCACACTGCATATGATCTAAAACTGAATGATTGCACTGAAACATTAGATTTAGGCGTTAAATTGTTTTAATCGATCAGATTTCAAATCTCTTGCTAAGCTCACAGCTGAAGTTATGCTGTGTAAGATTAACATTTCAGTCTTATTCTGTGTCAGTTGTGTAAGTAACCCATGATATTGGGAAAATTCCTTCAAAAAACATTCAAATTTGTATTTTTTATTATAATGGTTATATAGCAATAGCACATTTTGGTAGTAAGGAAAGCAAAACAAAAAAAAAACAAAGAGAAGGAGGTGAAAAAGAAAAAGAGGAAGAGTAAAAAAAGAAAAAAGAAAGAGCAAAGAAAAGAGGAATGAAAAAAGAAAGGTCAAAGAAAGAAGAAAGAAAAGTGTAAAGAAAAAAGAAAAGGAAAAAAAGAAAGATGAAAATGAAACATTAATCACAATTATATTTTAGATGACTATGCATAAGGCTGATGCATGGTGGTGTAATGGTTAACTGCTTGGAATGAGAAATCGGAGAACCAAGTTCGAATTCCAGTCAAGTTCATTACATTCACCTTTGCACTGGTACCCTTGGGAAAAGTAAGAATCCCTCTCTTCTCTCCCAGCTATTGGGAAATAGCAGAACAGACTAAGTCCTATAGCCAGGAGAAGGAAAAATATGAATTCAAACCTGCCTCGATAGGGATGTGCTCTGTCAGGTTATTTTTCAATAAACACCACATGTACTGCTAGGGATGCAGTACATGTGGTGCCCCTATGACTATAATGGGTTACAGGACTCACGATTGTGATTATGATACTTAAAATCCAGGTACCAATTCTACTGGTACTTCCCTTAGCTTAATCATTTAAACCTCTCCTTTGTTAAATGTTTCATGCACTAGATACAGAGAGATGCAAAATTATCCACACAGTAATTTTAATTTCATTGAAAATAAGTTATAAATATTAAAACAATTTTTGGCAATGTTGAATTTTTGAGCCCATAAAAAACAGTGTATCAAAAGGACGGTTTTTCCCTTGACACTACTATTATTTTAACTATCTTCACTCCTTGCCAATGTTTATTGTTTTAAAAAATGATGATTAGAATTTTAATAAAAGCTAAATATATGAAGAAAGTGAATTTATGCATTTTTTTGTTCTTGAGAATTTACGAAAATATTGAACACTATTTTTTAGCACTATTTACATTCTTTGAACTGTTGTCCTCATCTTTGTTGCCATATTCATAACATTTTGGCCATTGTACACTCCAGTCTTCCTCAAAGAGCCATTGCCCAGTGGATAAAAGCACTGGTTGGATCCAGTGACTTGACCCAAACAGTTGTGAGTTCAATACCTGGCTACTGCAGAGGTGAACAAAAACTTGGACAGTTGAGTTAAAGGGAGATAACTGAGACATACAGAAAAGGCATGACATGTGGAACTAGAACAATCTACTCCAGTGGACGAAATAAAAGGTTCAATTTGAAATTCCAATCACCTGAAGAAGGCTGTAAGCATACAACAGCCAAAATGTTGTGAATATGGCGACAAAGATGAGGACAACAGTCTGAACAATGTAAATATTATAAATAATTACAATACCTAATCTCAGAAATATAGACAGATACTATTTATTAGATTACTGACAAGAATAATTTTATAATTACAACATTCTAAAATCTAATACAAAATTAATCCAATGCAATATTTATTATTTATCAATTTATAGAGAAATAAATGCTTTTATCCATTAATTTATAAACATTTACTAAATTATTAAAATATGTAAACCACCTATAAGGAAATCCTTATTATTTACCATTTTATAAAGTTCGAATCATCTGGCAATTAGTCGATGATTTGCCAATGATTTGTTTTGGCACTCCGTCTTATTGCTAGCATGTTTATCCATGTTTGCCAAAATTTTCTTATTAATAACTTGATATTTTCCATATATCTATGCATTTAATTATAAGACTTCTACTCTTGAATCTCGTCGTTTTGTTTAAAACACTCTCTACGTTATTTTTTTTCATTGCAACCTGTTTAATCAAATCGTCAACGTATTTATATTTTTTTCTTCATTTAATGACTTCATTATTCTGCAGATGAATTCCTTCCTGTGAATTTTATTCATGGATTTATAAACATTTTCTAAATTATTAAAATATGTGAACCAACTATAAGGAAATCCTTATTATTTACCATTTTATAAAGTTTGAATCGATTGGAAATTAGCTGATGTTTTGCCAACCATTCCAATAAACAATATCACAGTGTAAATAAACAATCTAATGTATTGGTATGTTGCCAGGATTGCATTAATTCCTGGCCACAAACAAATGTCAGTGACACAATAAGGTAGAAATTTTCCATTGTCCTTACAGTTAAAATTTTTAGTTTGGACTCTGATAAAGTTTTGGTGTTGTCATTGACTGAAATCTTTAGCATTTAGTCCTTTTTATCATATACAAAATACTGTTTACAAGAAATGTTCATTTCAGATACTAGAATACAAAGTCATCAAATTTACACAATTTAATAATCAGATGATTTATTACTTATTGCAAGAATTATTTAGACTAGTATCCTCATCTTTGTTGTTTTGATCACTTTATTTGGTTGGCATATTTTCCAAGTGTATGAAGAACAAAAATGAAGAAAGGTTATTCATAAAATACCTTTTTTTTATTTTAATCATTTCGCCCCAAGCACGGTAATAAAAACCATAAGGATGGAAGAGGTTACCGAGAATGAAAAAAGTAGAGGAAAATGAAAGACCAGGGTTCAAGGAGATCAGTGATGATGATGATGATTGGGATTGCATTTGAAATATGGAAGATTGTGGTTGGCAGCAAGACAAGCCAGAAGAGAGTTCCACCAGCAAGAAGTGTAGGAGAAGAAACGATTATCATTGACTTGTGTGTGACTTAATGAACCGACTTTCCTTGTAGACTTAGCAACTGACTCATTACAATCATTCCAGTGAAAAACTTAAGGCCAAGAAGGTGCAGCAAGTTGCTTTTCTGGAGGTTAGCATCAGCCATGCTGATGGAAGGCGAAATAGGTTCTTTAGAGAGCAGTTTTATTTTAGAGACGTTAAAATTAAATTTGAAAGAATTAAATCATAACCAGGAAAGTTTTCTCAAAATAGTAATCTTAATTTCATTTGTGGTTTGAAAAATCTGAATTTGTTTGCTATTTAAAACTTCCTTGGATGTGATAATCAACCAACACAATGAAAATTTCAAAATTAAAGTGATGGTATAAAAGTAAATAAAGTATATTTCTAATAAAAACAGTAGAAACAGGTTAAAGTAATGCTTAAGCAGAAACTAGTTATTTTTTTAAAATAAATTTAAATACGATTAGCTATGAAAAATTCAACAACTAAAATACGTTAACAATTTAATCAGTAATTCAGTTTAATGTAAGAAAGATAATTCACAGTAAAGTTACCTCCCTTGATACATTCCGTCTATCATCGTGTAGCGTAGTTCAGTGCTTCTCAAAGTGATATGGCGGACCAGTATTTTTTTTCTCAATGTGTCACGTACCTGTATTCGTGGTAATATTAATTTATACCGGAAACGATATATATAATGAACATAGTAAAAGTTGAATATTTTTTATTTTCCAAAAAATAATTCAATATCAAAACATAAAAATTAATAAAAAAAAAAATAAAAAAAAAATAAGCAGTTTATTAACCCAAAAACAAAAATTATATAACCTTAATGACTCCTTAGCATGGCCTGGACACTGGCCGCATACCAGCACTGGTCTGTGGGCCACCACTTTGAGCACTGTAGTTGATTTTTATTTATTACATTAAAACAAGAGCCAGGGCATGTGCTGACACCTGCATCAAGTTTGATGGACCTGTGCAATTTCTAGACCACCTCAGATGCAAAAGTTCTCCAGTACAGACCATATAATTTTGTACCTGTCCTGGTAGGGCAGAGCATTTCATTCTAGTGTGTTGTTACACTTTAATGTAATTACCTTGTCTTTCTTTAATAATTAACTAAATTTTTAATTGAATTGTTTCTTTTTATATATATTTTGTACTATTTGGCTTGACTAATGAAATGTTATTTATTGGAGAAAAAAAAAATAAAAAAATAAGGTGTGTCATTAACGCAGTGCGTAAAGTTTATAGAAAGCTCTGTTGAAAGGAGAAAGATTTATATATCATTTCTTTTCAAATGGTTCAGCAAAATTTTTTGTTTATTGCCTTGAATTTCGGTTATTTTGCAATATTTGAAATCAAAATACCGAATCAAATTTACAAGTGAATATCTAGCACAACACAAATTCAAAAGTCGATTTAAATATTGGTATTTATCATGACAATTATTAACAAGATATTCAAATTGCATACATTCTAATTAAATTAAAGGTTAATATATTTTATATATATATATATATATACATACATACATACATACATACATAACAGTAAGCATTAAGAAAATAATATACATATATTTGTATGCAAGAACAACATCCATAAGTCCACACATAATAATGAAAAAGCACGTCTTGTCTGGATTTCTGGGATGAGTAATCCTTGTTTTTTTGTTTTTTGATGTTGTGCCTGCTATCCTTCTTCAGCTGGAGGACACAACATTGTGATAATAAAAATGGGAACATCAATCAAAATGCAAAAAATTGTCTTTCAACAAATCTTATTTCAAACAATGAATAAACATAGAACAGAAAATTTCAAAGACCAAATTTATAATAAAAAAAAACCAAAAAAAAAACCAAACAATTCATAAAATAATGTCCAGTTTAATTGCTAGATTATTACAGATTTATTTCAGGTGAAATTCAGAACATAAACAGATGCCATTTAGTGGATTCAGGTGATGACAGTCAACAAAAGTGTAATTAAGGCATCCACAAAAGATTGGTTTGTAGCTTGGCAACAATAAGAATCTGTAGAGAATGGGAGATCCTGGAGATCTCAAGACACTAACATCTGTGAAAAAGTGAGGTGTAGTGAAAATTTTTTTTTCTTTGCTTATGAGTAAAAACCTAAATCAAACAGAAAAATGTTGCATTTTCAGTTTATTTTACTTTTTTTTTTTTTACCCATCATTAAAATGCTCATTATAATCAGGTTGCTCGAACTGCAAACAAGAAATGTTTTCCCCAAGAAATTCTGGTGAGAAATCTTTTATTTCTTAAGTAAACAGTGAAAAGCAATTGTCAGTTGCACAAAATCAATTTCAGTTAATGTTTAGCTATATCAGAGAAATAGCCTAACAAAATCTATAAGGGTTCAGTAAGTGGAGAAGAGTGATTCTCCTAGAAAATAATGAACTAATGTCCAGTGTGCTCAATTGTGGATTGAACAAACTTCCCATTATAGGCAACTAGACATTTGCCCTATCACATCTGCTTCTTCCATATAATTTTCTTATACCAACTTTTTTGAACTGCCCTAATGGTTGATGCAAGCTGAGCTCTAAAGCAGAAGATTATATAATCTTTCAACATTATTTTTTTTACTGGATACTCATATTTGAGCCGATTCTCCATTTGTTTATTTATTAAACAGTTTATATTCATCTACCAGCCTGAATATCCAAGAAATCTTATTAAACAAAAATATGCACTCTCTGGCAAGATTTGAACCTACACACCCCCACCCTGCTGGGCAGAGGGAAACCGTTGTTAGATCTGATGTGCCTTAACTGACTTGGCCATAAAGCAGCTTTGCCAATCAAGCAAGGTCCGATCAGTGCCTTTAAGCAAAATCCTTCTAGTCAGATTCCTCTAAATTATATCTGCTCATTTTCATATACAAATGTAAACAAAGGGATTTTCTAAAGTAATGGATTCCTTATTTATTAATCTGAAGGATTAATATCACTCTAAACATTATTTTTAGTGGATACCCATATATGAATAGATGCTTGTGTATTTATGGTCAACTACCAGCCATAATATTTGAGAAATCTTATTAAAGAAAAATATATGCTCTCCAGCAGGATTCAAACCTGTATCTCCCTGAGCAGAAGGAAACCGTAAGAGATGGCATGTCTTAACCAAGCTGGCTACGAAGAAGCTTTGCCAATCAAGCAAGGTCTGAATTATATATATATATATATATATATATATACATATATATATATACATATATATATATATCTCAAGAGCCAATCATCAACAAAATCTTTTTTTTTCCCTACAGTATACTTTATCAAGTGTTGTATATTTTTTCTAAGAACATTTTTTTTTTTTAATGCAAGTCAGAAGACAAAGTATAAAACTTGAGATTACTGTTAATAGTCTACCTCATTTATAGTAGCAGAAACCAAAGATGATATGCCAGATTATCATATATATATAAAAAAAAAGGTGAGAAATGAACTAATGAATATTCCATAGCAAAAGTATTGCTTTAGAGATTCCAATATCATTGTAGTTGAAGTGTATCAGTCCAGACATGGCTATTATACTGATTACTAGCCAGACCTTTTGAATCCAAGGAATAAACTTGGCAATGTAATCTTGTAAAACTGCATCAATACCCCTGCAAAGAGAAAAATGACAAGAGTTAAAAATTAAATCATCATTAGTTTGATAATGGAAATAAAACTTTTTTTTTTTTATTGATATCGGGAATGAGAACTATTGTGATATATGTATGGTAATAAAAAGGAAAAAAAAAAAAAGTGATCAATAGTAGGTACTAAAAATAACAAGCAATGAAATTCAATCATTAAAATCAATGTTAAAAAGATAGATAAAGGCAGCAGCTTTAATATAAAAACAGTCATTTTTTTTTTTTTAAAGTAAAAATGAGAACTGAAAGCAGTTTAGTAAAATACACACATACACATAGTTCACACTTACCAATGACTATGCAACAAAAATGTAGTAGAAAGAAGACAATCCATCACTGGTCCAGGTGCTATAAGAGCCCCAGGTATAATGCCTAACAGACTGATGGCAACAATGCGCTCTAACTTCCAATGTGTAGATGCCAACATCATGTGGTTGCCCTTTTTCTCGGCTAACAAATAAAAAACAAATACTTTGAATTCTACATTTTATTATAGAAAGATCAAAGTAACAAAAAACCTTTATACAGCAAGTTGATCCAAACAGCACTTTTCAGGATTAAAAATTCTTGTTAGTCCATCACAAGGAGAGTAGTTTTGAGAAAGTAATACTTTTTTGGGGGTGTGGGGGTAAACAGAGTTTTATATTTTGTAAAGAGTTTTTGCAGAGAAAAGAAAAGCAATATCACCAGAACTGGAGAGAAGGATAAACATTTGACATTTTCTTATGCAATATAATGTAAGTCACAAATAAGTTCAATGTTCATTCTGTAAGACATTGTTTTTTAGGAAAGTTGTTTGATTTTGTTTAGTGGCAAATCAACACCTCTATGGGTTATTTAATATCAAAATCTAAATATTTTGAACATTATTTTATGGTTTCAACTAAATACACCTTGAATGCAATTGTATGCCTTTAATAAAGACAGAATGTATTGTTGGACATTCTGCTATAAATATGTATTGTTGGTCTTTTTTTTAATATAAAACTGTAATGTTTGTATTTTATACTATTATAGTGTTTTCTGTTTGGAGGGTTCACTATTTGCCCATAGCTGGGACCCTAACGGGTGCTACCACCCCAGGTCAGGATGAACCTGGGAACAACAGCAATTAAGATGTGATTCTATGCTCCTCAGCCTTGCTGTTGGATGTAGTTTATCATCATATCCAGGACTATTTTATCTAGTCTTAGCTAATATGAAAAATTACAGAATTAACTTTTGAAAGGAAAGGACATAGCTAAGAAAGAGGGCTTCCAGCACCCCACATTAAAATAATACATTTATTTGATAAAAATATTGTATCATAAGAAACAATTGGACAATTTACAGTGTTAGATTAATGGCTGGTATAAAATACAGATAGCATAAAATATATTTAATAAGTTGCTTAAGAGATCATTTTTTTTTATAAGTGTTGCTTGACAATTACAGATAAAAACAAACATGAGCATTTAACAAAGAATTAACTGCATCTCAAAATAAAAGAAATAAGTATTATTTTAGAACAAAAGTCATATGAGCCAAATGGACAACATTAAATCATAGCCATTTATATCGTTCAGACAGTTGTCCTCATTTTTATTGTCATATCCCCAACATTTCGACTGTTGTATACTCTAGCCTTCTATAGGAGATATGTTGGAATTTTGAACTGAACCCTTTATATAGTCCATGGGGGTAGATTGTTCTAGTTCCACACGCCATGCCTTTTCTTTTACCCCCATGAACTAATTGAGGGGGTTCAGTTCAAAATTTCAATGCATATCACCTGAAGGCCTGAGCATACAATTGCTGAAATGTAGATATGACAATATTGATGAGGACAACAATCTGGACAATGTAACTGTAACTTTGGACATCTTGAAAGTCTTTGACAGGGTTTAACATACAAGTCTTCTCCTCAAGCTGAAAAGTTACAGTGTCTCTGGACACATTTTTGAACTGATCCAGTCTTTCCGTTCAAATCATGAAATGGAAGTTATCCTGAACACTGAAAGTTATCCTAGCCACTTGTCTACATCCTTTTGTACTAATGCAGGTGATAAGTCTAGTGTAATGAAAAAGCAATGCAGAGGGGGGGGGACACAGCATTTATTTTACAAAAATATTTTTAAACAATCTATTTTTTATTCAATGATGAATATTAATCATAATATAGATCAAACATTTTACCCTGAAAATTTCAGATCAAATTTTAATTAATCAGGTTGCTGGTATGTCGTCTCACTCATATGGCCATTCATCATGATTATCATCAGTGGGTAAGATTTTCTGAATTTTGTACACAAGGGGAGGGGATGCTGAAAAGTTTTAAGACCAACCAAGGAACAATAAAAAAAAAAAAAAAATTGTGGAAAACTTTTCAGCACATCCTTCCAACAAGAAACAGATAACCATTAAGTTGATGAAAATAGAGTTGGCAGGAAAAATGATTGAGCAACACTTAAAATGACGTGATGTGTGACTGAAAATTAAATACTAATCATTTTACAAAAGTCTATGATCAACGTCAATGTAAGCCAATTCCAAATGTAAGTAAACAATTTGCAACAAGTTTTATTAAGGTATTTCGAATACGGTTGGATGCTAAAGAAATTAAAAAAAAAAAAAAAAAAAAAATTTCAAGAATTTATTTTTGTAGAAGGGATCTTAATGTTGACAAAAGAATTTTTACCTGGAGTGAAGGGTCCACGCCTGGCACGAAAGTATTCCCAAGTGTATGTGGATGGACTGAGTGTTAAAGCCTTCTTACTTAACGTTGGCAAGCATATTTGAGGGTTACCTAAAAGTCTAGGCTGTTGAGGTAGTAATAAATTGCGGCTGCTTGAGATTCCAGCTAGAAGATAAGGGATAAGAAAATTAAAGAGAGGGGGGGAGGCGGATGAAAAAAAGAGAAAAAGAAAAGCATTATTTTTCAAACTTACTTTCAATACAGTAACAAATACCAAAGCTACACACACCCATATACACTTTGACTGTTTGAAAGGACATTGAAACAATACATTCTCCTCCTAGTCAGTCAGGATAACGCCTGCCCTGGGCTGAGCAATATACTTAATATAAAAGTGGAGTGGGGTGGGGGGAGAAAGATAATTATACAATTTTGTTGAACTCTTTGGATTTTATTTAAATAAAATTATTTAAAAAAAAAAAATATTTTTTTTTTAAAATATTTTTAGGCCTGTCATTGAATTAAAATATCCATGCCCATATGGAAATTTACATATGCAAACACAATTTGAAGGAAACAAATAGATATCTGTGCCACAAGGACTAAATTTCCCCCTTTCTGTTTGACAAGAATTCCTCTGAAGTCATTTTATGACTCCTCCTGTATTTAAACTGAATATATTTCCTAATAAATGTAATATCATAAATTGGGGGAATACAAGTCGACCTCACGGTTTTTAGCTCAAAATTCTGAGTTAAGCCTATACCTACTGTATAGGTCAAAGCAAATATATGGTAGCCCAACAGCGGCTGAAAACTTAGACCTACCAGTAAATGAAGCGAGGCTACAGTATTTGATAACCTGTGGCCAAACTAGATACGGTCATATCACTTACCTGTATACTGAGGCACTGAACGTATCTTTCAGTATGGGTTATATAGCAAACAACCTACAACACACACACACGGGTGGATACTGTATATTGTATTGGTATAACTTAGAGAACATTTAAAATTCATCAGGTCTACATTAAAGCCAACATCCACACCTATAAAATATTAATACTGTAGATTACACATTATACCAGGCAGTTTTTTGATAGTACTGCTATGCATCGTGTGTTATTGCAAAACGCAGTATCACTCAGCTGCCATTTGCATCAGCTGTTGGACCCAATGTTTGCTGTAGTGTTAATAGAATACTGAACTTGTATTACCATTTTATTGTTTTATATTAATTTCTGTGTTAATATGCCAGATATGTTCAAACATAAGTTTTAGTGGGATATATTTGTGGCAGTCTCTGTTGGGAGTATTGGTAAGGCTAGTGGTGTACAGTAATTGTTAGTAGGGCTGTTCCACTCGTTTATAACTCAGTGGTAAAGATTTGCATCTTATACCTACCATACAAGTTGACCTACGGAAAGATTTTCCGGCATGAAAACTAGACATATACACTACAATTTACGGTATTTTAAATGAATAAACAATTCACATAGACCAGTGGATAAAAGTGACTTGACCCAAAGAGTTGTGAATTCAATACCTGGCCATAACAGAGGTAAAATCAGGGAATTAACTGGAAATGGAGATACAGTGTAACCCGGATATAAGATACCCGGATATAAGATAAACCCGGATATAAGAGAGATTTTCTCTGGTCCCAAATTAGAGCATGTGTTAATAAAACAAAATAGACCAAACCCGGATATAAGAGACTTCATCTCCGGTCCAAGCAACTCTCTTATATCCGGGTTACACTGTATCCAGAAAAGGTGTGAACTGCCCCCATGGACTAAATAAAGGGTTTGGTTTGAAATTCTAATGTTTATCACCTGAAAAAGGCTGGAACATACACTGGCCGAATATGGCAATAAAGTGTAAATAGTTACAATACCTCATCTCAGAAATATAGACAAACTATTTAGATTTGAAATTTGATCATCTTGCAATCAGTAAGCTAAGGGGACATGATTGGACTAATGTTATTTACAAACAGGTGCAACTGAAATTAACCTAGTTAAGGTGCTAACCATATCAGTAAAGAATCAGGAGAGGAGTCAAGAATAATCTGTTGGCATTTAATATATTTAACAGAGGATCAGATAAGAAAAATTTTGAACAAGAACCACATTCCAGCAAACAGGTTAGTAAAGTTCTGGTACATTTCACCAGAGGTTTAGAAGATATGTGTTTATCACCAGTCACTGTCAATACTCCATGCTATCATTTGCTATTAAAATAAATTTAATTCAGAAGGATTGTGACTATTTCAGAAAACTTTTGTAAATTTATCAGAGACCTATTTCCTTAGTTACAGAAAATTTTAGATTAGTGGCAAAATGTAAACTAATTTTTTTTTTTAACTGAGGAAAATTAAATAACTGAACATTATGAAATACTTAAAATTTAAAAAGCCGTTTGATGAATATGCGAGTTGTACCAAAAGTATTTCTAGTATTTCCACACAAAGTTATTAATTGTTAAAAATTGTTTTTGCAGGAGTCATATGATAGTAATCAAGTTGGCCACATGATTATAATGAAGCAAAATGATGAGTCAGCAAATTGACTGGTTTTAATTGAAGCCATTTTAAATGTAAACAGGAAAAAAAAATTGAATTAATAATTAGATAAACATCTAATATTTTTGTAATATCTGGTTTCATACTGTAAAAGTGAATTAGAAATCATTTAATATAAAATATATAATTAAGAAAATATAGATTAAGCTCTATAACTGCAAACATCATGTATATGTTTGGGCAGGGAGTGCTGCTAAAAGTTTTAGAAACTCTAAGATTCAATTTAAAAAAGAAAAAAAAAAAAAAAAAAAATTTTTTTTGACTTCCAAAAATATTCATAACATTTTTAATGAAACCCAAGAAAATGTTATACAAATATAAGGAAAGCTGAATATAACAAATCAATTTTAAATATAAAAATATATTATATATATATATATATATATATATATATATATATATATACCCCCCCCCCAAAGACCTATTTATGAAGTTACATAAATTTTAGTTTAGAGTCTAAATTTAAATTTTTGCCTCTTGTATATAAATACTTGTTACAAAATAAAATAATTACATTGGCCTTGATAAAGTCAGAGGATGAAATGCATTGGCTAAGATAAGTTTGCCTTTTGTCACTATTGATATTGTCCCTATATATATATATATATATATAATCAGATAGTGAGTGTGATATATATATATATATATATATATATATATATATATATATAATCAGATAGTGAGTGTGATATATATATATATATAATCAGATAGTGAGTGTGATATATATATATATATATATATATATATATATATAATCAGATAGTGAGTGTGATATATATATATATATATATATATAATCAGATAGTGAGTGTGATATATATATATATAATCAGATAGTGAGTGTGATATATATATATATATATATATATATAATCAGATAGTGAGTGTGATATATATATATATATATATATATATAATCAGATAGTGAGTGTGATATATATATATATATAATCAGATAGTGAGTGTGATATATATATATATATATATATAATCAGATAGTGAGTGTGATATATATATATATATATATATAATCAGATAGTGAGTGTGATATATATATATATATATATATATATATAATCAGATAGTGAGTGTGATATATATATATATATATATATATATATATATATAATCAGATAGTGAGTGTGATATATATATATATATATATATATATATATATATATATATATATATATACACACACACACACACACACACACACACAGGGTGTCTCTAAAGCCTGGACACAGAAAATCTCATTAACTAATATATATTTTACCTCCAAAGATTAAACATGGTTTAGTCAAAAGATGAAAGAACTGACTTTTTTTCAGGGTATGCTAAAGGTGAAGATGTACTCAATGGAAATCACATATGCAACATGCTTGATTGAACGCATAAAGAGTGAATGTGCTTAAACTGACGGCACAAAATATCACAAAAAGTTTTTCCACTTGGTCATGGGTTCTCCTAAAATTGTTCTGATATATTAAAATGAATAGATCATTTTCCCATTGATATTTCTACATTTTTTTTCCTCACACACAATTATAAAAGCTGGCTCAATTCTTTTTACTTTTTTTTTTTTTTTTTTTTTTTTTTTACTTCTAAAATATATCTTAAATTCAAGTCAGAAAACTGTAATATTATCCATTTCCATATAAGAAGATATTTGGTATTCATTGACTAAGCAACCACTGCTATTTTCAGGTGAAATTTATAAAATCTTTCTCTTAAAATTTTTTCAGGAAAATAGGTTTCTAAAGTCCACTAGCATTGCTCTTTCCAGTATTGATGGTAGTTTCCTTCCTAACCTTTTACTTGAGGTACCATGAAATTTGAACCACTTGATTATGGCATTATTTTATCTTATAGTACATGTGCTATACATTTTAGTTGTTGCTTCTGTTGAAAGTCTTCAAATGTAATTTTTGTTATTTGGTAGAGTTCTGAAATTCTGTAGTGCTCATTCATAGGGTTCAAATAATAGTGGTCTTCATGAAAACCGACAGCCTTCTTTTGCTCAAAGCCATTTTTAATCATTGATCTAAGAAAGCGAATGGATACAGCTGACAGTTTAGATATTTCTGAACAGACATCAATTCTGATATGAAATGAATATTGGCATTTAATTATTGTTCTTTTATTGTTCTCTTTCCTCAATAATATTTTTCTTAGATTCTTTCACTCTCAGTAATCTCTAGCATTTTAGTGGCTTTATCTCCTTGAATGGGATGAAATGATTAAAAAAAAAAAAAAGTATTGAAGCAAATACAGAAGATTTGCTTTGATGAAAGACATACACCTTGGTAAGTGACAAAGGAAAAAACAGGGATAATTGTTTATAATCTGTAAAAGTTTTCTACTCTAGCCTTTATGGAAAATAAACTAATCTTACTTATAATCATAATAGAATTGTTTTATAATCCTCTATCTTTAAAATGTTTACAAGTCCTTGACTATTAACAATTTGTCAGCTGTAATCATATTAATAAAACTTAAACAGGTCAGTCTATCAGGTTTCAAGCCAATCTTGTATACAATATCTTTGTCTTAACTGAATTCACTAAACTAAAAGGCATTGTTTTAATCATGCTTGAGGAAAAGGCAGATTTTCAATATCTTGCAAAACTCCATAAAAATTATTTTTCTATCACTCGAAAAGGCAATGAATGTATTTTATGCAAGGATTCATTCTTGTTTTGTTTTTTAACTTTAAAATTTGCTAAAATTAAACTCTGTTCAGAAGAGATATTTTGGGTCAATTTATAAGAAAAGGAATAAACGAAAAAGCATTATCTAGTGTAGTGAGCTTGAGTCACCTGAAATCCATACATAAAATCATACTCTGTCTACTGGCAATGTAAGAGAGATGTTTAAAGCAACAAACAAGGAATCCAGAATTTTTTTTTGTCATTAAATCTGAAATCTGTCCATAAAAGGTAAAACTGACTAAGATATAAATATACATAAGAAATAATATATTCTTGAGGCTGATAAAGAACAGGCCTATTCCCCATGAAACCTTTTGATAATAGATCCAAAGTCATATGGGTGACTAACTAATTTCTTCAAAGAAATATTTACTGAACTGTCAATTAATTTCAATTATCAAAATGGTAAGTGAAGTTCTCTGAATCCTGGGAAATATTTTCCATTTCTTATTCTAACTTGAATGCAGCTTCCAATTTGTTTTGTCATTTGTTTAACTCTACAAATGGATGATGTTTATAATTTTTTTTTTTTTTTTTTTTAAATTTGTCAACATGACAACCTCTTTAAAACTTTAGTATACAGAAATTTTTAAGGCTTACACCCACATAACGTTGAGACATGATCACCAAAGTGAGCCTGGTCAGTACCTTGATAGGTGACTTCTTGGAAACACCATGTGCTGTAAGCTTGGATGTGTGGGTGGTGTAATGTACAATGGCTTGGAAGTGTTAAGCAGAGAGCAGAATTCCAATTTCATTTGGGTTTGTTATATTCACTTACACGCAAATACCTTAGGAAAGGCATGAATCCACCTCTTCCCTCCAAACTATTGATTAATTAGAATGACTTGTATCACTAAATCATTATTATCTCAGTTAACTGGTGCATACTATATATGATGTTGAGTAAAAAATTATAATGATAAATTGTAATGACAAATTTATCATCCTAATTGCAAACTATACACGGCAGTTAAGAGTTTAGATCTGCATACAGTAGCAGCATATACAGTGGACTAAAGAATACATTTCTTAGCTCCACTAACCGAGGGATTGACAGTGCATTTAAAAAATTCTTACTCTGAAAACATTTTCTGACTTTAAATAACCTGCAAAGGGGAAATCCATCAAAAGTTTTAAAGAGTCGAGTATACTACTTAAAGGAAATGATATTTCAGTCAAATTAATGTTTGGCAAGCAACTGAAAGATTAATTACAATCCCTTAAACCCAATTACAACAAAAATTATTTCGTTCTTGAAGTGACAAGTTTAATTTGATATTCATTGTAAGAAATCAGCTAACCTACAAGAACAGTGATGAGGACACAAGTAGTTGCACTCTAAAAAAGACAACTGTGTCTCAAAAAGCATTTGCAATAAAAACAGATGCATTTTCCATTTTAGTGCAAACAAGTTGCCAACCAATACTTTTGAGATGTTCTAAATTAGTCATATGTGTCAAATACTTAAGTGCCCAATTAAATATGAATTGAGAGAGGCAGGGGAAGACTGTGCTACAAAAATTTGTATAAATTTCTGAGTAAATGCAGTAAAAACTAGCAATGAGGTTCAGAAATTTAAAATTTTATTTTACTGGTATTTTTTTTTTTATTCTTTTATTTTAATAATTTCTGGGTTTTTATATTTAAACACTTCGAACCAGGATATTTTATTGTGATGTCATAGGAATGAAATAATTCATCAGCCACTCCTGGACCTCTTTCATAAGCATCCGTTAACCGTACTGAATCACTATCCAATTCGCTGCCAGAGTAAGAAGATAAAGGAGGGGGGGGGCGATATATGGTCAACTATTCTCAAATGATGGGTGGGGAATTGCATTGTACTTTGGTCTTTACAAATGTTTCCAATTTATAAAGCTTAAATGAATACCTGAATGGAAAGCTGAATCAGAGAACAAAAAAGCAAATAATGTCAGAGGTCGAGAAGAAAACAATTTCAGCTGAAGTGAAAGAAAGACTTCTTTAAGAAACGCTCGGCTTAAAGACATTCTTAATACTCCAAACAAACCAGAAAAGCAAACACTTTATAAGAGACTATTTTGAAGTGGCAAACAAACTTTATTTGGCTTTGCTATATAAATATTTCAGATATATACTCTATCTGTAAAAATATATATTTTACTGATGAATAAATAATATGTTATAGACAAATATTTGAAGATAATCTAAATGTTACAGATACCTATAAAACTCTACTTGTCTTTAGGTTTGGGTTTTCATTTCATAGTCCAGGAAAAACAAATATGAACGTCAGGATGAGACAAATGTTTAAATTTGTGTGAACATTTAAAAAATATCAAGGCATAATGACAAAATCACAACACTTTGTTATAACGAAATAACTAATATCCTTGTACATACCCCCCCCCCTACAAAAAAGCCCACAGCCAAATAGGCTTTTTATATATGACTAGCAGCATGGCCCGGCGTTGCTCGTGCTTGATTAAAAAATCCTACAACTCATACAGCAATCGCTATCACTTGACTTAAAATATTTTTGCCCTTCCTTGCCTTTAAAGGAGTGCCCTTTGCGTGATGATGTTGCTACATGCCTTACTTCTTGCCTATCTCACACTGCAAATTTTTTCTAAGCTCTATACTAAACATTAAATCTGTTATGAAAAATAACTAAACAAAATGAACACAAAATGATCAGCTTTAAAAAAGGACTTGTAACTGGAAAATACGAATGAAAAAAAGAATGTTAACAACAAATACTTTTTCACACCAAACCCAGTTCTGCGGAATCAGAATCAACGTTGACTTTAAGCATGCGATCAGCCAATTGGAGTAAAGGGCCATGCAGATTTAAATTTTTCCCCACTTGTGACGAATGCAGCCATCGATTTTTTTTGCATGCTAGTTAACATTTGTGTCAGTAAGCTGTTGGCTCTCACACTGGCCAATAGAATCTTCCTGCCTATTCGTGGCAGCCAGTTATAGGCTCTCACTCTGGCCAGTAGAAAATGGCTGCAAACTACATGAAAACTGCCATAGAAGCATGAAAAAAAAAAAAAAAATCGATTATTTCCACTATTGATGGGAGTTGGGAAATGCAAATTCGCTCTTGGCCTTTCTGCTAACTTGGAGCATGTGCATGTAAATTTTGGTGCAAATCCGTTGAAAATTGTGGCTGTGCATTCGTCACACACACACACACACACACACACACACACACATCCTGCCTTTTATAGATAGAGATAAAAATAGAATTTTAAGGTATTTTATATTTATGGGTTGTAGTGATCAAAATCAGCGATAGAGCATATATAAATGTAAAAGTGGGCACTCAGATCAATGCTTAGCAACAAGCCATTTCATGATTAAACACAACTGTCAGTCAATGACATGGCCTGCTGAGTGTATTAAAGCCTGAAACATTCTTCTGCCACTGGGCATGCGCGTGCACACACACACACTCGTTAAGGACAACCTGAGCCATTACTCTTTCATGCTCTTGTGAACTTCAGCTGACTAGAAGTAATTTTTGCCCTGTCTAGGTAATCTGGACATTGAGCACTTTACTGTGTGGGGGTAGGTGTTTGTGTTTTGGTCTTTCTTCTTTCTTTCCTTGTTCGGGATTTTTTTCTTGTCCAAGGTGTTAGATTTTCTGCCAAGTTGTCTGTTGGTCACATCAATATAGTTGGTCTTTCTTTAGTGTGTGCAAACCTATATAATTACAAATCTTACACCTTTTAGTATAAAATTGACAGAGTTGTTTCTGTATTTCATTACTGAAGTGACATCCAGTCTGGCATTGTAATAAAACTCTCTATTTTAAAAATCCAGCTTTTATCAAAGTGCCTGTTATGAGCAACAAAACTTAATTTTTGACGATTGGAAAATGTTTATACAAGTTTATTTGTTTTGAAATATATCTGATAAAGCTTTAAATGATGAAATGCATTATCAGATCAGAAAGCAAAAATAAAAAAATGAAATGCATGTATGTTTAAATAATGAAATCTTATTACTATTTCCCAAACTTTTGTTTTCAGATCTGATGAAGCCTTAAATGGCGAAATGCATTATTGGACATCTTTCAAAACAAATATACTTTTATGAACATTTTCAAAACACATCTACTTTCATGAGTGTTTTTCATTTCTTAAAAATTTAACCAAAAAGGTAAGATGTAAGCTTTCTGTCTCATCTTAAAAAAAGGAATCAATGCCATTATTTGATAAGGCACCAGAAGTATTGAAACAAAATGGCTGTTTTTGTAGTGATGTTATAACATATTTTATAATTTTTGAATAAAAAAAAAAAAATTGTCAAGATAGACAGAAAAGTGTATATTTTAAAGAGAGAAAAAGCCACAAACGTTTTTGATTATGTGTTTTTTTTTTTTTTTATATTCTTTATTCCATATATTTTTCTACAAGTGTTATACAAGACAATCACACTAGACAGACCACAAGCATGAACCTTACCACCAAAGGATACAAGGAGGACATAAATAGCTAAGAACAAAGACATCCTCTCCTTTCCCCCTTTCTCTGACCAAATTTAATAGTTTTATTGCTCCCTCAAGAAAAGGAACAGTTTAAGATGGATTCTGATTACTACCACTACTACTACACACAAAAGACAATGGTTGAAAGATTTAACATAGGAAGAAAAAATTCATTCCTTAAAATAATGTGGAAATAACGATTCTTTGCCTGATGAAGGTCAGAAGACCAGAAACACATGTAGCAAAATATCTAGAATAAAGTACATAAAAAAATATCCACATTATAATCAAAACATGTGGCTTTTTCTCTTTAAAATAATATATATGAGAGAGAGAGAGAGAGAGAGAGAGAGACAGAGACAGAGACACACTAAAACAGTTCAAAGCAATCTGTCCTGTCTGATATTTAAGCACCAACTCACATATCAGAGATCAACTTTTTATAGCAATGAGTTTGATAATTTTATAACACAATTAAGAATTAGCTAATTTTAGCCAAACTGGTCATTTTAGAGACATTAAAAAGCTATCAAGAAACTGAATGAATGGAAAAATAATCTACTTTCTGAAAATGACATACAGTAATGGTAAAAATATATGTACAGTAACAAGGCTTTTACAAAACAGTAATACTGATCACACATGGTTCTCTGAATGGCGTTAGTAGCCAGTGACAAATGCTAAACTATTTTCATTTAGACACACCCACTCCTGAATAAAATAAATATCAATTTCATAATATTTTATCAGAGAAAAAAACACAAGCAAGACAAAATTTATAGCCTCACGAATAAATACGAGATTGTGAGAATTTGAATTGGAAAAAGAAAAATGTAGGGATCTAAACAGATCTCTTAAACAAAATCATAAGGGAAAGGCTGAAATCCTTAATTTATGTGTTTTTATTTGAGGGAGGGGAATCTAACTTTTTTTTTTTTTTTTCTTACAGTGAGGTTCACTCTGTACAAGGTATGGAGACCATTGAGGTAAAGGGTTACATTAAGAGGCAGTTTATATAGATAGGAGAGGGAAGATAATTAACCCTAGACTTAAACAGGTTAAGACTGAAGTGATCAGGAAAACATCCTCTTGGTAGTCAGTTCCCCAAAGCAGTGGTTCATAGGAAGAACCTGTTTGAGTGAAACTTACTTCTCACTGATGGAACAGGGAGAATGTGGGTGGTTTGCTACAATATAAGTAGCATAGCAGGTCCTTGCCATTAAGGTTAGACTTGGCGAAACCAAGGAATGTAGCTCGTCGGAGCACTTTCCGTGAAAGTAGCAACAAAGCAGTGACAGGCTTGCCACATCCTGTCACTGTGAGAGACAGGTTGGATGGTGGAAAATAATTTGTCCACAAGGAATAGGAGATGCTTTTGAACTCTATTGAAGCTTGGAACAAAAAATAAATAAATGCAATCAAGAACAGTTAACATCAGTTTAACCGTTTGTTGCTGCTGTTGACAAAGAAAATTTTCCCATACATTTATAGAATTCAGTATTAAAGAGCTTTTGAAAAGATAAGCAAAGTATTAAGAAACGGAAATTTCATTAGAAACAGAGGAAAGAGTACCAAACTGATAAAGAAAAACTTGAGGCAACAAATGTGGTTCTACAGAAGTAGATATATATTTTAATATATTTATTGTTTAGATGTTATTTTTATAGATACAAATATTTAAGTAAATGCTCTGTTTATAATAAACAGTATTAACATTTACTGGCCTGAATATCCAAGAAATTTCATAGAAAATATGTGTCCTTTGACAGGAATTGAACCTGTATCCTACACAGAACCATCTCATAGCCTGACGTGCTATGCCATTTAGCTACAGAGGAAGTGCATCGTTAGCAAGGTCGAATTACTGCTTTTAAACTACAAATTTTTTGTGATTTCTCTCAAACACTCATATCTGTAAACAAATGATGTCATAAAATGAAATGGACTAAGTCTGACAATTATTTTAATATATTTATTTTTTATGTTAGTGTTGAAATTTCTCGGACATTTAAGCTGGTAAATGTTGTTAATACTGTTTATTATAAACAAAGCATTTACTTAAATATTTGTATCTATAAAAATAACGTAGAAACAATAAATATATTACAATAATTGTTGGACCTAGTCCATTTCATAATATATACATATATATATATACTCTAGGCAAAACAGCCAGGAATTAAGACAGCCTACCAGTGTAAAATTTTCACTTATGTGCAGGAAGGTTGGTGCCACCTCCCCTCAAATAAATAAAGGTGTGTTCAAAAAGTATATATTTTTTTCCTGTCAAAATTAATTTTTGCTGTGAGGAGAGGTGACACCACCCTTCTTGCACATGAGTGAAAATTTTAACAGTGCCATAATTCCTGCCTGTTGGGCCTACAATATAGACATGTAGTTTGTGCGAGTCAAATGTAAATTTTCACGCAAGATGATTGAATGCATTGAGCAGAGATATTGCATCAAAAGCTTGGTGCTACTCAAGCTCAAACCATTCAGGAGATTCTGCAGGCCTTCAATGAAGTGATACAACAGCTTCAAACATGGTTGCACCTCAGTGGAGAGTAAGGCATACTCAGGCATGCCATCTACAAGCTGAAGTAGGAATAAGCACAGGACCAGTGCATTCCATTTTAATGGAGGATTTGTGTATGTGGAGAGTGTTGCCAAAAATCATCCCCAAGGTATTGGCAGAAACAACTTTGTATGGAAATCATGTTTTTGAGATTGGGGAAAAAAGCTAGAAGTCATATGGTGTGAAGTTGGGAGAATAGGGAGTCTGTTGAACACATAGTGTTTAGTCCTTGATCAGCAAAGCTTGGTGTAATACCTCTGCTTGATGTGTTCAGTCATCTTGCATGAAAACGAAAATCTGATGACCATGCACCACACATCTGTACTCTAAGTGTAACAGACAAGATCTGATATGATCTCCAGGCACAAAAATTTTCATGTACGCACAGGAAGGGTACTTTTTGAATGCACCTTGCATGCATGCATACAAAGCATATACTCACGTATCATGCAACTTTTGAAGACCTAATTTTTGAGATAATTTTAAGGGGATCACATCATACATGAGATATAAAATTAGCATATGTACTCCTGGCTCTGGCTAAACAACTGATCAAACTATATGACCATTTACTGTAGCTAAACTAGCTTCAAAATTAGGTCTTCAAAAGGTCACATGATATGTGACTATATACGGTATATAAATAGATATTAAAAAAACAAATTAAACTAATTCTTTAAATTTTACAAATTTTGAGCAATATATAATTAAACCAAGAGGAAATTTTTAATTAACCTTATTTTGTCAAAGTTAATTAAGTATCAATATATTCTTTGTAATAAATCATGGAAAGAATTATTGAACAATAACTCCATTATAATGGTCTTCTAGAAAAAAATTTCAATACCATACATTGGTTTGTGCACATGTAAGAAACAGAAAAGTGAAAGAGAAGAATAAGCAAATAAAGGGAGAAGGAAATAGTAGCACTAGAAAAAGAAAGACATTTAACCAATACAGGTCATTCAAGTGAGATTGAAAGGAAGACATATTGGTTAAAAATAATGTTTCAGATTTAAAAAAAAAAAAAAATTTTTTAATTTTTTTTATCAAATGCTCAACAGGGGAATAAAAAAAATATAAAAATGAATGTGTGTGCGAGATTTTTGAGCAGGTTGAAGAGGAAGTGCTTCTAAGAAAAGAAATTTAGTGAAGGTTGGATTAATGTAGATGAAGGAATGGAGTCAGTTTAATGCAAGATGTCAAACAGTTACATTCATGCAACTCACAAGTCAAAATGCTGAATAGTATGCATCAGTAAATTTGGAAATTTTCAACATTAAGGCATCCTGAAAAATCTCTGCATTTAGAGCATGATAAAAACGTTGCCAAATTGTCAAGTTTGAATTGTTGTAATCCATCCAGGGTGGTCAAGTCATATATATATATATATATATATATATATATATATATATATATATATATATATATATATATATATATTGTGGACACCAAAACAGCAATAAGCATGAAACAGGCTACTACCATTTGGTGTCCACTCTTGTATTTACACACAAATCAGTATAATAATTCATTTAAAAAAAAAAAAAAAAAGAAAATATGCAATATGTGTCATAAGGGGGAAAGGTTTCCTTAATATCACAAGTATCATGTCTAATATTTTTTTTTTGTGAAGGAGAAAAAAAAATGTTTGAATTGCAAATAATTTTGTCTTGAGAAATTTCTATAGTATAGAAAGACAAGTGCCATCTGGTATAGTCATTCTGGTGGGAAATTTTCAAGCGCACCTATTCAAATAAACATTCCAGTGTGAATTTTCACATAACTTTAATTATGTAAACATGAAACAGAAATAATTATAATGGTGGAGAACACTATTAAAAATAAATAAAATAATAAAAAGCAAGCTATACCAAATAAGAACCATGCATGTGGGGTGGGGGATAAAAGGATCTTTTATTTGGTACACAAGAGAAAATAACGTGCTTTTAGATGGCTCTATTGACTTGTGTAGGTACCTGCAAAGATTTACGAAAAAAACGAGCATACATGATGGAAAAGAAAAAGCCCAAACTTAAAAACAAAGTTTTACCTTCAAAATTTTTATTATTAAAAAAGAAAGACCAAAGGACTTTTTGATTATTAAAATATTTTTGTTTTTCATCCTTTTTAGAATCTTTGAAATTTTGGTTAAAAATTGTTTTTCTTGTGTTCAAATTTTCCATACTAATTTATGGTACATAAATTAGTATGGAAAATTTGAACATCTTTTTGCAGAGAAAAAGACACTGATTTGGAAATTCTTGCAAAATTAGATAATTGATTTTAATTAAACTTTCAGTACTTATTTGCAAATGAATTAAATTATTTTAGAAACTTTTTTTTTTTTTTAAGAAAACCTTGGTAAAAATATATATACATTTTTTTTTTTTTTTTAAATATGATACCCCACCACTTTGTTAATTTAATGAAATTCTGAGAAATTCATCTTTCTAGTGCTTAATGTTTATACGAGTTAAGGACAATTCCTTGGAGAATTTAAATCAATTGTTTTTTTCTCTCAAACAGGACCCCCAATTACAGAAAATCTGCTCTGAATTGTAAAATAAAAATCCAATAAAAGTAAGATATTATTTAATTATAAAAAAAGAAAAAAAAAAGCTATATTATGTACACTATTGTCTTAAAAATATTTTTTCATTGAATAATGAAGTTTTAAAAGCATGGTTTTCATTTTATAAAAAAAAAAAAAAAAAAAAAAAATAAAAAAAAATAAAATTTATAAAGTTTTAAATTTTTGTATTAATTTGTAGAGGTTAAATGATATTGTTATTAAGTAAAAACTACATTTACTAATCATAAATGGAAAAAGGTTACTACAATTCAGCAACCTACAGTAGTTTTAAAAAAAATTTAACATTTTTTTTGTGTATAAACTTGCTGATTTTTAAAAATTACGGACGTCCAAATATGACATTATCAGAAAGCGAGCAGTAACTACAGTTAAAGTAAATTTAAAATTTATAGGGAATTTTCTAACATTTCCTCAACAAGCATCTTCGTAATCAAGACTATAAAGCCAAAGTACCTAACATTCAATAAACATTTAAATTTCAAACGTTTTTAAATTAAGATTACTGGGTATTTAAATAAAAAAAAATCTAAAAACTTCATTTACATTGTATTCGTCACAAGATTTAGGTAAGGGGGCAAATACTTGTAACAAATATTTCCCCCCCTTACCTAAATCTCGCTTTTGTCAGGTTATTGATAAATGTGTCAACATATCATAACACCCACCTGTGTTAAAAAAAGCTTTTTTTTCTGTGATTTTAAATTGAAAGCAATATTTGTTTTAATTCAGATCAATTAAACTTTAAATCAATTAAGTTTCAGAAAAGTATTTTATTTTTGCCAGATTTTTTTAATGAAAAGAGAATTCTACTGTATTGACAGATTTGTCAATATGGACGGTTGGAAAGAGAAAAAAGAAGTTAATTCTAATCAATTTAAATTTGATTTGAAATACAGCAAAGTAAATTGAAACTAAAAATAAAAGGTTCAGAGAAGTTTTCTTTTTTAAAAATAAAATGCATTTTTTAAATCTTGGGTGTTGCTTTTGGGGAGGGTGGAGGTAACTTAAGTGCTTGAATTTTGACAACTTTTATTGAAAGGTTTTTTTAACAAAGAATTAAAAAAATTTAAATTTAAAAATGTTTGAAACAGCGATTAATTAAATTTAAAAATTTTAGTTTAAAAGTAAAACTAAAAGTCAAGCGCGTCAGTAGTGTGTAAATTTTATGAAAAAGTAGTATTATTATAAAATTTAAAAGTAGTATTAAACCGATATAAACGGTTGTTAAATTTTTGGAGAAAGTTATACAACAAACAAAAAAAAACATTTTTATTTTAATCTTGTTTTGGCAATTTCAACATTACAAATCATTTTTTACCTTTTTATCTACAAATAACATTCTCACTAGTTAAAAAAAAAAACCCCAAAAAAAACATTTTTTTGTCTACCTTCAATATATTGACACGCACCAAAAACTGTTACCCCACAATATTTTAATAAATACTTTTTTTAGCTAATAAATTTAAATTTAAATCTTTCAAAAAAATACTATCCGCGCCCCCTAAAAAAAAAAAACAAAAAAAAACAAAAAAACAAACACACAAACGAAATTAATTCATGGGTTGTGATCACCTTTTTAATGAAATTTAGCGCGCACAAAAGAATTATAAAGCTGGATTCCTCAAATAAAAATTTTGTTTTTATCAATTATCAATGATAACATTGAAAACAAGTTAGAAACGTTGCAGGAATTGATTTGAAACAGTGAACTGAACACAAGTATTTTATTTTTGAATAAAAATAAAGCGACCACAAATTGGACTTACTAGTAACACTAATTGCGAAGGTAAAACCTACAATGTTTTTTTAATAGGATAACTAATTTTAATTGTCACGGATATGTAGATATTTTCTAGTACAGGCTGAATAATAAACAACAAAAAAAAAATGACATTTCATTTCTTTATTTGTTTTGCATTATTAGACAAAAAAATAAAACATGAAAAACAAAAAAATGTAGTGTTTAAAATTAGTTTCTTAATATTATTTTGCGTGAGGAAACTTAATAGAATTTTTAAAAAAAAGAAAAAAAAAAGAGTATTTTTCACTAGAAATCAATTTGATTACACGTGTTTAAAACTTACAAATGTCCGCTAGTGAGGAACAGATGGTTCAAAGAATGCACTGGCTCTTCTATTGAACATCTGCTTTCTATTCTTTAATAAAAAATCACAAACATTCATTTTGGTTTGGGTTCCAAATTCGATTAAACTGGATTTCTTTATCTTCTACGTGTAATTCAAGTTAGATTATCAATTACGAAAAGATTTTGATATTTTTTTATGTAAAGATTTAATTAATCCAGGCATTCATTAGAAATAAGATCTTTGTCAATTTTCAGGTATTTCCCCCCCCCCCCTTTTTTGGTAAAATACCAACTAATTTTATTTAGTCTTAGTTATTTTTAAAAATTATTACGCTTCTTCGGTCATCGATCTATCTGGTGTATAAAGGTAGTAAATTTCGAAATCTTAGTGACTGAAATTTGATTATTTGATATATAATTATATTATTATATAGAAGAGATTTCAGTTTTTTTTTTCGTGGGTGAGAGTTTGGATTTCAGGTTTGAATAAAAACTAAAAATAAATAAAAACCTAATGCACAAAAATAGTACGCAAAAAAATTAAAAAAAATCGTTGGAAACGCGGGTATTTCGAAAATTCGAATTCTATCCCAAATAAGCGCTAAAATGTACTTTTAGGAAGTCGCTACAAGACGACATAGATAATGAAAAATGCTTTAATAAAAATTTTCGACAAGTTCTCAAAGTGACATTGGCGAAGATCGCAAAGCAGATGTTCAATATTATAACCGCGTACACCATCACCAGTTACAAAACGACTACCATAAACTTAACTACAAAATAAATAAATAAATAATATATAGAGAATATCTTTATAACACTACTTCACATTAGTCTGTACTAAAATACTACTTAAATTCATTGGCATAATCCTTCATAACGACTTTGTTGAAACTAAAAGTAAATATTTTTTTGTCTGTAGCGCCACGATCATTTCGCAACTACTTCAGTTTGTACCGACCTTCAATTGGTCAGCAATCGACACACCTCTTTCCTTTGTGAGCCACACACATATGTACATAATCACCAACGAACAAGTAACAGAACCAAAAGAAAATAAGGATGTCGCCTGCTTGAAAAAATACCAGATAGTTCAGGCAAAAACAATATACTATTTTTGCTTACCGCGGGAACACGCGCGTAATAATGACATTGCCATCCTGCTGCTGTATGATGGTGTCTTCTTGCAGCTGCGTAAAGTCACAGTTACCGTTCTTAGTTAACCGTTAGGTGGCGCTGTTCATGGAATGGCAAGATTTAAGTTTTTTTGTTTTTTTTCTTCTCCATTCGCTCAGTTTATAATTAAGAAAGAAAAGGAAGAGAAACTTTTGCTTAAGAGAGCATGAACACTAAAAAGTTAGCGTTATAGAACGAAGTGTAGCAAATAAGAGTACATATGACCTTAGCCCCCAAATATTTTTGCATCATTATCATCATCATTCATTTTTTTTCCTCATTTGTGTTGAGATTTTTTAAAAACACTTCTTCTTACCGATTTAATGAAACTTTATTATTTTTATTTTAATTTGTTATTTAAATGTTCCGGTGTTTGATTTTTTTTAACAGTATTGTTATTGTTGATTTAACGTCTTAATCAATTTCTGTACAACAAAAACCACACTGAATATAGTATACCGAGTAGGTCCCTAGTTGATGTTACTCACAAATCCAGGGTCTAATACTGTTGATTTTAAATTTAAGTTCTAGTTTACTCCGAAAAGTACTTCTTTTTTATATTTTATTTAAAGTGGAACATAAAATAATTCAATTGTATGACAAAATAAATGATTTAAAATCAAACAATGCAATTTGAACGAAAGAAGTTTTTTGCATATATTTCTTATGAAGTAGGTGAAAAAACTGAAAAATAACATTTTAAAACGTGCTTTGTTGAATTAAAAATAAACGAGTAACTCCCACGGTTAAATGAACAAATTCTGAAATGATTCAGTGCATGACAACAGCAGGATTGCCAAATAAAGATTTTTTTTATTTAAAGCCAAAAAATACGTATAAAAAGCCAGATTATAATTTTTGTATAAAACCAGAAAAAAGCCAAACAAACATGAGATTTTAAATTAAATTTATTAGTCTTGTATTTTAGACGTTTTGAAACCACTACTTTGTTATTTCTTCAATTTTGAACATCTTTATAGTGATTTTTTTTTTTATCTGTAAATGCGGAAATTTAATTTACTTAGGCAACAACACTAAACACTGTTTAGTGTTGTTGCTTAAATAAATTAATTTAGTAAACAGTAACTTAAGTCAAACAAGTCTGATACGCTGGAAAAACTTTTTTTCCCTATTATTTTCTTCTTAGAATTTTTTTTAAATAATAATACTATTTTTAGTTTTTACTTTATGATTAAAAACCTTTTTAGATACATTTAAATTTTTAATTGAAAAGTTTTTTTTTACCTAACTTAATAACCGTTGTTATTCATTTTTTTATTTAAAGTATGTATATCCGTAAGATTTTTTTTTTTTAAGAACTATTTTTTAAACTTATGAAACATCAGAGAAGAAGAGAGTCGAGCATGTGAACGACATGAAAAAACGGTCATTAGTTTATTTATTTAATTTATGATAAAGAATCATGAAAGAAATTTGGCATACGTTTTATTTTTTGCAAAAGAATCATTATTGCTTTCTCGGAGCCCTTCCCCTTCTGGATTAAGGATAAAAAGGACCGAAATATCTTACAGGCGCATCAGTGAGGGTATTGTAGCATAGCAGCTGTAGTAATATACTTCGTGCCAAAGCAAAATGAAAAAAGCCAATCTGGCAACCCTGCAACAGCACATAAATTTGTGAAATCAGCTATATAGCAGAATGGACCCATACAGTTCACATATACCAAACTAATTACCTCCCTTACATTTGCCTTCGTCTCATATTCTCGTTTTTTTGTTTTGCTTATTTTTTTATTTTTATTCTTGACTAAAGACTGTGTGTACGCTATCCCGTGCAGCTGCGGAAAGAAATATAAAGCAGAGACAGGCCGCCCCCATAAGGTGAAGCTTCAAGAACACAAGAAAGCTGTAACAAGAGGGGAAGTAGGAAAATCAGGCATGGCTGACCACATATGGAGAGAGAAGGGAGATCACCTCCCTCTGTGGGATCAGGTTGAGGTCATAGACAAAGAACACCATTGGAAAATTTGTAAACTTAAGGAATCAGCACATATGCTAGGCCACAAAAATCTCCTGAGCCGACTAAGCATAGAAATGAATACAATATGGGAACCAGTAATAAAGAGTGCCAGAGAAAAGCGATAATAACAACAAAGTTGCAATATGAGCTCTGGTAAAAACTGAAATGATAACAGCAAAAATTGCAATATGAGCACTGGTAAAAATGGTTGCTGAAGACATTAGGTTTATAATACCCAGAAATTCATACACAGATGTTCTCAAGGACACATGGCACAGTGGATAAAGGCATTGGTTAGATCTGGTTCAATACCCGCTTAAGGCAGTGGAGAACTTTCAGAGGGAAAATTAACAGGAGATAACTGACATCGATTAAACATGGCATGTGGAACTAGAACAGTCTACCCAAGTTTGACATTCCAACCACTTGAAGAAGGTCAGAGCCTACAACGGCCGAAACGTTGTAATAAATATGGCCACAAAGATGAGGACAATAGACCGAATAATGTACATAATACCTCATCTCAGAAATATAGACAGATATTGAAATACAAAAAAAATTCAGCTTTTGTTAATTTTAACATTATTAACAATTTCTGCATACTAAACAGTGAATTATCTCCCTTACAATTCCTACACTTCTTTACCTAGTCTCATATTTTGATTCTTTCTTTGGATTTGAAAAGTCAGAAAGATAATGAAAAATAGCATATGAAATGCAATCTAATTTATTTCGACTATTAACCTTCTTCCTGTCCTGCACATCATATGTGATACACAGGACATATGATTTCCACGTCCATGCATCAAATGTGGTACACACAAGCCATGATATGGCTGAAACGTTGTAATAAATATGGCGACAAAGATGAGGACAATAGTCCGAATAATGTAAATAATGTTTTTTGCATTTGTACTTTAATTTCCAAGTTTGTCCTTTTCTGACATGTAAACCAATAAAATATTTTTTTGGTTTGATATACCATTGAAACAGTGAAGATTATCTAATGTGCAAATTAGATTAATTAATACATATTTCAAATGTTTTTGGACACTATTATACCCAATGGGCAGCATCAGAATAATTGAAAGGAACTAATTATTTTAAAATTATGCCTGAGTTATTGTGCGTGTGTGTGTGTGTATGACATTTTGTATTTGGGCAGCAGTCCCTCTTTTATACAAGTTTCATTAAAAAAACTGACAAGATGCTGAACCTGACCTGTTTGGAAAATAAAACATTCCTATAGCTATAGATACATGCATAAAACAATCTATACATTCAGTTAAAAGTAAAAATAAAATCATCCTTGATAATGGCTAAAAAAGTACAGCTGAAAGTGCTTGGACATGCAAAACTTTTGGACAATTTCTACATAATTTATGCCCAGAAAAGAAGAAAATTATAACACAGGAAATATTATTGCTGAGGAGTGAGTTCAATCCTCACCTGGACTTGTGCCGCATCTAAGCTACACTTAGTAAATTGCTACATGTGATAAGTGGATATGATCTCCACAAAACTTAGTGTAGGAAAAAATAAGTGAATATTTAATTTTATATGTTATTATCAATGCTCTCTTTTTTTATTGGATACAGCTGTCTTCCAGAAATACCCTGGTAAACCATTTTTTTTTTTGGTAGGTGTGTGTCTCAAACCTTTTTTGTCTTGTTACTGGATTGGATAGTACTGTAAATTACAAGTTCTCTATTTAATAGGATTTCTTATTTAACTCCTTCAAAGACAATTTTATTATTGTTTTTTTTTTAATTCATATTAACTACACCAACTTATTTCCATTATTATAAGCACTTCTGGCAAACATTTCCAAACTTTGTAATTAATGATAAAAGATATCCCAAGCCAACATACATGACTATAAAATTTTAAAAAAATAATAAAAAATTGGTTAAATTCCAAACCTTCTATTATTTAAGATATATAAATCCATAAGTTAATTTCTCAAACTAAACTAAAATAAATAATAATTACATTAAAAAAAAAAATTCAACAAGAAAAATAACATTTTTTTTTTATCATTTCACTTCAAGCAAGGTGATAATGACACAAGGTCACAGTGGATTACAAGGAGTTAAAGAGAATAAGAAGTGAGGAAAGTACAATAAAGGAAAAGGTTTCAGGGAAAAAGAAGATGGTGATTGATGTTGCATTCAAATTTTTAAAGATTGTAAGTAGCAGGGAAGCAAGAAATTGGAAGGGAGTTCCATAGAAGGGCGAGAAAAGAAACTGTTAGAATAAAAGTGGTGGTTGCATCTAGCTAGTTCACTATTAAAACAGTGAAACCTAGTTGCCAATCTAGTAGCATGCTTAAATTCATGCAGTCGAGGCACTAGGAAAAATCTCAACAAAATGTTTACTCGGTTTTGTTTATTAGTTAGGCATTAAATTACAGCACTTAGCATCCTTCATAGTTTACCTTGACTTTCAATCAGCTTGAAATTATTTATGAGCATTCTTAGATTTAAAAATTTTGAAAACCTAATGATTTTTTTTTTTTTACTTCTGTTCATAAATACATGCTGTAAAATAAAATCCCTACATTTGCCTTGATGAAGCCCATCAGAGGATGAAAGGCGTTGGCTAAAAAAGGTTTTCCTTTTATCTTTATTCACTTATTTTTTATCTATCTCTGGTTTCTGTATATACCAGTACAAGTGCAGCACCACAAAATAAAATGTCTGCATGTGTAGGGATAAAGCAGATGTTGTTGGTGCGATGAGTGAGGAGCTACGTCAGATGTTAAAGATTCACATTTTTACAGATTACATTGGAGTAAAGGATATTTATCCACATGTGCAAGAGAACATCAGTTGAAAACCTAGATATACTTGTGGAATAATGTGCTGACATTCCAATTGCCCTATAGAGAATAGGTGATTGATGGGGTAGGGGATGTTTTATCCATAGTTCCACACAATCAGGTTCAGGTTAGATTTCTCTGTTGTGTTTGAAATAGTCAAGTAATGTAACTGAATGTGGTTTATAATAACATTTATTCTGGTTTAGCATTAGTTTTGTGGCATTACTCCACTCTGTTTACTTTTCCCAATGCCAGCAAGGTAGCATTTTATAAAGTAGTACAAATGGAAAGGGCACAAAACTCTATTTATCTGCCTTCTTTCTCTTTTGACCCACAGGATGTCATTGTGACATGTCTCTTTTCTCCTCTGGAAGACATATTAGTTTCCAATGAACCACATATTGCATACAACACTCTATACTATTCCCTGTTAAAAAAATAACAAACTTCATGTGACCCCAATAATATCTCCATTCCAACCTACCATATATATATATATATATATATATATATAAAATCACTACAAAAATAGCCATTTTGTTTCAACACGTCTGGTGTCTTGTCAAGTGATGATGTTGAATGTCCATTCAACATCATCACTTGACAAGACACCAGAAGTGTTGAAACAAAATGGCTATGTTTGTAGTGATTTTATAACATATTTATGTTATAATATTTAAATAAATAAATGATTATATCTGCTCTACTCTGTATTGAGCACTCTTTAAAGAATAATAATTGTTGGTTATTGGAATTTACTCCGTATATACCAATCCCACACTTGCATATATATATATATATATATATATATATATATATATATATATATATATATATATATATAAAGGTAAAAGACAATAGGAAAACTGTATTATTAGCCAATGGTTTTCGTCCAATGTGGACTTTTTCAAGGCAAAAAAAATGAAATGAATTTATTAAAAACAAAGTAACTATTAACAATAAACAAAATGTCCTTAGCAATTAGAATAATTTAGAAAATGCTATTGTATTCATATAGTTAACTGAAAATTACATATATGAATACAATAGCAGACCAGATGTGGCAGCAATATATACTCAGTGTAATTGTACTTTTTTTTTGGCTTTCTAAAAATTTCACCTTCAATTTTCTTTCTTTTTTTTTTACCAGAAGCTGTATATCACCAGAATAGGCCATTGGAAATTTATTTGCATGCGAAACAGTGAATTCCATGAAAGCTCGGAATACACATGGAGTAATGAGCCAGTATTCCCATTGTCCTACAGAGTATCTCAAGGCAGGGAAGTTTCAGCCATGTTCCAGTCAATCAGGATTAGAGTAGTGTATGAAGTAGCCACGTAAAGTAATCGAGTATAGTTTATACTAGCATTTATTCTGATGCATTAGTTTATATCAGCTAGTTCCTGATTGAATCATTTTAGGTTGCCGTCATGACCCTCTTCATATACATTATCCTATTATAATTGTGCTTATCCCTCCCTTTGTTAGTTAGCACGACCGTTACTTCCTGTCAATACCTCATAAATAAAGGACTATTCAGCATTTTGATTGCATGGAAAGACATTACTTGATTTCAGTGAGAAAATGAAAGAAGAAAGGAAGAAGGGAAGATAAAAGTGGAGAGAAAGCATCAGATTAAGCTGATAAGAAAAGATACTACACTTTGATCTCAATCAAAATGCCGAGAAGGGATTTGGTTAGAAAGAAAGAAAGAAAGAAATAAGAAAAGTTAATAGTGTTTAACGTCTCCTGCCAATACCTCATAAAATGGATTATTCTGTTTTGATCGTGTGGAAAGAGGGGAAAAGACACTACCTGATTTCGGTGAGAAAAAGAAAGAAAGAAAGAAAGATGAAATGGAAACAGTTGTCAATTTCAAATCTTTTTATTTCTACCCACTTCTTAAAATAACAAGCAGCATTCATAGTTATGATTGTTACTGCAATATTTTGTTAAATTCTAATATTTAACAACGTGATAGGGGAATTACTACTGACATTTTATTGTCTTAGAACCCGTAATGCATATCTACACTTTGTTATCATGTTCGCTTTGTATAAAATAAAACCTTCCTTTCCGTTTTTACAACTTCCCTCTGTTCTTTATTTTTTGTTTTTAATGTTTGGGTGAAATATCTCTACCTGTGGTTTCATTATCAGCCCACCTGCATATATCTGGAACACCCAACACCAGTACTTGTGCCCTCCATGAAGATATATTCATTCAGTACCTTTAGCTTTTGAAAAATATCAGTTTCAATTAATCTCTTATCATAAGCTGCATATCGCCGCAGTTTAATAGTGATGTGTTTACATTCTGGTGACAGGTTAATGAAAACAGATGTTTCTTTTATTTAAAAAAAATGTCCACCATGCACAAGGCTTTATGGTGACATGTTGTAGGTGGGGAGGAAGATACCAGTTAACCTTAGACTTGAACAGGTCAAAATTGCAGTAATCGGAGAAGTATCCTCTTGGGAGATGGTTCTCCAAAGTAGAAGTTTGTGGGACAAGGCTGCTCGAATGGAGCATACATCTGAGAACATCCTTTTCACCAATGGAATATGGAGTGAATGAGGGTGGTTCTAAAATGCGTGTAGCATGGCGGGTCCTAACCGTGAAGGCTAGAACTGGTGGAACTGAGTAATGTAGTTCGTCTGAGCACTTTTCCTGGAAGTAGTGATAGAGCAATGAGAGTTTGACATTTCGTCTGTGAGAGAGGAGTTGCAGGGTAGAAATAATTCATCACCCACAAGGACGTGGAAACGCTTTTGGACTATCATGACCGGAGAGTGTGTAATGGACATCTCCTGACCAAATATGACAGTAGTATTCCATTTTAGGCCTGATCTAGCTCTTGTAAAGGTAGCGGATAGCATGAGGAGTTGGGTACTTATTGAAGTGGTACAGAAAATTGACCATTTTTCCTGCATCTTTAGCGTTGGATCGCATGTAC
Source organism: Acanthosepion esculentum (assembly GCA_964036315.1). Classification (NCBI taxonomy): domain Eukaryota; kingdom Metazoa; phylum Mollusca; class Cephalopoda; order Sepiida; family Sepiidae; genus Acanthosepion; species Acanthosepion esculentum. The sequence continues at coordinate 52,472,037 of OZ038481.1, forward strand.
GAATTCCACTTGAGATCTGGGATGAGTTTCAGTCCCAATAGTCGCCCAAGATGCCATTTCTGTTACTAACCTGTCTCAGTTGAATTGGTGACTATAGATAGCAGCACACGACCTAATCCTACTTCTGAGGTGATCCCAGCACATATTCCTAACCACAGACCCCACCATAGGGTCAATATTAGTTAGTGTTTGAAACCTTTCTCATCCAACAAGGATATGATAAATTTCCAGTATTCAACTAACCTAGGCTTAAGTTTAATCAAACTCGGACTAGTTAGGGGTTCAAATCTGACACAATAGACCCCCATACGATTGGCTTTAACACCCACGAAGTAAAGTGGGCTCTAAATTAATTTTTCTGGGCTTGAAATGTTTGGCACTCTATTACCAATCATCCTACAAAAATAAAGAAATAAATGAAAACTTGGTCTGAAGATTTTTTTATGAACCTCAAACCGCACTCTAGAATAGTCAGTCAAGAAACCATCAGTGGCAACGTAAAGTTAAAGTAAGCGGAGAAAGAAGTTAGGGGGTGAAGAAGCTGTTGTGACGTAGAGAGAGAGAGAGAGAGAGAGAGAGAGAGAGAGAGAGAGAGAGAGAGAGAGAGAGAGGTACAGCCAGGGGCAATGGGTGTTTTCGCTGGCCAAAGGAAAGACCTGGTTTGTCAGTCTCTTGTGAAAGAAGACAAGTAGCAGTAAAAATATCCCGGGTATCACTTAAATACTCTCGTTTCTCAAACTTTTTACTCTTGTGACACCATTGAAATAGTTTTTAGGGCTCAGGGAATCCCTTCATAAAATTATTATATTCCATTATTAATAAATGTCTTTTATATTTTTATCATAGTTCACTTGGGAAGCATAATATATGGACACCGTACATGTGTCCTGTATTCGAGTGAGTCACTCAGTGATACACGAATCCTCCCCGTACAGGTTTTGTTCTTATAAGAAGTTAAAGTTTTTATTATAATAACCAAGGGTTTTACAACAATATGCTTTAAGTGTATAGTAAAATTACGAATATAAAATGAAGCAAAAATTGCTCAAATATGTAGTAGCCTATTTATCACTGTTTCACATAGAACGCCAAGTGACCTCTTGCGGAACACCGGTTGAGAAACACTGCTCTCGACTGTGCCAGGTGAATTCAGTAAATAAAGAACATAATATATTGAAAACAGGATTCGAGTTTTCTTTTGTCAAATTTTCTTTTTCCCTTGTGAACTGGGCCTCTCACAAGTTGTGTTTCACATTGGCGCAAACAGGGGAGTAGGTCAATTCCTTACTAGTATTAGTACCTTTCTTGTTTAGCAACGACCTTGACAATATCAAAAAGAAATCGATCCGATAAAAAAGCAGATTATTTCTGTATTGGATGTGCTATGGAAGAAATGAATATTCTCCTTGTTTGTATTTTCCCCATTATGGACATTATTATATTCATAATGTAATAACACCTTATTTCACGGATGGAACGGAGTAGCTGAAAGAAAAGGAATGACAAACATGCTTTGTTCTCAGAGAGAGTGTTATACCGCTAAGTCATATACGAAATTATATATGCATATTTATACGTGTCCCACACAGAGAAACTATAACATGTATGCAACAACAAGGAAAGCGAAATCTGAAAAATATGGTTTTACTTGTAATAATTCCCAATGGAAATTGGGTTGCCGGAGATTCTTTTGTGTTTCTGGAAAAGCCATATTTAGGATTCCAAATTTGAGCCGGCCGGATTTATATGCTATGCCACTAGCGAGGACATATTCCGCAAACAGGAAAACAGCGAGTTATGTTTTATTTCCCCAAATTGAGGATTATGATTAGAGATAGTTCCTATATTTAGTGATGATATATTTTCACAGGAAAACGGCACCATGGGTTTGTAAGCTGCACTACGTGGCAGCGAGCTCGTCACGGCAGAAACTCGGACTGAACGAACAACTCGTGCGTCTTGACTCCAGACAGGTAACTGACAAACTGACCAATCCCGTCACTCTATGAAGTAACACCACTAAGCGGCCGTCACGTGACCCATGTGACTTCATCTCGACCAAAGGGAAATAATCACCCCTTTGTATCCCTATATGCTGTCGTTGGACATATAAATCTCGATGAAGCGGATCGCTTTTTAATTTATCGTAACATTTAGCACACAGTCTATCTGTTAGCTTAAAAAATCTTTTCACTGCAAGCAAGGCAATAAAGTCACTAAAGCGTAGGGAGGTACTGAGTTTGAAAGAATATAAGAAAGCATTATTGACGAGCGAGAGCAATAAAAGAACGGAAATTAGGAAGACAGAAGATAGCGACTGGCATTGCATTTAAATTTTTGAAGATCAAACTTGACTGGAAAGTAAAAAGCCGGAAGAAGTTCCACAAACAAGAAGTGTGAGAAAAGAAACGGTAAGCATAGAACGTACGGTTACATCTAGCCATTTCAATTATAAATGATGATATCTTGTCGCCAATCTAGTACTGCGCTTAAATTCATAGAGTCTAGGTATCATAGAGGAGAGTTTATCGAAAAAATTACCATGAAAATATTTATACAAAAGGCACAGGGAAGTTACGTTACGGCGGTGGGAAAGTGAGTGAAGCCTAGATGCCAGGTCAGGACCAATGATATTGCAAATTCTTCTTTGGATTTTATCAAGGATCGCTACGTGCAGCAATATTCTAAGGATGAACGGCTTTTAGACTTGTAATTACGTAAGATGGATTCAGAAGAGAAAAAATGTCTAGCATGATACAGAGAATCAATTTTCCTAGCAGCAGGCCTAACAATTGATTCAATATAATCTTTCCACTTCATGCTAGCGGAAAACGTTAACCTTAGAAAGTTCAACGAGTCAATCTTCAGGAGGTTAGTATTAGCCATGCAGATGGAAGATAGAAAGGGTTCTCTCAGGCAGTTAATAGAGAGCGGTTTCATTTTGAAGGCGGTAAAATTAACAAGTCATTCCTTGCTCCAGTTATCAACAGAAAGTGAGTCATTTTTGAGATCAGCTACCAATTTGCGGATTTTGATGTTAGTCAGGCTCCCTTTTTCTGTCCAGATCCATGAATTTGTTTTCCTCATGATAATTCTCGAAGGAACATTTTATAGAATTCACTACTTTTTATACATAACTAGCAGCATGGGCCGGCGTTGCCCGTACTTGATTCAAAAATCGTACGACTCATACAGCAATCGCTATCACTTCACTTAAAATATTTTTGCCCTTCCTTGCCTTTAAAGGAGTGCCCTTTGCCGTGCTGATGTTGCTACATGCCTTACTTCTTGCATTTCTCACACTGCGAATTTTTTCTAAGCTCTATACTAAACATTAAATCTGTTACGAAAAATAACTAAACAAAATGAACACAAAACGATCAGCTTTAAAAAGAAACTTGAAGTCGTGCTAGTGGTAAGGGACATTATATATATATATATATATATATATATATGACAATATTAGTGGTAAATATACACATACATATGCAATTATATATACACATACATATGTATAAAATAATTCCAAGAGGATATGATCCAGGTAGAACTCAATGTCCAGGACAGAGTAAGGATATAATAAAAAGACTTAAACATGGTCATAATTTATTCCATTGGAATCGTAAAAACGATCCAATTCATCAGACCTACAGATATATATATATATATATATATATATATATATATATATATATATAAGCAAATGCCTTTTAATTTAAATTTTTTATATTTTATTTTCATTTTATTTTTTATATTTGGACAAACCACATAATATTAAAGTACTTCCACCGTTCGTTGTTTTTTTTATCTCCAAAATATACAGGGTAACACCATCTTCGTTTGTGTTGTATTTTTCTAGAGACTTTACGGAGGATCTTTTGTGTCTATTATGCTGATGGAAGTGGTTAAAGAAAACGAATTTTTTATCGGAGGAGGAGAAAATTTCAGAAGTAAAGAATGTGTGAAATGGAATTGGGTGAGGGTAAGGATGTAGTGATTCGCCTTGTCCGAATCTTCATATTTTGGGTGAGGCTTTGGTAGTAGTAGTAGTAGTCGTCATAGCTAACACTAGAAAATCCGGGTTAGTGGAGGAGACTGGTTTCTCCTCAGCCCCCATTTTTTTTTCAAAGTTTTCTTTTTTATTTTAATTCTGACCAACACAGCCGCCGCAGATTTTTTCTTTCTCAGCATACAAATATGGAAGCTCTTCTTTGAGACTGTTTTTAATCTGACGTCCAAAAGTGGTTGAGATCCGTAGCATGAAAATTGCTTGAAATTTTTCTCATATTTTTTCCTGTCAGCTGTTATTCTCTGTGACATTTCGTCAGAGTTGCTACCACCTTTTTGGGCGATGGAGAAATCCGGAAGGAAATTAGAGAGGAAAGGGTTACAACCTCATTTTCCACGGCTGAAGAAGGTGGAAGGGTCTCTTTACTATAGATGTCGGTTTCCCGATGGAGGACTTTCTTTCCTGGGCAAGTTGCAGAGGGCTGACCAATTTTCCCTACAGTAGCAACATATCAGTCTTCTTCAAGAGTTGATGTCCACGATAGCACTTCCAGGTCCCCGACATTCAAGTAGTTAGGAATGGAGTTGAATGCTTTTAGAACAGTCATTATATCAAAACTTCACTCTCCACGCATACGGCACACAGGGTTATAGTATTCTGAAATAATTGAGATCTCTCTTCCACCCCTTTTGAGAATGAAACAGTCAACTGTAGATATAAGCAGTTGATTTTTTTTCCACAAGTATTCGATATAGAGGAATAAAGTTTATCTTTAAGTTTATTCGGGTTTCCTGTTTTTACTACAACGGTCATGATTTCTCTGAACTGGTAGACCAGGTGTGTGAAATCTCTAAATCTGACTGCTTCTCCGATGTTGACCTTGATATTCTATACAAAAATGATAATATTTTTTTTCTGTTAGGGCCAGACATTCTTTAGCTGACGACAACAGAATATCCTTCATAGAAAGTCTTAACTTGAGTATTGAATCATAAATAACTCTAACTCTCTTTAGTGGTTTAATCACATGACCTTTTGTGGACTTGACATTATTCTTTTTCGTTTCATTTTATTTTGCCAGTAACAAAGACAGGCACATTTTTTTTATCATGATAGCTAGCTTAAGCAGGTTCTATCACTTTAACTACCTGCCTTTCTGTGCGAATTTAATGACATCGAATAAACAAAGAAGGAATTATGTTTTACATATTTTGAGAAAAAGCTCTCACTTGCCGTTCTTGTCTTTATTGTTTTTCCTTGATTTTGTTTTGGAAATTTCTGAAATCATGAAAAAAATACAAAGCTTAGACAAAATGTGTAATTTGACATCAGCGTTATTCAGACGTGGGGACCTCTGCTTCTTTTTGCTTTTTTTGCTTTTTTTTTCTCTCTCTCTCTCTGCCTTGATTTAACTTTTTCTTCCTATTTATATCAAAAAGCGATTTCACATTGGCTCGTTACTTTTTTTCTCAGTTTGTAAGCCTCTCTCTTTTCCATACAAAATAAATTCTTACATAGGCTCGTTAAACTTTGCCTTGTTCTTTTCTTCAATCATTTGGGGGGGGGGGAAATACATTTTCGCATAGGCTCGCGAATTAGAAAACAGTGGAGAAAAGAGTTATTTTTATTTCGTATTCACCACAACTTCGTCAGGCAAAATATTAAGGATATAAAATATAAAAGTATTATAACATATATATATATATATATATATATATATATATATATATATATAAGTCCCGCTACATATGTTGAGCTATCCTGGTGAAAATTAGCCAAAGAAAAACCTGGAAGCACTAGACTCTGGAAAGTCATAGTGAAAACTTTGTGGGTGACTGATACAGTGTTTATTTTGGGTTATATATATATATATATATATATATATATATATAAAATATAAAACTTTGTGGGTGACTTATATATATATATATATATAACCCAAAATAAACACTGTATCAGTCACCCACAAAGTTTTCACTATGACTTTCCAGAGTCTAGTGCTTCCAGGTTTTTCTTTGGCTAATTTTCGCCAGGATAGCGCAACATATGTAGCGGAATTATCAATTGTTGAAAGAATATGTGTAGGGTTACTCAACGTTGCCTTACAGGGTATCCGCTAGATGGCATTCTATTTAAGATTAGGGAAGGCATGTAAACACTCTGGTGATTTTTCTGTGCCGAAATAAAGTCACAAGAACATGGAACTTGTCTTCGGTACAGATTACTTTGTCGTGGCAAACCGAATAGTTAATTTTCAAATGAACCACGTAGATATGTTATTTATTTCTGTTTTTACAGAGATTGTGGCACAAGGCCGAAGGGGAAGTGGGGTAAGGCTGGTTTACAGTAACTATCCTAAACCTATCTAATCAGATTCCCAACTAATTCATTCATTACAATTTACACATTCACTTCCAAGAACTCGTCTGTCACCACTGAATCCTACATGTACCACAATACCAACCACGTGAATATCACACTATAGCGAAGAACATAAATGTATTCTTTCTTCATTTTTTTTAACTGTCTGTAAACATGTAAATATATTCAGTTCTAGCAGATCTGTTCTCTTTAACTGCTTGCCTTTCTGTACGAATTTCGTCACATAGAATAGACAAAAGGAAAGGTGTTCTGCTTATTTTGAGAAAAAGCTCTCACTTGCCGTTCTTGTCTCGACTGGCGTTTCTTGTTTTTTGTTTATTTTAACTTTTTTATTTAGATCTATTTTTTTTTTCTTTCGTTTCTGTTTTTCTTTGGCCTTGCGCATGTCCTTGTCAACCATATTTTAAAAATAAAGTTAAATAAACACGCAAACAAAACCCCAGCTTTACGTTTATGGTATTAATTTAGTAAAAACCTGTTGACTGGGCCAATCCAAATAAATTCCTGTGAGTAACTTATAAAAGAGGCATTCGCAGTTGCAACAAAAAACAAAAACAAGTTTTGCATGAACATTATCGACAATAATGTGCAAACAAAACGCACTGATGCAATTCCAAAGGATTATGAAATACAAATAGAGATTTACTAAGCTTTGATAAAGATGTGGTACAAGGCCGAAAGTAGGAGGCACCCAGTGAGGATCGAACTCACTACTCAGTCGTAATTGATTTAACGAGATTTTTGCTAACCATTACACCACGTCGAAGTTCCCAAAATATGGCTATTTACTAAGCGTAGTTTAGATGTGACACAAGGGCTAAAGTATGGAGCACCCAGTGAAGTTGGAAATCACTTCTCAGTCGTAATTTATCAAACGAGACAAGGTTGCTAACCATAACACCACATCGAATTTTTCTATGGTAAATACAGTGATTTACAATGTAGCTTCTTAGATGTGGAAGATCGAAGTCACTTGTCAGTCGCAATTGATCTAGTGTCAGTAGTATGCAGAAGGGGAGGGAGGCAGAAGGTGCGACGGTCTCGGGCATCCAATCAAAGAGTGAAATAAACATTTATTTTTTTGAAATTGTCTCTGCTAACTTCGTTGTACAAGTGCCCTACAGTCCCACAAGCTGGTGTGAATGTAGATCCGTGTTTTGATAAGCGAGTCTTCGGGGAATACAATCAAGGAGTATGTCCCTGGTCACCACTAAACATCTGCGCGTCACTGTCTCGTGAGACTAACCATTACAGCACGTCGAAGAGGATTTATTTTGTACAGAATACAAAATTGTGGCACAAGGCCGGAAAGGGGAATTGGGCTGAGGCTGGTCGTAACTTGCTATCCTATACCTAGCTAATCCGATTCACAACCCATTCATTCTTTACAATTGACACATTCACCACAAACCCCCATCCATCGCCAATCAATCCTCCATATACCATAATACGGCATACTTCCAGGGAGACCTACAAAACGCACCCCATGACATAAAAATCTCATGATTTTAAAATTTGAAATACATAAAAATCTATGGATGATATAAAATGAAAGTAGAGGGAGATGAACTTCAAAACAAACTGAAATATATCAATACAAACACAATAATGATAACTGATGTTAGCTGGACACGTCCAGCCCTCAAAAAAGAAAGGCCACTGTATTCTGCCTTTAGACAGAATCAAGAAGCTCTCTCGCTAAGTGAGAGGAAAAAGGTAAAATAAATAGGGTCAAGGGGATAGAAAAAAAATCTGATCCAGCCGAGCACCACGTCGACGTCTTCCCCCATTGTAAATAGAGATAATCGACTTAAAGAAGAATTATTTTCATTTAAACAGTTATACAGGATAGTCCATTAGATAATAGGTGAGGTAGCTTTTCAATTATCGTAGCGGATGTAAACATTTTACTTATAAAAAAAAAACATTGGTGGCCTCGTTGTTGACGAATCAACAATTAGGATTTACTGCCAAGTCGACAAGGGAAGAAAAATAATATAAACCATGTCAGATATAGAAATTCGGAGAAACTGTGAAAATAAAAAAATCCAAATATTTGTGTAACAAATAAGAACAAATTTATACAGAAATATTAAACAACGTTGAGTGTGGAAAATTGCTTTGTAAACTGTTTGTCGATGAAAATTAGTGTAACTAAGAGTTTGTCAAAGACAATATTTATGCTTTTTTTAAAAATATTTTAAGCTTTTCACCCCAAGCAAGACTGGAAGCCACTAGCACGCAAGGGGTTACAGAAGGTTTGGAGGAAGAGCAGATAGGAGTGGTAAAGGAGAGGATATGGAGAAAGATAGTGGATCGATCAAGGCAAGGGGGTTACAGAAGATTTGGAGCGAGAGCAGATAGGAATGAAAGGGGAAAGGATGTGGAGAAGGGAAGTGGATAGATCAATGCAACTGGAGATGTCGATTGACGTTACACTTAAATAGTTGGAGATTATATTTGTCAGGGAAACAGGAATAAGGAAGGGAGTTCCACAGACGAGATGTGCGAGACATGAAGCTATTGGAGTAGAAGAGACGTCTACATCTAATAGTTTCAACGGTGAAGGGGTGGGAACGGGATGCCAGCCTCGTAGGACGCTTAAATTCATGAGGCCTGGGAACCAGCGAAAGCAGCTCATCGGAGCAATTACCGTGAAAGTATTTGTAAAAAAGACAGAGCGAGGCAACGGCGCGTCTGTGAGAGAGCGACTGCAGACGAGATGACAGATCAGGGCCAATTACATTGCATATCCCTCTGGATCTTATCAAGAACCCTGAGGCAAACAGCAGGGGCTCCAGACCATATATGGCAGCAATACTCCATGCAAGGGCGAATGGTCGATTTATAGATTTGGAGGATCGATTCCGGGGAGAAAAATTTCCTGGCCCGGCACAGGGAGCCAACTTTCCTTGCGGTGGATGATGCAATTGACTCGATGTATTTGTTCCATTTCAGGTCAGCGGACAGCGTGAGACCGAGCAGCCGCAGAGAGGAGCTCTCCAGAAGTTGGTCTTCAGACATTCTAATGGGATGCAGGGATGGATCCCTGTGGTGGTTAATAGAGAGCAGTTTTGTTTTAGAGGCGTAAAGTTTAGAGGCGTTAAAGTTAACCAACCAGTTGCCCCAGTTCACAACCAATTGTAGGTCCTTTTCGAGACGAACTGCCAGGTTAACTTTGTCAGCATCACTAGATTTGTTTTTGAGGCAGGAGTAAATTGTGGTGTCATCCGCGTAGATGCCGACTTGGGAATCTATGGCGTCAGGAAGATCATTTATGAATATGAGGAACAGAGTAGGGCCTAGGATGGAGCCTTGAGGAACACCTGCGTTAGTGGGATAGGAGCTGGAGATGAATCCATTGAGAACGACCTTCAATTCACGGTTTGACAGGAATTATTGTATTAGGTCAAACAATCGACCTGTAATACCATAACCCTGAAACTTGCGAAGAAGGCCGGCATGCCAAACCCTATCAAACGCTTTGGAGATGTCTAGGGCCACGGCACGAGGGTCACCGTTATTATGAAGCGGCTTCGTAGACAAATTCAGTGATTAAGCACATCGGCTGTAGATCGGGCAAAGCGGAAACCATACTGCTTGTCTGAGAGCAGATCATGGGATATAAGGTGATTAATCACTTCGGTGTTGATAAGGGCGTCGAAGACTTTGCCGAAGAGGGGTAGGAGACTGATAGGACGGTAATTAGAAGGGTCGGATGGGTCACCAGAGTTCTTAAAGACAGGAACAATGGATGAGGACTTCCAGCAGTCAGGAAAACAAGACTCCTTGAGGCAGTAGTTGTATAATTTAGAGAGGGTAGGCGCCAATTCAGGCGCACATTTCTTCAGGACAATGGCTGGTATCCCATCACCACCAGTAGCCTTGTGGTGATCTAAGTTAGAGATAATGCCCAATACCAATGACGGGGATATGTGCAATCCGTTCAAAAGGGCCTCAGTTTTGGGAGGGAAATCGGGCATGGGTACCCCGGAAGAGTCAAGCGATGAATTGGAAGAAAACTTCCGAGCAAAGCATTCAGCCTTGTCGGCAGAGGTGGTCAGGACCTCAAACTGATTGAACAGGGGAGGAATGGAGGGTTTGCTATTGTTCAGAACGCTCTTGCAGAGACGCCAATAATCCTTGGAGCCGAATTTGCGAGATGCAATACGTTCCTTCATCCGAGCAGCAAATAGTGACTTAGCTTCGTTGAGGACACACTTACACTCGTTACGGGCGGAGGCAAATAGGCGTCTATTGCAGTCAGACATATCGCCACGAAATAGGTGGAAGAAGTGGTTCCTATGGGCAATGGCAGCTGAGCAAGCAGCCAAGAACCAAGGGGAGGAGCGCGGTTTGACCTTAAATTTCCTTGAGGGGATGAAAGCGTCAATTCCAGCTTTAACCCAGAAAGAGACTTCTGAAGCACATTCTTGAATGGGGAGCTTAAATACAGCATCCCAGGGGACATCGCGGATGAAATCACGGAACGAGTCCCAGTCAGCTCGTTTGTAGCAGAATGAGGTTCTGGTGGTAGGAGGCTCTTTGCAGGGGGTGGGGTTGAAGGAGATACTAACAGACACTACAGCATGATCGGAGTTACCGAGAGGACAGAGCTGCGTGGCACTACAAGACTCAGGGATGGAGGTAAAACACAGGTCGAGGAGAGAGGCCTTACCGTCCCGGTTGTAAGCAAAACGCGTGGGGGAAATCCATTATCTGTGTGAGGGATTGAGAAACTGAAAAGTTGAGAGTATGAATGCCTGCGAGGTCGGTAGTAGCATTCTTAGGCCACTTGTGATGTGCGTTAAAATCGCCAAACACAAATATGTGAGCGAACAGATGTAGAGATAGAGCCTTGTCTATGCTGTCAGAAATGACATCGAGTATTCCACAGTCCTGAGAGGATGGAGAGCGATAGAGGAAGAAAAGATAGCTTACAGTATTGAGAAGAGATAGCTGGAGACACAAGTACGAATGGTCCGGCGATTCGAGAGAGCATTCTCTAGCTAGAGGGAGATGGTCCTTGACGTTGACACCAAAGCCATGCATGTGGGTTAGAGAGTCTTTTCTGAGGAGAGGAAGGTAGCCAGGGATCGGGAGATCAGAGGAAGGGATAGAGGAGTCAAGATTGGTCTCACACAGAGCCAGTATATCCGGGCACTTTGCAATCAGGAAAGAATCCACACTGCAGAAAGTGGTTCTAATGCCACGGATGTTGGAGAACGAAATGTTTACAGGTTTAGGTGATTTTTGGAGGGCTGGTTTAAGTTTGTATTTACGGTCTTTGTAATTCATGTGAATCATGTGAAATTAGTGTTAGAAGAAGAAGAGAAGGCCCGAGTTAAAGGAAACCGACGGTTATCACCCATGACGTGGGCAGAGAGAGTTTGGTACAGCCTGAATCATAATGTGGCCTCAGGGTTTCCAACCGGAGATGACTGCAGGGACACCTATCCATGCGCGACATGGCACTACAGACACCCCTATATTATACAACTGTTGATCAGAGCGGCCGCTCAAGACGCTACGAAGAGTTAGGGCTCCTAACTACCAGTCGGAAACAGCAACCAGGGAACTGTCAACCGTGTACCCTCAGAATGAACAGGCAATGCCACAGACTGCACACATCACGGGAGAAACACAGCAACACCAGTACAGATATATATATATATATATATATATATATATATATATATATATATATATATATATGTATATATATATATATATATATCCGGGAACCCCTTCCTAAACACGAAACAAGGTTTGAGCCTCTACTCGTGTCCAATAGAGGAGGGGAGAGCAGACCGGGCGGTGGGAAAGCCTACTTACTCCTATTACATATAACATATACAATGACGACAACAACAACAAAAACAATAGAGGGGGATGTAGTTGGCATAGTCGCAGGGCTGACACTAGTTGAGAGTACTGGGGGATAGGAATGGCATATTGTTTGTATTGTACACATTCACAACAGTAAGTTTTAACTTAGTTAAAGTCCCATAGACCTATATTAAAAAAATAAATAAAAAATAAATATGGTTAGCCAGCTTTGTGAATACGGCATAAACACCAACCCACTCATGCTAACAAGTGTTTGTAGTCGTCTCCTTTATTAGCATGGACATTAGTGATAGTTTTAAACTTACCTTTATCGCCAAGCTTCAAGTTTCAATGAACGCAGTGCTGGGGGTGGGGGGTGGGGGGCTGAGGGGGAGGTTCAAAGGGCCATTCCTCACCCCCGACCACCACCAGCAGTGGGCTTGGGTTGCTTGCTTTTAATAAAAAAAAATTCAAATAAACAGGAGAAAGAAACGGTCAGACAATTCCACGTCGAAATAATATTTTTACCTAGCAAGCAGAGAAAAGGCCAACTAGAACATGGAAAGTAGTGACGACTCACAAACTTAATGTTATCAGAAAGAAAATACAAATGCAAAAGGATGGGTACCTGTGTTTTATAGATCACGCAAAGGCGTTCGATAAAGTACGCCACAAAGATGTGTTGGAACTGCTCAGTAACCTTGATATATTTGGGGAGGATATTAGAATAATCAAGAATCTAACTGCCAGTATACGGATAGAAAATGAGTTTTAGCATATATAAAAATAGAAAGGGGTGTAGGACTAGGATGTGTCTTCTCAACGGACTTATTCAAACTATACAGCGAGGTGATTCTGAGAGAATTAGAAGTCCTACCAGGATTCCTTATTGGTGGTTACAATCTTAACAACATAAGATATGCAGATGAGACAGTGCTGATAGCAGACACGGAAAGAAAACTACAAAAACTCCTACAGAAGGCAGTGTAGGTAAGCAAGAAGAAATGATTATCCCCCTTGTGCCACAGTTGTATATTTTATACAATAAATCTTGCAAGAAGAAATGATTAAACATCAACTGCAAGAAAATAGAATGCATGGTAGTTAGCAAAAAAAAAGATGAGCTCAAAGTATTAATTACAAATCAAGGGTTTGGTTTGGTTTGTTTTAGGCATATCAACCTCAATGGGTTATTTAATGCCGACAAGATTTTTATTCCTGGTAATATTTTTTTTTCAAAAATGTATAGCTGGTAATACTTTAAAAAAAAGTGTATTGCTGGTAATATTATTTCTTAAAATTTTATTGCTGGTAATAATTTTTTACGAAGTATTTTCTGCATATAATTCATTTTGTTAATAACATACATTAAATGGAGTTTGTTTTAGACGCCATGTTTTGTCTTTTTATTTTACCCGAACTCACATGAGTCCATCAATATTCTTTTAAGGACAAATGCTCCAAGAGCCCATAAATATTTATTATAAAACGTTAGTTGGTTGGTTTTGTTTAGCAGCTTATCTAGCGGGTTATTTAATGCTGATATCTAGATATTTTGTACGCAATTTTATGGCTATAACTAAATATATTTTGAATGCAATTGTATGCCTTCAACTACAGATAAGATATATTTTTGGTCATTTTGCTATAAAATGTATTGTTAGTAATTTTACTATTAATGTGTATGGTAATTTGTTTTATATAGAAATGTATTGAAGGTATTTTAAAAATAAAAATGTGGTTTTATACTTTTATAATATTTTGTTTTTGTTTGAGGTTCACTATTTGTCTATAGGTGGAACCCTAAAATATGCTACTACCCCGGGTCAGTTATTTCGAGATTTGGGTTTGTTCATTCCACTATACACTGCTGAACACACACACAACCGGGAAAAATCCTATACTATACAAAATCTTTTATAGCTTTATCAAGATTTGATACCAGACAATGAAAGAAGGCTATCAAATTAGGTTTATGTAAAGCTTTCAATATAAAAAGTCTAGGACAAAAAGTGGAGATACATTAGAATTATTATTGGCACTGATTTTGATGAGTATTGTGATAATAAAATAATCCCACCCCATCTCCCTCTCGCTTGTAACCATTCACTAAACATTTTCAGCGTTGAAGCTGAATTCGTCAAATAAAGCTTCATACACTTCTACTTAGAACTATATTACAAGTACATTATATTTAATTAACTACAGAATATTTTGTCAAGATTTCTCATTAGAAATATTAAAATTTATTTTAGGTTTTCATTTTTACAAAAATGATTTTCTTTTTTTACAGGAAATCCAATTTACTAGATAAAAATAATTGTTTGTAGTATTATATGGATATTATATTCATTTTAATTGCTAAATGATGATAGAATGAAAATATCGTTCAGGAAAAAGTAGATTTTAAGTCACTGGTTGTTTCTGGAAAACAAAGAATAAAAAATATCTCTCAATGATACAAGGGAAGCAATTCATATCTCGATCTCACTGACGATAAATAAAAAGTAATGTAGTATATGTAAATATTGTTGAAGAATTAGGCTTATTTATTATTAAAAATAATTAGAAATTAAATACTTAAAATACATTTATGTTATGAATATCCTCTGATATTTCTAATGAGACATATTACAAAATTTAATTGTCCACGAACGGATGTACAATTTATAAAAATATGAGTTGTGTCCCTTGGATTATATTACTGAAACATGTGTCACTGTATGGTGTACACTCGCATTTTTAAATAAATGTTCTTTGAAATGATTAAATGAGCGAATTATGAATAAGAAGATATAAGTAACTATGTTTAAAATAAAAAAGTTATTAATTATATTTCAATAACAAATATCCAGTTTCTAATGACAGACCGGCCTTACAGTTTTTAATAAACATATTTTTTTAACTACAAAAACAGAAACAAATTTTTAATTTTAATTTTTTTAATTTTTGATTTTTTTTTAATCATTTCATCACAAGAAAAGCAATAAAAACCATTAAGATGTAAGCGGTTACTGAGAGTGAAATAAACAGAGAGGGCGATAAAAGAAGAGGATTCAAGCCAACAGATGATGACGATTGACATTCATTTACATTTTTGAAGATAATGTAGTTCATAGAAGATCAGAGAACCGGGAGAGAGTTCCACAAGCGGGAAGTGTGAGAGCAGAAACTATTAGCATAGAACTTATGGTTACAACTAGCAATTCTAAATTAAATTATGAGACCTAGCTGCCAATCTAGTACTGCGCTTAAATTCGTGAAGTCGAGGTACTAGCAAGGAAAATTCGCTAGAACGATCAATAGCGGACCAATGGAAGGTCCC
Organism: Acanthosepion esculentum; assembly: GCA_964036315.1. Classification (NCBI taxonomy): domain Eukaryota; kingdom Metazoa; phylum Mollusca; class Cephalopoda; order Sepiida; family Sepiidae; genus Acanthosepion; species Acanthosepion esculentum. Next base: position 52,487,582 of record OZ038481.1, read on the forward strand.
GAGCTCTGGGCAGCACTTTATGGAGGCGGAATTTTGCGGATGAAAAAAAAATTGAAGACGTGATCATTCATTTTTATGTTATGGTGCTTCAAAAAAAAAAAGTCTAATATTTTTTATTTTATTTTAATTCAAATTTCTTTTTCGCGTTCATTCCTTTTTGTTTGGAAGATCACAAACACATGAAATGCCTCCCTGTTGGCGACCTCAGCTTTTAATAAGCTCGGGCGACCGTCTGAGATGCCGGTATTTTGATCTGGCTCTGCTGTGAGCGACCTCTTGCTGAGACTAAAAGACCACACCGGGACATTTCAAGAGAAATCCTCACTATATTGTATATATTTGCACAACCAATATTTATATTTGCCGAATCCCACCCACCCATGTTTTTGTATTGCGATAATCGACGTGAATAATTTTTGGATCGTTTTTACATTATTTTTAATAAAAATAAAATGTCCGAAGATTTTTTTTCAATGATTTCAATGATTTCAATGATTTCAAACTCAATTGTGAACATGTTGAAATTTTAATAAAATTAAAAAAAATTCGGTCATATTTATTCAGCGCACGCGACTTGGTTGTTGATAGATTGAATGTAGAACTAGAAAAAAAAAAAAAAAAAAACCCTAACAAAAAACCCCCCATAAACAAAACAAAAAGAAACAAAAAAAAAACAAACAAACAAGAAAATATTTTTATCACTTAACAGGCTGGCGGGGATCGGGGGTTTCAACGTTTGGTCATTTGAATAAAAAAAAAATTCCAATCGTTAATATTTACATTTCTAGAAAGATTAAAAACGAGAAGACCATATATAAAAAAGAATTAAATTTACGTTGTGAACGCTCTGAAAAAAGTTATTTGAAAATTTTAATTTGTTTTTTTTCTGAGATTTTAATATATTTAAAAAAAATTACGAACGATTTTTCATTCAGACTAAACGAAATAAAGAGAAGTCGTTTTCTTCGTTGACATCTTAAGATTTTTAAGATTATAATTATGGAGAAATAAAATTGTCTTTTTTTAAAATTGCACTCCTATCCAAACCTGAGGTTTTAGGGCAGAAAATTAAATTTAAAAATAAAATAAAATATCGCATTTTTTCAAATGTTTTTGTTACATGAAAATTTATAATTTTTCTCTTATTGTCCATGAAATTTGAAAATATTTGAATTATTATTAATATGTCTAATTAATAATTTGATTAATTGAAATTTCCGATATTTTTTCTACATATCACGGGATACTGATTAGATTTAAGAGCAAAATCATTGAATCAAAATAAGGATTATATTTGATTTTGATAGTAAATGATAACGCACTTGGGTTTTAAGAAATATTTGGGTTTTATTGTTCTAATAATGTTTACCCATGATATATTCTACGAGTCTGGAACAGATCATCATATACAATCAGAGCACCTATACACAGCTTTGGACTGACCAGTTATTAGTAAAAACCTGTTATTCAAAACTTTTTTTAAAAATTTTAATAATTGAAACATTTTAGAACAAAACAGCCTTCATTTAAATTTAAAAACTAGGAAGATGCTATTTTGCACATTAACGACCCACTCGTTATTTTTTTTCAACATAACTGCTATAACGTTATGAAATAAGTGTAAACTATTTATTCATAAAAATACAAAACAACAGTTTACTTATTTGGTTATCTTCAAGATACGCAATCCCTAAATTTTCAGCTTTCTTCATAATAGCAGCAGGAGCTAGCCTCGTACGCTGTTTTGATTTGCATATTTCGGGAAATTCTGAAATAATATTTGATTTGTTTTCAATTCATTGTAAAAAAAAAAGTTTTCAAATGTTGTTATTAAAAAAATGTTCATTGATATTGAAAAATGCCCAAATTAATTTATTGTAAAAGAAAATTATTTAATAATTCAGACGAAAAACAAATTTATTTTCCCGAAAATATCAGATCAAAAGAGCGTACGAGACTGACTCCTGCTGCTAATTTGAAGGCGGCGTCCCTTAAAAAAAAGCCTAAAAATTCGGGAGAAAATGCGAATATTGTGAAGACAAATATAGAAATAAAAGTTGAAGAGGAATTTCCTGCAGGAATTAACGTTGTTAAAGAAATTGAAGGTGACAATGATGATGTGCCAAAGAAAGAGAGCTCCAGTACATGCGGTAAGGACAGGTATGGCTATGAAGAAAGAACTGATGAATTTACTGGAAATAAAGAAATGGAACAGGCAAACTCAGAGATTGCTGGGTACGAAGACATCGTATTTTGGCCACGAACTTGCTCAGGAAAGTTGCTTGTTGATCTTGTAACGTTGGGACCTAAAAAGTTTCAAAACAAAGACGAACCGATGCTTCGACTGTAAGACCGGGGAAAAATAGTCCGAGGGTAATGCTACAACACTGGTTTTACAAAACTATGGAGAATGGAGAGACTGTTTTGAGATCATGGTTGCTGCACTCAAAGACGAACAAATCTCTTTATTGTTTCTGTTGTCACCTTCTTCTGAAGACAGAACAACGCAAATCAAATCTAGCAAGAAATCCAGGATTTCAAAAGTTTTGGGAGATTAATTCGAAAATGCCTGAACATGAAAATTCGTCCAACCATCAAAGAGCTTTTAAGGAATGGAAGATGTTGGAAATGACTCTTAATAAAGCTAAAACCCTTGACAGTGCATTACAAGAACAAACTGAAAGAAAGACAGATTTGGAGACAGATTTTAACACGGTTACTTGATCTCGTGAAATTTCTGACGAAACAGAACCTGCCTTTTATACGCCATCGAGAAGATGTATATAGTTCCAATAAAGGTAACTTTATAGAACTTGTTGAACTTATGAGCAAGTATGATCATGCTCTTGGAAAGCATTGCTTGATAGAAGTAAATGAGAACCGGCGGTACTTGTCACTGAAAATCCAAAATGAATTCATTCATATCTTTGGAAAACTCGTAAAGGAAAATATATTGGATCGAATTTGAAAAGCCAATTATTTTGCAATCATACTAGACGCCGGACATTTCTCATACTGATTAGACGAGTTTCATTTGTTGATATATTGTTGTTGAAGACCAAGAAGTGGACGTGCGGGAATCATTTCTTCGTTTTATCACTGAGCATGGGAAGACAGCTTGTGGAATCATCCACGTTATCCTTCACCCCTACTAACAGAACAATCCATTTTACATCCACGCACACCTGTTATCCAATCAGAACACTAATTTCAACAATTCAGTTTCTCATTGGTTAACAGCCTAAAATGCACGTGAAAAATCTCCTTGGCGCTCAAATTTCTTGAGCCTATTTTTCTAGCCTAAAACATATAAAAAGAAAAAACTCAGCCTGCTTAGTTAGTCAGATTCCAGCATCCAGAGAGACGCCAAAACAAATTCACGCAATTCAAAACCTTGCTCTTCCCGCGCAAATCAAACTCTGACTCAACAACTATTTGAAATAATCTTTCTCTCTCTGTCAAACAAAAAACTTTACAAACTTCATTATTATACTTCAAAAGTGACATTTTCCGTCACTACAAAACAAGTATTAATAACTCAGAACATTTCATACAAACACAACTAAGGGTACGCAACTTCGGTTGACTAAAAAATCAATTGTACATAAACACTTGCACAAAACAACAACTGTTTATTTTTCGAACAAAATCTTATTGACACATTCAAAAAGTTTCTAACGTGCTAAAAATCAACACACCAGATACAATACATCAGCACAAAACATTTAACAGTTTTTAACTCATTTGTATATATTCTAATTGTATATAAACCATTATTGTTTTGTTTTCAATTTGCCTTGGTTTTCTTAAACTTTGTTTTTTCATGTCTTGTTCAAAAATCAATGAATATTGTTGAGGACTGAATTTTATTGAACACGCCTTCACACATATTTTTCCTTCTGATTTTTAACATACATATTCACTAATGCCCAACAAGGTTATTATATCAAAAAGATGACTTGGGATCGACTGGAGAAAGAGAAACTTGATTTTAAAAAAAAGTAGAGGAATAGGATTTGACAATGCGACTAGTATGGCTGAAGTTCATGGTGGTCTTCTACGAAACATAAATGAAAAGCTAATTTTTTGCCAAGTTTTAATCATACTCTGAATTTATGCGGTGTTCATGCTTCAGCTGTGAATGCAAGTGCCATTACATTTTTCGGTGTGATTGAGAAACTCTATACATTTTTATCCTCTTCCAACCACCGGTGGGAAGTTTTATCTTCGCATGTGAAGGGCATGATAAGTGTTTGGTAACCACACGTTGGAGTGCACGTTACGAAGCTATTCGTGCAGTGAAAACCGGATTTCAAGGAGTGATTCAGACACTCGATTCATTAACCTCAGCTTCAGAAAATCTTCAAACGAGAGAGGAAACACAAATAATTTTGTTTTCAATTTAAAACTTCTCCATGTTACATTTGTTTTACTAGGAAGAAATTCTGGGAGAAATAAATTTCATCCAAAAGAAATTTCAAGAACCTGGTATTATTTGGGATGTGTGTGTAACCCACATGGATGTGACCAAAATTTTCTTAACCGAAACAGGGACAGGCTGGTGTCTGAATCGGTTAATCAAAGTAAAAGTGCGAAGAATTGGAAATTCCAGTTGAAAAGCGGATTAGAAGAAAGAGAAAGCCTCCTGGGGAAAAGGGAGATAATTTATGTCAAACACTTGTGCAGGAAGTAAAGAGAAATCTTTAAAAATGTCATGATCGACTTGTAAATGAACTGGAAGCACGATTTGACTCCATGTCTCATCTGCAAACTGTTTTCGCTGGATTATCATTGCAAGCAATCATGGAAGATACTGAGGGCGAGTTGGAGCGAAAATTTTAAATTCTCGATAGCGAATACGGTGCCAAATTAGATTTATCTAGGCTGCCTTTGGAAGTTGTCCGACTTCGGGATTTTTTAGCGGAAGCTTCCAAAGTGAGTGCGTAACATGACCATGATGACCAAATAATCGGCTATCGAATGGCTGAGAATGATTTATCGATGGCAAGTTCAAGAAACAATGCCAAATATTGTGATTACTCTACGGCTGTTTTTGATGCTCACAGTTTCTGTTACTACTACAAAGAGAAGCTTCTCAAAACTGAAGAGAATTAAAAGTCATTTGAGATCAAGTATATGACAAGATCACTTAACCAATTTGTTCCTCATTTCAGTTGAACATGAAACTGTGGACAAGATAGACTTTGACCAAGTTATTAGTAACTTTGCTTCTGCAAAAGCAAGAAATGTTAAAATATGATAAAGTTTGATTGAATTTGTTTTCCAAGTACTAATCAACACCATTAAGGGTATTTCATGTATATTCTACCCCCCAAAAGGGAGTACCATTATGAATATGGGCCTCCGGTGGCACTTTGCCGCGGTACGCCTCTGAGAACAATTAACAGGAAGATATTTAGAAGACTGAAAGGGAATCTACGTTACGGCAAAAGTAACAGACCGTTTTAGCCGTTAGTAAATTTTGTCTTTTCACTATCTCTACTAATCCCTGTTCTGCCAACCATTTACACAAACTCATTAGGTAGATTATGCGCTGTTTTCCTCTCTTCCTCTTTTCTTCAATATTTACTGTGAGTGTCAAATTTTCCATGCCCTCATTCCTCATTACGTTCCCTAGAAATTTCATCTGTCTCTCTGATGAAGAGATGGCAAGTTCAAGATTAAAGAGTTCTTTTCCCCCATATCCTCTAAAATTTAAATAGATCCCAACAGACAATGTAAAATGGGTTATATATGACAATGTTTTACGCAAAAGGCAGGGAATTGACAAGGATAAATCTCCAAAACCGACCTCACTCTTCACAACCAACCAAGTTCAATGATAATGTTGCGTGTCTGGTGGAAGTCGTCGGGGTATTATTCATTTATAGTTCTTAAAACACAATGAAACACTAAATGCACATTTATATATCCAGCAGCCGCAACTATTTCCAATCGACCCATTCTATCTGTTTAGTCATATTTATTCATCGCACACGACTTGGTTGTTGATAGAATGAATGTAGAACCAGAAAAAGAAAAAAAAATACCCCCTCCCCCCCAAATCCCCAAAAACAAAACAAAACCCCCCCAAAAAACAAACAAGAATAAACTTACCTTACAGCAATGCTGGAAAAGTTCTAATTTTCGTGGGTACAATTATTATATTCCCGTCTCAGTGAATACCATCCTTTTTCGAAGCTTGTGGACTGGCGCTACAGAATCTGAAACAAAGACAATCACATCACTTGAGAACTTTCCACAACAGCAACAGCTAAAATGGATATCACATATAGAAGATATAAGAGAATATAGGAATATAAGAGAAAATATTGACATAAGATTTTGACATTCCACACTACTTCAAACAAAAGGTTAGGAAAGAAACCCCCAATCAATACTGGAAAGAGCGATTACAGCTACTAAACTTGAGAAACCTATTTCCCTGAAAAATGATTTAATAGAATTTTATAAATTCTAAGAGAATTTATAAATTTCAACCGACTTTAGTACACGCCGCTCAGTCAATGTATGTTTACCCATAAGGAAACAGCTAACATTACCATTACCATTTCTATGCTTAAATGCTATTTCGTATTATCTTATTGCCTTATTCAGCTTTGTGCCGCTTGTCCATTTCTTCCATTGAACCAGAGTATATGATTTTACATTTTAATTGAACTCACAACAGCCATTTTACCTGATATGTGTTAACTAACGTTTCAATTCACCAGATCATGTTTCTCTTGAAAACATGACCTAAAGTAGATTAAAGAGTAGTGACTTCAATTTTTAGGTATGTTAATGCGGAAAGGTAGGAAAATCAGGCAAACAACACAACTTTTGAATTTTGAATTTTTTGCGAAAAATCCAGATTATTCTACCCACACTTTTAATGAAATATTCAGGAAATTTCCTCCAATCCCCAAATTTCAGTTGTGAGCATTCTAAGACAAAGCGTTTCATTTGAATATTTAATAAAAGATGTGGTTGGAAGAAGGATGTCCCGGATGGAGTTTGCCCCGAAAAAAGAATAATTGTCCCGGCCCTTCTATTTGAAACTCAAAGGTAAGACTAGTGAGTATGTGAAATATCCTCCAAGCACAGGGAGAAAAATGAGAAGAGTCTACCCGCGTGGATTGAATAAAGGATTTGGTTCATCATTCTTAGAAGGTTATCGGCAGACGCCTGATGACAGCCGGAGAGTACACAGTCGAAACATTGTGATTAAAATTACCAAGATGAAGATGTTGGTCCCAATACCGAAGGTTTGCCTATCGCCTGGTTCACACTCCTTCCCTGTCTATTAGACAGGAGTAGAGGTTTAACCTTTGTTTAGGATTGGATTTCTGTTCCTTCTAAAGTGTTCTCATTCTCTGTCACTCCCAGTAAATCCTTTATCACCTTGCTTAGATTAAACAAAATGATAATTCATTTTATCAAAAATTCCTACAAAAACTGTTTACTGTTCTTATTTTATTTTTGCACTTTAATTAAACCAAGGTTTTTGTTAACTGTCGTATTTCCGATTCGAAGCCTCCTTTTATCTAAAAATTTCAATTATATTTTGTGAAATGAGAAAAGTAAAGAAGAAGAAGTAGAGAATAGTAAAGTTATTGGTTATTAACACAATGGATCCCCATACGATCTGCTTAAGATACCCACGAAGTAAAGTAGGCCGTAAATGATTTTTATTTGGGTCCGAAGTGCAGTATTTTTTTTAATTTTATGACTACGTAGCCAATAAAATCTAAAAAAAATTAAAAGCTTAAAAGCGGACATCCACTGACTGAAAGGAAATATAGTAAATCAATAATTAAATGGAAACTTTCGGGATCAAATGCCACTTAGCCGGAAGTTATTAATCTCCAGTCGCAGGATTATATTAGCAGAGTCACACTTAGGATAGGCAAAGATTTTCGGTTGGGGAGTCGCGAGCCACGCGTTGTGATATACAGATGTACACTTGGGGGTGGTAGGAGAGATTCGAAGTTTTCGCTAGCAGAAGGGAAGAGCTGGCTCGTTAGCTTGTTGCGACAGAAGTAGTGGAAGTTGTCAGCACCTTCCTAGCCTGTGCCAAAGCAAATATATTGTAAACAGGATTTGCGTTTTTATTTCTTGAAGTGCTGTTAATTTCACTTTTCGTTTTCCTTGTGAACGCGCGCCAGGCCTTTCCCCAGTTTAATTTTTTTTCACACTGGCGGGAACCAGAATCGAAACACGACATGGTGTGATTTTTCCAGTTGTCGAAAGACGGAGAGAGAGCTCTGCGATATTTTTACGAATATATTTGCACTGCTTAACATCAATATTTGTAAAACTATTAAAGTAAGTAATTATGGAATTCGGAATAATTAATTTCTGATTGCAATGCATTTATTGGTACAGTATACTTAATGTCCCAATAGTTTTAGCAAAAAAAAAGAAAGAAAGAAAAGAAAAATATTCAAAACAAATTTAGATGAGGATCCACTGCCTACACTTTTGGCCATTTTGTAATTGAAGTGAAATACATAAAAAGAAATTGCATTCTCAAAAGCAGACTGGCATATCCGATTAAAAACAAAGCATTGGCACTGATGTTGTAAAGTATCTTGAAATGTAAGTAAGATAAAAGGGCTGAGATTCATTGGCATTGCAGGATATTTGCGTAGAGCATTATTAATTATTAAGTGAAGTGTTTTCCTTCAGAGTACAAAGGAAAATGGCGCATCGTCTACTTGAAGCTGAAGCTTAGATGTATTTAAGAAACTGAAACTAGACTAAAGTTGCTATATATTTCTCTTTTTGCTTTTAAAGTGGCATACATATTAAGAATATTAAAAATATCACGAAAAATGATATCTTCTTTTATGTGCCGCCTGTCTTCAGAGTATGAGCGGGCATGGCTCTCCACAACCTCCTATCTTTTGTAGTTCTTAGCAATGTCATTATTTTGTTACTATCCTTCCCACTCTTCTGTTATGCTTGTTAAGTATGTTACTAGATGTTTCTTTTTGTCTCTTTTGTCTTTAGTATGTCCAGTGAGTGTCAATGTCTTCAAGCCCTGTTTCCTTTTTATGTATCCCATAATTTTCAACTGTTTCTTAAACGTAATTATCCTTTTTTTCCATTTTGCTCACAATCCGGTATTCTCACCATCTTTTTGTAGTATCACATCTCTATTACTTCAAGCCTTCTGTTCTTTTGTGAGGGAACTGAATAGTATTCATTGCCATAGAGGGAAACTGATATTATATAACAGTTTAGCACTCTTATTTTTGCTTGCAAGGAAATTTTCATCTTTTTTAATATTTTGCTTAGGTGGAAAGCAATACTCACTTTTACTGATTTGAAAAGTTTAATACATGGTTTTTCAAAAGATTGCAAAACTTTTATCCAATAGATTTTGGGGCAGAATGCTTGCCACCAAATCTGGAATCACAAACTTGACATTAATCTATACACTACCTCATCAGAAGTTCCCAATCCCTGCCAGTTTTGTTCTATCTTATTCTGAAAAAGATGCAGCCACTTTACAATACTTTGTAACTTGATGATCGAGTCAAAATGATCATTAGTATTGGGATCCGTCTACACAAATTTTATCTGAATGTCGGAATTCAGAACATTAACAACAACAATAACAACAGCATCAACAACAACAACAACACATCTTTTAAATGAAACATAAAAAAATTATTTTCTGGAGGAAAAGTAGAAGCAGAACATGAGTTTAAATAACATTATATATTCCTTTCAGAAATATAAAATAGCAATAAAATATTCAATTTTCCTTGCAGTGAAGTTTGTATTATAAAGTAATTAAGTGTTCTTAGTGGGGTGTGAAATGTGCGGAAAGATTTATTTTATGAGGGTCAGCCAAATGTGTTTGTCAGTCCGTATACAAGGAAAAGTCGGCGGCTGTTGGCTCATCTCTTTCATTCTGTGCGTATGCGTAGTTGCTTGTGTACGCACGTCTAGGTCAAACAGGCCTCCGAAATTGGTTTGAATCCCGAGAAGCAGTATGTTTCTATTTTTATATCCATAAGGGAGATCCAAAATCTATTTGAATACAAGGTTTTCATTAGTTAGAAAATAATTTCACAATCTTTTCTCGAATTTTCGGGAGTGGTGAATTAATATCCTCTAAATGGTCCAAAAATAACACGTGGTAGGTCTACAACTAGTCTGCCATGTATTTTGGTGGTATTTGCCCTAGTGATTATTTTTTATCAAACAAACCTTCTAATGGGATTTTATTCGTTGAAAAAATATATAGCATTTAATTCCTATATTAGGAAAACAGGGAAGATTTTTTCACTGTTAATAAATAAATTGTATATACTGCGGTGTCGAGGTGATTTCACTGATAGATGTACAAGAAAGTAATGTTTTGGATTGTCGGATTAAAACACGGAGGTAATGGTTAGCGGCTCGGATTGAGGAATCAAAGAACATGTATTCGAATTCTAGTCAAGTTCATTGCATTCACTTACGTCCTAATACCTTTGAAAAAGGTATGAATCCAGCTATGGGTAAATTAACATTACTTTAGCCTTGGTTGGCATCCAGTTCAGGAGAAGGAAATCTCTACCTTGTAGGTTCTGCCTCTTATACTTCTGAAAGGAGGGACGGGTAATCTCAACATCTCCGGTACAAAAGGAACTAGCAATTCATTGCACTATTATTCCTTGAATGTCATCGTTAACTAAAATTGTGAGATGGAGGCGGGCGGTGACCAGAGCGGCCTAAAATGTGCTCACTGATTAAATGAATGACGAATAATGATTAAAACATATGCGCACAAAATAAAATACATAAATAGGCAAACAAAGAAAAATAACACCTGAAATATAAAAGAAAAAAGTACAGATTTGAAATTCGGATGAAAATTTAGGTTCTCTGAAGCAATTGGGGCTGCAGGCTCGCATCGCCATGGCAACATTGACGTAGTTCAGTCGGAACCCGTCGAGGCGTATCATCAAAAGATTCCAGCGACACTAAAAACTTGGTTTTCTAGCTGAGGAGAATTTCTGCGAAAAGTAAGCCGCACGAGCAGCAGATAAAAACATAGCACTACAGTTTTATAGCGCCATCGATGGTCGTGATTATAAACCCGAAAATAATTGATATTGCTTTGTCGAGCCAAGAAGAGGAAGAAGCAAATTATTTGTTTTAACAGAAAAAAAAAATATGAACCACATTTTATTTTGCTTAAAAGTGCAATCAAATTCTTATTTAAGAACATTTTTACCTGTGATCACTGGGAAAGCGGGATATTCATTGTATTGAGGGACCATCTTCAACGAATTGCTGGGTGTGAAATCATTGGCTCTAAGATTTTCTCGTTATCAAAAAGTTGCATGCCTGTCTTTGCAATACTCTAGCTTCGTAAGGTGGAATATGTCATCTTTTAGACAGACGGGAAGTGACAAAAAAGAGAAAAATTGAAAAATAATCAGCGAGACCGGTGGCCATGTATAATACTCAAATGAAGAAGCGGACATCGAAAAAAATAACTACAAGTGTCTCATAATGCATTGAATCCATATATATATATATATATGGCCTAAAGATTGCGTTTAACCATGAAACAGACAGTCGCCGCTGGGCGTTGACCTCAATGTCCACTTTTATATTTACATATACTCTATCTATGATATTGAGCACTTTAACCTATAAATATAGCATAACTTAAAACTATATTATTTTTATCACACACACACACAATATATATATATATATATATATATATATATATATATATATATATATATATATATATATATATTCCCCCCTTGATATCAATGCGCTTGGTGCAATAATGCATTGCAATTCCATTACGGAAGAATGTGGCATTCATCCTGTTCCTCCAAAACTCCTCCACAGCACATTTAATCTCAAAATGTCGACCAATGGGATTTGAGTTTACGAAAAAGGAAGACGTCAGATGGAGCTAAGTCTGGTGGGTAAGGGGGGTTGTGTAGCAATTCTAAGCCATAGTTGGCTGCTTATGCTACTGCAACCTGAGCAGTGTAAATGGGCACGTTATCCTGGAGCAAGAACACAGCTGCCTTTAACCTCCCTGTGCATTTCGACTTCATTGCTTCCTTCAGTTTTTTTTTAATATGATGCATAGTCCATTAATAGTTTTTCTCTTTTCCAGGTAGTCAATCATGATTACGTCTTCTAAAAAACAAAAAAACAAAAAACAAAAACAAAACAAAAACAAAAACAAAAAAAAGCCAGAAGCCATTACCTTGCCAACATTATATAATAATATTTTGAATCTTTGAATCAGGTTTCATCTTGAGTTACTAATCTGAGGTAGAAATCCTCAGGGTGAGTCAGAAGTGTCCTTGAAAATGTCAACCTTTTTCAGCTTCTGCTCTGGTGTCAGCCCCCTTCGGATCCATCTTGCACACAGATTGCGTATTCCCAAGATCTCAGTTAAAACAGTATGGACAAAACCAGAACCAATGCCTACGTACTTAGTTATCTGCTGGACAGTAAGACGTCTTTTGTCAAAAACCATATAGTGAATGGCATCAACTTGTTCTCCAGTGATTGAGGTTCTTGGACGATATGACTAAAAGACATCTTCTATGCTGTCCCTGCCCTGCAAGAATTCAGAAGTCCAATTCTTCACAGTTGCAGAGGAAGGTGGGTGGTGGATTCTCAGCAAGTGTCTGTGCTATCTCTTCATGGATTTCTGTGGGTGACATACGTTTCTTTTGCGGATAATTTCTGACTGCTCGGGCCTCTGTTTTGTCCATTTTTAGATTTGTCGCACATCTCTCACCTTTTGTATGGGCCTCACATGCACAGAAATTAAGACAGAAATCTGAATTAGTTTTTCTAGATTTATAAGAAGTGGCAGTGTGTTGCCATAACAGAAAATGTTCAGCTATGGCTCTTCTTTCTGGGTGAGGATTCGCACTTTCTGAACGACCCATCATATACACTAGGAAGTGAAGGGAAATTACTAAAAGAAACTCTACCCATACAAAGAATGTGGAAAAAAGTAAGTAACGGACACCGACCTTAACAAAACCAACAGTATTCGATGCCTATGGAATAAAGAAACCCGAAATTGGTAACTAAACTAAGAGAGAACAGTAACAACAACAACAATCAGGAATCGGGTCTACAGACACCGGCCGATAACCATTTCCTGCCAAAACTCCGATCATCAGACGATTATGATATATATATATATATATATATATATATATATATATATATGAGTCCGTCCTTCAAATCTAAAAATCAACCACCCATCCTTGCATGGAATATTGCTGTCATATATAGTCTGGTGCTCCCGTTGTACGTCTCGATGTCCTCGACAAAATCCAGCGATGATAGGTACTAATCTGGCATCTAGTCTACAATCGTTATCCCACAGACGTGCCGTGGCCTCTCTCTGTCTCTTCTACAAGTATTTTCACGGCAATTGTTCCGACGAGCTACTTTCGCTGTTTTCCCAGACTACATGAATTTAAACGACCTACCAGGGTGGCATCTCAGTCTCACCCTTTCATTGTCAAAAAGGTTAAATGTAACTGTCTTTTCAACTCAAACAGCTTCTTCTCCCCCGCTTCCCGTCTGTGAAACTCCCTTTCCCTTACTTGCTTCCCCGATGACTATAATCTTCAAATATTCAAGTGCAATGTCAATCGACATCTGACACCCTGAGCTTGTTCCTCGTCCTTCTCTGTATCCTTTCCACAAACACGCCTCTTTACTCTTGTTCTCAATCCTCTGTAACCTCTTGCGTGCTAGTGGCACTCCGGCCTTGTTTGGGGTGAATTTCTGATATATATATATATATATATATATATATATATATATATATATATATATATATATATATATATATATATATATATTATATGTTAAAAACCGCAAGCGGTTTTGGTTATAATGTGGATTTGTTTTAGTGTATATATTATATTTTATTCTTCATATTTTTGCTACAGACGTTTCCGTTCTCGTGACCCTCTTCAGGAAAATCACGAGACTGTAAACACGTGTAGCGAAAAAGGAATCGATTTTTAAAGGAATAAATGGCACTTAGGCAGAAATTCACTTTTGCAAACATTCCAAAAATGAGATCAAGACTCACTACAAATACAGAAAATGAACAATGAAACATTAAAAGAACATAAAGAAATTTTGTTCCCTTACAAATTGATTCCTTTAATTTGCCTGAGGAAGGTCACGGAAGCGGAAACTCGTGTAGCAGAAACATGAAGAATAAAATATAATATATTCACTAAAACAAATCCACATTATAACCAAAAACGTTTGCGGTTTCTCTCTTTTTTAAACGTTTTTTTCTCTTGTTGGAACAATTATAACCTTTTCCCTATATATATATATATATATATATATATATATATATATATATATATATATATATATATATATATATATATATGTCAGCCTGTCCGAGAGCGCTACAGGATGGCTGGTACACCTTCAGACATAATTTGGTGCTGGAGGTCGAGGTAGCGGCTGTAAGAAATGCTAGCATACCCTCGTTGGACCTGCGAAGGGTAGCCTTCCTGAAGCAAGGTGCGACTGTCACAAGGCAGAAGACCAGGTCGAAAAACTCAAGGAAGTGGATAGTGTTGGTGGATGCTACACTGCCAATGGAGATCGTTGTGTCTGGTCTGAGACCAGATCTGGTCATAACTGATTTTGAGAAGCAACATCTGTTGCTTGGCGAACTGACAGTAGCATGAGAAGAAGGGATTGTGGAGGCGCATGAAAGAAAGTTGCTTCGGTATGAGGAACTGGTGGCTGAAGTCCGTGAGAGAGGATATATCTGCACTCTGGTGCCATTTGAGGTTGGCTGTAGAGGATTTCCTGCTGCCACTTTAAAGAGATTCCTCAAGTGTGCTTGTATCCCAAAGCCGGAGAAGGTGATAAAACTTGTGGTGAAAAAGCGGGGGAAGGAAGTGTATGGATTACCCAAAAATTCTTATCGAGTCGCACTTAATTAACATAGCCCATTTGCAACGTAACATCATCCAGCTGTTGCGGGCCCACCGTGTGGAAAGGTACTGAGCTTAATGGGCCGAAACCTTGCTGAAGCACCTGGTCTGGAGTACTTGATGTGTACTTGTGTTCCCTCTCTCTCTCTCTCTCTCTCTCTCTCTCTCTCTCTATATATATATATATATATATATATATATATGAATACAAAATTTACTGTTACCCGGTGTAATTTTCTATCTATCTATCTATCTATCTATCTATCTATCTATCTATCTATCTATCTATCTGCTTACCTACCTCCCTCTCTCTCTCTCTCTCTCTCTCTCTCTCTCTCTCTCTCTCTATATATATATATATATATATATATATATATATGTATATATATATATATAAAGCGAGAGAGAAAGAGAGAGAGAGAGAGAAAGAGAAATGGGTAGAAACGAGAGAGATAATAATAAAGAGAGAGACAATGAGAATGAAAGATTTTCATAATATAACGTTTGCAAAAGTATTGAGTTTTACGTGAGCAGGAAGTTTATTTTAAAGTGAGGAGGTAATTTTCGGAGGGACAACTTTTCTTTTCAACCTCCGGAACTGTGAATTTTATCTTGGCTTGGACACCGATTACTAATGGTGTAGGCGAAAGTGTAACTATTTCAGCTTCTCACCCCGTAGAGTAGTGAATCCATTGTCAACGCTACAACAAACAAATAAAATATTAAACAAATCAACGTTGTTTATAAATTCGCTTTCCCATTTGAAGTATGTTCCACTAATAATAATTATTATTCGAACGACGCCTACATTGTTTACACAACCACTACATTATCACGCCGATTAATTAGACATTTATCCTATAATAGTTCCATTAAATTACAAACTTTATGTTAGAACAACAAAGCAGGAGAAGAAATCGAACAAATTCTTATAAATAGCACATAAATGCTATATCCTCATGAACTGTAAATAAAAACTGCAAATACGAGACGCATTAAGTGTAAATAAACATCAATAACATGTTATCCAATTTCAGAACAAACGTGCTAAAAATATTTAATAAATAAAAAAAGTCTCGACATGATATGACGTGTTATAACGAGATATTTGATATAGGTACAACTGACAATATACACAGATACAAAATTATTAACAAAAATTCAAATTATATGAAAATTTTCATTTTAAATAGAAAAAAAGCCTTAACAAAGAATGTTCATTTGTCTTTAACCAACTAAATATTACTGCCCAAATATACTCAATATATATACAGGGTACGATGGGTAAATTCTCGCCATTTTATATCTTTATATGCGCGTTGTTTGTTTTTGATTTTGTCGACTGCACATTATAGAGTCAGATAGGCATCGTCTGTGAGAAAAAGTGCATCATGACGCAATTCGCTCTGCCAGAAATTTGGAAACGGCATACTGTACTTCTTGGCATTCGCACCAGAAGCTCCAATACGAATATTTCAAAGTGTTTGGGTGTCAATCTGAGGACAGTGCAGAGGATTCGGAAAGAGTTGGATGAATCTAATGGTGATTACAACGGTGTAAGACATTGTCGAGGGAAGCGCGGAAAACTCACTCTAATCGTTCTGATAAGAAAAGAATTCCCGAATCAAACTCAAAACGGAAGCCTACATCAAGTACCTTGAGGAGGTATTGCTGCTTCAGGTCAAGAGGGTGGCTGCTGGAAGACCCTACGTCTGGTAACAGGATTCTGCACCATGTCACACAAGCAGAGAACCTAGTCATGGCTGTCAGACAATTTCTGCGACCACATAACGCCTCACATCTGGCCACCTAACTCACCATACTGCAACCCCGTGATTATTATGAGTGGGGCACAGTTGAGCGAGAGACCAGCAAAATGCCTTGTAACGCCAAAGATGAACTGAAGGCAAGGATTATGATAGCATTCACCAACTTAAACAAGGAGACCACCAAGAAGAGTTGCAGGAGATACCGAAGTCATCTGGAGGCCGTGATTGAAGCCAATGCCGATTTCATTCAATAAATTTACCCTTTAGTATTTCAAGACATGTTTGTATAATTTTGGTAAATATATCTGTTAAAATGAGATATCAGTATTATTATTATTATTATTATTTTTATTTTATTTTATCTTTTTTTTTTTTTGCGTAATTTAGACGACAATTTATCCATCGCGCTCTTTATATATGTGTGTTTATGTGTTTGTGCAAAAACTCAGATAAAACTAAAATATATCTGTCAAAAGACAATATGAATAAAAACAGAAGGAAAAATTATCTTAGCTGGCGCGTTTCGTTTTTTGAAGGACTTCTAAATCCTTACATTTGCCTACGAGGACGAAACGCGTCGGCTAAGATAAGTTTTTCTTTTATCTTTAATCTTAATATATATCGATTATGTTACTGAATATAATGTGTAGATTGCTGATATTTGGTTATATTTTAATTTCCAAAGAAGGCCACTACATTATGGCTGTGTTCGTAGTTGATGCTATTAACAGTTGATTTGTGATTTTTGTGTTTAGGATTTCTATTATTTTAAACATCTTATACAACTAGAAGCGTGTATTATGTTTGTGCTTTCAATATGCATTTTACGTAAAAATATTGCTATATTTTCGTGTTTATTTAAAAGTGTCCATGGCATATGAGAACAGCCAACTTGATAAACTAGTCGTACTTACCTATGTGGCATTTGAAATCATAAATAATGTTGGTCTTATATAGTTTGGATTTCACTGGAGAGTTGTTGCTGCTGATTATAAGGTTGTCTTTTATTTTTTCATACTATAATTTACTCAATAAAAGACTCTAGGTCCATTTAAGTTAGAAGGTTACTGTCAAAATGCTTATGATGAACGAGATATGAAAAGAAGGATGGATAGTGATTGACATGAAAAGTGTGAGATTATATTGAAACATCCACACAAGAGTCTGTTAGACAAAGTAGCAGTTCTTGGGAAAAAGCTGCCAAAATGGATCTTTTTTTTTTCTTACGTTTGGAATACGGGAAAATGAGGATGTTTCGGCTCTGTGGAAGTAGGAAAGCGTATGCTAGCAGAACTAAAGAATGAAGCGCTCATCTGAACATTTGCTATGGAAATAGAGATGGAATTGAAGTAGGCTTGCAACCTTGCGTCTGTGGGAAAGCAGCCGCGGAGAGGAGTATACATCTACCCGCCCCACAAATAGACCGCATAAACGATTTTGAATTCGAATACATAATATATGCATAAAGGGTACTGTATAATTGCAAGCAGTAATAAAATCAACGTAATATCTATATTTTTAATTGACCTGCCATTGGAAACGTTCACGAAATGCAACCGACAATGCAAACGGATAATAATAAGTTTCCAAATTGGTTGATTGCCTTGTAATTCTACCAAAACGTGACCGATGACTCGTGTCAGATGCTTTCGACAATGTTCCAGTCCATTGTGCCACATCGAGAGTATATCTGCAGCATGCCCCGTATTGATTGCTTTAAAATTACGCAGAATTGCGGTTAGGTCAAAGGCTATCCTAATTAAAGGATAGAACTGGAGGCGAGTTTATTAATCATAAATTATTCATAACTTACAATTGTTGAGAAAATTACTAACGAGGGACATTTCATAGTTCGTTAGTTAAGAACCAGTTTAAGAATCAGTTATTATTATTTCTTGTTGATCAGAAAGCGGAAAAATGTATCTATATAAATCAATCAGAAACAAATTTCAAAATTAACGAAAATAATAATTATCGATGAGTAAAAATATTTTATGAAAAATAACGAATACCAAAACTTAGAGAAACAATAACTTCTATATAAATAAAGCGCCGTGTTTCCGTTTTTCGATCTCGGCGAATCATAAACAAGCTGATGTAACACGTAGTAACTATTGCAGTTACACGCGATTAAAAATTAAATAAATAACTCATTTAAGTTAAATTTAAATATCGAACCGAGTGAAAGGTTTAAAAACAATTCTTTATTAAAGGTTTAAATCTAATTTTCGCCTTTCGTCACAATTGCAATTGATATCGTCTAATTAAACCGTAATTAAAAATTAAGTGTTGCACGGTACGTTGCTCATATATTTCTCTTTCTGGCACGCGTACTGTGACGTATTCGAAACATTGCATAGTCCGGTTTCCCTAATGTCTTTTAAGGGTGACTTTATGTGAAGGGATCATAAGGAATGGTGATTTTAAAATAAAATAAAAAATTGCGCGCAAAATAAATGTAACCAAACTACGGAGATCGGTTGCGTATACGAAGAAAGATTATGCCGAATTAAGGTGACGAATAAAGATGAAATAATTTTATTATTTCTAAATTCTTATAACTTTTACGTACATAGGACGATAAAGGTAAAAAGCCGAACGCCCAAAAGCCATCCGCAGGGGCTAGCCTAAAATCCACCTGAAGGGCGGTTTATAGGCTAGTTGATAATATTTGAAAGTTTTATTCTAGATTCTTTATTATATAGTCTTAAATTTCGCACAAACGATTTAAATATCTGGGACGGAAAATGCAACACTGAAAACCGAAGGCGCATTACGATAACGAAAGATGCCTTGCAAAAGATAAGCAAAGTATTAAGACACAGGAAAATTTTCTTCTTCTTCTTCTTCTTCTTTGTGTCGTGTCCCTTCAGGACGTAGGCGATCAGAGATCTGCCCATTTTGCCTTTTTTGTTATTTCCCCTAAACCTTGATCCACTGTCCATTTACTCAAGCACGCTAGGGAGGTAATGCGTTGCTTTCCTCTGTCCATCTTGCCTTCAATCTGTCTGTCAAATTTTTCAAGCGCTCTTTTCTCATTATGTTCCCCAGAAATTTCCACTCTCTCTTTCTGATGTTAAGCATAAGTTTCCCTTTTGCTTCCATTTTCCCTAAAACTTTGTCGTTGCCCTCATGTTCGGTCCACGGTATTCTCAGCATCTTTCTGTAGAACCACATTTCAGTTGCTTAAAGTCTCTTCTTCATCTTTGAGAAGGTTGTCCAGCATTTACTGTCATATAAGAGGAAAGATATCACATAACATGTTAGTTCTTTTTTCTTTGTTTCCAACGAAATTTTTCTGTTTCTTAATACTCTGCTTAGCTTTTGGAAGGCATCTTTAGCTGCCCCAATAGAAATAATGAAAGGAGCACTGAATTGTTACGTAATATCAATCCTCCTTTATGACAGTGAATGCTGGACAATCTCCTGGCAGATGAAGTAAACATAAAGGACACATATACTTAAGTGGATAAAGTAATAGTTGAAATTTCTAGGGCAAATAATGAAGAAAGAGGGTTTTGAAAATTTGACACTGAGAGGACAAATTAAAAGCAAGAGGGAAAGCGGTGCATAACCTACCTAACGAGTTTGTGTAAATGGTTGGCAGAACAGGGATTAGGAGAGATCGCAAAAATATAAACTATATTTAGGGCTAAAACGTTCAGTTACTTTCGGCGTAACGTAGATTTCCTTTCAGTTTTTCTAAATATCTTCACGGTAATTGTTTTGAGGAACTTTCCTTGACTTCTAGAAATTTAAGCGCAGTAATAGATTGGTATCGCATCATCGACCTAACGAGTTTGTGCAAATGGCTGGCAGGGCAGGGGATTAGGAGATATAACGAAAAGATAAAATTGTGGAGAGCCATGATCGCCCATGTCCTGAAGGGACACGACATCTAGAAAAAGAAGAACTCCATCCGGTATCCGCTATTTTCTGATTTTACCTTGCGGCATTTTTTGCCTTCTTCCTTTCTCGAGGTCAGAAGTAATTTTGTCGTCTCAGTGGGTTTCTTTTCTTCTCTGATTATGATAATTCATAATTACCAGACAGGAGAGACTAACACCACCGGATAAAACCAGACTTGTTTTTTTTCTTTTTCACTACAATGATTTCTTTTATCGATTACAATTTGTTGTACTTGAATCTTGCGACACGGGTAAAAGAATATGACTTGATGGTCTATTTAGCGAAACTAGTTATTTTATGATATTTTTAATCAATTCGCCTCAATCAAGGCGATAATGTCACTAAGGCGCAAGAGATTACTGGGAATGGAAGAGAATGAGAAAACATTAGTTACAAGGAAGGACAATAAAAGAGTAAGATTCAAGAAGAAATAAGATTGTGATTGACATTTCAGTTCAATTTCTGAAGATTATAAGTAGAAAGGAAGCAAGAAATCGGAAGAGATTTCCGCAGGCGAGAAGTGCGAGAAAAAATATTATAATTGAATTTACGGTTATATCTCGCTATTTCAATAGTAAATAGATGAGACCTAGCTGTCAAATCTAGTAGCACACTTTAATTCACGCGGTCGAGGAAAGAGAACAATTGCCATGAAAATATTTATAGAAAAGACAGAGAGAGGACACATCATGTCAGTGGGGAAAATCACTGAAGTCGAGATACCAAGTCAGGGCCGATAACATTACAGACGCTTCTTTGGATTTTGTCGAGAATCTCGATACATATATATATATATATATATATATATATATATATATATATATATATATATATATATATATATATATATATCCGGAGCACCAAACCGGAAATGGCAGCAATATTCAATGCATTGACGAATGCTAGATTTATAAATGTGTAGGACGCATTCTGACCTGAAAGATTGTTTGGCACGACAGTGAACCAACCTTCTTAGTAACTGATTCAATATAATAGCTCCATTTTATGTCAATGGAAAACGTGAGTCCAAGCGCTATGCATTGCTCTCCTGGAGATTAGCATAGGCCATTTTGATGGAGGGCAAAATGGATCACTATGTTGATTAAAAGATAGCAGTTTGGTTTTGGAAGTGTTAAAATGTACAAGCCATTTCTTGCCCCAGTTAACAACTGATTGGATGTTATTTCCGAAAATTAGCTGCCAGATTTACTTTCTCGGACCTATCGGACTTACAATTAAGAGGGGAGTAAATACTTGAGCCATCTGAATAGATACCTAGCTGGGAAGTGATGACATTGAGAAGCTCTTTGATAACAAATAATGTAGGTCCGAGGATAGAGCCCTCTGTGCCAGCGGCGGCGTTACCACAACTCCGAATGCGGCTAACAGGTTAATAAAACGCTTACAAATTTCGAGCAACCGACATTCTAATTTCCGGGTGTTGCCTGTAACCCACCTATTTTCCTTGGCATGTATTACCTTAAGTTTCCACGTGCTCCTGACACCCATCGCATCTCTAAATTCATCTTGGTCCGTTTGACATTTTTATGTTTCCGAACAGTGATAAGAAAATCTTCTGTTTGACTTTGAACAATTTATATCCATTCACTGTGTTTGTCATTATTTTCTTTCTTAAGAATGTATAGTTTAACTTTTACTTTATACTGACACGTAAATCTGGGCCAAAAGAGATTGTTGTATAGTTTTTTCGTCTGAAAACATTTGATATATTTACCATACCGATATTCTGATGGGTCGACAAATATTTTTCTCGACCTATTCCCAGAATCTCCTTAGAATCATTCCTCTAACTTGGAAATGAATCCCTTCTTGACATCTCCATCAATTTACACTTGACCCTTTCATCTTTAGTTTGGTCAGTGTTTTTTTTTTCCCTTGTACGCACCACAGGTAAATCTATTTTCACTTGTCATCAGGTGACTGAATGTGAAAATAAATGCGTGAGAGTTTTACTACGAGTCGTCTGTTATTCGCTAACTAAACAAGACCTCCTACAGAAGGTAGCGAAGGAAAGCGAGAAGAAAGGACTAAGCATAAATTACAAGAAGCCAGAATGCATTGTCATCAGCAAAAAGATGAGCTCAAAATGTAAATTGCAGGTCGGGGACACTAAAATCAAGCAGGTACAGAAATTCAAATATCTAGGAAGTGTTCTAACAGAGGACAGAAAGTGCCACACTGAGATCCGAAGACGCAGTCCAAAAGCTAAGCAGAGTATGAAGAGACAGGGAAATTTCGTTGGAAACAAAGAAAAGATTACTGAACTGTTACGTGATATCTGTCCTCCTGTATGGCAGCGAATACTGGACAATCTCTTCAAAGATAAAGAAGAGACCGGAAGCAGCAGAAATATGGTGATACAGAAGGATGCTGAGGATACAATGGGCCGAACATGTGTGCAACGACGAGGTTTTGGAAATAATGTAAACAAGAAGGAAATTTATACTTAACATCAGGAAGAGGCAGTTGACATTTCTGGGCGACGTAAAGAGTAAAGAGGGCTTGGAAAATATGATACTCACAGGACAGATAGAGGGACAGAAGAAAGCAACGCGTGACATACTTGATGGGCTTGAGCAAATGGGTGGTAGAACAGGGTTTGGGAGAATTATCAAAAATAAAGAAAACTTATTAAGAGGAAGATTTGGAGGGCCATGACCTCTACACCCTGAAGGGACACGGCACTACTTTCCAACAGTAACAGCAATGAAAATGTGTAGTACAAGTGACAGCAAAATGTGAGGAAAGAAACTCCTATCAGTATTAGAAAGAGCTATAACAGTGAACTTCAGAAATCTATTGAAAAACATTTTTTTCATAGACAGATTACATAAATTTCACCAACAGCCAGGCTAACTATTCGGTCAATGAATGCCGACTGTTTCTAGTATTGAAACGTTGACTGATTGATTCGTTTTTTACGGCTTGTCGACTCTTTGCAGGATGTTTAAAGCAAGGAAATAATGTTTTTGGAGATAATAGTTTTAGTGATGCAAGTTTTACTAATTAACCCATAGCTTGAGGGAGAAGAGGTGGAGTCATACCTGTCCAAAGGGTATTTGCGAGTAAGTGAATATAAAGAACCCTACGGGAAGTGAAACTCGGCTCTCCGATTAACAATTCCGACCCATTATCCACTACACCACCCGCAAATCCAAGCTTACATTCCTATGGAAACGGCTACCCTCACCATTACAATTACGTTTCATTTTCATCGGTCCATTTTTTGGACGGTGAGTAATAATGGATTATAGCTAGGAAACTATACAGGATTTTCTTTTAGAAGCCTATAATTAATACCAGATTTTCATTTTGATATTTGTAATTAATATTAGGTTTTATGGTGGGTATGTATAGGTTAATTAGTGGAGACTAATATTGTTAGTTTTTCTTTTTAAAAACATTTCATAAGACTGTCAAAAATTCTGTGATCAAATATTTTCATTATTTTACGTATTTTAAGGAACATCTTCATTTTTCTTATTTTTATCACATAATTTAGGCTGATACGCTCTTTGACATTGCTTTGGCGAAAGTGGTATTTGGAGGATGAAAAACGTGACATAGAAATCCGAAAACGCAGAGTTGTTTGGTTGATTTTGTTTAGCGGCTTATCAACACCTCTATGTGTTATTTAATGCCGAAATCTAAATATATTGGACGCAGTTTTACGGCTTCAGCGACAGATAAAATGTATTGTTGGTCATTTTTTTTATAAAATGTATTGTTGGTAATTTTACTATAAATATGTATCATTGGTAATTTTTTTATATAAAAATGTATGCAAGAGAATGCTATCAAAATGTATATATATATAAAATTAAATCAGTTTAATTCAAAAGTGGCAGCATG
This sequence comes from Acanthosepion esculentum, assembly GCA_964036315.1. Classification (NCBI taxonomy): domain Eukaryota; kingdom Metazoa; phylum Mollusca; class Cephalopoda; order Sepiida; family Sepiidae; genus Acanthosepion; species Acanthosepion esculentum. The sequence continues at coordinate 52,512,114 of OZ038481.1, forward strand.
TTGGTCTATGAGGAAGATGTTTTCTGACATTTATGAAAAAGTTGATGGGTTGATTTGGCCTAGCGCCATATCAACACCTCTATGGGTTATTTAATGCCGAAATCTAAATATTTTGAAGACAATTTCATGGCTTCTACAAAATATATTTTGAACGTAATTGTCTTCAACTACAGATAAAATATATTGTTGGTCATTGTCCTATAAAATGTTTTGTTGGTAATTATACTATAAATGTTTGCAATTTTTTGTAAACAAATGTATTGCAGGTATTTTTACTATAAAAATTTACGTTTTACTATAAAAATTTTATGAGATTCATTATTTTCCTATAGCTGACAGGTGCTACCACCCCGGGTCAGAGTAAACCAGAGAATAACAGCAATTAAGAGGTGGTTCCACGCTCCTCGAAACCTTCAATCTCCCGATCAGAGGCCTTGCTGCTAGATGTAGTTTATCGTCATACCCATGGCTACGGAAGATTGGTGAACGATTCCTTCCAGAAATTAAGCACAATATTAATAGGAAAACTTTCGTTGGAAACAAAGTAATCTGTGTTCAACTGTGATGTAATATCAATCCTTCAATATGGCAGTGAATGTTGGATAATTTCCTCACAGATGCCTCAACAGAAATGCGGTTATACAGAAGAAAATTGAGAATAGTATGGACGGAACATATGAGCAATGAGGAAGTTTCAAGGTAAGTTGGAATGAAAAAGACACACTCTGTTCTTAGGACCAGAAAAGCGACAATTGAAATTTCTGGGACACTTCATGGAGAAACGCTTACGGCCAGATCACGTTGAAACACTGGTTGTGGTAAGATCACTGAAGTTAAAGAACGTCGATCCTGGTCAGTACCTAGATGGGTGACCGCTGAGGAATACTAGATGCTGTAAGCTTGGATGTGCAGTTGGTGTAATGAATAATGTTTCGGTATTGTTATTCGGAGAGCCGAGTTCCAATTTCAGTTGGGTTCGTTATATTTATTTACACGCAAATACCATTGGGAAAGGTATGAATCCATCTTTTCTCCCCCGGCTATAGGTTAATTAGTAAGATTGTATCACAAAAACCAACATTATCCCTCGACAAAAAATTGCGTACAAAATATTTAGATTTAGATTTGAGGTTGAAATATCGCTAAACAAAAGTAACCGACCATGAAGAAAGTGGGCTTGGAAAAATCTGGCACTCACAGAACATATTGACGGCAAAAGAGGCAGTGGGAAGCAGCCAGTAACCTACCTAATGATCTTGTGTAAATGGATGGCAGAACAGGCAGTAGGAGTGATAATTTGGGGCCAGACGTTGCTTAGTCGAACTATGATCGTCTACTTACGGAAGGAACACAGAACATGAAAGAGGTTCCTTAAGTAAACTAGAATTTAAGCCACCTCAGAAGAATCATTGATAATTCTTCGTTATTTGTCGACCGTTCCTACTGCGCTTCCCAATTTCCGTTGTAACGAATGATAGCATGTATTCTCACCAAATTCCTGTTCTTACACGAAAGTTTTGCGACAGATTTCTAAAGTCACAAGAACGGATTGTTCTTCATTTTTGTTGAGGTACATTTCAAGTTCTGTATAATTTCCTTTCGGGCAGGACATTTTTCAACTTTGAATAAGAAACGTCTAGCGCCTCTGTCGTGTGCAAGTTCCATATCTTCATGGCTAAACGGCGAACGAAATTTTGAACTTCGTTCTCCCTTTATCAGTATAAACAACTGACAAGAGTGAGTTTGAATTACCGAGATATTCGTGAGCTCACGCATGCGCAATTAGAGATAACAAAATACTGATAACAAAATCACAGTTAACAAATATGAGTGGACGAAAGATAACGAAGAAAAACCGAATTATTTTTGTCCGTTAACGAAAGTTCAAATCTCTGATAAAATAGACTTTTTTTTCATTCTTGCCTGAAGGTTTTCTCTTGGACATTAGATTTTAATTCTCGTTTTCTTTAAACTTATTAAGCTATGCTGTTTTTATTGGCATGATAACAGAGAAAAATAAACAAAAATGTGAAAACTATCGGTTACAACTTACACTGCAATCCAGTTCCTTAATATCTTCTTCTATATGCCGTGTCCCTTCAAGGCGTAGGCGATCATTGCTCTCCACGACTTTCTATCGATTAGTAAATTTTTATCTTTTTGCCATCACTCCCATCTCTCGTTCCGACATTCATTCACATAAGTTGGCCAGGTAGTGTTCCCGCAGCCACACCCTGTTCCCTTTGCCCTCGATATCTCATGTGAGTGTCAAATTCTCTATGCCCCCCTTCCTCATTCTGTTCAATAAATTTCAGCTGTCTCTTTCAGATTCTGAGTGTCATTTTTACTTCCCTTTCGCCAAAGTTTTCCTCGTTGCTTACATGTTCCGTTCATTATATTCTCAGTATCCTTCTGTAGAGCTAAATTTTGTGCATTCAATATCCAGAGGCATCCTATCACAAAGTCGTTGTATCGAACTAATCTATGCTAAGAGAATAATTAGAGTTAGTTGTGTGGTGTCAGAGAATTCTCTCGCCAGAATCCATCTCGCACGTTTATAAATCTACCATTCGTCTCTGCATTGGGCATATCTCTCGAGATTTGCGACAAAATACAAAGAAGGGTCTGTAATATTATCGGTCCTGACCTGGAATCTCGGCTTCAGTTTATTTCCTGTCGCCATAATGCTACTTCCTCCTGTATTTTCTATAAATATTTTCATGGCAGTTATTCTAATATGAGCTTCTTCTTGGTACTACATGAATTTAAGTGTACCACTAGATTGGCAACTAAGTTTCATCATTTTACTGTTGAAATAGCTAGATGTAATCGTAGGTTCTACTCTAATAGATTATTTTCTCGCACTTCCCGCCTGTGGAAATAGCTTCTGGTTTTTGTTTATTCCCTATCACCTACAATCTTTAAAAATTTACATGCAATATCAATCGCCATCTTCTTTTTTACCTGAAAACAGTTCTTTTATTGACCTTTCCCCTCGAGAAACTTTTCTTATTCCTTTTTCACTCTCAGTAACCTCTTGTTTCTTAGTGACATTATCGCCTTGCTTGGAGTGAAATGTTTAAAAAAAGCAAAAGATATCATTCGGGCTGTTCATTGGTTACAGCGAATATCGAAATTTAGATTTTCTAAGCATCTGTCGGACATTTAAGCTGATGTATAGAACATTTTTATCTTCTATATTTAAAACAAGACTCAGCTTTTAAGAGAATATCAACATCTGGATGACGGTTTCTGTTGCATTGCATTCTTTACCTGCGATTTTATTTGTCTCTGGATATTTCCGCATCTTAAAAAAAAATTAAAACCTTCATATTTTTTCACGCTAATATTTTAGATTTCTTTTCTCAAAATCTTTTTCTTTTTACTTCGTTTGTCAAGTATAATTACGTTTTCAACTTTAGATACAAGGCTTCCGTTTCGAAATCGTCTGCATAACCAAATATTGACTGAATGGCAACAACGAAAGAAAAATTCAAACGTTGCTTATCTACTCATTTTATAATTTGCTTTTGAGGTTTTTTTTTAACGATTTATAAATTCTAATTCCACGGGTCATGCTTTTTTTTGATATCTCGGTTTTAATTAATTCCCTTTAATAACTCAAATTCAAGTTTTTGTTTCTTCTGCTGTGGCCCAAAATTGAACAATCTAACCCCGTGAACTAAATAAAGGGTTCGGTTCGAAATACCAACGTACATCACCTGAAGACGGTCGGAACATACAACGGCCGAAACTTCGTGAATATGGCAATAAAGATGAAGACAACAGTCCTAAGAATGTAAATAGTGTAAATATGTAGAATACCTCATCTCACAAATATAGACAGATAAAGAAAGACCTATTTTACACAATGTGAAGTAAAACTTTCTTTCTCAGCAGAAATAAACGCAAGCTACAAAAACTGTGATGATAAAATGCGGTTCTCCTTACAAGTTAAACACAATGGACAGACCATTAAAGCTAAATTGGAAAAGTAAGAAAATATTGCAAATATAGGTAAACTTCATTTGCACAGATAATTCCCCACGTCCATTTCACTACTGGCCATGGAACTACTTTTTACTGCAATAATCTTCTCTACCCTTAGTGTAATTAGGCTTGGCCCAAAGCTTTCAGACAAATCAATACACTCAACGTATAAAAACTTGAGCCTGCCTTTGAAAGTAATTAGTTTAAGATCGAAACAAGCTGCATATACAGGGTGTGGCAGAAATACCTCCCACATTTTAAAAGTTTGACAAAACGAATAGTGTGACTACTATTAAATATTCATTTAACTGTTGTTTAAACAAAGTGCTGTAGTTTGTATTCATTTCGTTTTAGAAATGATATTCGACAAATGATGGCTTCTATTAGTCATACACTGTTGTAGACGAACACATCTGGAGTTCGAGCGCTTCCAGGTCTTCAAGGTGGCTTTCTTTCAAGCGCTCAGCCTGTAGCCCTGAAAGTTTGAACCCATATCAGTATAAGATTTTCTGTCCGGAACAGCATCATTTCGACGTAACATGGAATAAGCACGAAAAACTCTCTGTGTAGCCAGTCTCAAAAAACGTTTTCAACAGAAAACAAACGATGTGCACCGGCCATGATGATAACTGATAGCATTTGGAAAAAATGGTAAGACATTAGCTAGATGAAGACACCATTGCCACTTGCCAAATTCCTTCGAATCATACAGGTGACAGTTTAAAATGTGGGAAGTATTTCTGCCTCAGCTTGTATAATGATATTTATTGTACGAATATGTACAAATATGGCACAAGGCTAAAATGGGGGATGAGGAAAACTGGTCTTCATCTGTCTTATACTCAAACTTAGCTAGCCACAATCACTGACTCAAACATACCACACCAATCCTTACACCAAAATAAAACATAATGTATGATTGGAATAAATGTTTGTAGCGCTTTTCTATAGATGAACACGTGATTTAATTTCAGACGTGACCGATATTAGTGACATTTGTACATATTATGAAAGGTAACATGTCAACGCATCTTTCTGTACAGTTTGTGTGGGGATTGCTAACTTTCAATGCTTTTTATGATAGAAATGAAACGGAGAGAAACATGCATTTTAGTCGTTTAGTGACTTACGGAAGAAAAAACACTGTACAATCAATAACAGCATAAAAACAAAACAGAAAAAAAGATAAAGAAACGGTATTATGTGTTGTAATGGAATGTTCCACTTTCCCTATTACCTTTTGTAGACTGACTATATCGGTAATATATGTAGTGTACAAAGGCCATAACATAATCTGTCTGCCTATCTCTCTGACTGACTGGCTTTGGGAAGCGTTAGTCGACTCCCTGTCTTTAGTAGTGTATTCTTTTACATTAAACCTCTCTTTATTCCATCTACGCCCGTGTTGCTGTTCCGTCCACTCGAGTACCGCCTTTGTCTTTTTGTAACCTTTTTAAGGATACAACACGATGGCTAAAATATTTTGTATGCGGTTCCCTAAATTCCCAAATGGAAATTTTGATCAGGAAGAGCGAAAATTTTCTGGCAGGTCTGCACTCGTTCATGATGACAAAATCGGAAGCACCCCAAGCAAGGCAGTAATGCCACTAAAATACAAGGAGTTACAGGCTGCAGAAGAATTAGGAACAGAAACATTAATGATGAGCAGAAAGAGAAAAGTGTAATCAGATGGACAGTAGATAGCGATTGACATTGAATTTAAATTTTTGCAGATTAAAATTGGCTGAAAATCATCGAGTCGGAAAGGAGTTCCACAAGCGAGAAGGGTTAGAAAAGAAACTGTTAATATAGAATTTACAGCTACATCAAGCCAACTCAATTGAGATCTCAACATCAGTCTAGTACTGCGCTTACATTAAAAATGTCTAGGTACCATAGCGAAGAGATCATCCGAACAATTACCATGAAAGTATTTATAGACAAGACATAGAGAGGCAAGCTGACGGTGGTGGCAAAGTGACTGGAGCTGAGCCGTTAGATCAGAACCAATAATATTGCAGATTCTTCTTTGGATCTTATCAATGAGCTTAAGGTAAATAACAACGGCACCGGATCATTAAGAATAATTCATGTCACACGACACAGGACATCACAGAGGAACTCCCCATATGTCAGGGTGCCTCGCGATTTAACGGGGGAAAGTTTAATGGACCGCATTTCCGTCTGTGATTCTTTGCTCAAACACAAGAAAAACAACCCATTTTTGAAAAGAGCATTCACAAGCGATGAAAAATGGATTGTTTACAACAATGTGGATTGAAAGATTATCTGGGGTGGCGGGTAATGAAATTAATTACTATTATCCGAGGAAGCTAATGCCTTGTATCAGTTGGGGCTAGTAAGGCATCTCCTTTTGTAAAATCAGACGTTGAATTCAGATAAGTACCGTTCCTAATTGGACCGATTAAAGACAGAAATCGATGAGAATCGCCTAGAATCAACCAATCGGAAAGTTGTCGCCTTCCTTCAGGACGATGTCAGAGCTCACGTGTTTTGCAGATCTGGAATAAATTGATATAGCTTGGCTAATATACACACACCATCCTCACCTGAACTTGCACTTTAGTATTCTCGCGTCTACAAAATTCTCTTAATGGGAACAATTTCAATTCTCTGGAAGCCTGTTAAGACTATTTAGACCAGTTCATCAACCAGAAAGATATCGAGTTCCAGGAGGAAGAATTACGATGTTGCTTCGAAGATAACGAACGGTAGTGGAACAAAATGTGTAGTTGAATGAATCGGTGTTCAAATATCTAAAGATTGTCTTTGAAATTCACTTATAAACGACACAGGCTTCTGTTTTGACCCAGTACACGTCATGTGATTGCCGTATTACATGGTTTTCTAATAAATCCTGCAAAACCTACAGATATATGATCTTCTGCCAAATCCTAAACGAACCAAATAAACGAAGATGTTTGTCATATATAAAGACCAGTAGTAATTTGTCTACTGTGACGAAATCGTTAGTAGGCTTGTCCTATTGACCAATTCGCAACTATAATGAGTTTGATGTTTATTGGATAGCCTTCCATCTTGGCCTAGTAAATATTAGGATGTTCGGACGGTAATTACGTTTGACTAGAATGAATCTAAAGGCAAATGTAAACTATTTTTTTAAATACTAGCGTGTTCGGGTAGTATTAGGTCGGTGCAAAAATAATGTCGTTTTTGACGTTCAACTTCATGTGAGAAAACGACATTATTTTTGCACCAACCTAATAATTACGTTTTACGAGAAATGATAGAAAAACAAATGTAAGTTAAATTTATTTAAATGTTATTTTAAAAAAAAAAGTAATCACCATCATTTGCAATGATTGCTGCCCAAAGGTAAGTTTTCTATTCCACGTTTAAAGGAATTTTGTTTTTCCTACAAAAAAGTGTTTGAATAATTGTTTTCAACATTTTTGTTTTTGTTTTATCGTTTTTAAATATTCTGCCACTTATGAAATTTAATGAAATCTGTAAGTGCTAAATCTGATGAGCATGAAGGGTGTAAATGAACCTGTAACCCCAACGATCTTATTTTGGGGTGGGATTTTTTTTCGCATTGTTCTATTTGAAAATAACAGTTTTTCTGTTTACCCGGACATTTTCGGTGTAATACTTTCTTTCCTCAATCAAGTTGATGGCATTAAAGAATCTGCGATGATCTTCTTTGTATATTCCAGTAACTCTTAATGGGCGGCGGATTTCATATTCCACCAGACACAAAGCAAAGACTTCTGTGAAGCGAGTCCCGGTTTTGGCATTTGTTAATCTTTTTCTTATATTCAATGTCTTTTCCGTTTTCTTTTGTGGACATGTAAGACTTATTTTTCATCATCCGTAATAATGTGATGCAAAAATAAAAGAAGGTAGAAAGTTGTGTTAGGATATCGACAGCGAAAACTCCCAAAGAACATAAAATTTCATTTTGCACTTTCCCCCAATTAAACTCTGAAAGACAATACACACGGTGAAATAGAATAGATAATAAATTATTTCTAGAAACAGTTTCCTTCGATTCAACCATGTTTCTGCTTTCGTTGACTCATCATCCATAGTGGCGAAATACGTAATTACTTTTTGAACACAATAATAGCTTAGCTTAGCATATATATATATATATATATATATATATATATATATATATATATATATATATATATATATATATATATATATATATATATATATATATATATATATATATATATATATAAAAAAAAAAAAAAAAAGAAGAAAGAAAGAAGACATTTTGATATGTTTAACGTTCTTTTTATAGATACAAGTATTTAAGCAAATGCTCTGTTTTTAATAAACAGTATTAAATAACATTTACCGGCCTGAATGTCCGAGAAATTTTCATAGAAAATTCTCGTTCTCCGACAGGAATCGAACCTGTATCCTATACGGAATCGTCATTTCGCGTAACGTGCCTTAACCTTTCGGCCACTGGTTAGCAAGGTCGATTTTACTATCTTTAAACTTAAATCTTCCATGAATCTCTTCTATTCATATCTGCTCTTAGTATATCAAATGTAAACAAATGACGTCATACATTTTTGAATTGGACATAGTCCGACAATTTATTAAAGACATTAATCAAAAATGTCTTTAATAAATTGTCGGACTATGTCCAATTCAAAAAATGTATATATATATATATATATATATATATATATATATATACAAAAGTAAACATTGAGTCAACACGTAGAAGCGACAGACTAGCAATCATAAGGCCACCGGTGGTCTGACGATTGCGTCTAGCATGAAACAGCCTGTCGCCTCTAAGTGTTGACTTCAATGTTCACTTTTATATTTACACACGCTCTATATCTGATATTGAGCACTTTATCCCATAAATATAGCACACCGTAAGAGTATATTTCTTCATATCTATCTATCTATTATTGTCATCCACAGTGTAGCTAGACGTCCGGTTGAATTGGCATCAGTCGGAAATTCTACCACTAAGCCGTCGGCGCACGGCAGGGATGAAGGTGAATTTTAGCGTATTTAATTTTAGATAAACACACAGTGACCGACAGGAATCAGTTCCCTTTACCGAAGAATATATATATATATATATATATATATATATATATATATATATATATATATATATATATATATATATATATATATATATATATTAGTGTAGCCGTGTCATCCAAATTCACGGCAAGAAGGAATATATTATATATTATATTATAAGTAATTTACGTGCAATCAAAGTACAATTTTTTTGTGTAACAATAGAGGGGAAGTGTGCAAAATGACGATGACCCACCCACCCAAATTCAAGTTATACTTGTTTTTGAAAAGAAAAATGGAACTTTAGTTAAACAAAAATTATGAGAGACAGACATGAGTTACGGGCAGCATTAGTCGTCTTCAATATTTGTTTTACGAATTTAACTGTATTTTATTTCCTTTTTAAGGCCAATTAGGAAGAAATAAATATAATTTATGTACGTATGTGAGAAGCAGTGAAATGTTGTTATGTTTCTTTTTTTCTTTTCAAAAACAAATGTAACTTGAATTTAGGCGGGTGGGTCATCGTTTGTGCGAAAGTGTGTTTGCGTGCTTCTTTGTAGCAACAGGGGACACAAGAGATAGAATTTAGTTCTTACTGTGTGGACATGAATGGGGTTTTGGGTTCTGTGCGTCTCATGTCAAAATTCTGCACACTCCTCTTAATTGTTATACAGAGAAAAACTTATATATATATATATATATATATATATATATATATATATATATATATATATATATGAAGAAATATAGTTTTAATGTGTGCTATATTTATGGGATAAAATGCTCAATATCAGAGATAGAGCGTATTGACAATCAAGTTAATCTTGAAGAGATTAAGATTGTAGTGTTTGGATAAGCAGTGATTGTAAGATTGTAGTGATCGAGGAAAATTTGCTTTGTGAGGTTGACCTCACATAGCAAATGTGTGGTCTTATGAATATCCATGTAATCGTCTAGCATGAAACAGCCTGTCGCCTCTGAGTGTTGATTTCAATGTTCACTTTTATATATATATTTACATACGCTCCATCTCTGATATTGACCACTTTATTCCATAAATATAGCACACCTTAAAACTATATTTCTTTATATATATATATATACATATTATATATATATATATATATATATATATATATATATATATATATATATATATATATATATATATATAAATAAAGAAAATAGGGTTTAACAAGCTACTTTTGCATGTCATTTACTATTGTATTTCTTTAATTATTTCACCCCAAGTAAGGTAATAAAGTCACTAAGACACAAGGACTTACTGAGAGTGAGAAAATGTCACAAGAAAACATTATAAAGAAGAACGAATAATAAAAGAACAGGAATCAAGAAGACAGAATATAACGATTGACACTGCATTTACATTTTTGAAAATTAAAGTTGACGAGAAAAGCAACAAGCCGCAAGAGAGCTCTACAAAGAGAAGTGCAAGGAAGAAACTGTTAGCGTAGAACTTACGGTTACATCTATCCATTTCAGCTCTAAGATGATGAGACATTGCCGCCAATCTAGTAGAACACTTAAATTAATAAAGTCTAGGTAACAAAGAAGAATCTCATACGAACAATTACCATGAAAATATTTATAGTAAATGCACAGAGAAGCTACGTTACGAACGTGGGAAAGTGACTGAAGCCAAAATGTCAGGTCAGGACCAATAACACTGCAGATTATTCTTTGTACTTTATCAAGAATCTCTAAATACATAACAGAAGCATCAGACCAGATGTGACAGCAATATTTGATGCATGGACTACTGGTAGATTTATAAATATGTAAGGTAGATTCAGGCGAGAAAAATTGTCTAGAACGGCCAACTTTTCTAGCAATTTATTCAATATAATCTTTCCACTTTATGTCAGCGGAAAACGTTAGCCCGAAAAGTTGCCACGTGTCACTTTCCTGGAGGTTAGCATCAGCCATGCTTATGAAAGGCAAAAATAGTTTCTGTCAGACGAGAGTAGTTTTGTAATGAGTCCGATCTTCACTGGATATTCCACATTAGTGCACTAAACAAAGATTAGTAGATATAAACTTTATTGTCCGTGCCCTAGATTAATCTATAGTCTAATACTAAATGTGTAAATGTCGCTTGAACCTATGAGAAAATCAATAATCTGTTTTGGCTAATTGTATTTCATCTCCATTCTTACAATAGATAATTAAGCAAAATAAAATTAAATTGTAATGAAGAAATGTTTGTGGTTTAGCGAAAGCATCTGTATGTCTGTGAATTTGCAAATGAAAAAAAATAATATTATAATGACTGGCTGCTCTTATCTCAATAAGCTTGTCTATCAGGGTGGCTTGTCAATCCCTGGGGCGACTACACATGTGCCTGAACGAGGGATGATGGGAATTTAAAATTTAAAATTATTATTTTTTTATTCTAGCCGATTTCATTTAGGTTCTTTTCTTTTTGTTTCCATCAAGTCTGTTATTAGATATCTCACACTGTGATAATAGAAGTTCTGCCAGGAATGGTAAAATGTTCTAAGAGCCCGGGCGCAAATTTACTGTAGATGACCTTGTGAAATCGGATAGATAAACTTAAAGGTTAAATTTAAGATTCCCAGTATGTACGTATGTGTAATCGCACCAACATAACAAATTTAGTCCGATGAAGTGTGAAACGCGTCGCAAGAAAATTTTTCACTTTGTCATACATTCCCCCACCACTAATTCTCTCTCTATATCTCTCTCTCGCTCGCTATATATATATATATATATATATATATATATATATATATGGTAATCTCTCAAGGAAATAGTAAGTAACAAACAAGTCTTGCAAGCCATTTACTACTGTAATGATTTTTGAGCCTTAGTGGATGGTCCCTAATTTTGTTAAGTGATGCTTAGTGAATATAAACTTTATGTATTAGATTCATCAGTCGTCTAATACTAAATCTGTATCATTAATCTCTTTCTGATTAATCGCATCTAATCTCCATTCATACAATAATTAAACAAGATAATATATGAAAGACATAACCGAGAAGCTACTTGGTTTCAGCGAGAAAATGAATAAAAGAAAGACAGTTGAATAGTTAGTATGGCCGTTACGCACTGCCAATTCCTCATAAATAATAGACTATCCCGTATTGATCGCGTGGAAAGACGGAAAATAAATATCAGAGACGCTACTTGGTTTCAGTGTGAAAATGAAAGAAAAACGAAAGAAAGAAAGAAAAAGGCATGATAGAAATGTTTAACGACTGTTTCAGTGAAATGGAAAAAGTTGTCACTTTCAAATCTTTTCATTTGTACCTCCTTACGTCTTAAAATATCGACTCGCATTCATATTTATGATTGCTACTGCAATGTTATGTTAAAGTTAACGACTTTAACAAACCATTAAAATATTTAACGATGCAATCGGGGAATTTCTACGGATATTTTATTGCTGTAGAACTCGCCATAAGATTACTCAATCATTAACTTGAGAATTAAGATTCAACAGAAAATTCAAATAGGAAAACCGTGAAACTTTCACGGGGATTTCTAGTAGACAGGGTGTCCATAAAGTCTCTTTACAATTTAAAAAAAGTGTTGCAAAAAGCAAATGAACAAATATGTGGAAATTGTTACAAAACGAGGACTAGATATTGAATTTAAAAAAACTTATTTAATACCCTTCTATATGGGCACTATTAGTTTCAAGAAGTACATCAAGACAGTACTCGATTTCTTGCCATGTTCGCTATAGCTTAGCCTCTTCAGTGGTGGTAATGACATCAGTGATGATCCATATCTTTGTTTGATACATGATATCTTTAACATTACCCCATAGAAAGAAGTCCAGGGGAGTGATATCTGGTGAACGAGGTAACCAGAGAACTGGGACATCCCTTCCAATCCAGCGGTCTGGAAATGTTACGGGCTCATTTAACAGTGCCACTTTCATCAACAGAATACCTGAAATGTACAAATGCAATGTAATTAAAAACTTTGATGACTATTGTGTACATAGAACAAATCTGATTAAGATGTCTCATAAATTGCCTTTGTAATATATTTTTAAATTGTAAAGAGACTTTATAGAAACGCTGCATATTACTTCAAATGTTATTTTTAGTGGATACTCGTGTTTGAAATATACATCGTGTTTTTTAAGCAGTGGGTATTACATTTACCGGTCTGCGCACCCGAGAAAACTTAATAAAGAAAATGTGATCTTTGACAGGGTTCGAACCAGCGTCTCCCTTTGCAAGAAGAGAATATCTTTTGATCCAGCGCGCTTGAGATCGCTCGGCCACGGAGAGCCTCACAGCCCAGTAAGATTCGTTGTATCCTTTTTAGAAATGCACATTCCTTAGTTCAGAATTTTCTCGAAAGCCCATATCTGCTCGATTTCGTATCCGAAACGTAAACAAAGAAAATTGTAAAGGATTAATGGATTTATTTTTACTCCCACATTTTTTTAATGGATATCCATGTTTTAAACAGACTCACCCTTTTTAAATTTTTTTATATTAAACTGAGTGTTACGTCAACGAAAACGAAAAAGAATCAACCGGAATTTGAACTCAGTTCGACGATTTCCGTTTCCGTTTCGATAACCTACATTATCTATCGGTTTCTTTTCGAAATGCATTGATAAGATATTTTATGAACGCGGCTAATTCTGTCTCCATGTCATGCTCATTAACTATACAGGGTGTCCCAGAATTAACTGTTTCAGTGAAATCGGATAATTTTGTTTTTTAAAAACCCATCTTTATTTCTGTTTATCATGTTTAATGTGCTAGAAGAGTTTTCGAATTTCATTTATAACTTTATGATTTTTCTAAGTTTGTTCTAATTTTATTTTCATTTCCTTTGAGAACCCTATTAATAATGGATTCACAAGAACGCATCTTTGTGACCCCCATCCTGAATTTCTTTGCATGTTGTTTCATAAAAACAAAGATTTATCGCCAAAAGATTAATAGTCTAGGTGAGTTTAAAGAATACATTCATAAGCTGTGCAGAAGTTAACTCCTGAAATGTTTCAAAATCTGTTTCGCAACGCAAAGGATAGCTTTGGATTTTTTAAAGATGCAGACGTGTTGAAAATTATTCAATAATGTTTTGACGTAAAATTTATAAATCTGTTTGTTTTGTATCATAATTAATTAACATACATAAAATTGTATCAGTTTTTTTTAATTTGCCTGATTTCATTGAAATAGTTAATCCTAGGACACCCTGAATAAAAGAAAACAAACGAAATCATTGTCATTAATTTACAAGATGATTTTCTGGTGTGCTAGTACCGTCGGGGTTATCGTCGCAGAAAATGGGATTGGCGTAACGAGTTCAAATTCCAGCTGAGGCCGTTGCGTTCGCTTTCGTAAATGCATGAAAAAGTATGAATGCACCTATCTCCCCACCAGCTAGTAGTTAATATCAGGGCAGACTGGGCTCGCTCTAGCCTTGGGTGGTAACCATCGTAAGAGAAGGACAACTCAAAACCATTCAGGCTAACTTAGCCTAGATACACCCAATGTTGCTACAGCTGCAGTACATCTGATGCACCAATAACGCTAATCGGTTATGAGACCCGTGAGATGAAGTGGCTTTCAAGCTAATATTTAAGAGGTAGGTAGTGTTGTATGGAAATATGCATGAATTCTAGTTGGAGTTAGGTTCACTTCGTTCTGTCATCAATGTCTTGTCACTGTCCTGTTAGACTAAGAGAAGTGTAAGTGAATGAGTATGACTTTATCAATTCTATTCTTGGAGAAAATAAAGAAACTACATTTAAAATTAACATTTTATTCTACCATATATTCACCATTTCCCGACTTGTTGCCGCTTATCAGGCAGCTCTTTGATACATTTCGAATATGCCTATTCCGCAGGTTTTGATGTGAGAAAATGTTTCGACTAACTTTTAAATCTGGTTTTCATCAGGGAAAGATTTCCCCCATCGAAACCTTTTGCAGCGATCGAAAAAGATAATAATTGGTTGATACAAAATCAGGTGAATATAGCGGATGGGGTAGAACAGACCAAATAAGTTCCAAAATATTTTTCCTATGTTATTCTTGCTCTATACGGTCTTGGAGGCGAACAACATTTTTTTCTTTAAATCCACTATGTACGCTGCGATTGCAGTGCATAAAAAGGTATTTTAGTGTAATCTAAATTTATTTTAATTGCCAAGTATTATGATGATGACTAGTAGTAGTAGTAGTCGTTGTTGTCGTCTTCTTTTTCTTCTTCTTCATCTCCTCCTCATCCCCCCTCTTATTTTCTTGTTGCTATTGTTGTGCTCATTCAGGACGTGCGCGATCACTGCTCTCCATAACTTCTTATCCATCGGTGTTCTCAGTAATGTTTGTCTCTTGGCTGTGCTTTTCCATCATTTATTTACACAAACTACATCAGTCGTTAAAATTGGTCCCCAAAGATGAAATATGTTTCTGACAGAACCTAATACTTAAAATGCCTAAAATTTTACGAATTACCTTTTTAAAATTTTTATTTTCTAATCATTTCACTCCAAGCAAAACAATAAAGCCGCTAAAGAAAATGAGAAGACTTTAGTAATGAGAATGGACAATAAAAAACAAGTTTATGGAAGACAGAAGATAGAAGTTGGCGTTAAGTTTTTGAAGATTGTTGGCGACAGAAAAAGCAAGAAAGCAGAAGAGTGTTTCACAGGTGAATGCGAATAAGGAAACTATTAGAATAGAATTTACGGTTATATCTAGCTATTTCAACAGTAAAACTATGAGAACTAGTTGCCAATCTAGTAGTACGCTTAAATTCAAGCGGTCAGAGTACCAAGAAGGAAAACTCATACCATGAACATATTTATAGAACAGACAGAGGTAATCCATGTCATTGTGGTAGGAAAGTAACTGAATTCGAGATGCCAGGTCAGGACCTATAATATTACAGACTCTTTGGATTTTGTCGAGAGCTCCAGACTAGATATGGCAGCAATATTCAATGCACTGGTAAATGGTAGATTTATAAATTAATTAATTTATAGATTATCTATAGATTATTTATAATTTATAAATTAATTTATCGATTATTTATAGATTATTTATTATTTATAATTTAATTAATTTATCGATTATTTATAGATTATTTATAATTTAATTAATTTATAGATTATTTATTGATTATTTAAAAATTATAAATTAATGGTATTTTATGTAGTAGTAGTAGTAGTAGTGGTCGTAGTTGTCGTCTTCTTCTTCTTCTTCTTCTTCTTCTTCTCCTCATCCTCCTTCTTTTTTGTTGTTGTTGTTGTACACATTCAGGACGTGCGCGATCACTGCTCTCCATAACTTCTTATTCTTCGGAGTTCTCAATAATGTTTGTCTTTCGGCTATGCTTTTCCATCATTTATTTACACAAACTACATTTGTCGTTAAAATTGGTTCCCAAAGATGAAATTTGGTTCTCAAAGATGAAAGATGAATATATACATGGAATACTTTGAGGAAATGTCATTAGAATCTATATCACTAAGGCCAACTCTATGGTTAAGATATGTAGATGACACCTTCATACTCTGGTTACACCAGGAAGATGTCCAGGTTCTACTGGACCATGTGAACTCAATAAGACCTTCGATACAGTTCACGATGGAGAAAGTGAGTAACAACATACTCCCATTCCTGGATGTTCTAATATCTCGCACAGAGTATGGTTTCAAGATATCCATATACCGAAAACCGACATTCACCGGACAGTACCTCAATTTCAAAATCCCACCATCCATACAGCGTAAAGAAAGGGATCGTCCGCTGTTTACAACACCGAGCAAAATTCATAAGTGGCAACCCAGAGACATTACATAAAAAATTGGTCAGTATAAGCAGTACCCTACAACGTAACAACTACCCTGGGTACATAGCAGCATCGCCAATAAACTGGGATAGATGGGTACAAGAGGCGGACAACAACACTCAGAAAACAGCCGGTCTGCCTTATGTGAAGCTGTTATCGGAGGAAATACAAAGGATCAGCGGTCCATACAACCTCAGGACAACCTTCAAAAGCTGAACGACACTTCGCAGATACCTCTCCCGAGTAAGACCTCCCATAGAGGAGAACATGACTAAAGACTGTGTGTACGCCATCCTGTGCAGCTACGGAAA
Source organism: Acanthosepion esculentum (assembly GCA_964036315.1). Classification (NCBI taxonomy): domain Eukaryota; kingdom Metazoa; phylum Mollusca; class Cephalopoda; order Sepiida; family Sepiidae; genus Acanthosepion; species Acanthosepion esculentum. Next base: position 52,529,285 of record OZ038481.1, read on the forward strand.
GAAATATAAAGGAGAGACAGGCCACCCCCTTAAGGTAAGGCTTCAAGAACACTAAAAAGCTGTAAAACGAGAAGTGGCTGACCACATATAGAGAGAAAAGGGAGATCACCGCCCTCTGTAGGATCAGGTTGAAATCATAGACAAAGAACATCATTGTAAAATTCGTAAACTTAAGATATCAGCACATATGCTAGGCCACAAACATCTCCTGAGCCGACCAAACATAGAAATGAATACAATATGGGAACCAGTAATAAGGAGTTCCAGAGAAAAGCAATAATAACAACGAAAATTGCAATATGAGCTCTGGTAAAAAATGCAATGATAACAGCAAAAATTGCAATATAAGCACGGGTAAAAATGGTTGCAGAAGACATTAAGTTTTTAAGTCCCAGAAATTCATACACAGATGTCCTTAAGGACACATGGCACAGTGGATAAAGGCGTTGGTTAGATCTTGTGAAGGCAGTGGAGAACTCAGATAACTGATAACTGACATCCATTAGACATGGCACGTGGAACTAGAACAGTATACCACAGGGAGTGAAATAAAGGGTTCAGTTCGACATTCCAACCACCCGAAAAGCCGTAGCGTACAACGGCCGAAACAAAGATGAGGACAATGGTTCGAATAATGTAAATCGTGTCCATAATGCCTCATCTCAGAAATATAGACAGAATGACAGAACCTAATACTTAAAATGCCTAAATATCACGAATTACGTTTTTTTAATTTTTCTTAATTTATAGATTATCTATAGATTATTTATAATTTATAAATTAATTAATTTATTATTAATTAGATTGTTTATTTATTATTATTAATAATAACTATTTATTACTTATTTATTTAATTGTTTATTTAATTAGATTATTTATTAATTTATTATTAATTAGATTATTTATAATTTAATTAATTTATAGATTATTTATTGATTATTTATAATTTATAAATTAATGGTATTTTATGTAGTAGTAGTAGTAGTAGTAGTAGTCTTAGTAATAAAATTAATGGTATTTTATGTTGCTATTAGTTGATGGGGATTTTTATTCGCCGATCGTTGAAATGAGACCAAGATGGAATTTTCTCGACTATCAAAAGAAATTATATTTTCCAGCCATAAGAAAAAACCGTGCATGATATGTAATAAAAGCGATAATAATGTGTTAATTATTGATAATGGTGGCGAAAAACATCGAGGCAACTACAAAAAGTGTCAAATGACATCGTTACTAACGGTTTGAATTCATTAAAGGGAATGAAACAACGAGCCATTAAGCGATAATGAAGATGATGGCGAACTGGAAATATGGATGCCCTTTTAAAAGAATCTAAAGACAAAATATATTACAAATGATTTACCACAATATGTGAGGTAGAATTGAAAAATTATCTTCTAGGAACTAGTAGTGAAAATATTTCATTGTTACCATTCGTAGAGATACGTCTTTTGTTAGAATAATGAGGTATTCATCTAGGATTGATTTTCAGCAATAACTTGCGTGACAAACTTCTTTCTATCGCTCTACGACAAATATTCCTACTTTAATGCCTTTAATGTGTACTTTGCTTATCCTAGCACCGGGTAACAATAGCTTAACACCTGGAGTGAATCAATCAAATTCACAAATAAAAGCTTGCAAAATGTGATTGCTAAAGAAGTTGTCTGACAAGAATCTACAGCATTAACATAAATACTCCTGGTGTCTGTTTAAAGTAACGTCTTATTTTTTTCCATATATTGTGCATAAAGTTCATATTTTATTTTTGATTTCAGATAAAAGCTTGGAATTTTTCCAGCATTTTTCAGTGAAATGTTCACTTTCCAAAATTATAGTTTATAATTATAATTTTTGATGCAGAGGCAAAAAAATAATGCGCTATTTCTAACTGACGCCAGGAGAATACAAATTTTTCTTTTAATATTTTAAACTTCTACTGGGAATTACTAATTTTTATTTAGGGGAAAAGGCCAACGTTTCCCTAAACAAATATTCCACCAGTGTCAGTTTAAACTGACGTTTCATTCATTTCCATACATGGTGACCATTATTGCTTAAAGTTCTTATTTTTTTGTTTTCAGATAAACAGTTGGAAATTTCCCAACATCTATTAGTGAAGTATACTGTTTATAATTATAGTTTAGATATATAGAAAATAAAAAAAAGATGTCACTTTATATTAATACCAGGAGGATATGGATTACAATGAGATGAAGTAAAATTTACGATGAAATTTTGATATTCACTTTCACGTTAATTCTCTTAATTACTATTTTTCACGGCGCTGGTAACTGGTAATTTTTATTGGTGACCTTTCTCCTCAACATCCCAGGATTATATAAAGTATAATATTTTTTTCAGTAATGCTATCATAAACTGAATCTATGCCTAACTTTTGACACAATTACGAACCGAACTTACGTCCAATTTTTAACTCAAGTGGAAACTGGACGTATGTCTACCTTTTGAATCAAGTGTAAACCGGACCTATGTTTACCTTTTGACGCAAATATAAAACGGCCTTACGTTCATGTTTTGAAGCAAGTGCCAACTAGACATATGTCTATCTTTTGACTGAAGTGTAAACCGAACCTATGCCTACCTTTTGACAAAATGAAAGCCGGATTCATATCTACATTTTGATTCAAGCGTAAATCAAATTGATGTCTAACTTTTGATTCAAATGCAAACCCGAGCTATGTCTACAATTTGATTCAAGTATAAGCCGAACCTTTAATCTCATATCTATTAATAAATTAAGATTTTTATACTATAAGACTTATATTCAACATGAAATAAACCAAAAAGAATTGATATATGTCGTTGAATTATTCAACCTCATAAATAATTTTCCTATTTCTTTCGATTCAATTTGTTATCATTGACGTTGTTTTCTCTCTATTTCTTTCATGTCACGCCACAATTCAATATTTTAATTAATTCCCAATGAATATAAATTTCAGACTCTACTTCACCGTCAGTGCATTATGTTAATAACAATCAAATCTCTGGAATATACGGTGAGTTCCTTTTTTAAAAAATTATTCTGATAAAATTCAAAAGTATCTTATTCGTTTAAACCTTAACGTAGCTTAGAAATAAATTACTCGTATACTTAATTCCAGACAGTGTTGTTCATGCATTTACAGGTACAATCTGTAAATTTGTCATGGTGTGTAAATAAATGACAAGGTAGAAACCAGGTAAAAAAGGATGTTTTTTATAACGTTTCTGCAACGTTGCATACTGGTTGCAAAAACGTTTTTTGTAGACTTTTCACAACGCTCCCGCAACGTTAAAAGGTAACGTAAATAATTGTCTTAAAACCAGTGGTGGCATCCTACAGGTTCAATTTTTAAAATTATAAAAGCTTAGCGAACTGGTTTTTGGGTTATCCGAAAATAATCTTATATATTAATAGCCGATATATAATAGCTAAAATATAATAAAATGGTCTTGAAGCTAAAAATGTGGCAAATCTTCTAGTCATAAATTTAATAGATTTTCCATTGGAACTTTGGGTGATCTGCAGCGATTCATTTTGAATAATTCTAAGAAACCATAACAGCTGATGGCACTAGAGTTTAAAGCATAGAACTTCTGAACGGAAATATGATAAGAACAGAATTTCAATCTGGAAATAATCTTAATAAATAAATGTTTTCTATTAAATGATCAAAATGGTTTAATTCTTTTGATACTAGAAAGTGATTTGTTTCCATTCTCAGATTGAAAAGAAAGTAAGCAGAACAAGTTTATAATGATTATCTGCTTTTATAAAATCGGCTCCTGGAAATTTGGGATGCAATTATTGCTTGTAACATTACATTAGCAGAAAATAAATAATCATTTCTAGGAAGATATTAAAACGTGCAGTCACTAGTGACTAAAAATATTTATACCTTCTCTACATATTCTTACGTGAATAAAAGGTAGTCTGATGCGGAATGTTTTTAGAGACAGCAGTTCACAACGTTGCCATAACGTAGTGACAAAATTGGAGATGAGCGGTTAGTTTGGGGTCGGGAAATAACTGATTTCAACATTACATCAACGTTACCACGTCGCATATAACCCAGTCAAAATACAAAATCTGAAACATAGTATGAAGGTTCCGTGTTAGCTGAGTAGTGGCGCGTTTCCTTCAGAGAAGAAACTTAAATAACAGTTTTACTAATGGGATCAGTCTTATATATATATATATATATATATATATATATATATATATATATATATATATATATATATATATATATAAATGCTCTGTTTTATAATAAACAGTATTAAATAACATTTACCGGCCTGAATGTCCGAGAAATTTTCATAGAAAATTTTCGTTCTCCGACAGGAATCGAACCTGTATCCTGTCGGAGAACGAAAAATTTCTATGAAAATTTCTCGGACATTCAGGCCGGTAAATGTTATTTAATACTGTTTATTATGAATTGAATGATAGTGTTACTCTACTATAATTCCTTATTTCCAGGTATTGAATAATAGTTTAGCCGACTATTATTTTTTAGAAGAAGGTTGACCTTCGGTGTCAGATGTAAGACATAATAAGGAGGTCGATTTTGATTGGCTGAGCTGGCGTGGGACTGATAGAGAAAGGTTTTTCAGAGAGTCGAGTCTTAATTGTCAAGCGATGTAGACGTATTCTCTTTCATGTCTGAAACGGCTCCCCTCAGATACACGCCACTTCTAGTGCTCGTGTGTTCTTGAAATTCTTTTCTTTATCATCACGAGCCCATACAGCTCAATGGTGAAAAACCGGCCTGTAACATTCAATACCTCCAAAACCAAACTAGTATTATTCCATCATCACCAAGAAGATGCTAAATTTGCACCTCTCATACTGAATGGTTGTTCTCTGAAAGAGGTTCTTTGACTTGAACGCCTATTGAGACTCAAGTTCAACCCAGACTCCATGCAGAACAAGCCATCGCTAAAGATATTAGAAAATGGTCGGTTCCTTACTATGCTCTATCTTTACAAGAGTCAGATCAGACCAAAAATGTTCTCGCTTTGCAATCTTGATAGAATTCAATACACTTTACGCGGCCTTGTGGGTGGGTAATTATTTTCTACTCAACAACACCTTCCCCATAGATGAAACATCACTAGTCTCTCACGACTCTATTTCCATGGCGAACGTTCTGTCGAATTACACTCTTGAGTTCCATCAGTTCTGACCTTCTCAGCTAAAACGCCCCATGCCTCATACACCGAGATTAATCATCCCTAGTCCCTTCGTATTCCTTTTGTCTTTTCTTTAATAATGTGCACTCAATAAAAGGTACAAGTGCTCCTCGATGTAGAAGGTTAATAAAGGATATTATTGTATAAGCTGTAAGAGTAGGAGGTAAGAAGTGCAATTTAAGAGCCTGTGTGGTAAAGATAGCGTTAAACCTAGCCTTGAAGAGGTTACGATTGTAATGGTCGGGGGAAGCATCCTCTCAAAGATACAAAGAGAATAGTCATTGTTCGTTCCAATGGCGGGTCTTAGCTGTGAAGGTTACGAATGGTGGAATTAAGGAAGTTAGCTGGTCTTGAAATTTTCCATTGGAATAACGATAGAATAGCGAGAGGCTAGCGAAGCTTCCTCTGTATTACTGTGTCCCTTACACTGCATTTCAGAATATAATTTGGAAAACGTGTAAACAAGGAATTGTGGTTCCTGAAGAGAAGAAGGCACACCTTTCTCTGATCTGCAGCTGCCTTTTAACAAAGAATGCTCATCTTCCATTTTTGCATTATACTGTAATAGGTGATAAAAGTGCGTTTTACATCTCAATAGAAAACATAAACCAGTGCCGACGACAAAACCTGAACTCCAACCACAAAAGACCTTGCTTTGTGTTTGATGGAATATGAAAGATGTTGTTTATTATGAACGATTGCATCACGGAAGGATTATCACTGATACTTCATTACATAAACAAAACATTACATCGGGAGTATTTTCATTTGATAAACAGAAGAGGTGTTGTTCTCCAGTATGATATTATTAGCGCACACTCGGCAAAACAAACCCGCCACAAAATAACATGGTTACGAATGGATGTAATCCACATCCCCCATATTCTCCATATTTTGCACCCAGGGATTTTCATTTCTTTGATCAATAGACTATTACATAATTGGTAAAATATTTACTTACTTTATTTGCTAAAACATGGAGACAAACCCAGATTTCTTAAAACGTGGAAACAAACTCAGACTTCTTAAAAAGTTGTGACAAATCCAGATTTCTAAAGCTTGTGGCAAAGCCAGATTTTTAAAAAGGCGAGGACGAACTCAGATTTCTTAAAACGTAGAGGTAAACCAAGATTTCTTAAAACGTGGAGACAATCTTAGACTTCTTAAAAAGTTGTGACAAATCCAGCTTTCTAAAGCTTGTGACAAAGCCAGATTTTTAAAAACGCGAGGACGAACTCAGATTTCTTAAAACGTAGAGGTAAACCAAGATTTCTTAAAACGTGGAGACAATCTCAGACTTCTTAAAACATTGTGACAAATCCAGTTTTCTAAAGCTTGTGACAAACATAATTTTCTTAAAACAGGGAGATACACTCAGACTTCTTAAAACGTGGAGACAAACCAAGATTTATTAAAACGTGGCGACTAACACAGCTTTCTTAAAACGTGGAGACAAAGCCAGACTTCTTAAAACATGGAGACAATCTCAGACTTCTTAAAAAGTTGTGACAAATCCAGTTTTCTAAAACTTGTGACAAACTCAGACTTCTTAAAACGTAGAGACAAACCAAGATTTCTTAAAACATGGAGACTAAACTAATTTTCTTAAAATGTGGAGACAAACCCAGATTTATTAAAATGTGGAGACAATCTCAGACTTCTTAAAATGTTGTGACAAATTCAGTTCTCTAAAGCTTGTGCAAACTCAGATTTCTTAAAACGGGATGATGCACTCAGACTTGTTAAAGCGTGGAGACAAACCAATATTTATTAAAACGTGGAGACAAACCCAGATTTCTTAAATCGTGGAGACAAACCCAGATTTCTTAAAACATTGAGATAAATTTAGACTTCTTAAAACGTTGACAAATCCAGTTATCTAAAACTTGTGACAAACCCAGTTATCTAAAACTTGTGACAAACCCAGAGTTTTTAAAACGTAGAATGGATTTTTTCTCTCGTAATGCTGCAGTCGTTGAAAAGGAATATGATTTCAATTTTTATAAATAATATTTGAATAAATTTACATTACATTTGTTCTTGTAGATTTTTAGTCAAACTTAATTACTTTCCTAACTACCTGATATTTAAACAAATTTAACTTACGATGAATAAGTATGCGTTGTACACCATCATCAAAACCTTCGCTATTTGAAAGAACGAAAAATGCCAAATTCCTTAGTATTTTGTATACTATTTTCCAGCCAATAGAAGGGCCAACAGCCACTCTAGGCGCAGGGTTGCTGAATCAGGTTATTGAAAGTTCGTAAAGGGAGGAAATAAGAAATGCATATTATAGGAATATGTAGAATAGATAACGGTTGACCCTAGACGTGAAGTGATTAACACTTCAAGGGAAGTCTTTTTCACAAAGTAACAGTTCTAAGGAAGAGGTTTATTGAATGGAACTTTCTCCTTATGAAGAGAATTGGAATGAGTCAGCCCTGTGTAAGTCGCATGGTGGGTCCAAGTTGTGAAGGTCTGAACTGGTGGAACTAAAGAATATAGTTCGTTTGAACACTTGCTATGAAAATGACGTTAGAGTAGATAGAAGCTAGCAACGTTTCCCCTGTAGGGAAGGGGTCGCAGGATGGGAAATAATTAATCCCTCACGAGGACGTGTAAACATTTTTGAACTCAGTCAAATCTGGACAGTTCCACTCCCGATGTGAAAGTAATACTCACAATAATTTTAGTCTAATTTGACTCTGGTAAAGATAGAGCATAGCAGAATCAAGTAATTTCTTGAGCGGTATAACGAACCGAGCATTTTTGCACAATCTTTAGTGACGATAAAAATATACGAGGTCCACTTGAGGCCTGTAGTGAGCTTGAAACCCAACAGACATTCGAACGTGGGAGCTTCATTGAGCGTACAACAAGGACCCGTCCTTTATATCTGCCCCAAGTCCATGGTCATGTCAATTTAAAGTGTCTTCTTTTGTGTGTATTGGCGTGTGGCACGGGATTGTTAATTCCTGAACAGGAATAGAATGGCCGAGTCCAGTTTCAGATAGGAACATGAGGTCTGGTTTAATCACTTGAAAATTTAGTTCACCTTCTGTATACTTGGACTATAGACCCTTTAAATCAAGCAATATGAAATACTGGCATTTTAACTCCACTTTGGGGCAATAAAAGTTGCAACACCTTAATGAACGATGCTGATTTTGACCTGGGTAAAATATGTGTATATCTAGTATCCATTATTATACAAAAATCTCAAATGAAATAAAAAAAATATTTCAGTAACGGACACAATACCTTGAAATGTGTATAACTTATTTAATATGCAAATAATAAGATTAAAATGAACTGCCTAACACGCAAATTACAAATCGGAAATACCAAAATCAAGCCATTACACCAATTTAAATATCTGGGAAATGTTTGAACAGCGGGCGGAAAGTGCGACACTGAAATCTGAAGGCGCATAGGGATAGTGAAAGATGCCTTCCAAAAGCTAAACAAAGTAAGACACATGGAAATTTCGTTAGAAACAAAGAAATACTGAATTGTTACGTAATATTAGTCCTCCTATATGGCAGTGAATGCTAGACAATCTCCTCAAGGGTGAAGAAGAGACTTGAAGTAACAGAAATGTGGCTCTACAGAAGGATGTTGAAAATACCATAGACCGAATATATGAGCATCAACGAAGTTTTAGTGAAAAAATGAGTTATGTCAAGTCACTTTATGATTGCTAGTGGTACTATGTAACCCAGTACTATCTGCCGCATTATCAGTGACTAAGCCGATTTCCCCAACATACGTTTCTGGTAAATAAGGTAACTAGACACCCAGTAGGCTTAAAAACAAAACCTGTCTACTGATTTCCCATATTGTTAAAAAAAATGCCAGTAATCGTTGTCATTATCATATTGATCTGGAACTAAGTTCAACGCAGCAAGATTGAACATAAGAAAACACAACAAATATTCGAAGAAGGCCTGATGGCACGCAACTTAGAAGTGGTGATAAAACAAACAATAAAGACGAGGAAAATTGTCCGAATTGTAAAATATTGAACCTGATCGAGGTTCAGATTATAAGCCCAATTTAGTCTCCAAAACGTTGCATTTCTAGCGACAGTCGCTTTACCACTGAGCTTTGCGCGCAAGTGTCTCACTTCTTTCTGTGAAGAGATCAACATGGCCGGCAGAACGACAACCAAAGTAACAGCTAAAAAAAAAACAAAACAAAAAACCCCAGAAACAAACGACTCTGAGATTTGGGGCTCGTTTAAGTCTTAGAAACAGAGATATGTTATCATAGAATGATCGATTTATTTCAATCTGAAAGAGGCATCCTTATTACACAAGGATAACGCTCATGGCTAAAAGTTCTCAATGCCACTGATGTCAAGAAAAACATTTAAAAGTAAATTACTGCAGATTTTAAAACAATAACATGATTGTTCATGTTAAAAAAACAAAAAACAAAAGCGAAAACAAAAACAAAACAAACAAAATATAAAAAACACAGAAAATAAAAATAAAATCATCTGAATCGTGTAGCAGACGAAATCGTTCTGCAAACAAATTATTCTTGTAGATTATCTCTGTACTAGCAATGCATATCTCGTGACAATGGGGGTTACTTGATTGATTCGTTTTCTACGGTTTATTGACCCTTTGTAGGTTATTTAAAAACAGGTAATATTTTTAAATAGGAAGAATTTAATTTTCAGACAATGATTTAGTGATACAAATTTTACTAATTAACCCATAGCTTTCTCGAAGATATTTGCGCGTCAGTGAATATAACGAACCTAACCGGAACTAGAACTCAACTCTCCAATCAACAATTCCGAGCCATTATCCACTACACGACCCCAACATCCAAGCTTATAGTAACTAGTATTCCAGAGCGTTAACTCATCTAGATACTGACCAGGCTCGGTGATCGCACGGGAACCGGTGTGACGTGGTTACTTGTCTATAGGTAAATATTGTTCGGGTGTGGACGAGTCAATAGAAAACATTTGGTTGGGTTTATACTTGAGTTAATAGGTAAATCGTTTTGTATGTGAGTCTATAAGCAAACATTGATTAGGTTAATACTTGAGTCGATATGTAAACATTGATCGGCTTTATAATTGTCTATAGGCAGACATTGGTATTAACGATGCCCAATCTCTTTTCCAAGAAATATGCGGAGGGTTGTACTGGGTTGCATGGTACCAGCAGCTGAGAGTAATTCCAAGCTTGACCTATTAGGAGATGTAGTCTTAGTCCATTCCGATAGCTACTAGAGAGAAGTGAACAAAAACTACCTCAGCTGAAATTCAAACTCGTTTCGCCAATACCTGTTTCGGTGCTGTCACCCGTTAAGTCACCTCCTCACTTCTAGTTCGCAGACGAGAAGCCATACCTAGAAAATAGCTAGTGCGTAAGATTGCATGTCAGAGGCGTGAGAAGATTTCAGTTCGTACTTTCCGTCTGTCTCAGTCCTCTTCCTTCATGTTGTGTCATTTTTACACTCATTTGTAATTTCATTTTATCTCTCGGTGTAATAATAACAGCAAATGAGTTGCTACGCGAGAAAGTAGAAGACAGAGAAAGTTAAGAACCATAAAGTTTAGAAAGTTGCAATAAAAATTTCCTTTCATTAAAGTTTTGACTTTCATTCCTATTATATTAGTTTAAAGAGTACTCACACAAATAAAGCTCAACTCATTTTATCATTACTATTCGTCGGCAAATATATTCTACTAGCCGAAATATCCGCGCCTTTCTGCGTGTCACACATTTTTTGTAAGAAAATGATGATTGATTTTAAATGATTGTTATAATTTGCGGAGAAAAATGATGCATTTCAGTATTACTCAATGATCTTACCGATGTGACCTCCATCTTCTGGTTTTCTCCGTCTATATTTTGGATATGAGTCATTCCCTTGTTCAAATTTAAATTTAATGTAAATCAAAGGAAAATAAACATTTTCAGTGGCCCTGGACTCCCTCTGATCAAAATTAAATATACTTATCTAAGTACCCGGGATAATGTAGTGTCAGAATATATATGACTATGGGGGTCTATCTCCAAAACCCTAGGCTACAACTTTATAGATATAGATTTGCATTTTCATTTAACTTCAAATGATAATTGCAACAATAGCCATGTCCTTAAAAGAAACACCCGGTATTCATTTGCCCAGCAGCCAGTACTAATGTCGGTTAAAATTTATAAACTCCTTCTCTTATAATGATTTTTCAAGAAAATAGGTTTCTCAAGTCCTGTATCTGTTACCACTCTTTCCAACATTGATCGGGGTTTTCTTCATGAACTTTTATTTGAAGTGGTGTGAAACATTAATATTATTATATCATTATTTTCTTTTTAATTTATATGTGCTATCCGTTTTAGTTGTTGCTGCTGTTGAAACTCCTCAAGTGATGTGGCTTCAGTTATTTGAAACAATTCTTATTTTTTGTAATTCTGTAGCGCCAGTAAACAAGGTTCGAAGAAATGTGATCTTCACCAAGATCTATAGGCTTCAATGGCTGAAAGCCATTTTTAACCATTGATTTTAGAAAGTGGTAGTATATAGCTGAGAGTTTAGATATTTCTGAACGGGTTTCGGAAAATGCATGCCATCCAGACGAAAGTTTCAATCTGACGAGGTTATTTAAGAATATTTTCAGGTTAATGTTTTAGTTTTGTAGCAATTTGAGGTGTTGGGCGAAACTACCACTGACGCAGCCTATTCTATGTTCAACTTTCCTCATCTCCTATACTGAATTTGTTATAACTCATCCATACGAAGAGGTGTTTGAAGTCTTAATTACAAATTCCACATCCAGATCTTTTATGATGGATTCATGATATCTACCATCTCTGCTTTCATTCTAATTTCAGATCATAGTTTCTGTTTTGGGAAAGTTAATCTTGGGCCCTATTTCTCGGAACATGATAGAGGATGTTGATTTTCTTATTCCAACTCTGAATGCGTATGACATTCTGCATCTCAGGATCGTTGTCTACTATTGGTAGATTATTTGGGGATGTAGTATAGTATAATCAGTGCCCATCTCTTCCCATTAGTACTTGTAAATGCACAGGCCATAGACTATTGGAATACTGTTGTAGAGTTAGTTCCTCACTGGAAAAAGTATTTGGACTAAAGTCGGTCCTAAGTAGGTTCAACGTACAAAAACGTTAGGAACTTGTTATAATAAGTATTACGCAGAGTAATCTAGTTGTGGTAGCTGACTACTTTCGTATTCGACTCCCACTGACTCCTCCTTATATTAGATGGGAGAGTCTATTATTTATAGACTAGGTGTGTTTCACCATAACAAATACTAATATGTGTTTCTAAATAAGAAGGGAATGGTCTAGGAAAAGATTAAATGGACCGGGGCTTTCATTTCTTCCTTGTGATTTCCTTCAAGTGATGTGGTTTCTCTTATTTGGCACACTTCTTTGCGATTCTGTGGCTCCAGTTGATAAATCTCGAAAATGGATGTTCCTCGTTGAGGCCGCCTACACTTTTCATTCGCTCAAAACCATTTTAAAACAGCTTACAGCTGACAGTTTAGATATTTTTGAACGAGTTTGGCACCGCGCATGATATCCATATGAAAGTCTATTTGAGGAAGCTATTTAAGAATGTGACTCGAATTTCCAATTATGTTTTGGTTTTGGGCAGTCTGTGGTGTTGGGCAAAACTACCACCGACGCAGCCTGTTCTATGTTCAACTTTCCTTATCTTCTCTTTCCTTATCTTTCCTCATCTTGTATACTGAATTTGTTATAACTGATCCATACGCTGAGGTATTTGAGTTGTATAGCATTTACTAATTTCTCTCCCTGAATTTTAATGATGAATTTTGGGTAGATGTCATGGCGACACCAAATGGGTCTATTTAGGATTTGACATAATGTTACTTTATTATTTTCATCGCAAAAAATGACAACAGAATGAAGTGTTAAACTGAACAGTGTTAACTACAGCGAGTACTTTGGCCAAGATTTTCTTTAAATGGTACAAGAACCAGCCTCGTCGTTTCATAGTGTGTATTTATACAGAACAATACCCTTCATGTATCTAAGGTTACCCATTAATCTTTGAGCGTAAAAAGTTTACAGGAGAGAAGATAATTGAATGATAACAGTTAAGTCTCGATCTGAATCGGATCGAAAATCTATGGTCAGTTGTGAAGGTGAAAGGTGGTAAAAAATATAATAGTAAAGCAGGCCCATGGGAAGCAATTAAAACAATTGAAACTGCAGAAGAAAAAGAAATGAACATATCAATTGATAATAGATTGCAGGCTGTTATTGAGAAGAAGGTGCACTATATTCAGATGCAAATGGTTCAAAGACATCTCATATGTTTGTTATTTATTCTATTATAAATGTTGATCAGCTGTTAGATAATTTATTACCTTGTTATTGAAGTTAAATGATTTTCTGGTTTTGCATAAATTCAGACTTCAGTTTTTATAACTTCAATAACTTTAACAAAACGTTGAAACCACATAAAAAATTAACTCACGCTTTAATTTCAAGTCTTAATTAACCGTTTAAAATTTGACAAAATTTTTTCAATGCAAATTCGAGTTATTGAGGTTTATGTGATCTGCATAATAACTTCAGACAGGCCATTCTTGTACAGTGTAACCCGGATATAAGAGACTCGGATATAAGAGAAACCCGGATATAAGAGCGATTTTCTCTGGTCCCAAATTAGAGCCTGTGTTAATGTATATATAATAGACCAAACCCGGATATAAGAGACTTCTTCTCCGGTCCCGACAACTCTCTTATATCCGGGTTACACTGTATGTTTATTCTAGTTGAGGTAAAGGAAATTTACGACTGCCGTGCAACACCTCTTCGTGCACAGGCCTTCTCTATTATCAGTTGCATTTTTAACCACGCCCCAGAGGTTACTTGCTGAAAGGTTACCGATTGTCACGACGCATCTCTGGCAGAAGGCATATACCAGTAAATATTTGGCCAGGGATTTCGAAGTACACCTTGACTTTCTACACATCATCAACTCGACTTCACAAAAAATACCACCCATAATTCAACATAGTCCGTCTTGATGCAGAGTTTTTGGATTTAAAAGAATATCATGAGTACTTGTAAAATCTCTAAAAGACTTGGCTGAAAATGGATTTAATAAGCAGCAAATTACATTGCAAAATGCATTGCATCTACAGCACTACACAGTGTAACGAATTATTAACGAGGTGACAACTTTTCATTTTTTTCAAAAACTACACGTTGGAATTTAACGAAATTGTCACAGAATGATGGCAATAGTTATATACTCGTGCTGTGCAAAAACTGTAAGGTTCTGAGCAAGTATAAACAAATCGCAGCCATTTAAAAATTATTAGCGAGTGACTTTATAGTCGTGCAATTATGGGCCGCAATTGTGAAATAACCGCTTCTGATTGGTTTGGTTTGGTTTGTTTTACGGCACATCAACCTCAATGGGTCATTTAATGCCGAGAACTTTTTTTTCCTGGTAATATTTTTGTTTTCTCAAAAATCCATTTCTGTTAATACTTTTTTTCTCAAAAATGTAGAGCTGGTAATATTATTTTTTCAAAAACGTATAGCTGGTAATATTATTTTTCCAGAAACGTATAGCAGGTAATATTATTTTTCAAAAACGTATAGCTGGTAATATTTTTGCAAAAACGTATAGCTGGTAATATTATTTTTTCAAAAACGTATAGCAGGTAATATTATTTTTCCAAAAACGTATAGCAGGTAATATTATTTTTCCAAAAACGTATAGCTGGTAATATTTTTGCACAAACGTATAGCTGGTAATATTATTTTTCCAAAAACGTATAGCAGGTAATATTATTTTTCCAAAAACATATAGCAGGTAATATTATTTTTCCAAAAACGTATAGCTGGTAATATTATTTTTCCAAAAACGTATAGCTGGTAATATTATTTTTCCAAAAATGTATAGCTGGTAATATTTTTCCAAAAACGTATAGCTGGTAATATTATTTTTCCAAAAACGTATAGCAGGTAATATTATTTTTCCAAAAACGTATAGCTGGTAACATTTTTGCAAAAACGTATAGCTGGTAATATTATTTTTCCAAAAACGTATAGCAGGTAATATTATTTTTCCAAAAACATATAGCAGGTAATATTATTTTTCCAAAAACGTATAGCTGGTAATATTATTTTTCCAAAAACGTATAGCTGGTAATATTTTTCCAAAAACGTATAGCTGGTAATATTTTCCCAAAAACGTATAGCTGGTAATATTATTTTTTCAAAAACTTATAGCTGGTAATATTATTTTTTCAAAAACGTATAGATGGTAATATTATTTTTCAAAAACGTATAGATGGTAATATCATTTCTTTTCAAAAACGTACAGCTGGCAACATTATTCTTTCAAAAACGTATTATCAGAGGCCTTGCTGTTGGACGTAGTTTATCGTCTTACCCAGGACGTGGATGTAGGTTATCGTCATACCCAGGACACTAACCGCTTCTGAGAAGTCTGTTATAACACCTGAACTTGCAAAAAAGTAAATCAACATTAGAAATATCCAAAGTGATTGGACGATATCACCAAACTTTGAAAGGATTTGTTGCATCTCCTACGAATTTACGTAAGAGGGCCGATAAGGGACACTTGAAGATTGTTTCCTAACATTCTCTGTCGAGAATTAAACGTGAAGCTGTAAATAACCCAGGCCTGAGCATCGGAGAACTTTTTAGGCGAATTGGAGAAACAACGGTGTCCAGAACTACTCGATGTCGTCTTCTGAAAAACGTCGGAAAATCATCGAAACCGGTGACAACGCCTCCATTGACAAAAAAGAGACGTGCTGAAATGGGCAGAAGATAACATGATGGTCGACATATCGAAGGTTTTGTTCATGGATGAAACTCGTTACCATTGATGACCTGACGGTTGGAGGCAAGGTTGGGTTGTAAACAGACGACATCGTCATCAACGATTGAGACGCCAAAAAGGAGGAGAGGGTATCATTATTTGGGATGGTATTATTGGAGGTATCATAGTTGGTCCGTGGAAAGTGCTTGACGGTATTAAAATGACTGTAGATGTTTATATAGCCTTCCCGAGAGAGAACCTTAAACCTTGATTAAAGCAAAGGATCACATTCAGGAGAACAATCATATTTATGCAAGATAATGCTCCCTCGCATGCAGCGCATAAAACTACGGAGTACCTGCAACAATTAGGTTTCTGTGGACCTCGGAAAATGAACTGGTTGGCCACTTCTCCAATTT
Organism: Acanthosepion esculentum; assembly: GCA_964036315.1. NCBI lineage: Eukaryota > Metazoa > Mollusca > Cephalopoda > Sepiida > Sepiidae > Acanthosepion > Acanthosepion esculentum. Next base: position 52,545,739 of record OZ038481.1, read on the forward strand.
TCTTCTTTATTTAAATCTCGACATGAAACCACAGAACAGAAACTTTATTTCTTAGTCTCGCCATTGAAAAGCCAAGCAAATCTACCTGAATCAATGTGTTATGGTCCAAGTTCCTTGTACCTCGGTGATGGTCCAAGGTAGAACCAATGAAGAATAACTCGAACACAGTTATGGAATAACACAGATATATTACAAACAGAAATATGTACAAAGAAGTAGAAGTATTATTAATGAATATCAGATTTGGTTAGAGTGAACTATGTTGTCTCGACAAGTATCACTATTCCAATGTCTTACAGTAATCGTCTGACGCGACTCTGTCTCTGACTGTGACTTACTCTGAACATTATTTACTGTCCCCCCACGTGGGATAGATGTGGCACAAGCCCGAGTTTACCGTGGGTATTCCTGAGCCAGTAGGTTCAGCCAAAAAATGCCCGTAGAACCCGTATAAACGGGATCGGGTTGGTCAACCTCCCCGAGCGAGGCTCTGCCCTTCGGCGGAGCCTCGTCCGGGTTCCTCTATGCCAAGAGGCAGAGAATTCGACCGTCCAGCCGAGTCGTCCAAAAACGACTGACTCTGAACAGTATTTACTGTCCCCCCACGAGGGATAGATGTGGCACAAGGCCGAGTTTACCGTGGGTATTCCGGAGCCCGTAGGCTCGGTCAAAATATGCCCGTAGAACCCGTATAAACGGGATCGGGTTGGTCAACCTCCCCGAGCGAGGCTCTGCCCTTCGGCGGAGCCTCGTCCGGGTTCCTCTATGCCAAGAGGCAGAGAATTCGACCGTCCAGCCGAGTCGTCCAAAAACGACTGACTCTGAACAGTATTTACTGTCCCCCCACGAGGGATAGATGTGGCACAAGGCCGAGTTTACCGTGGGTATTCCGGAGCCCGTAGGCTCGGTCAAAATATGCCCGTAGAACCCGTATAAACGGGATCGGGTTGGTCAACCTCCCCGAACGAGGCTCTGCCCTTCGGCGGAGCCTCGTCCGGGTTCCTCTCTGCTCAGAGGCAGAGAGTTCGACCGTCAAGCCGAGTCGTCCAAAAACTACTGACTCTGAAGATGTTCAGCAACACGCCCACGTGTGTCGAATGTGGCACAAGGCCGGTTTAATGTGGGCTCACCGAGCCCGTAGGCTCGGCCAAAAAATGCCTGTAGAACCCGTATAAACGGGATCGGGTTGGTCAACCTCCACGAAAGAGGCTCTGCCCTTCGGCGGAACCTCGTCCGGGTTCCTCTCTGCCCAAATTTTCAGTTTGCTAATACCGAAATGTGATTAAAATGCAGCGGGAGAATGACAGAATTGTTGTAATGTCAGTGGTAGTAATAAGAAAACAAGACGTATGAAGAAGTAAAAGAAGAAGTAATAAGAAAAGAAGTCTTGGATGAGGGGAACTATTTAAATAAATTACTTCGTTCGTAAGAAACATAGGAGTATATTTTGGGGGAAAATGAGAGTATCAATGCAGAGACATTTTTATTAATATTAATTAATGAGTCTGTCTATATTTCTGAGATGAGGTATTATGTACAGTATTTACATTAGTCGGACTATTGTCCTCATCTTTATCGCCATATTTGTCACAACGTTTCGGCCGTTGTACGCTCCGGCCTTCTTCAGGTGGTTGGAATTTCGAACCGAACCATTTATTTCGATCACTGGGGTAGACTGTTCTAATTCCACGAGCCATGTTTGATGGATGTCAGTTATCAGTTATCTCCTGGTAATTTTCCCTCTGAAAGTTCTCCACAGCCTGAACCGGGTATTGAACTCACACACTTTGGGTCTGTCACTGGATCTAACCAACGCCTTTATCCACTGTGCCATGTGTCCATGAGGATTAATGAATTAGTCATCCGGCCCAAATTAACAAACAGACGGAAGGCACAAGGTATAACAAAGAGCAATAGCGACATGCAGAAGACGGGAATAATCGAAACATTGATTTAGAAAAGCGTTTCAAATAGAGAGAGGCGCATTATACACAAGTAATTACCATCTACTCAAGATCAAAGGCGCATCATACACAAGTAATTACCATCTGCTCAAGATCAAAGGCGCATCATACACAAGTAATTACCATCTGCTCAAGATCAAAGGCGCATCATACACAAGTAATTACCATCTGCTCAAGATCAAAGGCGCATCATACACAAGTAATTACCATCTGCTCAAGATCAAAGGCGCATCATACACAAGTAATTACCATCTGCTCAAGATCAAAGGCGCATCATACACAAGTAATTACCATCTGCTCAAGATCAAAGGCGCATCATACACAAGTAATTACCATCTACTCAAGATCAAAGGCGCATCATACACAAGTGATTACCATCTGCTCAAGATCAAAGGCGCATCATACACAAGTAATTACCATCTGCTCAAGATCAAAGGCGCATCATACACAAGTGATTACCATCTGCTCAAGATCAAAACGTATTGGCACTGAATATCGAAAGAGGGAGAGTTTGCCACTCATTCGCTACCCCTACTATTCAGTCAATTCTGTTGCAATTTTTAATAGATGTCCTCTGGTTGATTTATACTAGTTTTTAGTAAAATATTTCTTATGTCATCAGTTGAATTTAGTATTATAAATATCTGTATTAAATAATGTATCAGACGTTCAGTTTCAAGTGAGAAAAGAACAAGGCATATATTTAATTTGAGGAGTCATTTCGGTAAATCTTTTTGCACGTTTTCTAGTTGTTTGATATCAGTGAGATATCAAACAACTAGAAAACGTGCAAATGAATGTAAGCATCACACACAAGAAGTATAGAATAAAACTTCAGAAAGTTTGTTTTGCAGTGTGTGTTGTTTCCCTGAGATCATATCTGCTTATATATTGTTTTCAATTTTCAAATTTTCTTTAATGATGCATCACACATTTTCTGTTTGATTGATATCGGGAGAAGCTGTCAGACATTTAATTAATTTAGAGCATTTGAAACTTTTGTTAGCAAGATGAATAATAGTCAACTTTGCGGATTGTGAAGACGCATTGTCTTTCATCTGAACCCACTTTAGCTTAAGGCTCCTTAGTTGTGACCTGTATCGCTCAAAATAAAGATGTAATAATACGATTTCTCACATATCCTTAGGAGATAAATAGATTCTTTTTCCTTTTAAGTTAATTTAATGACCAAGATATTCAGCATTTGGCAAACGTAAAATTTTGTTAGTGATTTTAGATAATCATAAAAGTTCAGTCTTTTGAAAAGCTGACCACCCAAAAGATGAATGGGTGGTCTACTTTCCAGGAACACAATTGGACGGATAAGGCTGGTGGGACGCCAGTCAGTATCCATATAAGCAGATTTAGTCAGTCAGTGAGAATGGGACGAGCAGAGAGTGAAGAAAGGGCCAGCAGGGGGTAAGTAAGCAGTCGCCGAGACCATGGGAATTGAATGTAAGTATCCTTTTTTCTCTGGCCGGAAGTTAGTAAGATAGGAGCAGTTCACCCCAATGAAGCCGAAGTATGACATTGCCGGTTAACTAAGAAATCTTATTGTTTACTATTTTCCAATCAGTGTCTTGAAAAGCATTTGTCGTTATTCTTTGTTGAATTCGATCACGACCAAGGAGAAAAAACATTTGAACATAGCGAGTCGGGTATATATACGCATATAAGCGACCATGGATATCATCACAGATTGTGCAGTGACGTACGGAACTCATCATCAAAAAGTCACTAAGACGCAAATGAATATAATAAAAATAAATTACTGTTAAGGAGAAAGGACAATAAAAGAGAAAGAATTAAGATAGAAGATAACTATTGACATTACATTTTTGAAGAACAAAGTTGATTGGAAAGCAAGAAGCCGGAAGAGGTTTCGACAAGAAACTGTTAGCATAGAACTTACGGTTATATTTAACCATTACAACAGTAAAACGATGAGACCTTGCCACCAATCTACTACCGAGCTTAAATTCATAAAGTCTAGGTACCATAATGGAAAGATAATCAGAACAATTATCCTGATGGTATTTATAGAAAAGGCATAGAGAAGCTACGTTACGGCTGTGGGAAAGTGACTGAAGCAGAGATGCTAGGTCAGCACCAATAACATTGCAGATTCTTTGGATTTTATCGAGATTTCTGAATATATAGCAGGAGCAGCAGACAGATTATAAGAAAAAAATGTCATTTCACCTATTAGTTTCATTGCATCACGAAAAGATACGCATACAACTTACGGTTGCATCTAGCCATTTCATTTTAAAATGATAAGACCTTGCCGCAAATCTAGACATCAAAATGAGTGACACATTAATAAGGAAAATTTAACACAGAAATACGAAGGCCCATTGGAATAGCAAAAGGTGCCTGAGTGTTAGAGAGTATGAGAATTAAAAAAGAAGAAGAAAAATACAACTAAAGAAAGAGAATAATAAAAGAACAAGTATTAAGAAGACAGACGATTGATATTCCATTTAAATTTTTGAAGACCTAATTTTACTGGATAACTAAACGCTGGGAGAGAGTTCCACAAGCGAGAAGTACATGAAAAGAATCTGTTAGTATAGAACTTATGGTTACATTTAGCTATTTCAACTGTAAAATGATGAAACCTTGCCGCCAATCTACTCCTGAGCTTAAATTGATAAAGTCTAGGTACCATAGCGGAAAATTCATCAGAACAGTTACCCTGATGGTATTTATAGAAAATGCATAGGAAGCTTCGTTACGGCTGTGGGAAAGTGATTGAAGCAGAGATGCTAGGTTAGGACCAATAATATTGCAGACTCTTCCTTGGATTTTATCAAGAATTTCAAAAAAATATAGCAGGATCCCCAGACCAGGTCAGCTAACATTATTCAAAACAAGGACGAATGGTAGAATTATAAATGTGTAAGATAGATTCTGACGAGAAAAACATTCTCTCCTACGACACAGTGAACCAAATGTAACTTGAACCATTATCAATTCTGAACAAACCTCAAACACTAGCGCCAAACATTACCCTATCTTCCGTCTGCTGCCTTCTTGACTGACTATTTACATGAAGGATCCATGCTCTAGACCAGCTCCATCCAATTTAAATCTACATTCATTACGAAAGATTATTGTTGAGAAATCAGTTTTGACTTATTTGTTACGACTTATCAAGCTTTTGTGTGCCATTTAATGCCAAAACACATTTCGGATTGTAGGAGGTTGTTCACATTACCCGGTGTCTCCAAGCAGTCCCGCATCTAATTATCGGAATCGACATTGCTTAACTTTGGTGATCGAACGAGAAGGAGTGTTTTCAGGATTTGATCGTAAGCATTATTCCATTTCTTTGCATAATCTATACATTTCATTTTGTAATCATCTTTAGACAATGTCCTTAATATTCTGCATGTTTTCTCTTAGTCTACATTTGCAATAATAGCTTCTCCAAATATTTATTGCTCATTATACGTTTAAATTTTATCAGATTTATTTTTTTTTGATTTTGTTAAAACCAGTTTGTTCTCACTGTAGACAAGATTCCAAATTCATTTTCGACTGTTCTGTAATATCTGTTAAATATCTGTTTTTTTTTCGTGATATTCAACGTTGTGTTATCATAATTCGATAACCTTAGAATATTCCAGTTTCACTTTTGTACCACAGCAATATTTATATATTTGAAATTAAAACAAATGTCAATAACTATTCCATTATGCATATTTATTTACAATATGACGAAAAAAACTTCGAATTGATTCCTAAAACATCACACCACCAAATAAAAAAAGAAGCTGTAATTTTCAGTGTGTTATATAGGAAGAAAGTGTCGCTGCCGACACTTGAGTTTGAACATAGATCGCCAGAGAGCAAACATAGGCGATCCTGTAGACCGCGTGGCCATAGAGGAAACGCATAAGTAGGAGGTTGCGTGACGTCTAGTTCATTGCTAATTTCTAATCTATCCTCTATTAATTTACGGATCGCTATTTCTAGTCTATCCTCTATACTGTACGGACTGCTATTCTCCTCCCTATTCACTGTCAGTCAGTCAGTCATGTGCCATGCGTGATACACGCTTAAGCGATCATGTATCTTTCGATACATGACTGACGAGGCAGATTTTTTCCCGCAGTATGTTGCCATTTATTTCTGCGGTAGACCAGTTGCCACCTAAGGCTATAGAAAACTATTTACCCATAGCTGGAAGGAGAAGAAGATGATTCATACCTTTCCCATTCACGTAAGTGAATGTATTGGATTCAACTGGAATTCGAACTCAGCTCTCCCATTCCTCAATCCGAGCATCTATACATTACTCCACCGACTGACCCGAACCCGTTTATTTGGGGTTTACGGTCTTGGATAGCACCGCATTAAATTCGGCCTTGTGCCACACCCTACCTCGTGGGGAGGCTATTAATTATCATCTGGCTGGAATCTTTTCCAGCTGTGCTGTCGAATTATCTTCCTTCGGGCAAAGAGGAACAAGGACGAGGCTATGCCCATGTGCAGAGTCTTGTCCGGGGAGGCAGACAGACCCGATCCCGTTTATGCAGGATCTACGGGGACTTTTTGCCAGCCTACCGGCTTGGGAACACCACATTAAATTCGGCCTTGTGCTACACGTGACTACGTGGGGCAGTTGCTAGATACAATCAAGCTGGAATCTTTTCCAGCTGTGCTGGTCGAACTCTCTGCCTTCGGGCAGAGAGGAACTCGGACGAGGCTGTGCCGAAGGGTGGAGTCTCGTCCGGGGAGGTAGACAGGCCCCAACCGTTTATGTGAGATCTACGGGGATTTTTTTGGCCGAGCCTACGGGCTTGGGAACCCCACATTAATTTCAGCCTTTTTTGACTGCATGGGGCAGTTGTTAGATACAATCTAGCTGGGATATGTTACTCAGATCTTGGCTGCTATTGAACTCTCTGCCTTCGGACAGAGAGGAACCCGCACGAGGCTATGCCGAAGAGCAGAGTCTCAAATAGGGAGATAGACTGACCCGAACACGTTTATTCGGGGTTTACGGGCTCGGATTGCACCACATTAAATTCGGCCTTGTGCCACATCCTACCCCGTGGGGAGGATGGTAAATATCGTCTAGATGGAATCTTTTCCAGCTGTGCAGAGAGGATCCCCAGACGAAGGGCAGAGTCTCGTCTCGGGAAACAGCTACCCGACCCAGTGTTATACGGGGAATTTTTAGCTGAGATTTCGCGTTCAGATGCCCCACATTAAATTCGGCCCTGATCTTCTGTGGAGGTTAGTAAATACACAAGCTAGAATCTTTTCCAGGTATACTGGTCAAACTCTCTGCCTTCGGGCAGAGAGGATCCCCAGACGAAGCTATGTCGAAGGGCAGAGTATCGTCTCGGGAAACAGCTACCCGTCCCCGTTTTACGGGTTTTACGGGAATTTTTGACTGAGCCTACTGGTTCGGATGTCCCACATTAAATTCGACCTTGTGCCATGTCTGATCGCATGGGGAGGTTAGAAAATACATCAGCTGGAATCTGTTACATAGCTCTTAGCTGTTATCGAACTCTCTGCCAGAAGACAGAGAGGAACTCGGACGAAGCTATGCCGGAGAGCAGAGTCTCGTCCTGGGAGGTAGACAGACCCGAATCCGCTTATGCCGGGTTTACGGGGAATTTTTAGCCGAGCCTATGGGCTCCTATTGCCTCACATTAAATTCGGCCTTGGGCCACATCCTACCTCGTGGGGAGGCTGGTAAATATTACTAGCTGGGATCTGTTGAGTACGATTCAGACTTATGCGAGAACTACCGACCTTCCAATTGTAACACTCACTACTGGATTGACTTGCGACGACCTTGTGCATAACTGTTACCTTTATTCTTATTGTACTGGTTTTTACAATAAATCATTACTTATTTAATCCACCGTTTTGTTCAAGTATATATTTCTATTAGCACGAAATATAACACTTGGGAAGGTCTGCCATTTTCTTTTATTCAAAAATTGTTGGAAGGAATGTCAAGAATTTGTAACGCAGTAATTAAGGCTGGTGGCAGTTCGAAAACAAAATATGACACTGTTGTATGATAATTATTTATAGTTAATTGTTTATTTTTGTCAAAATCAAAGCAAATACATTGTAGTTAGTGAAATTTTATCTTTTACTTAAAAAAAATAAAAAACATATTACATTTTAATGTGTTTTTTAAGAAATGCAGGGTGGTCCCAAACTTTTTGCCTGTAGTGTAATTATATGCTGAAAATCTTGCCAGCATCGGTTGGTTAATACTAATTTCATTGTGTAAAAGTTGACAGGCGTATGAAGTCTGACACGATATATACTTTAAGCAAAACTCTAGTCAGTTCATCCGATTCGCTATCTTCAGTACATTGCTGATTACATTGTCGGTGAAAGTAGCCACTTGATAATCTTTACATTTCCTAATTGGATATTTGAGATGTTTGAACGGTACCTGCACACGTTTCCAACTTTGTTATGTTATCAAAACTGTTCAGTTGTGTAAAAATATTCAACATTTAAAAGTGGATCTCATCATAAAACTATTTCCTATTTGTAAGAATCTATCTGTCTGTCTATCTATCTATCTATCTATCTATCTATCTATCTATGTCATTCTGTTCATATCCCAGCCTGTTCATATCTATCTATCTATCTATCTATCTATCTATCTATCTATCTATCTATCTATCTATGACATTCTGTTCATATCCCAGCCTGTTCATATCTATCTATCTATCTATCTATCTATCTATCTATCTATCTATCTATCTATCTATCTATCTATGACATTCTGTTCATATCCCAGCCTGTTCATATCTATCTATCTATCTATCTATCTATCTATCTATCTATCTATCTATCTATCTATCTATCTATGGAGAGTGAGATAGTTGCACCTTCGATCTGCAAAATCCGGATGTTGGTTTTTGAGATAAGTTCCCCTGTCTTTGACATTTGGCATAAGGCGAACATCTTTGCTATAAGCAGGTTAGTACAGTTGTATATTTGTAAAATCCGCAGCACGAATACAGTATACATATCTATCCACTTCAGCCTGTCTCTTTCTGTATATGTATCTATATAATAATATGACAATGTTTGTATTGTTGTGCGTGTGTTTGTAGATTCATGCACTATGGCCAAATGGAAAGTCCAAGGAATCCAGATTTTTACAAGGATATTCATAAGACCCCGCATTTGCTATGTGAGGTCAACCTCACAAAGCAAATTTTCCCCGATCACTACAATCTTATAATCACTGCTTATCCAAACACTACAATCTTAACCACTTTAAGATTAATTTGATTGTCAATCATTATATACCCAACACATCCTTATCGGCACTTCCTCCTCTTCAGTCTATACAACCTGATTCAGTAACTCACTAACTTGAGTGGCTTTTGGGCCTTGTATTAAGTGAAAATTTACTAATAAAATGTCACTGTGTTAGAAGCATTCTTGTTCTAAAGTATCGCGTTTGTGTTGTCGAGAGATATTTATTTATTGATTATGTATAATATTTTTAGTTATATTCTCTTCCCCACCCAGTAGCTACTTGTTTCTTTGCGGCATTATCGCCTTCCTTGGGGTCAAATGATTAAATTTTCTTTTAAATATATAAATCATATAAGCGGTCAAATAGGGAAGCAGTCATTGGTTTGGTTTGGTTTGTTTTGTTTTACGGCATATCAACCTCAATGGGTTATTTAATGCCGACAAAATCTTTGTTGCAGGTAATATTTTTTCCTTCAAAAATCTATTTTTGGTATTATTTTTCTCCAAAAATTTATTGATGGTAATAATTTTACAAAAAAAGTATTTCTGGTATTAAAACCTATTTTTATACTTTCATAGTATTTTGACCCCAGTTTGGGGGTTAACTATTTGCCCATAGCTGGGAGTCTAACAGGTTCTACCACCCCGAGTCAGGGTGGATCCGGGAACACCAGCAATTAGGAGATGATTCCACGCTCATCAAAACCTCCTGATCAGAGGCCTTGCTGTTGGATGTAGTTTATCGTCTTACCCACGACGTGGATGTAGTTTATCGTCATACCCAGGACGGAATCGGTCATTGTCTTCGTAGAATGCGTGTATGTTCCTTCCCTTGTCTGTTTTGTTTGAATGAGAAAAATAATTATTTTTGTTCAGTGCCATTGTTTGTTAACGCATTCATGAAAAGCAGCAGGCAATTCGCAACACGATTAATTTTCAAGTTCTAATAATGATGCATATGATAATAGTATTTCAGGGCAGTTATCTGCCCCTGATACTAGATCGATAATGTTGTTGGTAAGAAAGGTTTGTTAAGTTAGCTATAAACAACTAGTAAAAAAAAAAAATGATCCCAGCCTAGCACACAAATTTTTTTTCTCTCTCAAAAGATTTCATTAAACGAAATTAGCTTCCAGCAGATTAGGAGGCACCCACTAATGAACCACTAGTTTCTCTTATTTTGTCATTAAACAAACAGAATCCATGAATCATTACTGTTACAAAAGATCTCTCGAAAACCAATTATAGAAATTGTGCTTGCAATGGGGTTTTGTCTCTATCTAGGTCAAGATTTTATTAAGTAACTGTTTTTTAATTTAATCATGCTTTCCTTCATATTTTTTGAGGAGGGGAATGGTCTTCAGTCGAGAAATTCAGATCAATTCATGAATAAATTTGGACTTAGTCTTCTATAGTATGGTATTCACTAATCGCCCCATGCGGTCGGATGTGGCACAAGGCCGAGTTTATTGTGGGGTATCCGAGCCCGTAGGCTCGGCCAAAGATTCCCCGTAGACCCCGTAAAAAACGGGGTCGGGTAGCTGTTTCCCGAGACGAGACTCTTCCCTTCGATATAACCTCGTCTGGGGATCCTCTCAGAGAGTTTGACCGGCACACTTTCGAAGTAATCCGGAGAGTATGGCATAAGTGATTTAAAAATCAACAGTAACTTTAAATATCAAAGAATGTGAATATTTTTACTGACCCCAAATTCAAAGATTAGAATCATTTTAAAAAATACAATGGCTTTATTTATTAATATCAGATAATTTCAAAGGTCCGATTTTCATTTTTAATATAAAATGATCGCAACTTGACATTTGCGTTTATTTTGGTGCCGATTTCTGGTGTGTCCCAGATTGAACCCTTACATCGTTCAATTGCGAGTCAGATGTTGTTGATTGTTGGCGCTTTGTTCATAAATGAATGCCTTAAAGATGGAGGATGAAAGAAAAACTTTCGCTATATTATGCTCTATTAATTTTGGAACAGAGTAAGTGTAGCAAAAACACTCAGAAGGTTTATTTGGATCGTGTTCCAGTTCTCAAAAAGTCGTTTAGCAGATTTCGTCAGGATGATTTGGGCCGAAACGATCAATCACTTTCCAGGCGACAAGCGACGTCGATAAAGACGCTTTGCTTGCCATCGTAGACATATAAATCGAATATTTCGATGGAAGAGATTGTAGAAGTTCGAAAATCGATATCTCTCCTTGGATTCATGAAAAACGGTCGATTTGGGGGAAAAACGAGAAGGTGTCATTTTCCACCATGACAACGCAAGACTGCAATGTTGCAAAGTAGACCTTGCAAAAGCTTAAAGAGTTGAAGTTGGAAACCCTCCGGCACCCGCTGCATTCTCGTGACTTGGTTCCTTCGGAGTTTAATTTGTTCCTCTCTCTACAAAACAATTTAAATGACGAATAATTTGATTATGTACAGTCAGTTAAAAGCTACCTCTGAACCTTATTCCGACAAACAACACGAAGTTTCTCTGAAAATTCCATCAACAAGCTTGTAGAATGCCGAGAGACAGTTATTAAAAACAATGTTTTTTTTGTGTGTATGTTAAAATTTTGTTTTGTAATTTTCTAATCGGACACGAACATTTGCAATGAACTAATAATTCCATCTTATAAATATAGCTAAGTGTTAGACGAAGGGATTGATGACTGCAGACATTCAAGTGTATCTATATACAGAATCAATTACTCATGTTTTAGTCGACACAATAACTGCAGGAACACTTGATTTATTTGGGAAATATATTAGAATAATCTAGAAAATTAACAGTGAATAAACTGCCTGCATCCGAATAGAAATGAACACACACACACAAAAAAAAAAAAACTAGAAAGGAGCATCAGGCAAGGATTAATCGTCTTACCGGATTTATTTAAACTTTATAGTGAGGCGAGTCTAAGAGAACTAGAAATTCGACCGGGATTTATTATTGGTGGGCGTAAGATACGCCGATGCCACTGTGTTAATGACACACAGAAACAGAATCTGCAGGAACTCCTAAATGAGTTAGTAAATAAAAGAAAGTAAAAAAGACTAACCATCAATCTTAAGACAACGTATTGTCGTTAGCCTAGTTAAATGTTTGAACAGACGACGGAAATGTGACTTCCAAATTAGTTATAAGGATTTTTCTTACTAATTTTTTTTATTAAGTTTTATTAACGATATTTTTATTTCGAATAATTATCATTTGTGTATTTCATCTTAATTTTACAGTTTTATTGCAATACAGAATTTTGCATTTGGAATAATTATCATTTAGTATAATTGTCCTTTCGATGATTTTTCATTTAAACAATTTACAATTCGAATAAATGTTTTTCGAATAATTGTTTTCTAACAATGTACACATAATCTAAAGAATCAAGAAAAATATGTTAGAAACAAAGACAACTGTACTGCAATGCTTTGTAATATAAAATCTCCTATATGGCAGTGAATGCTGGACAACTTTCTCCAAGATAAGATTTGAGACAACAGAAGGAAGTTGAGAATACTATGAACGGATCATGTAAGCAAAAAGGGAGTTTTAAGGAAAATGAAATTAAAAGAATGCCTGTACTTAGAATTAGAAAGAGGAATAAGGAGGAAAGAGTGTTTGGAGAATTTGGCACGCACATGACATATTGAAAGCAAGAGGGGCAAAAGAAAACATCGAGTAATCTACCTACCAATCTTGCGCAAGTGGACAGGGAACAAATATTACTTAGAGCTATGAATGACAGGGCGTAGTGGAGAGCCATGATCGCTCACACACTGAATGTCCCATGATCATTAATAAAAATGTGAACTTATTCTACTGCAGCATTACAGGATATGCTTATAATACACTAAAGATAAATAGTAATTGCAATTATCAAAGAATGTCAACAATTACACTAACTCCAAATTCAACGACGATTACATACATTTTAAGTCTAAGGACTTATTCTATTTTCTTAATTTTCTCAATAAATTAATATAATTAATATAATGTAATTATAAAATAATTATATTATTATGTTATATTATATTATAACATAATATAATATAACATAATTAATATAATATAATTATAATAAATTAATAAATTAATTTTTATTAATTATTTAAATTTATTAATATTTTAAATATTAAGGGCTGTTATTCTATCACATTAAAACATCGGTTATGATAAGTTCACCGAAGTTAAGACTGGTTAGCGCCAGTGCAGGTGGAGTTATGGGTAACGGTTCGTAAGTTGAATATAACGAATCCGACTGTAATTAGAACTAGAGAACCGAGTTCCAATTCCAGTCGGGTTCGTTATATTCACTTACGTGCAAATACCCTTGGAAAAGATATGAATACACCTCTTCTCCCCACCAACTATGTGTTAATTAGTAGGACTTGTATCAGTAAATCATTATTACCGGCCTCAAATTCTTGCAATCTAAAAAATATATCATATTTAATTAACCAGCAAAAGGTTGATAAACCGTAAAAACAAATCAACCAAGAGATACTTTTAAAAACTAGTCGATGACTTTAATTCTTGATAATTCCAACTTATAAATTTATCTCGCTGCTAGATGAAGTGGGTGTTGGCATAAGGTTTTTATGCACAAGACAAATTGAAAGCAAGAGAGGCAAAAGAAAACATCGAGTAATCTACCTACCAATCTTGCGCAAATGGACAGGGAACAAATATTACTTAGAGCTATGAATGACCTTTCCCAATAGTATTAGCACGTAAGTGAATGTAATGGATTCGACTGGATATACTAAATCCATCCTGGGTATGACGATAAACTCCATCCGTCAGCAAGGCTTCTGATCAGGGGAGGTTGAGGATCGCTGAACCACCTTTTAATTGCTGTTGTTCCCAAGTCCACCCTGATCATAACATCTGTTAGGGTCCCAACTATGGGAAAATACTTAACTGGTATCAAAACATTATGAAAGTATAAAAGTACATTTTTATAGTAAAAAATATCAGTAATACATTTTTGATAAAAAATTACTAACAATACATTTGACTCTCGACAGAAGCCCTCCTTACAAAAAATACTTCAATGAAAATTGATCTACAAATTGATTTCTCACAAAGAATACATATTCTATCCATACAAACCTATCCTTGTCGGCATTAAATAACTCATTGAAGTTGATATGCCGTAAAACAAAATAAACCAAACTATATGCAAAAGCAATTAGACTTGTTAGTCGACAGAAAATAAATGGTGATATAATAGGATGAACTCATTTTCTGAAGCTTCATCCCAAACTTTTGACAAAACTGAGGATAAGTACAAAACTTACTTTAAAAAATACTTAAAATCTATTGACAATGATTCTATTCATCAATGCCCGCACAATGAATGTCGCTTCAAGTTAAAGTTAAATCACTCTAAAAGTCTTTCTTCGACTTGACGCAGACAAAATGAATCAAGTAGGTCATTTGTAACTTATCAAATAAGATCAAACTATTGAAGTTTAAGTTAATCATTCCATTTTTTTGGCGTGTAAATTATAGCAGAAATTGTAATGGTATGCGACAAACATTCATGATCAGTCAGTTATGTGCCATGCGTTATACACGCTTAGGCAAATCATGTATCTTTTGATACATGACTGACGAGGCAGATTTTTTCCCGCGGTAGGTTGCCATTTCTTTATGTGGTAGACCAGTTGCCATCCAATGCTATGGAACTCGGTCTGTCCTGATATTTACCCATAGCTATAGGTAGAAGAGGATTCATACCTTTCCCAATGGTATTAGCACGTAAGTGAATGTAATGGATTCGACTGGAATTCGAGCCGCTATCCATTACTCCACCGTGCAGTGATTGATACATTTTAATCGCAAATAAATTAAGATGGACTTTGAGTGAAGTGTGTTTAAAATCATGAAAGTATTCAAAATAAGTTCTTTTTTCTATTTACTCGGATTGCATCATAACTTTATTACGTTATCTGAAAAATTAATCTAAGCAACTCTCACAGTGTCAGTAGAAAAAAAAAAGGTTCTTGGATCCTAATGTAATCTGTTTGTGATTCTCTGGTATTTCCCCCCTCCTCTCCAATTTCATTCGTTGCGCACAAACGTATATCTTTTATCTTCGATTGAGCTCCGAAGATGAGGAATGATAACCGGTTAGATCCTTTTTTTGTTATAATCTTTTAATTTATCACATTACGTTAAATTCTTTTTTCTTGCTCTTCCTTTCCTTGTTTTAATGTATTTGCATATTGTAGGGATATTGAAATAAGTCTCGCCTAATTTATACATGAGAGCACATACTTGTATGTTTTTTTTATTACTCTAAATCCCTTGCGTAACAAAACGTAACGCCTCCCAAATGTATAGACACAAACCTAAAGCACCCGCAATGTATAGCCAACATTTGTTTGGATTTTCTTCTATTGCATGTCAAATGAAAATCTTTGTATTTCTCATAATCTTTACATGAAGGTGCAGGACAGACCGGGTTTTATAGCCTTGGATGGCAACTGGTCTACTGCAGAAAGAAATGGCAACCTACTGCGAGAAAAAACATCTGTC
This sequence comes from Acanthosepion esculentum, assembly GCA_964036315.1. Classification (NCBI taxonomy): domain Eukaryota; kingdom Metazoa; phylum Mollusca; class Cephalopoda; order Sepiida; family Sepiidae; genus Acanthosepion; species Acanthosepion esculentum. Next base: position 52,561,509 of record OZ038481.1, read on the forward strand.
TTGTCAGTCATGTATCGAAAGATACATGATCGCCTTCGCGTGTATCACGCATGACACATAACTGACTGACTGATACACTGAAAAGTGAAAGCAAGACGCACTTGAGGTACAATGCGTGTGTTATGGCTCGGATGTGCCACTGATACTCACTGGTTGCCCACCTTTTTTCTCACCGCACCCTGGATATTTCCACGGCCCCCAGGTGTTGGGGAGCGGTACCACCTATTTTGGGAATCAAAAAATCATTTCTTATAACTTAGTTGTTGCTAACATCTATGTCGTTTCGAGTCTATTCTTCATCTGTAGGGTTACGGCCATACAACGGTTCTTGTATGATCACCAAAGTTAAGCAACGTTAAGCCTACTCCTTACCTATATGGCTGACCGCTTGTGAATACCAGGTGCTGTAAGCTTGGATGGGCGGTTGGGGTAATGGATAACGGCTTGAAATTGGAAATCAGAGTGCCGAGTTCTCAATTCCAGTCGGGTTCGTTTTTACCCAAGTTATTGGGAAAATAACAGAACTGGAAAATTCCTTGTTATTCGCAAGAAAAACACACACACACACAAAAAAAAAGTAAATTTATTCGTACAGTCTCAAATATATTTTGGCTTTAAATCTGTTTTCCTTGGCCAAGTCAGTAAAGCGTGCCGGGATAAACGGTAGCATCCTCTGCTCTGAGGGACGTACGTTCGATTCCTGGCGGTAAGCGCACATTTTCATGATAATCTTTCTCAATAAGATTTCTCGAATATTCAGGCCGGTAAACGAAAATAAATAAATACATTGTTTAATAAATAAACGGAGCGTCTACTCAAATGCGAGTATCGACTATAAATAACGTTTAGAGAAATAAAAACTCACTTACGTACACATACCCTTGGAAAAAGCATGAATCTACTTCTTCCCCTCCCAGCTGTGGGTTAATTAATAGTACTTGTATCAGAAATATCATTATTATCACCGAAAAAATTTTACAATCTAAAAATGATCCTGGCTTTAAATAACCCGCAAAAGATTGATAAACCGTTAAAAAGCCAAATGTATCAAATAAATCAGAATTCATTTATAAGGAAATTATCCAGCATTCACTGCTGTACAGTGAATATTGCTTATATATATATATATATATATATATATATATATATATATATATATATATACAGTGTAACCCGGATATAAGAGAAACTCGGATATAAGAGAGATTTTCTCTGGTCCCAAATTAGAGCCTGTGTTAATGTATATATAATAGACTAAACCCGGATATAAGGGAAACCCGGATATAAGATACTTCTTCTCCGGTCCCGACAACTCTCTTATATCCGGGTTACACTGTATATATATATAATCAATAAATCTTTGACATCTCGGAGAAATACCATTAGGCTACCGATTTTGGCAGATTGCCTGCCCGTGGTCATTTCTCGATCGTTACCCTTTCTTATTCTTCTTAATATTTGACATCTTTGTATTGTTATAAACTTCCACCTACTTTGCGTATCTTGTTTTCTTTTGAATCCTCCACCGATTTTCCTTCGAATTTGACATCTTTGCTGCGTTCCAAAAAGCTACATTTCTCATCTCCAAGAAAAGTTTTATATTTAGCTTTTCTATTTACTTTGCCAGCTACAAGTCTGGACAATTTAGAAACTTCCTTCTTTTTTTTTTATTTACCTAAGAATTCATTTGCTTCTTATTTTTTTTCCGACTGACATATTTTTCTTTCTGTATTCTGGGTTAATATCGGAAGTGTCATCGCAGACGGTGGCCTGCAATTCACTCCACCACAACGTCTTTATCTTCTGGCTCGGGATTTTCACTTTTCTCTTTTTTCCTTAGGAGATATTTTCCCAGCTGCGTTCTTGTCAATCCTGTTCATTAGTCACCACTTGACACCGGGTGGCCGGTATGAGGGAAACCTGCTCAGAATGGCTTGCGTATTTAACTATTCGTGTTACTACTGCTTAGCTTATGAAATCTGACCTATCTGGTTTTACTATCATGTCACAAGCACCCACCGAATATACATATCGGCGTGATAGAGTGGGCCTATTATCTGTACTGGAAAATCTGCAACTTTTACGGGAAGGAAACTGCAAGAAACTGGTATGAACATTACCGACACTCGGTTACAGAGACAGGAATGTAACAATTATATGAGACTTTACAATGCATACAGGCAGAACAATCAAAGCAAATCGCCCAGACATCGTAATCAAAGACCTACAAAAAGAGAATGTGCTTTCATACTGACATGGCAGTCATTGCAAACTGTAATGTATCTTTGAAGATATTAAAAATGACTATCAAAATAAAAAGATCTTAAAGATGTGACATATGAGAACACCAATAATTCCTGTTATAGTTCGAGCCCTCGGTTTGATTGGAAAAGGTTCCGATTGAAGGGATTCCTGGTAAACGATGCCTTAAATAAAAATTAAATGTACATTCAAGTACAGATAAAATATTACAAAGAGCTTTATCTATATAAAATGTATGTGATATTAGTTTTTTTCACAAAAGATGATCAGTGGAAAATTTCATGAAGCTATTTCTGAACTTAGGTCTCTGGTTGGAACCCGGACTGAAATATGTATACGACAGGAAATCTTGGAAATGATAATAATAATAATAATAATAATAATAATAATATGACTGAAATAATAATAATAATAATAATAATAATAATAATAATGACTGAAATAATAATAATAATAATAATAATAATAATAATATGACTGAAATAATAATAATAATAATAATGACTGAAATAATAATAATAATAATAATAATAATAATAATAATAATATGACTGAAATAATAATAATAATAATAATAATAATAATAATAATAATAATGACTGAAATAATAATAATAATAATAATAATAATAATAATATGACTGAAAGAATAATAATAATAATAATAATAATAATAATAATAATAATAATAATAATAATATGATTTCTGATCGTAATTGATTGGAGGCATAAACATTCATGTAATTTATCTTGTTGAACTGTAATTATTTAGTGTAAATAACTCTTTTAGTTCAACAGATGTGCCTATCAGTTACCTGATCTTATCAAGTTGGACACATCTGCTAAGGACTGACGCAGTCTGCATCTGTATCAAATACGTTGAACCTACCAGCGAATTCACACATGAATGTGAAATAAAGAAATCTCTACCTTTCCTCGAGATCATATTAATATGTAACAAAAACAAATTACATTTAAGAGTTTATAGTAAAACCGCTAACAAAAGCGAGTTATTTAATTTCTATTCACATCCACAATCAAAGAGTAAAATCAGGATTAGTTATAGGATTCTACCTCAGAGACTTTAGAATATGTAGCCCAAAATACCTAGATGAAGAGGAGAGATACATTGAAAAAACATTTTTAGACTTCTTCACGACCCACATCATTTCATCCTCAACGGTCAAAAACGAGCTTACATCATCCACCATCCCCAAAACTAGACACCACTAATAGCATTTCTAATAAGATCACAAAATTCATAATCATAACCTCTAACCATCTTTCTACAAAACTTCTAAATAAATTAGTTATCTCTCATACTAAGATCTTTACCACCGCATCTTAGACAATTGGAGATATAATTAGGAAGAAAAATAAATACAACACCAATTCAGATGCTGGTACTTATTAAAAAAATTCTCCCAATGTAAAAGCACTTATATCGGAGAGACATTACGAAATCTAATAGCCCATATCTACGAACATAAAAGGGATTTACGTTTAGATAGCCATTTAATCTCGCTCGTAAAGCGCAGGTACAAAACTGCCCATAACTTTGATTTTACAAATGCCAACCTAATTAAAAAAGTACATAGTTATTTACGTGTAAAATACTATATTGCCAACTATAACCACGCATCAAAATCATTATATTACATCACCAAACTTTAATCTATTCTTAAATAATCTAACTTACGTTTATCTAAAATAAACTGTATATACATAAAACGTACCCAAATCAACATGCAAACAATTATCAAACACAATATCTACTACTATTGCTACTACTACACACACAGTAACAATTCCCTCACTTCTATCTAGACAATTATTTCTCTTCCTAAAGCACCTTTATCAAAAGTCAATGGGATAAAAAAAAATGAGATTAAATAAAATATCCACTGCTATTCATGCTATTCATATCGGGGAAAATTGCATTTATTTTAGGTCAGGAGATTTCAAACTACAGCCCGAAGCTACATCCGGTCCGCCACAAGATTTCTTTTGTGAGTGTTACATATTGGTTACAACAAAATATCCAAATGAAAGTTATTCATTCAATAAAATTAAAATATAAATGTTATGAAATTCTGTCTGAATTTCTGGGGTGGGGAGTTACCATTCCATACAAAATTTACAATCGTACCAATGCTTAATAGGTTTAATTACAAAATCCCATAAAATACTTATATTAATATATACTTTTACATATAATAACGAGTTACCTGTATTTTCTGCTGAAATGGAAGTTAATATGTTAAAAGGCTTATTACTTAATCTGAAAATCCAATTTTGAAAATCCAAGTAAATTATATATGTGTAAGTTTTCTGTCTGAATTTCTGGAATGGGAAATTATTATTACCAATATTTACATTCTGACTAATGCTTCCCACTTTGTTATTCTTATCACAACGTTTTGTTTCAGGTTTGTTTTGCAGAACAGTAGCCTAGTGGTTCGTTAATTTTTGTTGACATAGTAATTGTGAGTTCAATCCCTGGCCCGAGTAGTACAGACTTAGACTCAGTGGGAACAGAGAAAGCAATAACTAAGAAGTACTAAAAAAGGAAAGAATAAGAGAGATATCCATAGACATGGACAACAGAATGAGAATCACCTACCTCTTCAGATTGAATAAAGGGCTCAATTCGAAATTCTTTGATGGCTACCCGGACCAACAAGCATCTGAAGAAGGTCAGAGGACCCAACAACCAAAAGGTTGTGATAACAACAATAAGGATGAAGACCATAGTTCGAATGTATATAATGATAAATCCTCATTCCAGAAATTCAGTCGTCCTGGGTATGACGATAAACTACACCCGCGTCCTGGGTAAGACGATAAACTACGTCCAACAGCAAGGCCTGTGATCAGGAGGTTTTGAGGAGCGTGGAAACACCTCTTAATTGCTGGTGTTCCCAAGTCCACCCTGCTCCGGGGTGGTAGCACCTGTTAGGGGACCCCAGCTATGGGCAAATAGTTAACACCCAAACTTGTGTAAAAATAGGTTTTAATACCAGAAATACTTTGTAATAAAAAAAAATTATTATCAGAAATAATTTTTTGAAGGAAAAATTATTATCAGCAATAAAACAGCTATATATTTTTGAAAAAATATGATCAGCTATAGATTTCTTCAAGGAAAAATATTCTTAGAAATAGATTTTTGAAGAAAAATATATTACCAGCAATAAAAATTTTGTTGGCATTAAATAACCCATTGATGTTGATATGCCGTAAAACAAAACAAACCAAACAACATTCAGATAGAAATAAAACAGCTCTGAACTGCTGTGTAATATCAGTCCTCCTATGTGTCAGTGAAGGGACGAAGAGGTGACTTCAGACATCACATATCTAGTTCTACAGAACTGAAGAATAGAATAACCTAGAAAGTAAACGTGAGCGATGGTGAAGTTTTACGGAAAATGGAATAAAAAGGACACAAGTACACAGAATCAAGGAACAGCTGATTCATGTCATTTGAATTCGACTTGAAGATTCCCCCTTTCACTTACACTAATCGCACTCCCTTTCGATACGTGACAACACTCTTTTTCATGATTCCGAATCAGAGATATTTCTAAGATACATAATGAAGAAAGAAGGTTTGGAGAATGTGAGACTCACAGGATATACTGAGAGGTAAAAGGGAACCAACAAGTAACCTATCTAATAAGTTTGTGCAAATGGATGGCACAACATGGATTGGGAAGGAAATATTGCTTAGTGAAGTTACAATGGATAAGAAGTAGTGGAGAGCCGTGATCACCTACATTAAGAATAGACATATAAAAGAAGAATAAATCCTAGAAATTACCATAATTCTTGGTCATCTTTGTTATGTGTGGGCTCCGTTTTTTATAAAACATTATAAATTTCCATTTTCCCAAACTTTTCTGAAGACCTCTATATTTTTCAATAATAACATAAAAATGCTTTAGTAATGTGGAAGATACAATGAGACAAGAAAGAAAAGTTCACTTTTATTTCAAAATTTCTGACGTCAATTTCTGATAACATCCGAGTCCGTACTTTGGGAACACGGTAACTTTGGTGCTATTATTAGATAGTAAGCATTTGCTTCTTTCCTTACGGTCTGATCGAATTAGATCTTTTCTGGAGAAGAAAAAAGAAAAAAAAATGAATTCGTAAAACAGAATAAATATTACGTGAACAGCTGGGTCAGTGTAGAACTATATTGCAAAAGGATGCAAGCTTCTGTTTCTAAGTCCCATTTGTGCAGAAGGTAGAGAAATTTGACCAGCACGAGGGAAATCAATAGAAACGCACATAATAAAAGTTACCGGTGTCAACAGCAATAAGGTTTTACCTTCAGGCTTTTACAAGGGAGAACTTAAAGGATTGGAGATACTTTTAGGAGAGAAGGAAGCCGAATGTCAGCAGATGGAGCTACAACCCCAATTCAACTATCGGATGTAAAAGCCATTAAATGCGGGCAAGACAAACGGAGGGAAAAGAAGTTAATCTCGTCGCAATGCCAGAAGATAGATACACGAGACTCGGTTTTGTTTGTCTTTGGATGCCTTCGCATTTTGTGCGTCGACTTGTTACTTTCAGGTAGGAATCTGCTTCTGGTGTATAGGAATTGTTATAATCAAAATGGTAACGGTATAAAGACGGCAATTTTGTATAGTACGTGTCAATATTATGCAGGCGTCTTTGATTCTATTAAAGTTTTTTTCTTTTCTTGTTAACATAACTATTCTCGAATAGACGGTGAAAAGGCTTACATTTTTTAGCAAACGTGGATATTACTCAGAATTAAGTAGACGGAATCGGCAAAATATAGATTAACAGAGGAAAAATAACATTTTATTTATTTGGAATTTCTGAGACAAGACGTTTTCATTGAGCTAGAAAGTTTTCTATTACCTAAGTTCATATAAAAAGTTAAAATATGACATTGAAATTAAAAATAACGACCTAATCGAAATAGTTTGAAAAATATCATTGTCACGTTACAGTTCTTAATAAAAGTGATGTGATACTATGTTTTTAGATAAATGAATGTCAGCGGTTATGGCTCTCCACAAATTCCAATTTTTATTATCTGTGAATGGTTTTGAGTTCAAAATAGTTTTTCTCTTCTGAGGATGTTGGCGATCATGACTCTCCACAGCTACCTTATCTTTACTATCAGTGAATTGTTATGTCTTGTTGAAGAAGAAAATGAAGTGGTTTACCTTTGTTTCTCCACGGTGTAGAAGTCAGATTAATTTTTCTCCTTTCAGGAAATTGGCGATCATGACCCCCCCACAGCTACCCTTTCTTCATTATCTGTGAATTGTCATGACTTCTTGACAAAGACAATGAATTTGTTTTCTGTTGCATTCTCCACAGCTTAGAATTTAGAATAGTTTTCCTCTTTTCAGGATGTAAGAGGTCATAGCTTTCCACAGCTACCTTTTCTTTATTATCAGTAATGTGTCAAGACTTCTTAAGAACGATAGTGGAGTGGTTTTCCGTTTCATTCTCAGTGGTTTGGTATCCAGAGTAGTCTTTCTCCTTTTAGAACGTAGGCGATCATAGCTCTCCACAGAATCCATTTCTTTAGTATCGGTGAATTGTTATGCTTTCTTTGGAAAGATAGTGGAGTGGATTAACGATGTATCCTCCAAGGTTTGTAATTCAGAATTTTCCTTCTTTTGGATTGGTTCCTGCCAAAAGCTTGAGAGCACAACCTAACCAGTTTGAGTTCGCACCGATAACCGCTACGCTACATGCACATCGTCCATAGATATTTCTAGTGTGAAAACACAATGTGTAAAAATAGGCGAACACATGGACTAGTTGCCAGCTAAGTCCAGGGCGACCAATCTATTCTACTTCATCTGGGTGTGGAGAGAATAGATCGATTCATATCTTTCCCAATGATATTAGTGTGAAAGTGAATGCAGTAGATTAGGATGTAATTTGAACTCGGATTGCTGATTCCAATTTTGGTTACGCTAATCGCACTACCGTTCGATACATAACCAAAACTATTCGGTGCTATTTCGACTTGTTATTTACGTATCATGAATCTACTTTAATATGGGATCTACACTTTATATTGCGATCTACGTGTCGTAAATCAACTTTGCTATAGCATCTACATTTCATATTGCGAACTATGTGTCATTAATCTACTTTGATATGGGATCTACACTTTATATTAAGATCTACGTGTCTTGAATTATTTGGTCTGGGATCTACACTATATATTAAGAACTACGTATCATAAATCAACTTTGGTATGGCATTTACATTTTATATTGCGATCTACGTGTCAGGAATCTACTTTGATATCGGATCTATACTTTATATTACAATCTACGTGTATGTACTCTTTATCGCTAGAATATTATTAATAGAAAAAATTTTAATATTTTAATTACAGTTTCTCTATGTTATGTATATCTTATATATTTTACTATGTGGATATCATTCCAAATTAAGATATGTACGATGTAAACATTTGTGCCGATGTACATGCTGCTTATCGCTAGAATATAAATAAAAGAAAATTTTTCATATTTTAAATATATTTTCGTTATGTTATATATATGTTATAATATGTTTTACTATGCAGATATCAAAATAAAATTTGTAGGTATTATTTCCTTGTAGATAACAAGCCAAAGTAGCTCCAACTATTCCTTTTTTATGATCCCGTTCACCCAGAACATGGCATCTTTCTGGGTAATGAACTCGTCTAATTGGTGGCGCCATAAATTTGAACTGTTTATTTCTGATTTTGAATATGAGTTCATTTATATTTCCCATTTTATTTTGGGGAAGCTTCATCGTTGCTTACCTTTTCTGTCCATGGTATTCTCAGTCTTTGTAGAATTACATCTTTTCGCTTCCAGACTTTCCTTCGTCTCTATTGAAATTGTCCAGCATTCACCACTATACAGGATGATAGATATGAAACACACACACGCAGGCACGCACACACGCACACACACGCACGCACACACACACACACACACACACACGCACACACACACACACACACACACACACACACACAGACAAACACACACACAAGTAATAAATAATCGAACATTGGAGAAATACCATTTACTCCCGATTTTGGCACATTGCTCGTCCGGTGTCATTTATCGATCCTTATTTTTCCATTTTTCCCCTTAATGTTTGACATTTCCCTCGTGTTCTAAAACACCACATATTTTGTTATCTTTTTAAATCCTCGCCTATTTTCTCTAGGATTTGAGATCTTTCCTTTTATACCTTGACCGGAAGACCACAGGCACCGCAGTTCCGTTTGTAGCATAATGCAGCATGATTCTAACGCTTGGAAGATAAAAAATGCTTGTTTCAAAATGCGAAAGACCAAGAATTAGGCATAATTTCATATTCTTCTTCGTCTTCCATTCTAAGAAAGAAAATCTAACACATTTCTGGACCAAGTCTGACGGTAATGGCTTGGTTTGTTTTATTTTACGGCATATCAACCTCAAGAGGTTATTTAATGCCAAGAAAATTTTTATTGCTGGTAATATTTTTTTTTCCAAAAATGTATTTCTGGTAATAATATATTGTTGGTAATTTTTTGGCATTGTTGGTATTAAAACCTATTTTTACACTTTCATAGTTTTTTTTTTACCTTAGTTTGGGGGTTAACTATTTACAGATAGCTGGGACTCTAACGGGTGCTACCGCCCCGGGTCAGGGTGAACCTGGGAAGCAATTAAGAGGTAGTTCCACACTCCTCAAAACTACCTGATTCAGAGGCCTTGCCGTTGGACGTAGTTTATCGTCTTACCCAGGACGAAATCTGAGAGTAATGTCGCTAAAAAAAAAAATAATAAAAATATAAAATCAAACCTGAAAAACACGACATGTTTCGTTTGGTAGAAGCTTAATAGAAGTGGCGAAAAAAACAATATTAAGACATTTACATTTGATGCACATTTAGATAAGACTACATAATCATGGGACAAAACAATGTTTAGTACAATAAATGATTTCGTAAAAACTAAATGAAGTTAGAAACCATTAGTGCTTCAACAAAGAGAATCGTATGATTAATTACAAAAATGTCAATGTATACGTGGTCGAGCGAGAATAGAGTACATAATCAGGTGAAGCAATTTATGCATACGTAAAAAATGCCATGTCCATCCAGGGTGTAAACTATCCTAACCCTCCTTAGAGCTCTATTCATTGATAACAGTCAGTAGAGATAGTAAGGCTACTTCTGGATTCAAATTTCTTTATTTTACGGCATATCAACCTCAACAGGCTACAACCCAAGGCTACAGCGTCAGGCTAACTTGATATTTAATTTTTCATAATCATTTCACCGCAAGCAAAGCGGGAATGCCACTAATACGCAGGGGGTTACAGGGTGTGAAAGAGAGAAAAGACTGCGTATAGGGTGGATTGAGGAAAGAACAAAAGTTGAACGGGCTTCAAGAAGACGGAAGATGGCGATTGACATTGCATTTATTCTTTTGAAGGTTGAATTTATCAGGGAAGCCAATAAATGGAAGGGAGTTCCACAGGCGGGAAATGCGAGAAAAGAAACTTGGGGTAGAAGTGGCGGTTGCATTTAGCTATTTCAACAGTAAACGCGTGTGACCTAGATGCCAATCCAGTGGCACACTTAAATTCATGCAGTCAGGGCACAAAGGAAAAAAGCTCGTCACAGCAGTTTCTATGAAAATATTTGTAGAAAAGACAAAAGGAAGCGACGACATGTCGGTGAGAAAAAGACTGAAGTCGATATGCCAAGTCAGGATCGATTACATTACAGATCCTTCTTTGGATTTTGTCAAGAACCACGAGATGAATAGCAGGAACACCAGACCAGACGTGGCAGCAATATTCAATGCACGGGCGAATGTTAGATTTGTAAATGTACAAGATGGATTCTGACACGAAAAATATTCTTGCTCGACACAGTAACACAATCTTCCTTGTAGTAGATGCAGCGATTGATTCGATGTAGTCGCTCAAAGTCAGTTGAAAACGTGAGGCCAAGAAGGCGCAGCGTGTTTCTCTCCAAGATTCTAGCGTCAGCCATGTTGATGGCATGCAGGAACTAATGCTTAATTATAATATCTACTATGTTCTATGAGATATTCTTGAAAAATTCAAAGAAGCATTTGCAATGTTATCTGTTCTGACCTGGCATCTCGGCTTCGGTGACTTTCCCATAGCCGTAACGTAGCTTCCCGGTGACTTTTCTATAAATATTTTCATGGTAATTATTCTGATGAACTTTCCTCTTTGGTACTTCGTATATATGAATTAGCGCACTACCAGATTGGCAATTAAGTATCATCAATTTACAGTTGAAATGGCTAGATGTAACCGTAAGTTCTATGATGACAGTTTCTTCTTCCGTATTTCTCTCTTGTAAAGCTCTCTTCCGGCTTCTTGCTTTCTAATCAACTTTGGATTTAAATGCAACGTCAATAGTTATCTATGTCTTGTTAATTCCTGTTTTTTAGTGTTCGCTCTCCTTAATTGTATTTTCTTCTTATTCTCTAGCACTCAGTAACCCTTGCGTCTTAGTGGATTTATTACCTTGCTTGAGATGAAATGATTAAAAAAAGCAAAACGAAGCAAACAAACAAACAAGCCAATGTTTATATATCTCATTTCTATACCGGTTTTACAAGTGATTCGATATATTAACGGTTTCAGGACGTAAATTCTTGCCAATCTTGCCTCATGTTTTGATAATAAGCAGTTTGCTTAAAAGCAACGGCTGCAAAATATAAAACAAAAAACAATGGCGGATAAAAATAAAATAAAAATCTTTGATATCAAAAGATTATATTTGTTGATTTTCCTGCTTCCGATATTTATGCATAATAATGGATTTGCCGCGATTATTATTTTAACATCGATATTTGGCTCATAATAGTTGCCTGATTAATTAACTCGGAAATGAATGAAAATCGATTAATAATTCCTCTAGGGCTCTCTGTTGAATAATTCTACAATTTAGTTACCACTGACGTCAAATTCACTTGACTTGGAGAAAAAAGGGAAAATATCCTTAGAATGATCTAAACCGGTTTGAATGATTGCTACAAAAACAAAGTGTATTGCCTTGCCAGATGAAGGCCGAATAAAGTCGTAAATGAATTATATATTAATTTAGGCGCATTTTAATAAATTATGAGTGACATGGCGTTGTTTTATTTAACGTTTATTTGTATGCAACACGAACAGTTTTATAGCTGCAGCTGCTGTTTCACCAAAACACAATCTTTATGCGTGAAGATTAATTTTAAACAATAACAAGACGTTAATTTTGACCGGTTTTTCTCTTCTGTTTATGTTTTTGTTTGACGGCTATTAAGAAAAGAACATGTCAGACTGACTCACAGGAAAATACGTGGGTTCAATTCCGTCTATTGTTCACCTAATTCAAAGCTCAAGAGCCACTCAAGGTAGAGAGCTACTAAATCAGATTGTTGTAAGAACATCTCGGGAAGAAATAAGAAGTCCGTTCCACAAAGTTGAGTCTGTTCCACAAAGTAACAGTTCTAAGGAACAAGCTGTCCGAGTTGAACTTCCTCAGCAATTCAATACGAAGAGTATGAGGATGATACGACCGCTGGTACGTGGCATGGTGGGTCCTACTTACCTGACACGGGAGTTAACCATTAGCCAATGAGGATTTACTGGAGCGTGGTTAATGTCTCTGCGCTGTAAGCTATGATTCACCTCATTTTAGACGGAAAAAGTTGCTCAGCTCCGTGGATTCCCACCCTGCGGCAGTACCTTCCTCGTCGCACTAAAGAGGTTGGGTCCATGTAATACTGATACCAGCGTGACAGTTCACGCAGGGCTGGACAAAATTCTGGATTCACACTGTCTTTTATCTGTAAACTTTGTGAACTCTAATACAATTAATTTGAAATTACATGTTTTCTTTTTAATTTTAATTTATTTAAGTCTATTTGATTTGATTTTACTTTCATTTTAAAATGTTTCTTTTCGTGATAACCCCTAATGTACAGGGTACGATGGATAAATTGGCGTCTAGATTACACAACAATGAAAGTGACACTGACATTTTAACAGATGTATTTGCTAACATTGCACAAAAATATCTTGAAATATTAAAAAGTAAATTTATCTAATAAAATCGCAATTGACTTCAACTTCAGAATCTTCTGCAAAACTGGACGGTCTCCTTGTTTAAGTTGGTGAATGCTGCCATAATCCTTGCTCCACACATAATGACCAAGAGGGTTGCAGTCTGGGGAATTAGGTGGCCAGATGTAAGGGGTGATGTGATCGCAGAAATTGTTTGACAGCCATGGCTGGGTTCTCCTGCTTGTGTGGCATGGTGAAGAGTCCTGCAGACACGCACTTGAACCAGGGCAGCACCACCTTCCTGGTTATGGACCTGTTTGACTTGGAGAGATTGTGTTCGATCATGGCCTAGATCTCACTAACGAATTCGGGAGTTTTTTCTTATCAGAACGATCAAAGTGAGTTTTCCGAGTTGATGTACCTTCCTAATCGCCATTAGACCCATCAATCTCTTTGCGAATCTTCTGCACTGTTTTCAGCTTGACACACAGACACTCTGAAATGTTCGTATTGGAACTTGAGGGTGCGAATGCCAAGCAGTACAGCATGCCGTTTCCAAATTCTTGACGGAGTCGATAATATCAAAAGTAAACAACGCGCATGCGCGAGATTAAAAGTAGAAAATGGCGACAATTTACAAATCGCACCCTCTATTTTTTCTTGAAATGCATGCTGTATTATTGACGATGAATTCTTCTTCTATGTGCCATGTTCCTTCAGGACATAGGCTGATCAAAATTCTACTAGTAAATATGTATATACCAAGAAATAATTTCTGGTCAAAAATGGTATTAATTTATTGCTAGTTATCTTTTAATTGTAATGTGAGAGTATATTTGTGCATCTGTCAAGTCCTACCGTGTGTCCTCTATGGTCATTGGTACAGTGGGCTATGTTAATTTTTTAGCCACTCTTAATTACAGCAATTTTGGTTTGTGTAATAACGTATCTTACCGTGTTAGTATCAAGCTACTCTCATCTATGAAAAATAGTTGACATATTTTGCAATGAAAGATCGCGGAAGTAAGAAAATTAGTGAATTTCAACGAGGGCAAATAATAGGATGGCATCAGTGTGGAAAGTCAAATAGAGAAATTGCTAGGTTTTTCCAGGTTAATCATCAAAGGATTAATAATATTTTCAAGAAATTTAATGAAGAATGCCATTGTCGCGTAGAACAACGTTCAGGAAGACCAAGCATCGTGTTTGAGTGAACGAAAAGGGCGTTGAAGATGGAAGTCATCAGAAAACGTCGTCAGAGCGTCGAAGATGTCGCCAACAGCATGAAAATGTCGCCATATGCGGCGAGAAAGACTCTGAAAGAGCTAGGCTATCAAAGAAGAGTTGCAAGAAATAAGCCCTTGATTTCAGAGGTGAACAGGAGCAGGGTGAAAGAATTCGAGAGCAAAGATTATGAATTTTGGCAGTCTGTAATTTGGTCAGATGAAAGTAAATTCTGTCAATATTCGAATTCGAGAGAGGTTTATGTTTGGAGAACTCAGAATGAGACTTGGAACACTGAATCCTGCAGGCAACCGTGAAACATAGAGGGATTGGAGCAACGGTGTGAGGCACTGTCAGGTCTGGGGGGGAAATATGAGCTGATTCCTGTTGACGAGCGGTTGAATGGTCCAAAATACTGTCAAATATTAGAGAAAGGATCACTCTCACTATTTGAAACCAATCAGATTTAACAAGGATGTCAACATTTATCAAGAAGATGGGGCGATATGTTATACGAGCAGAG
This sequence comes from Acanthosepion esculentum, assembly GCA_964036315.1. NCBI lineage: Eukaryota > Metazoa > Mollusca > Cephalopoda > Sepiida > Sepiidae > Acanthosepion > Acanthosepion esculentum. The sequence goes on from OZ038481.1 coordinate 52,576,611, forward strand.
TAGCAAAGGCCTGGAAGGAATCGCAAGGAATCAAGTCACTGCCATTTGTAGCCCAAAGTCCCGACCTGAATCCATTAGAGCACGTTTGGGAGCACCTTCACCGAAAACTTCGAGAGCGTGCAACCAAAATCAGGTCAGTGGCAACCCTTAAAAAACATTGCTAAAGGAGTGGCAAAATATGGATCAGACGATTGTTGATAACTTGGTCAAATCCATGAAAAATCGAATACAAACACTGAAGCTAGTAAATGGAGGACCTACTCTATACTAGTTCCAAATACCGTTTATTTATGTTGAGTTGGGAATACGTAATTAAATTTTGAAATTGGATGTAGTTTATTTCTCCTGGTTAAAAACTTTTCTTAGGCCACTGTACATTAGATGTACTGAAGCAATAGCAGCAGCGGTTGTGCCTAGGGCAAAAAGCATGTCAAAGCACATTGCGCTTCAGGCTGGCTTTAAATTCAGTTTTCTTTCTTCCAGTCTGCACTGCTATAGCTGGTGGGGAGAAGAGATAGATTCCCGCCTTTCCCAATGGTATTTATGTGAAAGTGAATGCAACACACTACTGCAGTATTCCACTTTTTGCGACGCTAAACATTGCCTTACCCACACATATGTATGTAGAATTTTCTTCGAGATTAAATAAATGTGACCAGAAGCATCATGTCTTTCCAAGAGGAAAGAAGGTCATTTTTATGAAGTTAGTGTCAGATTTATTTGCTTGAAATGTTTGGCGTCTCGTTGACGATGAGTTAGATAAAAAAGATTTGAATTTATGAGATTCCTTTTTCCTGTCACTCAAGGCTAGAGGGCTAAGTCTAACCTATAACTGGGAAGGATGAAGAAACAGATTTACGCCGTTTCCAAGAGAGGAAATGAACGTAACAAACTCAGTTAGAATTTGAAATCTGATCGGTGATTCAACTTCTCCCGTCGACGACCATTGCGCTAACCACAAATTCGCCACTAGATAGTCGGGTAAGTAATTTCGTTTTTTATGTTTATTGTACATTTGGGAAGCAAATTCTACTCATTGGACACAAATCGCATGGCATGCGGAAATAAAGTCAGAATTCTTGGCTTGAAATGCACAGTATGTCATTGTCGATGAAGAAGATAAAAAAATCAATAACAGTATTTCTTTTAGTAAGTTGGTTACTTTTGTTTTAAAATAATGACGTTGCTTTTATAAAAGAAATCAATAGAGAAACTTTGATAAAAGATTATTCAATATATACCACAACAGAAGCAAAATGAATTTTACTAAATAAAATTTATAAATACTGATATTTGGTAGAAAAAATATTTTAATGAGTTTCTATTGTGGGGTTACATAGTGCATAGTTCAGTTCCAACTTTAAGACCCGGGTTCGAACTTCACCTTTGTCGATTTGTCAAGTAGGTAACTTGATGTTATCGACCTGAGGAGGCTATCCCAGTTTGCGGTACTTTTGGAAAGTGGATGAAAACCATACATGATGATCAAGCCTGGTGAGTGAGATTGGGTCGACGTTGATAGTTGTGATAGCCCAAAACTCACAAGTTGTCGTGACCGAGTGTTTGAGCATACAGGCCTTGTTTTGACTGTTGGTCATGCCAGATGATGCGCCCACTCTCAGTATAGTTGGAGTATAAATCACAGGAGGTCTCTGTGGATGTTGAATAAACACAAATGGACCTGGGCAGGAGCCTGCAACAGAGATTAGCTAGACGCTATTGCAGGCAGGCATACGAGTGGGTAGCCATTATTGTGGCTTTACACCTTACAAGATATCGGGATTTAAAAGACACGAAAATGTATGACTCTTGTGGGGGAAAAGGGGCATTGAGGTAATAGTAGAAAGTTATTTATAAACTTAAAATAAGCATATCAGATTATTCTGGTATATATTTCCATTGTCATTATTAAGATAAAAGCCGAATAAAGTTATTTATGGTATCTGGCTCAGACACATAATTTTTAAAGAGGTTAGTTTCTATGTTACCTATATATAACCAAATTCACTTCTCTATATTTTAACATTGACATTTCAGACCAATATTCAGCAAATCTGCAATTTTTGACGGTTTGTAACTTTGTGATACTATAGACACCCACATAGAAAGGGATGAGAGATTTATCTCGATCTCAAGTGTTTCTGTTTGAAATACAGCAGATGGTTCCTTTTGAATTTCGCGCTCCTAAGCCGAAGTGTTAAATAATACTTTAGCAGACTATTTTTTTTTAGAGAAAGTGTATCTCTCCTTCGACTTCCTGCGGTTGACCATGGGATCAGATACAAGACATAATATGGGAAGTTAATTATGATTGGCTGAGCTAGCGTGAGAAAGGAAATAGGAGAAAGGTTTCAGATTCGAGTCTTAAGCGTCAAGCAATGTAGACGTGTTCTCTTTCGTATCTGAAACGGTTCACCACTAGATAGTTATTACATGAGACCACTCCCACCAGGGGTCTAGGCATCAGAAGTAAAGTAGTGTATCAGTGATCTTAGCAACAAATCCGGAAATAGGGTATTATTTATTATAATTTATTGAGAGCTACAAAGGACAGGAATTTGTGGAGAGCTAGGGGACACTGCACTTAGAGAAAAAGACAGTGATTATATTTTCTGTATCTTTCTATATTTCAGAGATGAGGTATTATGTACACTATTTACATCATTCGGCCTATTGTCCTCATCTTTGTCGCCATATTTATTACAACGTTTCGGCCGTTGTACGCTCCGGCCTTCTTCAAGGGGGTTGGAATGTCGAACTGAACCCTTTATTTCGCTGAGGTAGACTGATCTAGTTCCACGTGCCATGTTCAATGGATGACAGTTATCAGTTATCTTCTGTTAATTCCCCTCTCCAAGTTCTCCAAGGCCGTAACCGGGTATTGAACTCACACACTTTGGGCCCTGTCACTGGATCTAACTAACGCCTTTATCCACTGTGCCATGTGTCTTTGGAGAGAAAAGCGAGATCACCGCCCTCTGTGGGATCAGGTTGAGATCATAGACAAAGAACACCATTGGAAAATTCGTAAACTTAAGAAATCAGCACATATGCTAAGCGACAAAAATCTCCTGAGCCGATCAAGCATAGAAATGAATACAGTATGGGGACCAGTAATAAGGAGTGCCAGAGAAAAGCAATAATAACAACAAAAATTGCAAAAAAAATGCAATGATAACAGCAAAAAATTGCAATATGAGCACTGGTAAAAATGCTTGCTGAAAACATTAGGTTTATAATACACAGAAATTCATACACAGTTGTCCTCAAGGACGTAGAACTAGAACAGTCTACTCCAGTGAGCGAAATAAAGGGTTCAGTTCGACATTCCAAACCCCTGAAGAAGGCCGGAGCGTACAACGGCCGATTCGTTGTAATAAATATGGCGACAAAGATGAGGACAATAGTCCGAATAATGTAAATATTATATTTTCACTTTGTGACTTGCTTACGTGACCAGTTTACATGCTATATTTATGATTATACTTGATGCTATCTTTATGACCAGTCTTTATTGCAATATTTATGATTAGTCTTTATTTTCAGTCGTTATGTTAGCTTTATGATTAGACTTTATGCTATCTTTATGATCAGTGTTTATGCTATCTTTTTGATTAGCCTCTATGCTATCTTTATGACCACTCTTTATCCTACCTTTATGATTAGGCTTTATGCTATCTGGGGATACCATGGACCGAACCTGTGAGCAACGACGAAGTTTTGTAGAAAATGGAAACAAAATAGAAACTAATACTTAACACCAGGAAGAGACAGTTGAGATTTCTGAGGCCGATAATGAGAAAGGAGGGCTTGGAAAATCTGATACTCACGGGACAGATAGAGGGCAAGAGGGACAGAGGAAAGCAACACATAACATATATGGTGAGCTTGAGTAAATGTATGTTGGAATAGGGTTTAGGAGAAATAACAGAAATATAAAGTTTGTTCAGAGTTACAATGGACAGGAAGTTGTGGATAGCTATGATCGCTTACGTCCTGAGGAGGAACGACATATAAAGAAGAAAGAAAATAGACGAGGATATGGTAGGGGGAAGATCCGAGATTTTAGTCCAACATATCACCCGCATAGACGAGCAGGCTAAGCCTTGAATAACACATTTATATTATAATACGGAAAACAGGGTTCACGTTTTTATTTCTCAGTGTGGCGTTTGTCTTTCATCTTGTTATCTTGTGAGCCTGCAGCGGACCCTTACCTTGTTTTCGGTGCACACTGAAGAGATCGAGAACCGATATAATCATTGGCCAGTCGATGGAAATCTTGGACGAGAGTCGCGTTGCATGTTTACAAATTTTCACTTACTACAGAATTTTTTCGTAATATTTTTTGTTGAATCAGATTTTTATTTAGATGTTTTTTTTAAATACCGTATAGACTCGTGTATGAGCTGATTTCGTGTGTATAGCGTGACTCCTGAATGCATCAATTCGAACCTTTCCAGAAAAAAATTACCTGTGTATAGTACAACTGGTCACTGTAAATGCATGATTTTTAACCTCTTCATAAAAATTACCCGTGTATAGTGCAACACCGTATTTTTGCGTAAAAAATGATCATAAATATATACTCGAGTATATACGGTAAGAATCTTCAAATGAAATTTTGTTTTAGTATTTCCATATGGTTTCCCACTGTGTTGTATGGTAAAAGTCACAAAAATTGATACCCCCCACCCAAAAAATATATATCTAATATTATAAACTATATTTCTAAAATAAAAAAAGTTGTGGTAAATTTCATGCGACTCACAGAGTTATTTTCCTGAAGATAATTGCCAGTCAAACCGAGTTACTGAACCACTTTCTTTATAACATCTGGATAATATTACAGAACACGATCAATTGAAATATCATTTTGTGTCGATTTAAACACATTTCTCCAGCAACGTAAGCTATACTCTAATAATGAAGAAAAATGTCTCGTCATTAAATATTTTCATTTTACTTGAAAGTGTTATCCAACTTAGAACAAAAAATCAAACCAAAGAAGTTGACATTAAGAAATTCAAGATAAAGATTTTATCGTTTTCAGAGTTATTGTGTAGACATAACTGCAAGAAGACAGTGAGAACGAGTTCTATGTTATGTAAGTCTTATAAAGAAAAATGAGACTTTAATTTGTTTGGCAAAGATAAACACTTTATTATTTATTCTCTATTTTATTGTTTGAAACTCTAATTATTGCTTCATTGTAGACTTCATTGGAGTTGCATAAGCATTGCCGTTTAGCATTTTCAAAAATTCGTCCATATCGTCTGCGACCTTTGAAATAAAAGGAATTATTTATTAATATTTTGACTTAAGATTAAAAATACTTGCAATGCCCAATCTAAGAAATTCAGACTACTTAATGCTATTACATTTGCTTCTACTAGGTGTAAACAAGCAATACGGTGTTGGGAAATTACAGAAGATAGTTATTGAACTAAATTCGAATGCCATGTGAAGGTTATCATCTACAGGGTGTCCCTAAAGTCTGGATTCAGGAAATCTCATTAACTATATTTTTTACCGCCATAGATTAAACATGGTTTTGTTGGAAGAAAAAAATCTTTTTCTAAGGTATGCTAAAGGAGAAGGTGTACTCAGTGAAAATCACAGATGCAACACACTTGAACGCATAAAGAGTGAATGTACGAATATTGACAGCAATGTAGCGTCATTGCATCAAGTTCATGTGAATCTTGCAAAGCGTATCAAACTTTGCAACACAAATGATGGAAATAATATTGAAGATGTTATTTGTTAATATTTCAATTCAATAAAATGTTGTTTAACATTTCATTTCTTGAAAATATGCATATTTGCCAATGTGTCCCGACTTTAGGGACACCCTGTAGAACTTTATTAGTAAGGTGTGTAGCTGTGCTATCATTATATTATAAAGCTTAGCTGTGTTATTTTCTGTTTTCAGCATTTGTTAGATCCTTTCCATTACTGACGCTTCATCATATATAATGGAAAATAGTTTTTATTAGATTGCAGAGGGCTTCAACTAATATAAGTTTAATCTACATAATAACTCCAGACTGCAGATTTTATAATAAATCCAAAAACATGTTAAAACTACCTAAAAATTTAACCCAAGTTCTTTTTGAGGTCTAAATTAATCGTTTAAAATTGAGAGAAAAAGTTTTCAAAGCAAATTCGAGCTATTGAGGCTTATGTCATTTGCATAATAACTTCAGACGGACTGTAGGTTTAATTTCTCAGAGGCATCTTTCGTTATTGCACTGCATCTTTGGTCCTCCGTGTCATTAAGTCATATTATAATTCTTCAACATCCGTCCCTGTTGCTTCGAGTGTCTTCCTCTTCCGTAAAGAAAATTGCCCAGCATTCCATGCCATATAATAGGATAGATAGGACACTCTTTTTTTAACGAAATTTTTCTATTTCTATCTCTTAATACTTAGCTTAATTTCTAAAGACATCTTTCGGTTCGTTATCCAGTCATATTATAATTCTCAGTATCTTCCTCTGTCACTTCAAGTCTGTTATTCATCTATAAGGAAATTGTTTATCATTCATTGCCATACAGAAGGATAGATATAGCGTAGTAGTTCAACACTGTTTTCTTTTTCTCTAGCGAGATCTTTCTACCTCTTGTTACTTTGCTTAGTTTCTGGAAGATTCCTTTCGTTATTCCGATATACCTTCGGCTTTATGTGTCCCATTTTCCGTTGTCTGTTACTACACGACTCAGTTAGTTTGTTTGCTTCCAGGCGTTAACAATAAACACCAGACCTAGACCAATTATGCAATTTTCTTTTAATAATTACACCCCAAGCAAGGCAATAAAACCACTAGGACACAAGGAGTTACTGTGAAAGAATATAAGAAAAATAAAAATTAAAACACTATTAAGGCGCGAGAACAATAAAAGAACAGGGTTTAAGAAGACATGAGGTAACGATTGAAACTATTTAAAATTTTGAGATCAAAGTTGACTAGAAAGCAATATACCTGAAGAGAGTTCCACGAGTAAGAAGTACGAGAAAAGAATGTGTTTAAAGGTCCGTCATAAAGGTCCGTCTCATCCTGTTTCACTCTCAGTAACCCCTTGCACCTTACTGATATTATTATCGCCTCGCTTGGGGTAAACTGTTTAAAAAAAAAGAAATTTGGCTTAAGTTGCTCGATTCTCACTTTCCAGGCTTGATAGATTTCAAAAGCGTTTACGCTGCCTTATGGGCGATGAATTATTTTCCACCCTCCTACTCCTTTTCCACAGACGAGTCGTTGCTAGCCTTCACGGCTCGAACTCGTCATGTCATGTACACAAGCTCTACTCATCCATATTTCTTTTCTTTGTTGGAAAGGAAGGGGTTCCTTTCAAGCAGCTTGCCCTCCAGTACCGTTACTCGAAAAAGGATGCTTTTCCGATTGTTACAATCGTAAAACGTTATCTATACTACATATCAATTTATACCCCTACGTTAACCTCATTCGTTAACGCTCTACCTTGAAAGGCTCTTGGGCCTTCAATTTCGATGAAAATTGTGTTAAAAATTTGGCGCTTCTCTGAAGGATATGACGTGAGGGCAAGGATGATCAAATCTTACACTGTTTTTATTTATTTATTTTTCTTGGCAAGAAAGTAGCCAGGCAAACACTGAGACATATTCATGACTATCTAGATATTAGCATTTTTGCTTTTTCACTGTGTCTGTGTGTGTGTGTCTCTGTGTGAGTGGTGTGGATTTCTATTCGGTTTGGTACCAGAGTCTGTTCGTATTTCCTTTGATAATCACAACTTTAAGTAGCACTAACACGTGGCGATTTATCCTTTCGAACAAACACATTTAAAATTAAGGTGTTGTTTTGTTTAACAAAGAGCTTTTTAATTCCAAATAAAAAAAAGCATTTTAACGAAATTCAATTCGATTTGGAGTTGTTTTTATAGTACGCTTTTGTTGAGCGAAGCTGACTTAGACAAAAGCGCATTTCTAAAACACTTAGCGAGGATCAAACTCACTTTTAACTTTCTACTTAAATATCTCCCCTACCACAAGCAATCCAAGTAGTTCCTAGTTAGTAGATATGTAATTAATTTTCATTTTTCTGGCACAATGTCTCAACAGAGAGGCTTCTAATGAGGATAGCATTTATTTTCATTGGCTTACAAGGTAGAATTGCTAATCAATAATGTTACGCAGTCTTCTTGCTTACACTATCCAAACATATTTGTTGTTAGTTTCCGACACGGTCAAGTTAAGAAGCAAAAAAAAAAAGAAAGAAAAAAAAAACAAAAGACAAAGCCAAACAGAAGACATTTGACCAAATATTACGTGATGTGTAAACGAAAGAGTGATACCAGTTAGATTTCCTGTTTACAAACTAATTCTTTCGGATAAGCAATATGGCTTTCGCTTCTCTAGGTCAATTGCTGATGTGTTGACGATTACTGCTGAAAGAGTCGATCAAGTTTTAGATAAGAATTGTGAAGCTTTTGCTGTTGTTTTGGATATCTCGAAGGTATTTGACAAAATTTAGCATACTGGTCTTCTTGTTGAAAGTTGAAAGGTTATGGTATTTCTGGACGAGTGTTTTGTTAACTGATTCAGTCTGTCTTATCAAATCGCGAAATGAAAGCTGTCTTGAATGGCCACTCTTCTAGATCTTTTTCATTAATGCAGGCGAGAGTCAATTCTTGGAAATTACGTTTTTCCTAATTTTTATCACTGACCTTCCTGATGGCAACAGTTCTGAACTCGGTAGCTATACTAATATAGTATACTATACTAGCTTATATATTCCTGGCTTAATAGTAAGTATGATTGGTTCGATAAGGTCACATTGGAAGCTGATCTAAAAAACGACTTACATTCTTTTTTTTAACTGGTGCATGGAATGTCTTGTTAACTCTAACGCCTCCAAAATGAAATAGTCTCCAATAGTCTTAGAGAACGCCTCCAAAATAAAATAGTCTCCAATAGTCTTAGAGAACGCCTCCAAAATAAAATAGTCTCCAATAGTCTTAGAGAACGCCTCCAAAATGAAATAGTCTCTAATAGTCTTAGAGAACGCCTCCAAAATGAAATAGTCTCTAATAGTCTTAGAGAACGCCTCCAAAATGAAATAGTCTCTAATCGTCTTAGAGAACCCTTTCTCCCTTCCATCAACGTGACTGATGCTAACCTCCAAGAGAGTGACTCGTTGCGACATTTCGGGATAACTTTATTCGCTGAGTAAAGTGGAAAGATTATATTGAATCAATTCTAAGGTCTGCGACTATGAAAATTGGTTCACTGTGTTATGCTAGACAATTTTTATCACCAGAATCTATCTTACACATTTATAAGTCTGCCATTCGTCCATGTTTTGAATATGGCTGACACACATTGATAAAATCCAAATCCAATGTCATTGATCCTGACATGGCATCTCGGCTTCAACCACTTTCCGTAATGTAGCTTCCCTGAAGAGGCACGGTGGAGTAATGGATATCGGCTCGGATTGAAGAATCGGAGAGCCAAGTTCGAATTCCAGTCGAATCCAGTAAATTCATTTACGAATGGGAAATATGAATCTCCTTCTTCTCTATTCAGCTAGGGGTAAATAGCAGGACATATCGGGTTCTATAGCCTTGGGTGGCAACTGATCTAGCGCAGAAAGAAATGGCAACCTACTGCGGGAAAAAATCTGTCTCGTATCGAAAGATACATGATCGCCTAAGCGTATATCACGCATAGCACATAACTGACTAACTGAGCTCCCCTGTGACTTTTCTATAAATACTTTCATGAAATGTTCTGATGAAATTTCCTCTATGGTATCTAAACATTATAAATATAAGCGCGGTACTAGATTGGCCGTATGATCTCATCATTTTACAGTTGGGATGATTAGATATAACCGTGAGTTCTATGATAACAGTTTATTTTCTCGCTATTCTCGCTTGTGGAACCTCTTCCAGTTTCTTACTTTCCAGTTAAATTTCATTTCCAAAATTTTAAATGCAATGTTATCTTCTCTCTTTCTGATTCCTGTTCTTTTATTGTTCTCTCTTCATAATAATGTTTGTCATTTTCTCATATACTTTCGCACTTAGTAACCCATTGCGTCTTAGTGGCTTTATTGTCTCGCTTGATTAAAAAATATGCATCCGTCCTATTGGAAGCATCTTATTGTAGTAAGAAATGAAGAGTCATGAAAACATTTTGTCCAATGTCTGCGGCATTGGACAAAAGAAATGAGGTAACTGTTGCATGCAACACCATAAAATCCGACCCTGAGGCGTGTGCCATATCGCGTGAATATACGAATTCCCTTGAATTGGAAACTAACTCCATTTTACTTTTATTTGCCATGTTGATATTTTTTGCTGTATTGGCAAAAAATATCAACATTTCTGCACTCTATGTCGCAATAACTGGACTCACGATAAATACATCTGTTTAGTGGGAAGTGAAAAGTCCAGTTCCTGAGTTATGCGTTGCTGAAATATATGCCAGCTTCGGTGGAGAGGCGGCTTGGTGTTATTAAGACCTGACGGTAACAAAGTTTGAAATTTCACCAGAAATACGCCAGACGGGAAATGAGAACGGCGTACCACGTGAATCAAATAAACGTTTCTGATCGACATTCTCGAAATGTTAGCACGTGTGCGACAGACGATACTAAGGAAGGCCAGAGAAACGGTGAGCGCAGAACAATGAGAACGAAGAAAACCAGTTCCATTGAATAAATGAATAATAATAAGAATATCGCGTGTAATAAATTCAGACGAAAACGTTGTGATGTTTTTTTATTAATTTTGTTCTGACTCCTTAACACTTTTTCTCCATTTTTATATAATTGTACTGCGAAAGGCGTTCGATAAAGCACACCATAAAGATCTGTCAGAACTGCTCAGCAACCTTGAAATATCTGTGAAGGGTATTAGAACAATCAAGAACCCATACTGGTAGCAAACCGCCTGCATACGAATAGAAAATGAGTTCAGCATATATACAAAAAATAGAATACAAAGATGTTTGTTCTCATTGGATTTAATAAATCTATACAGCGGAGTACTTCTGAGTGAATTAGAAGTCCCACTAGGATTCATTATTTGCGGCCACAATCTTAGCAACATCAAATATGTCGATGATACTATGTTTATAGCAGACACGGTAAGGAAACCACAAAAGCTCCAACAGCAGGAAGTGAAGGAAAGCGAGAAGAAAGGACTAAACATAAACTAAAAGATGATAGAATGCATGATTGCTAATTGCAAATCAATGATAACAAAATCAAACAAGTACAAAAAATGAAATATCTGGGAAGTGTTCTAACAGAAAACGGGAAGTGCGACACTGAAATACGAAAACGCATTGGGATATCCAAAGATGCCTTCCAAAAGCTAAGCAGAGTATTAAGAAACATAAAAAAAAAACTTCGTTAGAAACAAAGAAAAGTCTACTGAACCGTTACGTGATATCTGTCTTATATGTCATTGAATGCTGGACAAGCTCAAAGATGAAGAGACGCGAATCGATAGCGATGTAGTTCTACAGAAGGATGCTGAGGATACCCTGGATCGAATGCGCGAGCAACGACGAAGTTTTAGAGAAAATGGAAGCAAAAAGGAAACTTATACTTAACATCAGGAAGAGGCAGTTGAAATTTCTGAATGACGAAGGAGGGCTTGGAAAATCTGATACTGAAAGAACAGAGGAACGCTTGAAATACTTTAAAAAACGCGCATAACATACTTAATGGATGACAGAACAGGGTTTAGGAGAAATGATAAAAAGACAAAATTTATTAAGAGCTACAAAGGATTGGAAGTTGTGGAGCGCTATGATCACCTACGTCCTGGGGTGACAAGTCTTATAAAGAAAAAAGTGTGTTTATATTTTATTTTGCGACTTGAAATAAATGTCGACCTGATTACGTGACCAGTCTTTGTGATAATATTCACGCTATCTTTATGATCATTCTTTATGCTTTCTTTATGATCAGCCTTTATGATATCCTTATGATAAATTTTTTATTCTATTTTACGATTAGGCTTTATGCCATCTTTATGATCAGTCTTTACGCTATCTTTACGATTAGTCTTTATGCAATTTTTATGATTAGTCTTTGTTATATTTAGGAGCAGTTTTTATGCTATCTTTATGATCAGTCTTTATGATATCTTTATGATCAGTTTGTATTCTATTTTGACTTTATACTATCTTTTTTTATTAGTCTTTATGTTATCTTTATGATCTCAATACCATCAGAGCAAGCAATAGAAACGCAAAAAGCCACGTTTCCCCGATTGCACAAAGCATTTGACATAAAATCCAAACGGAAGTAATAGGAACGCTGGATTTATACCATCAGAATATTAGAATAATCCGTAACGTCTCCTGGGAACAAATAGTCTGTAGTTAAATAGAAAACGAGTTCACTGAATACATACAAAAAACAGAAGTAAGATAAAGACAAAGATGCCTTTTCTCACTGGATTTACTTAACCCACACGACGAAACGACCCCACTCAAAATCTAGTAAACCTAACAGGATTTATTATCAGGGGAATAATTATTACAAGATAACATATACGGGTGACATTGTATTGATGGCAGACATTGAATGAAAACTGAAAGAACACTTAAATAAGGTAGAAAAGGATAGCGAGAAGAAAGGACTAATTGTCAAGGTGCGAGCTACGTAACGGGGACGTCGAAATGAAAAATATACTTGAAATCTCTGGGTAGTGTAGTAACAGAAATCGGAGGTCTCACAGGAATAGTAAAAAATATATTCCAAGTACTAAGCATACTATCAAGGCACAGGAAAGTTTCATTAGAAACGGAATGCTGAACTGCTATGTAATATCTAATCTCCTATACGGGAGTGAATGCTGGATGATTTTCTTCACAAAGGAAGAGATGAGGTTCCATTGAAGAATGCTTGGAATGCCATGGACAGAACATGTGAGCCACGAAGGAGCTTTAAGTATAATAGAAACTACAAAGAAAGTTATACTTGCAATCAGAAAGAGACATAAAATGAGGAAAGATGACTTGGAGAATTTAACACTCAGATTAATGGCAAAAAAAAATAGAGGAAAACAGCCAGTGACCTACTTAAAGTGCATAAAAGTGTGGTAGAATAAGAAGAGAGGATGGTAAAGGTAAAAAAAAATACTTAGAGCAATAAAAAGACAAGAAGGTATGGAGAGCTTTGATCGCCCATTTATTTTCGATGAGTAATTGAATGTAAATATATAGATGCCAACTTTTCGATTTCCTTTATTTCGGATACTGCATTTCTATCTTTAATTTAACAATTCCCTTTTGTAATTCATTTGTCATTTTAAGGCTGCATGAGGAAAGATGAGGAATAGACTACTTAAACTCTCGTAATATGTGTTTTGGGGGTGTCGGGTAGTGTAACGGTTAACAACTCTAAAAAAGAAATCGGCGAACCGAGTTCGAGTTCCGGTCGGGATCGTTATATTCACCTTCGCAGAAATATCCTTGGGAAAAGGCATGCATCTATCTCTACTCCCACCCAGCTATACGCTAAATGGGCTAACAATAAGCCTGTGAGAAGTAAAACTGTGAAAACTGAAGAAGGAGGTACTTCGTTAGGTTATCTTACTATAATAATAGAACTTCTGCTATGGCTGCAGTGCATGTGGTGTTGCATGACCAGGTTACGGGATTTGTTTGATGTGTAAACGCAAGAGAAACAAACAATATGGCTAAGTTTCCAAGACTAAAACTAAAGCAGAAAGAAATCACACATCATTAATTAGTTTTTCCGTTCTAATTAAATTTGGTATTTGGCTAACTATTAATAAAATTACCTTTGAATAATATTGACTGATTTATATTAGAAAATCAAGGAAAAACATACAAAATCCTTTTGATATATTTTATATACTACTTTGACATAAACCAATGTTCGGGCGGATGTAGAGTAGCGAAAAATAATTGATCTTTACAGACAAATATATGTAAAAATTATTATTATAGTATAAACCAATTCGTGAGTTCTGGGACACAGTATGGTAATGGTTAATATTGATATTTATTACATAAAAATGCAATTATAGCACAAGGCCGTAAAGGGGAAATGGGTTCATGTTGGTCTTCACTGACTTTCTTATTCATAGCTAATCCGATTCACGACCCATTCACTCATTACAATTCTTCAACACAAGAATTAATCCGTCACCAATCAATACTCCATATACCATAATAACGCATACTCTCAGGGAACCTAAAAATCTCACCCCGTGATATAAAAATTTAATAATTATAAAAATTTATACATAAAAATCTATGGATGATTTACAATGAGAGGGGAGGGGGATGAACCCCAAAACAAACTAAATATCAAAACAAACTAAATAAAGATAACTGATGGTAATGGTAATATTATCCGTTTCCCTATAAGGAAACATTTTCATTCATTTGCCCGAGCAGCCAATACTGTTATCTGTTGAAATCTATAAAAATCGTTCTCTTAAAACAGATTTTTTTTTATAGAAAAACAGGCTTCTCAATTCCAGTAGCTATTATTGCTCTTTCCACTATTGATGAGTGGTTCCTCCCTAACCTTCTAGTGATGTGTAATGTTAACATCTGGATTATGTCATTATTTTCTCTACGAGTTATATGTGCTATTCATCTTAGTTGTTTGCTATTGTGGGTAGACATCAACTGATATTTTTTTCGGTTATTCTTTGTCATTCTGTAGCGCCAGTTCACAATGTTCAAAGCAGGATGATCTTTGCCAAGACATCCAGAGTTTACTCGCTCAAAGCCTTTTGACACCTTTGATCTTAGGAAGCGATTCTATACAGCTGACAGTTTACATATTTCTGAACGGATTTGGCGCCATGCATGACGTCCATATGAAAGTTTAGATCTGACGAGGTATGTATCTATCTATAACTATTCATTAAAGTACAATCAATATAGAGGTGAATCGAGAGTTCAATGCACTCTCTAAATGAGTTATTACGCAGGTAGATTTTCAAGGTAAAACAACGCTATACGGAAGAGTTAATAATATTTATTAGTTAATAATATTTCCACCATCGTGCTTAATTGCAAATAATTTGATATCTATCTATCTATCTATCTATCTATCTATCTATCTATCTATCTATCTAAGGCATGGTGGAGTAAGGGATAGCGGCACAGATTGAGGAATCGGAGAGCTGAGGTCGAATCCATTACATTCACTTATGTGAAGAGGATTCATACCTTTCCCAAGGGTATTAACCCTTGGGAAAGGTATGAATCCTCTTCTTCTCTCCTCAGCTATGGGTAAATAGCAGAATAGACCGGATTCTATAGCCTTGGATGGCAGCTGGTCTACCACAGAAAGAAATGGCAAACTACTGCGTGAAAAAAACTGCATCGACAGTCATGTATCGAAAGATACATGATCGCATAAGCTTGTATCACGCATGGCACATAACTGATTGATCTATGTTTCTGTTTTAGTGTTTCTATCTATCTATCTATTTATTTCAGTCTTTCTATCTATTGATCTATCTACGTTATATTTATCTATCTTCCTTCCCCATATCTTTCAACAATTCGATACACATTTGTTTTCTCATGAGCACACACATCAATACATTTCCTATATTTATTCAGTTATACAAACATCTTCATCTCTGTTAAAATGTTTTTTTTCCTATTATGTAGAATCGCAATAAATGTAAAAAGAAAATTTAGCGTGGAAGGTTTTTCTAACGATATTAAATTTGAACTTCATTTTTTTATACATTTAAAATGTGATATCATTGACTGTTTTTAACGTATCACCACAGCTATGTTCAGATGACATTTGTGAGTTAGCTGGTCGTGAAACAGATCGATAGTAAAGGTGATTCCTGGCGTATCCTTTATTTCTTTAGCATTGGCTTCGAAAGATAAATTCTATCGACTTTTTCTGTAAAAGAAAATACCTAGCTTCTCTTCTGACAACCAATTGGCAAACTGTATCACTTGTATTCAGCTGTCGCTTTTTTTCTGTTGCCTATGCTAGATGTAAAGGATAAAAAGAATAAAAAAGATTTTAAGAGAAGCTGTACAAATTTTAGTAAATACGAGAGAAACAACAAAGAAAACTTTACATATCTTTGGGGAGTTTTAATGAGGGCAATGTTTTACAAGTTTACTTACGTTATCGTAAAAGATTTTTATCACGAAAAGGTTACGACAACGACTGCAAGCAAATATGCATTTTCGTAGAAAATGTCAAACTGCATATACTTGTGCTCACCAGCCTGTCTGCGTAAAAATACAAAAGTGTTAACAATGTAATATCGTGGGGGGTAAAATGGAGGAAAATTTGTTAAGATGAAAGATTAAGAAGAAAAAAATATAGCTAAAAAACTGTCACACATACAGTTGAAAATATATCACATTTCTGAAATACGACATATTTGAAAGGCTCTATTTACGGTCATATGTCCTATAAAACAAAAGAAAAAAAACAAAAGGAAAAAGAAGAAGCATGTAGTGGCGCCTTTTCATTGTCCCGTTAATTGACGAATTAACAATTAGTAAGATCTTCTTGGGAAAATGAGAGAATTTTCACCTCGACAGGATCACGCGGGTCTGTAACTGCGAGAATCGAGAAGATACTCTCATTCATTTTTCCCTCTTCGTTAATGAGAAGTTGTCGGCAAAATTTTCCTATTGGGGACAATAAATGTCGCCATATACGTTGTGATTCAATATGGCAGAAATCTTTATCCTGGTGAAAAGTCGGCCGGGGATATTAACGTAGCGATACAACCAACTCGGTCCACTACAGAAAAACGATTGTGGCCACGTAATTAACCACATATTATATCGCAAATCAAAGGAACAAATGGGAAATAGTGGACGCGTCTTTTATATGCAGTCATATGACATGTTTCGGCACGCAACATGTAAGCAGCTAAGGAAATGTTACCTGGTATTAATATGTATTTTGTCAGGGAGGTATATAAGACAATATGTAAGATTTGCACCCCGGTCTTTCTTTTCTCCCTTTTCGCGCGATTAGGCGTTTTGTAATATGGAAACATTGTCCCTTGTACGGTTTTCCTTTCTCTCGACATTCTACGTCCGACTAAAAAGGGTCCTGTTTGCTTTTTCAGATTGTAAGCAATACTCTTTTTAATCGAATGCAGTATGAAGTGAGAACTTGTAGAAGGAAAAAGGTTTTCTAAATTCTCTAATGTATAATACGGTTATATATATATATATAAATATATTAAAAAGAAGAGAGGTACCGCAAACTTTTTTGGTTGTAATGTGGGTTTTTTAAAAAATATTATCTTTATTTTTCATAATTTTACATAGTTTTACAACACGTGTTTCTGGTCTCACGACCGTCTTCAGGTAAAGGGTGGAGATTTCCACATATTATTAAAAATAATTAATTTTTTTCCTTTATGTTTTTCAATGTTAAATCTTCTCTATATGAGACATTCTCTGTTTTTGTGTTGGTCAAAGACACTGGAATGACCAACACAAAAACAGAGAATGTCTCATATAGAGAAGATTTAACATTGAAAAACATAAAGGAAAAAAATTAATTATTTTTGATAATATGTGGAAATCTCCACCCTTTACCTGAAGACGGTCGTGAGACCAGAAACACGTGTTGTAAAACTATGTAAAATTATGAAAAATAAAGATAATATTTTTTAAAAAACCCACATTACAACCAAAAAAGTTTGCGGTACCTCTCTTCTTTTTAATATACACACTTTTCTCTCGTTGGAACCATTATAACCTCTTCATTTTATATAAATATATATATATAACCTTATACGAACAAAAGAAATATATATATATATTTCTTTTGTTCGTATATATATATATATATATATATATATATATATATATATATATGTGTGTGTGTGTATATATTTATTTTGTTCATATAAGTTGTTTATTTCTGGACATATAGTGTGTAAAAACTGTCCAAATCGATATATCCGAGTTCTTTCGGCAATTCTATTAACCATTATGAAGGATTTTTTTATTTTTAACTTGATATGTAGATTTTTATTTATGTGTATCTTTAGTGATGAGAAATGTTTGAATTTTTTCCAAAAAAACCGTCAGCACGTTGTGGCCTTGTTCATAGTTGATATTATTGAGTGTTGGTCTCTTATTTTATATTTTTAATGCTCTCATTATTTTTATTTAACTGTAGTACCTTGTCAGCCGTTTGTAATGAATTTATATATATATATATATATATATATATATATATATATATATATATATATATATATATATACCCAATTAAGATGAGAACGAATACAATACAATTCCAACGTTCGTAACATTTAATTTTAAATTAGAACAATACAAAGTAGAGCGATATTACTTATTTTAGGATATTACAGTGAAAACGTCAAAATCACCACATTTAATTACAATCGCCATTTGAGATGCATTGATACACATCGAAACACGACTGAAATTGTGTAGCGATTTTGACACACACACACACACATATGTATATATATATATCATCGACTCTCCCGTCGAATTCGACGTATGAGGGTCAAGCAGATCAGAAACTGAGAGCCTGACGCCGACACATGAGATTTGATTATAGTGGTGAAGGTTTCGTGCAGGACCATCCACACTTTTTGAAGGGACGAATACAGAGACCTGGTGCACTGAGTGCCACAAGGTCCCCAAACGACACTCCGCAGGTTTTGAATTCAGAGTTATCCTTCTCCTAGACCAGTTGCCATCCAAGGCTATAGAACCCAGTCTGTCGTGCTATTTATCCATAGTTGGAGGGAGAAGAAGGAGGCACGGTAGAGTAATGGATAACGGCTTGGATTGAGATATCGGAGAGCCGAGTTCGAATTCCAGTCGAATCCATTACATTCACTTACGTGCTAATACCATTGGGAAAGGTGTGAATCCTCTTCTTATATATATATATATATATATATATATATATATATATATATATATATATATATATATACCTATGCCGGGTGGGACAGTAAAATTGTCCAAATCGTGTAATAGCATAATTATCCAGGCCAAAAAATGTAATATCTAAAAAAACACTAAATAATTAGGTTGGTGCGTAAAAGGTTGGCCCAGGCGTTTTAATAATAAATATTGTTTAAAAACGCCTGATAATTATGCACTGACCCAATAACAGAGTTAATCTTTTACACCAATTTTCGTAAGAATCACTGAAAGACCCTTTGAGTTACCCAGTTAAAAAGAGAGCAGGTTAAAATTGTTTTGCGTCAGACCCATTTTCTTCACAAATGAGCAATGGTGAGAGGAAAAAGATCACCCAGGCCTTCAGTAAGGGTACCAACATTCATACACTGGCTTCCATCTTTAAAGTCCATTCAAGAACTATCAAGAGAACGGTGAATAAGTTTAAAAAAGAGGAAACAGTAGAGAGGAAAACTGGATCAGGAGGTCACAAAATGATGAGGGATCATGATTTCAACTTAGAGATAAAGAGATCAACTAGAAAAGATCCAACTCAATTCATAAGACGTTTAGCATGTGAGAGAGGACTTTAAGACATGACAGTCCAGAGAGCAGTGAAAAAAGACTTGAAAAATAAACGTGAAACCAGTGAGTCATCTTGTTACTCCAAGGTAGAAAGTTAGAAGGTTGAAGTGGGCGAAGGTCATCTTGAATAAGTTGGAAAATGATCCTGGAATAATATATGTATATTTCAACTTTATTTCAGAACTTCATGAGCTTCCGATCATTAGCTATGATTAATCAATGATGAACATGTCATTTTCGTTTATGATCGATTTCATCGCGATACTTCTGTTAAGATTAAAGAATAATTATACATTCTTATTGTTCAAAGTAGAGCCGAGTAGTGCCATAAAAACCTCAGTGAATTCCAGTAAGATATCTTTAATTATTTCTAAGATACAACAGTTCAAAGCTTAATCTAACTATTGGACAAGTTTGCTGTTACACGATTTGGAAAATTTTGCCATTACAACTAGGATATAGATCTATATGTGATAGAAATTATTAGGAGGATTTGAGATAATTATAATTAAGTAATTTATCGAGTCTAGAAGAAACCTCAACAGAATGCAGAAAGCACTGGACGGCTGTTTCGTCCTATATTTGGGACCCATCAGCATTGCGCATTTACTACCGAGAATTGAAACCCGGACAGTTACGTTATCATGCAAACGTCATACCAACTGTCCCAACGGGCCTCGGTGACGAAGAGGTAGCGAATAATAACTCGATATAGCACCGCTCGATCACATATTCTTCTAGACTCGATGAATTACTTAATTATAATTATCTCAAATCCTCCTAATAATTTCTATCACTTGTATATACTTGCTTGAACCGGCTTCTAATACTATGGATGCAGTAGCTTGGTGATAGTAGTTGTAGCTCTTGGGGACCCAGTCCTATGGGTAAAAGAGAAACTCGGATGAGTTCCACCACGGAATATGTGATCTAAACGGCCGTCCAGTGCTTTCTGCATTCTGTTGAGGTTTCTTCTAGACTCGATGAATTACTTAATTTTTTGTTGTACAAAACTTTATAGCAAGGGATAAGCGTAATTTAAAATTTAAATAGCAAGGCATATCTTTAAATTTAATACCTAAAAACAACTGGTTTTGTCCCAGTCTGGGAAATAAAAGAACAAGCGTGTAAATTAATTTATAGGGTGACTAATGAGGGAAAAAACTCGAGATAAATCTGATTAAGACCCTTATAAGGCTCTTTTGATCTGTTCCGAAGGCTTTCTCTGTAGGGAAACTGATTTTATTAAGATGGCACTTTCCAAAAATGGATATCTTTTAGATGTGTAGGGTGCTGTTATCTTTGATGTCATCAACAATTTTTGGGGTTTTATTTAAAATTCGATATGGGCACCAGATTTCGCTGCCTTGGTGCCGCCCAGGAATCACGCCCAAGAATCACTGATTTTACTACGAACTCTTTTGGTACTGAAGATATAACTTCTTGTAATTTTTCGTATGTTTTGGTTTGTTATAGTAGACTTGCTCCTTTAATCAAACCCAAAGACAAAATCACAGGATGTTAAGCCAGGACTCCTGGCTGTACACTCATACATAAAATAGGGAGTTACTTTTCAATCACCCTGCATATGAATTACGACCAGAGGAACAGTTTAGTATCTTGGGATAATGCGTGCTGGAATTAAATTCTACTTGAAATCTATAAAAATCTCCTTTTATGTGATAAACATTTCTAAGAGCTTAAGCGATCAGAGTTCTCCATAAGTTCCAGCCTTTTGTTTCTCTAAGTAATTTTTAACCCTTTATCATTCCTCTGAGACTTTTTCCTGTCCGTTCACACAATCTTAAACGAGTGACTCGCTATTTCCTTCAGTTTTTCTTGCCTTCAATATATCCCGTGGTTGTTAACTTCTCCAAGTCCTTTTTTCTCGTTTTGTTTCACAGAGATTTCAACTGCCTTTTTCTAATTGTATCTTATTTCTTAAATGCAAAACGCATGTGTAGAGTTAAAATGAAAGTATTGCAATTATCAATTAATGGCTATTTCATGATATTCTTACTTTTACCTTCGGAACTTGTGATATTTTTTTAAACTTGCAAGATATTATCTAACTAAAAGCTGATTAAAAGAAAAAAAATCAGAGTCAATTTTTACCTGAAACGACTTGGATTAAACCCTTTGATCGATATTTGAAATTTACTAGAAATTATCCAGCATAAAATGTTAAGAAAAAAGTAGTCCACTTATGGTATCTGCATCTTAGTCCGCTTCGAAATACTTCATTATGGTGTTCAATCCACTTTGCAAGATATTTCGTATAGTCCCCTTTAGGAATGACAATCAGCTACCTGTTTGTGATCTGAATATAGTGCAATCTGAAATATTTCAATAACGATTTCAGTTTTGGGAAAAGCCCGAATCCGCAGAGATCCAAATCTGCATTAAAATAGTGGGGATCCTCTCGGCAAGAATCTCGTGCTGTCAGTGTGTTAATCAAAATTCTATTGGCTATATCCTGGTATTTTTTTTAGAGAGCTGATGTTTGAAACAGTTCAAAATGGATTTGTGTAATACATGCAGTAGACTTTCTTGTCGGTTGACATGTCATATGTAAATTAGTAAAAGTGATGAATCAAACAGTTTATATCTTATGTAATTTCTCTGTCATTTTGTACATTCCCTCGGGATGGGACGTCAGTAATTTTTTTCATGAAACTCTTTGTCGAAGTTGCTGTCTTTCGTGATAAGTTTTGTTGATTTAGCATTGTTGTGCTAGGCGTCATACCTGTGTCCATTCAATTTTTTTTTTCAGTTGTACAACCCATATAACCATACATCCCATATAAATCTAGTAATGTTTGGTGCACCGGGCGGCGTATATCAAATGTGAACCAGAGCAATTGCCATATTTCGAAGAAATTGAAATGCTTCTCTTTGAATTTGTTATGGAATTTATGACAGAATTGACGCCAGGATCGATAAAAGACTTGTTAGTTATATCTTCTGTTATAAGAATTTTCGGATGAATCTTAATTCTCAAGTTAATATTTCAGTAGGTTACTTGTGAGTTATCCGATTATGAAATACCTGTGGAAATAACCCTGTTGCATACTTGAGTTTAACAACTTTAACAAAATATTACAATAACAGTCGGAACTACGAATTCAGGTTATTATTTAAAGAAGTAATTGGTTACCAATGAATAGATTCAAATTTAACGAGGTTTTCTATTTCACTGAAGCAGAGGTTAAACGCATGAGAATTTTATCACCTCCTCCATCTTCCTTTTCTTTCTTTTTCTCACTGAAACCAAACAACGTCTGTCATATGGCTTTTACGTCTTTCCTGGTAATCAAAACGAAATAGTTCGTTATTTATGAGGTATTGGGAGGGCGTAACGCGCGCGCTAAATAACTAAGGAAGTAATGATCTAGCATTATTGTAAAATGTTGAAAAAGGATAACTTCAATTTGTTTCATATTTACAATAGAAAACAAGAAAAAAACCCACTCGTCCGGCTATTTGGCTTCGTAATTATTCTGGTGTAGAATGTCGCTCGAAAATACTCACTACTTTCATCACAATAAATTAGAAGTATGAAGTTTTAATAGAAAATAGGCTAACGGTCTCATTACATTGAAAAAGCAGTTCCCATACGATCGCCGAAGTTAAGAAACGTCGAGCCTGATCAGTATCTAGATGAGTGACCGTTTGAAAAAACCAGGTGCTATAAGCTGGAATGTGCGGGTGGTGTAATGGATAATGACCTAAGATTGAAGCCATCTCTTCTCCCCCAGTTATGGGTTAATTAGTAAGATTTGTATCACTAAACTATTATTATGTAAAAAAAAATTCTTACAATCTGAAAATATCTTCTGGATTTAAATAACATACAAAGGGTCGATAAATCGTAGAAAACAAATTAATCAATCAATAAGTTAACAGATGAAATGAAATAATAATAATAATAATAATAATAATAATAATAATAATAAATGTGGCACATGAGCGCATCAATAATAGTTGTAGTTGGAGTACTCAGATTGACTGGAAAAGGTACCATAGACCCATTGAAGGGATTCCTGGTAGCACATGCCTTAAAGAAATACAAAAAATTGTGCTCACAAGTACAGTTCACACATTACGAAG
Source organism: Acanthosepion esculentum (assembly GCA_964036315.1). Taxonomy (NCBI): domain Eukaryota; kingdom Metazoa; phylum Mollusca; class Cephalopoda; order Sepiida; family Sepiidae; genus Acanthosepion; species Acanthosepion esculentum. The sequence goes on from OZ038481.1 coordinate 52,600,251, forward strand.
GGCTTTATCTATGTAAAATGTGTGTTATCTTAGTTTTTTAAATTTTCTTTTTTACAAAAATGATTAGTGAAAAATGACATGAAGCCATTTCTGAGCTTAGGCCTCTGGAAGGAAATATGTATACAACAGAAATGAAAGGAAATAATAATAATAATAAAAACGGTTTAAGTTTAACATAACTGCACGTAAAACAGATCCATCATTTGCAAAATGACTGAATAGATGAGCAAACGTTCTTTAAATGCGAAAGATTATACGCGAACAACATATGAAGGATAAAATCCTTATCACGACAATATATCACTTTACAGAGAGCATAAAATTAATGGAAGAACAAAAATCTTCCAAAAGAGAAATCAAAGAAACAAATGACATATTACATATTGGTTAAATACATAAAACAATCTTAAAACAAGACATTTAAACAATGCAATATAATTCATTAAATATTAAAAATCTACAATCACCTCATATTTGCAGCCTTGTGCCAGAACCAATATAGGCTTTTTTTAATTGGTATCACCCTATGCAAGGCAGTAAAGCCACTAAGACAGAAAGGTTTACAGGGCGTGGAAGAATTAGGAACAAAACATTAATAATGAACGGGAAGAGGAAAAAGCAATCAGGACAGTAGATACCGATGACATTGCAGTTTAGCATGGAGCCGGAAGCGAGCAATTCGAGAATAGAAGCTGTTAGCATAGAATGCACGGTTACATATAGCCAGCTCAATTGTAAATTGATTATTAACAAGAAAACGTTGAACATGTATGACTAACTCGTTGAAGAACTTGAAAGTTGAGTTGTCCAAAAAGGTGGAATTTCTAGCAGAATTAAGTATTAAAAACGATTTTTATAAAGGAGACTTGATGGTTCCACTGTTGTTCGCCATATTTATGATACGACCGAATATAAGTGTAAGGCATTATGTAGAAGGATAACAATTTTGAAACATTGCACAAAGGTCACTACTCACACCGAATGCGCATGGGTGATTCTTGTTATTTTTAGCAATGAACTAAAGTGAACGGGGAGCATTGTCGCAAACGGGAATTTCAGCGGAAACACAGGAACGGAATTCAATGGAAGTGCCAGTGATGCATAAAGGGTAACCTGCGACAAGAAATGGGATTGCATTGCCAGAGAAGAAATCAGTGTTCAAACAAATCACACACACACACACACACACACACACACACACACACACACACACACACACACACACACACACACACATTCTTAACTCTTCCACTATCAACACCTGTTCAAGGAAGAAGAATGAACAAAAATATTACCTGTCCTATATATATATATATATATATATATATATATATATATATATATATATATATATAGGTTGCTTATGTTATTTGAGGATACATTCAAGACACTTAAGAAATACAACCACATCTTACACACAACTAAATTTATTGATACTAAACTTGGTACAGAGAGGTAGTAATGGTTGGATGACATGTTTATCTGATATAACCGCCTTTAGCCGATATGTAGGTTTCAATGTGGTACCAGAATCGTTGGCATGCACACATCACACGGTCTCTATTAATATTGGACATATGGTCCAGTGGATGTGAATTCAATACTTGGTTACTGCAGTTGTGAACAAAAGCTTGGAGAGTTGAGTTAAGAGAGATAACTGAGACATTCGGAAGAGGAATGGTACGTGGAACGCGAACAACGTACCACAGTGGACGAAATAAAGCGTTCAGTTCGAAATTCCAGACACCTGAAGAAGGCCTGAGCTTACAACGGTCGAAACTTCGTGAATATAGCCATAAAGATGAGGACAACATCCCGAACAATGTAAATAATGTAAATAATTACAACACCTGATCTCAGAAATATAGACAGATACAGCTCTTTTTTGGATTCAGTATCGCCAGTCCACCACGTTCAATAAGAGTGTTTTTCATAAGACTTTCATAAGACCTAGAGACATCATTCGCCTGAAGCCATTTTTTACCATTGCTCTGGAAAAACGACTGAATACAACTGACAGTTTAATTATTTTTAAACGGGTTTGCTACCATGCATGACGTCCGTAAAGTATCGATTTGACGAGGCTATTTAAGAACATGACTCGAGTTTTTAAGATAATGTTTTGGTTTTGTATTAACTTGCAGTGTTGGGCGAAACTACCTCTTGTGCAGCATATTTCATATTCAATGTCCTTATCTCTGATAACAAACTTGTCATAAGTAATCCATACTCCGAGGTCATTTCAACGTGTTCTAATGATGAGTGAGCTTGTCTGAATAGTCAGTGCGATACTCACCAGGTGTTCCATATTTCGGCTATGTGGCACATCTGGTTTTGCTTTTTTACAGTTAGGTTCACCCTTTACAAGGAACGGGGCCACTCGAGGTAGAGAGCTACGTTAGGAGGCAATTTGTGCGGATAGGAGGGGAAGATTATTAACCCTAGCCTTGAACAGGTTAAGATTGATCGGGGAAACATCCACTTGGTAATCTGTTCCACAGGGCAGTGGTTCGCGGGAAGAAGCTGTTTGAGTGGAACTTATTTCTCACCGATGGAATACGAAGTAAATATGGGTGCTGCACTTAGAAAATCACCATACACCGAAGCATTTGAAGCGTTTTGTATTTATTAATTCCTCATTCTTAATTTTTATGACGGATTCTGGGTAGCCGGTTATTTTTCCAGTTCTTCCAGGTTTATCTTAAATCCTATTTCTTGGAACACTTGGTAGCGGACGGAAATTATACTTTAATTTTCTGGAATTGTTTTATCAATTACTATGTTTAATGAAAGGGCTACAAAACATTTCGCTTTCATTAGTTGCCTTGATAAAGTCGGAAGACGAAACGCGTCGGTAAGGTCATAGAATTTTTTCCAATTGTCATATTTAAACCAATTTGTCTTATCTTCAGAATTATTCTGGGAAATTTAACTCTATTGTTCACACGGAAAAAACAAACAAACAAACTCTTAGTAAAGAGGAAGTTACCAATATTCAGAAAGAGGCTTAGGCAAGTGCATCTCTTTTATTAAATTTTGGATTTGATGTAACTATGGCTACAAAACATTTCGCTTTCATTGATTGACTTGATAAAGTCGGAAGACGAAACTCGTCGACAAGGACTAAGAATTGTTTCCAGTTGTCATTTATAAACCAAAGGGCGTCCTTACAAAAGCGAACCAGTAGAAGTACATTTTTAATGTAAATGCGAACCTTAAGAAATTTCATTAAAACGCTGTTTGCATGTGAAATATTTTTTGCCTGATTTCAAAGATAATTTCCCGGAGAATCAAAATTAATGGCCTCCGAATTATGTCTCGAATCGGAAAATATAATAACTGCCAAATAAAATAAAATATATCGATTTCGTTTTGTTATTTTCCAGTTTTATTTGCTCAATCAAACTGACAATTTATATTAGTCACAAACAAATATTCCCGTTAACAATTAATAGAATATTTACATTACTGATCGCTCATATCGAAAAATGCCTGTCTCTCAGACTGTCTGATCAGGCACAATCGTGTTTGTTCAACAACCCCAGAACCAGATGTGGTTCATATAGCACCTATATTAAGCCGACATTAGTTATAGTTTCAGGACGATATGACGAGATCAAGGCCAGTACAATCAAACCTTTGGTTACGATGACTTCTAACTTCCTATTAACACAATCATCGACGGCTTCGAAGCAGTTCTGGCTACTACTAAGGCTTGGTTCAACTCGTGTCATGCGTTGGGATCGCCTTCCGGGGCTGATTTTATAACAAAGACACTTTATGGGGCATTTGAACATGATTAGATGTAAACACGGGTTTCAGGGTTAAAAAAAAATAACTTAATTGTTCTTAATTTATTATTTATTCTCTTTATCGCACTAGGAATTTTTATTAAATTATAAGGGTACTTTAATAATTGAAAAATAAAATAATTCATCATTAACTGTTGAACACTGAATAGATATTTCTAACGTGAATGTATGAATTGAGCACTCATAGAGGCCTTGTTACGCAATAACTAGACTATTTTCCTTTGGACATTTGCATTTTGGTAGCATGGATATTAAGACATGTTTTGACGTTTTAGTGAATTACCTTAAGATATACATTTGTAAGTCCATTTAGACAGTCACATTACAGAAAGGAAAATGCTATATTTAGCTATCATCATCTTTTTCTATATGTGCCGTGTCCCATCAGGACGTAGGCGATCATGGCTTTACACAACTTCCTGTTCTTTGTCGCGCTTAATAACCATTGGCTTTCTGTTATTTCTCCTGAACCCTGTTCCACTATTCATTTACTAAAAGTATGTTATGCGTTGTTTTCCTCTCTCTTACTCTCTATCTCTCCTGTGAGTATCATATTTTCCAAGCCCTCTTTCCTCATTATATGTACCAGAAACCTCTTCCTGATGTTAATCATAAGTTTCATTTTTGTTTTCATTTCCTCTAAAAACTTCGTCGTTGCTCACATGTTCAGTCCACGATATCCTCAGCATCCTTCTGTAGAGCCAAATTTCTTTTGCTTCAAGTCTCTTCTTCGCCGTTGAGGAGCACTCACTGCCATACAGGAGGACATATATCACGTAACAGTTTAATACTTGTTTCTAGCGAAGTTTTTTTCTACCTCTTAGTACTCTGCTTAGCTTTTGGAATGTCTGCTTGGCTATCCCAATGTGCCTTCGGATTTCAGTGTCGCACTTTCTGTCCTCTGTTAAAACACTTCCCAGATATTTGCATGTCCGCACTCGTTTGATTTTGGTATCTACGATTTGCAATTCGCGCTTTGGGGTCATGCTTTTGCTAACAACCATGCATCCCGTCTTCGTGAAGTTGATGTTTAGTCCTTTCTTCTCGCTTTACTTCACTACCTTCTTTAGGAGTTCTTGTATCTTTCTGTCTATGTCTGCGATCATCTGTATATCTTACGTTGTTAAGCTATAATCTAGCAACTGAAAAAAGGTAATTTGAAGGAAAACGGCCAGATAATGTATTTGATCTCTTGAGCTTCAGAAGACTGGCCATTCAAATCAGCCATCATAGATATACCAGAGTGAAAGGATTTGATGACTGCATTCACACTTCTAGTGATGTCATATCTAGGGATTCTGTATTACAGGCACCTATACCATACCTCGTCATAAGTCTTTAAGATGTCTAAGGCAATCGATCTGTTAACAATGCTACCATCGAATATTGCACAGAATTTGTGTTTTATGACTTAAAACATCGGTAGTTACGCAGAGGAACAACATTTATACTGGTTGTCACTTAGGAGGTTATTTTTTAAGAATATATCAGCAACATACTTGTTGATAAAAGTCTCAAAGAGTTTGCTATGACACTAGAGAGGCTAGTGAGGCTATATTGCGACCGGGGATCGTTCATCACCGGTCGCAATATTGAAGACAGGGCAAAGCTAACAACTTCTACAGATTTAGGAAACAAGTTGAGTTCCACGCAACGGTTAAATGGATTTGCCTAAATGTAAGATAATTTAGAGCTATTATCTGAACAAGCAGTCTTCGGAAAGTCAAGGTCGTTGACGAGTCTGAAAACTTCCCGAACCGAGATAGTGGGGCCACAAATCATAAACTTCTTGAGCGGAGGGAAATCAGAAGGAATATCGACTTGTACGTCAAGTGTGGAGTTAGAGGCAAAGTTAACTGCAAAGAGCCTTGTTCGATGAAATAACCCCAGGGTAATTAATAATGGTAAAATATGCACCAAAGTTCATTGTTTGACCTTTTCTGATACATCTTGAAAGTGGATGAAACTCTGTTAGTACTGGAAAGGATCCACTTCGAAGTAAGAGAGGCTATTCTGGATGCTCTATTTTTGAAGAAAAGTTGAGAGAAGAGCTTCCACGATGAAAGATACTCAAGTCCGTTTTGGAGTATCGAAAAACTGTCCGATTAAACTGGACATCAGAGAATTCTTTTGGCTTGGCATCGATCTTGACAAAGTCCAGTAAACAGTCTACAGAACCCAAGGGAGATGACACAACTGAGGAACGCTAGTTAGATTTGCGTGCTGACCTACTGTATCGGGAACATGATACAGTATAATAAAAATAACTCGCATTTTTATTGATGCTGCGATATAAAACAAAGCAAATCTAAAACAAGAAAGAAAGAAAAACAACCAATTAGAATCTCGAAATAGGCATACAGGGAACGTGCAACACACAAATGGGAAAGGTGGTGCGTGTTATTGTAAGGTTCACCACTATAAAGATTAGATTTAGCGACAGCTTTGGGTAGATTCCAATCAACCAATGCACAAGAGAACCAAGAATGTTTTTTTTATATTAGAAACTGCACACATGATGAACTTTCACATGTAAAATAATTTGTTATGATCTAGTTGCGTTGTAAAATAGGAAATGTATAATAATAATAATAATAATAATAATAATAATAATAATAATAATAATAATAATAATATTAATTAGATCTTTGGGTATGATATAAAAATTGGAAGGAAAATTGCAGGAAAAGAAGTAGAAATCTCAGTACAGAATGGATGGATTACTGTAAAGGCTTTGATAGTGTGCCACACTTAAGGATTTGCAAATATACAATGGCTCTTCGGTGATAGTAAATTTTCTTGAATATAGCATGGGAATGTGGAAAACCGCATTATACCTTAATCACAACAAAGGCATTACCACTTCCAATCGTTTGGATATCCGACGAGGAGTGTTTCAAGGAGACTCCCTGTCGCACTCCTGTTGTCTATCCCTAATCCCACTTTCGCATGGACTAAGAAATACTAACTATGGATACAAAATAAGCAATAAGGCATTCAATCACTTATACATGAATGATTTCAAACTCTTTGCCAATGACGTCACAAGATTTTGTCACAAAGATTAGGGAACTGGAATAAGAAGTCTAAAGTACGTAGGAGTCAGTGAAGGAGATGGAATACATCATGTCCAAATGAAGGAGAAAGTAAAGAAAGAATACTATGTGCGTCTGGTGTTAAATACTGAGTTGAATTCACAAAACAGAATATCAGCCATAAACACTTTCGGTGTCCTTGTAGTGCAATACAGTTTTAACATCCTTAACTGAACCATAGCTGATATTAAGCGAATGGATGCCAAAATGAGTAACTACCGCACTTGCCACCACATACATCATTCTAAAGCTGATGTTGATCATCTGTATGCGTTCTGCCCTGAGGGAGGCAGAGGATTAGTTCAACTACAAATATCTTACAAAACTACAACAATCGGTCTTCAAAGATAACTGGAAAATCCAGAAAACTGGATGATGATCTTTATCAAAAATATGATAGAAATAAGATTCTTTATTCTGTAATAAAGGAAGCCAACAAATTCAAAATTGAATTTCAAGTGTGTGAAGAAGTGAAAATAAACCATAATACACATACTGCAACAATAAAGAGTTTAAAAAGAAAATCAAATCAAATGCAATGGACCAAACGCAGAAACGATGTCAAGATAAGCCTCTTCATCGTCAATACTCTACCGGTACCAAACAAGCTGGTGTAGACAAACCCCGTACCGATCAGTGATTACGTAGTGCAGGGTTAAAAGCTGACGGTTTTATTCTTGCTGCACAGGACCAATACTTGCTAGTTAGAAATGACCAAGCACACACAGAATTTTTTTTTTTAACTCGAAATTCAGATTCTGTGATAAATATTCAGAAACAAGCAGCTTGTATCAGGTTGCACGGTATTAGCATCCACGAAGTGGGCCAATATCTGCACTGGAAAATCTGCGAATTTTTCGGGGAGGAAACTCCAGAAACTAGTATGAACACCACCCACACCCGGTTGCAGATATAGGACTTGTAACAATTTTATGGGACATTACAATACTCAGAGACAGAACAATCAAAGCTATTCGCCAAGACATCGCGATCAAAGACCACAAAAACAGAATGTGCTTTCTTATTGACATGGCAGTTCCTGCAGTTCTGTAATGTATCTGAGAAGATCTTAAAAAAACAAAACAAAAAAAACTATCAAAATATAAGGATCTTGAAATGAAAAATCTCAAAGATATCACACATGAGGATATCAATAATTCCAGATGTAGTTGGAACCCTCGGATTGATTGGAAAAGGTTGCGATAAACTCATTGAAGCGATCCATGGTAGCCCATGCCTTAAAGAAATAAAAAATGTATTTACAAGTAGAATTCACACTTTATGAGGGGCATATCGATGTTAAATGTTTATGTTTTTACAAAAATGCTTTTTAACAAAAAAAAGTGGAAAATGTCATGATGCCATTTCAAAGGAAATAATAAAATAATAACTATTATTTGAATTGAATCTTTCGGAGTGATATAAAAATATACAAACAAATATGTGGATCAACACTCTGTTCACCTTAAAATATGTGAATTGCAAAAAATCATACTCGTTTGTACTTCTCCCATCTTACATAGATTCCTTTCCATGAATTGTCAGCAATTTCTTTTAATCGTATTCACCACAAGCAAGGCAGTAAAGCCACTAAGACACAAAGAGTTACTGGGTGTGGAAGAAGTAGAAAACAGAAACATTACTAAAGAATGAGAACAGTAGAAGAGCAATCAGGAAGACGATTGACATTGCATTTAAATTTTTTAACATCAAATTTGGCCTGATAACATGTAGTAGCCATAAAGCATGAAGAAGTGCATAGATCTTATGGTTACACCGAGTTAATTCAACTGTAAATTGATGAGAACCTGTTGTCAATCCAGTACTGCGCTTAAATTCATAAAGTCTAGCAGAGAGATCATCCGAGCAAGTGCCATGATAGTATTTATAGAAAAGGCAGAGGGAAGGAACTTTACGTCGTTGGGAATGTGGCTGAAACTGAGACGCCAGGTCAGTACAATTGTATCGCTAATTCTTCTTTGGATTTTATCAAAAATCTCTAAATATATAGCAGGAGCACCAGACCATATGAGGTAACCATATTTTAAGCATGGACGAGTGGTAGAATTATAGATATGTGAGATAAATTCTGGAGAGAAAAACTGTTTAGCAGGGCACAATGAACCAACTTTCTGAGCAGCTGACCTAGCAACGGATTCAGTATAGTGTTTCCACTTCAAGAAACGAGTCGCTCTACTGGAGGTTAGGATCAGCCATGCTGATTGAAGGTAGAAAGGGGTCGCTCAGATGAATAAGAGGGCAGTTTTGTTTTGGAGGCGTTAAAATGAATAAGCCATTCTTTGCCCTAGGTAACAATAGACTGAAGTTCTTTTTTTTTACAACAGTCGCCAATTCGACCTTATTGAAATGATCAGACTTAATATCGATATAGGAATGAATGGTTGTGTCATTAGCATAGAGACCAAGTTGAGAGCTGATGCCACCGTAAAGGTCGTTCATGAAAATTAAAAACAAACGATAAAGCCCTGGGAGACACCTGCATTAGTAAAAAAAGCATCTAGAAAAAAGGCCGTTCAGGATAATTTTCATTTCACGATTTCATCAGTTCAAAAGTTTGTCCGAAGACACAGTAACTTTTCAACTTGCGAAGAACTCCTGTATGCCAAACACTGTCGAAAGCTTTCGAGATATCCAAAGCAAAGCCCCAAGATTCACCATTCTTATCTAGAGCTTCATTCGGCAATTATCATCAGTACACCAGCAGTTGTCTTAAAGAAACGGAAACTTGTATGAAAAGAAGCTTGTATGAAAGAAGGGCCTGTGATGTGAGATGCCGAATTCAGCATTGATTAGGCCCTCTAGTAGTTTATCAAAAAGCGGTAGAATGATAATAGGAGGGGTTGGATGGTTCACCGGAGGTCTTAAAGATGAGATGAGGATGAGGATGAGGATGAAGATTTCCAGTAAGCAGGAAAACAAGAGGTAGCGATGCATTTATTATACAGTTTAGAGAGAACAGGAGCCAGTTCGGGAGCACCGTTTTTAAAGTCTATTACAGAGATACAATCTGGCCCACATGCTTTATGGGGATCCAAATTAGAGTTGCTAGCAGAAATAGAATGGGTTATATGCATAACGACCAACAGGGACTCAGTTCTAAGCGGGGAGTTAGCCAAGGATACCCCAAATGAGTCAAAGGTGAAACATTCAGCTTCACCAGCAGAAGATGTTAATAACTTCCAGAGAGGAGGAATAGAAAACTTACTCATTTTTAATAGAGTACTACAGAGTATCCAGTAATCACGAGAGTCAAAGGTGTTAGATGCAATATGGTGTCTCATTCTCTCTGCAAACAGAGACTTAACTCCGTCTAAAAGACGTTTAAATTTATTATGCGAAACAACTAATAAGCGGCAGTGATTGGAACTGTCACGCCAGTATATCCGGAAGTAGTGGTTCCTGTATAGCTATAGCGACAAATCATGCCGCTCTGAGCCACGAAGAAGATTAAAATTACACCTGGTATTTCCGAGAGGGAACGAAATCATCTTTGACCCAAGAGGAAACCTCAGTGACGTAATTCTCAATATGAAGGTTAAAAATAACAATCCGAGGGGTGGCTCGAAGAAAGTTACGGAGTGAATCCCAATCAGCATACTGGTAACGGAAATAGGTCTTATGATTAGGAGGTTCGTGACTAACAGATGATTGGAACGAAATATCAATAAATACCTCAGAGTGATTCTAGTTGTCAAGAGGAGTGTTGTGAAGCTGACCAATCGGATTCAGCAGCCAGTAAACAACCAACCCGGTACCCCCATAATGGAAAGTCGAAGCCGCTGATTAATCTGATCTCGTTAAGACACTTAAATCATTATATCCTTGGGAAAAATAGCCATATCCTAAACAAGGATCAAAGGATGATCCTTTACTTCTGTTCCATAAACATGGAAAGTGCACGGACCGGACGATAGGTCTGCCAAACTTCCTAGCAACAGGATAACAGAAAAGGAGGCTGGGTGATTTTATCGAGACACCAACTCTATGAAGGTTGCCGAAAAAGGCTGTGGACCCCATCTAAGCCAAGGTGGGGGTTAATGGATGATTAATATCACTCTGGTGGAATTGCGTGTAAGGATCGGAGCTGAAGTGGCGAGTCTTTTAAGTCCACGACCAATGCTACTGAGACAGGTGGATTTCAGTAGTTCAGGAGCGAAAAAGATTTCGAATGAAATGTACCGATTGGTTCAAGAGAAAGCTTCCAAGTTGCCGATAATTCTTTTGCTATTTACATATCCCCAAGACAAAAAAAGAATAAGGCGCAGCACTAAAAAATTGAGATATCGTAGGCAAGGAAAGTTTGGCGAAAAACATATCAACATAGAATTTAGCGATTCAAACAGCGTAGGCAATACCAGAAGGATGAAATTAGTTTTATGGGCAAGTAAAAGAAAAATTACGAAATAAAAGCAGAAAAAAATGATACGAGACCGTTAAGTAGGTTTGTCGGCAAAACAGGAAGATCAAGAAAGCAAAACGACGACGATGACAATTTTATACGTAAAATTGGGGACAGACTTCAGATAAAGATGGATACTGACTCAGGCAGGTACATAGGGCATTTATGCATTTGGCATTTCCGCCAATGTTCTTGGTACGACAAATGCTTTTTTGATAGCATCCAATACATTTCTATCAATCCTGCATACATGTTCCTAGTGCATAGTAGCCATGTGACCTAGTATTATAGCAGCACTCAATAAAAGTGTCGTTGGTTTGCCGTATACCCAAGCAAGCAATAATTGGGACCAGAAAGAGATTAAAAAATAACACAATCTTCAACAATATTCCAACTGGTACTCACGCATAAACAACAAATGAGAACAGCACACACACAAACAAAGTACTATAAGATTAGTTTGTAATTTAGTGGAAAATCTTTTGACAGAGGACTGAAAATATGACACTGAAAGCAAAAGGTCCATTGAAATAGCGAAAGATGCCTTCCAAAAGCTAAGTAAAGTATTAAGAAACAGGAAAATTTCGTTAGCGGGCCGAACTGTTACACAATATCGGTCCTCTCCAGACTTGAAGAAACGGAAATGTAGAGAATACCATTTACTGAACAGGCGAATAACGAGGAAAATTTAAGAATAATGGAAACATAAAGGACGCATATACTTAGAATAAGAAAGAGACAGTTGTAATTTTCGGACACATAATGAGGAAAGAGAACTTAGAGAATCTGACACTCAAAGGACTATTGAAGGCAAGCTGAATAGAGGGAAAATCGAATAACCTAACAAGCTTATGTCAATGGGATTCGGGTAATAGTGAAATAGCAAATATTTTCCAAGAACTACAAAGGATATGAAATGGTGGAGAGCCAAGATCGCATAGAAATCAAAGCATACGATAGTTTCATTAGGCTGTAGACTACCTTTAGTAAATTTCTCTGTGGCGCAAGTGAAGCTATAGCCTGTCTTTCGTGAATTCACCTGTGACGGAAGCGAAGCTATTGTCTACCATTAGGAAGTTCGTCGGTGACGAAAGTGATGCTATAATATGTCCCAGGAAATTCGTCGGTGAAGCTATAGTCTTTCATTTACTCAAACTTTCGAGGTAGGTTCTGTGTTATTTTTCTCTGACTCTCTTGCCTTCAATCTGTCCTGTGAGTATCAAATTTTCCAAGCCCTCTTTCATCATTATGTACCCCAGAAATTTCAATCGTCTCATTCTGATGTTAAGGACAAGTGTTCTTTTTGTTTCCATTTTCTCTAAAACTTCGTCGTTGCTCACATGTCCAGTTCATGGTATTCTCAGCATCCTTCTGTAGAACCATATTTCTGTTGCTTCAAGTCATCTGTGAGAAGATTGCCCAGTATTCGCTGCCATGTCTTTAGTAAATTCATCTCTTACGCAAATAAAGCTATAAGCTACATTCAGTAAATTACATGCCACTTTCAATGGTATGTAAAAAGATATATATTTAGGAAGAATATATTTATGGAAGAATGCGAACTGGAAAGTGCTAAGCTATGATGGAATTCGTGGTTTATGGTTCAAAATATTTGCATTTATACACGAAAGTCAATCCCCGAAAATGACTAATAAAAGTCAGGAACTCCGATTGGATAACAAAAGATGAGACCATTCCAATTGAGAAAGAACCAAAAGTTAAAATGATTTGTTATTTATTGATTCAAAAATTCTGAATCAAGACAGTAGATAGCAACGTAATGGAATGCTTACAATCCCTTATAAAAAAAAGACTATAAAAAATCGAAATAAAACAAAAAAGGTATAATTTATTAAGTAGATTGATTTGTTTTTTTTACGGCTTATCAACCGTTTGCCTGATATTACAAGCTAGAAAATATTTTTGGATTGTAAGAATTTTTGAGATAATAATATTTCGTGAATTCATCTGTGACGGAAGCGAAGCTACAGTCTATTTGTAGGAAGTTCGTCGGTGACGAAAGTGATGCAATAATCTATCCCAAGAAATTCGTCGGTGAAGCTATGGTCTTCTTCTTCGTGCCATATTTTTTCAAGATCTGGGCGATCGGGGGACACGCCACACTTTCCTGTCATTTGTAGCCCTTATTAAATTTTATTAACCTTTTGCCTGTCATTTATACTTGAAAATAGTTTTGGATTGTAAAATGTTTTTGAGACAGTAAGGTTTTTTATTGCTACAAGATCTACTGATTAGAAATTAGATTAATATCTTTCCCTTTTGAACTCATCTCTCCATTTGCCAATTCTTACGCCACCTTCACATCCAGCACCTGGTATTAGGTAATGACCAGGCATGACGTTGCTTAACTTCGGTGATCGCATGAGAACAGGTGAGATGTGTCAGGCCTCTCGCTGCGCTACCGCTACTTCCAAGGAAAGTGCTCGGACGAACTACATTCCCTGGTTCAGCCAAGTCAAACCTTCAGGGCAAGAACACACCATGCAACTCACATAGTAGCAAACCACCCACATTCCCTCCGTATTCCACCGGAAAGAAATAAGTTCCACTCGAGCATCTTCTTCCTGCGAACCGCTGCCCTGTGAAACCGACTCCCAACAGGATGTCTCCCCGATCACTACAATGTTAACCTGTTCAAGGCTAGAGTTAACCATTATCGCCCACTCATATACACACAAATGTCGTTCTAACGTAATCCTCCCCCTCGAGTGGCCTTGTAAAGTCCTTGTAAAGGGTGAACTTTACTGTAAGAAAAAAAGAAGAAAAAGTCATTATTCTTATGTGCTAGTTTTTTCATTTGTCACTGCAGTTGAATATCCTCAAGTGATGTGGTTTCTGTTATTTGGTACAGTTCTGTGTTTGCGATTATGTAACGTCAGTCCCCGAGGTCCTAGTAAGGATGGTTCTCGCTGAGGCCAACACACTTCACTTGCTCAGACATTTTTAACCATCGATCTGAGATGGAAGTTGTATATAGCCAAAAGTATAGCTATTTCTGAACGAATTTGACACCATGCAGTCCATTCACATGAAAGTCACGTTTAAGAACATGACCGTCATTGTTGTACTCCAGATGACTAGAGTCCTCATCCGGTCTGTACAATAAAGACATGGTTAGTGCAGTTAATGTCAGAAAGAAAATCAATATAAAATAATAATTTAACAAGAGTTTTTCGAAGAAATTTTCTCCGCATAACTTTTAAAAACCAATAATACATCTTAATGGTATCTTGAGGAATGAATCTTGATCTGAATGTGTTTATCAAAAATAAAAATTTTGGTAGAGTCAGAATTCTCTGGCTAAAGAATGAGAAACACAAAGGAAAACAGAAAGCAATAGAAGGAATTGAACTACAAGGCAATGAAATCATAACGGCGATGAAACTGATTCAGTTAAAAAAGACTAAAATTAAAATAATTGTAGTAAAAGAACTCATCAAAGAACAAGGTAGATTCTGGAAACTTCACTCAACAGTACTCGTTATATAAAAAGTACGTGAAAATAAATGTAAAATCCGTGTCAAAGAATGAAGAAATTGATGACATTGATTTTATATGAAATGGAGAAAGAAGACTTGTCATCCCTGATGAATACTTCGAAGTCTTCTATCGAGGCACACAAGGAAACGTAGTGAAAACGGAATTACAGTCAAAAGTTATAATGAAGCGGACAAGAGGACACATGTGGGAGAAAAAAAACAAACAAAAAACTCCGAAATGATAAATGACAAGAAACAATTTCATGAAGATCTGAAACAGACAAAAGGAATTGCAGTAGAGTTGGCATGGATATGGTTACGCTGAAGACAATTGAAGATATAAACTGATTCTGTTAGTTACGCATTTTTATAATAATAATAATCACATTTATTGAGGCCGAGATAGGATTCAATGAGTTAGTAAATCTAGACAATGCGTCAATCGAATATGACAATCAGTATTATAATAGACGAATGCAGCAAGATTATTCGGAAAGATTACAAAATATTCGCGAATGAGTAGGAAAGGGAATCAACTTAGAACTATGCAAACGATCAAGATTTGACTTTTCAAGTAATGAGTTCATATGACAGGAACAAGGATCATACAGAGGGAGAGAGAGAGAGATTATATGCTACCATTATGGAAACGTATAAAAATATTACGATCGATGTAAAAAGTGCGAAACAGGTCCTTATGAATAAGGGGTGGGGGCTTTTGTCGGTAGATTGAAAAAAGAAGATAACGAGTCTAAAATATCCCGATATCGGTCAAGTCAAAAATAAACTAATCAGTAAGATGGTTAAGATTGTGACCCAAATAAAAGGCAGATTAAAAAAAAAAAAATAAAGAGCGAGGCTGAACGTTTGGAGATTCGAAGAATTTTTGAGTTTGGTCCATATCAAGGTAGTCTTTAGATTGGCAAGAATATTGTGGAAGGTGCTAGAGATTTGTGGAAACTTAGTAGCACTTGATTACCAGAGAAAGATACCAATCAAATAGATAAAGAATAAGAAAGAATGTGTTCTCTAATTGATGAAGTTAGTTTATCTTTATAGCGTCCTTTCTATCACTTTCTTTTTTATATATTCAATACTACTATAAGGAGAAACATAGCAGACGCGTTGTAATTAGATTATAATAGTACAAATTAAAGAAGCAATTTCACATGAAGTGAAATGATTTATTTAATATTCAGGTAGCATATATATTTGCTCGGAGAAAGATAAAAAAAAAATAACATAATCACGAGCGGCGCTTGGTAAATTTTCTCTCTTTGAAAACATGAAAGGCGCTCAAATAGCGAAAGGGTAAAATAGGTTCTCACCGTCTGAGAAATGTCTGCAACTAAAGAGAGAACCCGAGGCGGCTAATTTGGCATATTTCCCAGAGCGTGTTTAAATAGTGTCTGTACCTCAGTGGTTAGTGGCTTGCGCTGAGGTAAGTAGGAGTGTTTCATTTGCCTTTGTTTCTAAGAGACTGCGTTGCGCTCAGTGATTAAGGTCATTCTTTAAATGCTGTTATTTTCTCAACAATGACAGTCCGTCCGCTATTTTAAATCTTTAATCTTGTCTACTGCAGCTTGGCGTAGTGTAATGTTTGGGGAAAGTAACAATGCATGCGTTTGGTAACTTTGTGTCATTCTCCTGTCTCTCTCTTTCACTATATATATATATATATATATATATATATATATATATATATATATATATATATAATGAAAAGGCTTAAACACTAATATTCCATGGTTATAATTTATTACATTGGAATCGTAATTACGATCCAATTCATCAGACCTATAAATTCAAAAAGAAATCAGAAAAAATAACTCCATGAATAAAAAATAAATTTAGCGAGAGTGTATGTATGAGAGTGGGGGAGGAATGTGAGGGGTAAAAGAAAGTTCTAGAGAGGGGTAACAGACGAGAGAAGAACAGGAAGGCCTAAATGTGAAGGTGGGGATTAAAATTTAATAGAGAAAAATTCAAAAGAGAAGTCAGTTAAAAGTGTGACACAGATAAAGTTGAATTATTTTCCGATGCATAATTCATTCTTAAATCGCTGACCTAAATTAATTTAATAACTGACACCGGAAATGGGTCTATACATTTGTAGTGACACTACGCACAATAATCTAAACTTAAAAATCAGAAGATGAGAAAGAGAGATAAAAGAAAAAAGAAAAACAAGGGGAAAGATGGAGGGGGGACATATATATATATATATATATATATATAATATGTATGAATGTGTGTACACACACAAACACACAGAGTGTGTGTGTGTGTGTGAGAGAGAGAGAGAATATAAGAGTTGGAAAAACACGTAATATTTATAATTATTTATATCTAATATTGATAATACATGTAATTTTACATATAAATATCAAAATTAAAATTGTGTTACTTATAAGTGGGTTTTCAGAAAAATTGTTTTAATTTTTTAAATTGTTTTACTTATATATATATATATATATATATATATATATATACGGGAATAATGTTGGTGTGACCAACAGACAACTAGCCAGACGATCTAACACTTCTGACAAGAAAAATCCCGAATAAGGAAAGAATGAAGAAGGAAAGGCCAAAAGGCAAACACATATCTATGCAGTATTGTAAAGTGCTCAACGCCCAAAAAACCCAAACAGCTTTACAACGTCAACACGAAACAAAGGACAGCTCGTGTCGTAAGTCAATTTTATGTTCTCGTGACAACTAAAACGCAACTGTAAAGAAGTGGGGGGTCTAGCATTATATACCCATAACCGTAACTCACCTAAGCTATTGCAACATGGAAAACAGTTCCTTTTTTTAAATTAAAAGGAAAAAAATGTGCATAAACCCCGTTGTCACGTGCGAAAAAAATAAGTAAACAAAAAAAAATCCCTCCTGCCACCTGACATTTGTTTTCGCACTACTCAACCTTTTATCATCCGCTCCTATTAGTACAGTCACTATGGCTAGTTAGGCCCACTCACTGTTTTTTTTCTTTACTTATTTTCTTTTTTCCCCGGCATGCACGTTTTTTTATGTAGCACATATCACTTGTTCCAAAAATGCCATATATCTGCTTACGAGACGACTGTAGTAACATCAATCATTTAGGCAATAAAATGAAATCCTATTCTTAATTTTTTTCTTAATTTTACAGGAAAACATCAGTTTCTTTTACATTTAACAAGTAAAGTGACTAATTTCATTGGTAGATACATTGCCCACAGGCAGTGTAAGTTCTGTAAAGACGTATTAGTACAGTATTAGAATTGTTAAAAACAGAAGTCCAAAACTAGAAATTTTGATTCATTTTTTAAAAATCAAATTAAAAATGGCGTACAAAACCTGGCATAGTAGACAGAAATATATATTAAACTTTTTGACAGCTATCTACTTGAATTATTTTTTAAAAGTTTCGAGTGGGTTCAGGATTAAGTGTCAGTTATAAACTTTATGTTGCAACAGTTTTTGTTCAAAAAATGATATGGTTATTATTCAATACCAAAAGGAATCAAAGTGATTTCACAAAGCAATAAATCAAAACTGAAGCACTAAATACAAAACGTACAAAAGATACTTGAAGTTAGTTTAGTTCTGAAATCCTGAGACTGCCTACTTTCAGATTGGATATATCACATATCACCTGTTCCAAAAATACCAAATGTCTGCTTACGATCCCACTGTAATAACATCAATCATATAGCAAATAAAATGAAAATATGTACCTTGACACTGAAATATAAGAATATATATATATACATATATATATATATATATATATATATATATATATATATATACACACACACATCCAAGACGTCTATGATTGATCAGACCATGTCCTGCCAAGCTCAAGATGAAAGAGCTACAAATCTTGGTTTGGGTGTAATTTTTCTTTTTTTTTTAATTATTTGCATCAGAGAATAAATGCCACCTGTAGGGATTTCACAAAACAAGGAAAGTTTTAAAAATGCCAGATGTCTGTTTAATGGTCCACTGTAGTCACATAAATAATGTAGCATATGGGTGTACCTCTAAAACTCTAGATGACTCGGCAATTGATGTCTCCTCTGACCTAGCTCTAACAGCTCAGTGTGTCTATGTTGGGGGGAACTGGGTGGTTACGTTCAATACCTCGAAAACCAAACTAATGACATTCCATCATCGCCGATCAGATCGACAACTTTCACTAATCGCGAGGAACGCATGTTCCCTCATGGGGGTCTCCGTGTCTTGAACATCTATTAGGAATTAAACTCAGCCCAGACTCGTACGTAAGATGCATCGCTAAAGATATTGGAAAAATGGTCGGTTCCTTGTACGAAATCCAGTAAGTACTTGACTCCCTGTTCTAACCAGCTCAGGCCAAAAAAAGGAGTACTGTTGCAATACATGGACAGGAGCTGCCTTGTCTTCACGCTCCAGTTTCGATGAAGTCCAAAAGAGGATCCGTGTCCTTGTGGGTGACGAAATATTTTTCACGCTACAAACATTTTCTCACAGACAGAACATCGTAAGCATCTCGCTGCTTTATCGCTATTTCCATGGAATGTGTTCAGACGAAATACATTCCTTAGTTCCATCAGTTCTAGCCTTCACGGCTGAGATCCACCATACCACGCACGTTGTAGCGAACCACCCTCATTGTCTTCGTATTCCAGCTTCTTCCCACGAACCGCTTCTTGTGGCACTCAAGTAGATTCTTCCCTGATCACTAGATTCTTAATCTGTTCACGTCTAGGGGTAACTGTTTTATTCCTCACATATCTGCAAAACTGTGCCTCTTACTCTGTAAACCTCTACTTTGAGTGGCTCTCGGGTCTTGTACAAGGTGAACATCACTGTAAAAGAACAAATAAAATTAAATCTTATTCTTAAATATTTTAAAAAAATTATGGGAAAAATTCACTTTCTTTACTATACTACACTAATTTACATAATTGCTGTATGTGAATTCTTTATAATCAAGATGTTTTTGTAAATGTCGATTGCACAATGTCTTTCTATTCATGCCTTTTCCAAAGGCATTAGTGTAAAATGATCAGTCGAAGTGTGAATTTGGATCCTATTTTACATGCTGCAATCACTTGGACACCGGCACATCCCTTTGTATTACATTTCATAAGAAATTAATATTTACAGAATCGAGTACAATTAGGTTGCTTCCTGTTTATGCGGTGTAGCGTAAATATAATCCCCTTTTGTAAGTTTGGCTTCGAATAGCTGTTTTCATCCTAAATCGATGTGGCAATCTCTAGTAACCTCACCTATCACTAGCGATTTCTAGCGTCACTTATCCTATGCTCATCTTTGAATCAATTTACTCTGACAGAAAAATTATCAACTATTAGGATACAGACGTTATGTCGACTATAAGATGTATGCAAGCAAACAATTACCGACTTATATATATACTTGGGCACCCCGAGGCGGTGTAATGGTTAGAAAGCTTGTCTTGCTAGCACGATTACGAATGAGTAGTGAGTTCGATCCTCACTGGGTGCCCCATACTTTCGGCCTTGTGCCGCATCTAAGCTACGCTTGGAAAATCGCGACTTATATATATACTAGCTTAAAAGCCGCATTGCGAGAAGACTTTTAAGCTAGCTCCTGCGGAGGGAGAAATTAAAGGGACCTCGAGTTCATCTTAGAAAACATCAATGATAATTTTGAAGAAATAACTTTGAATTCCTAAATTCACTCTATGCAACATCAAACCCTCACTTTAACTCTGATTCTGGCCAAAAGACCGATTTGGGCCGAAATTCCAATTCGGGCCGAAAATTGAGTTCTTCAAATCACAAACTTCGTGGAACTTCACTTGAGTTGTGTTCTTCAAAACATAAACTTAAAACTCCACATCGCGAAACCTCTCAATTTAACTCCGATTCCTTGGCATTTTGAAGAAAGAAAACTGATTTCCTCAGTTTAAAGTTTTCTCTTACTTTAAACTCAATATAAAGTAAGACTTTTAAACTCACTATTTATTTAGTTATTTTAAAATTTTAATTTTAGACACTTCCCTCCTCATCCGGACACAAATCCCAAGGCTGGATGTTCAAGCACCAGATGAAGAGGAGATTTTCAATCCCGGGATCATCTTGATTTAAAAAAAAGGTATAATATGTCTGTGTAGAGCAAGTGCAGCCCAAGTTAGCGGTGTTTCAGACACACGGACAAATAGACAGAATTTTCCGTGCACATGTATATATATATATATATATATATATATATATATATATATATATATATATATATATATATATATATTTTAAACATGTTGTGTTGAATGTCAAAGACAACATAGTTCTGCATATTTTCTTTTGAATTTTCTCATATTTTCTAATGAGACTTTTTATTTAAAAATTATATCGAAATAAATATTGTCCGTCAATAGTTTCAATGACGGGTACATTAGTAAATGGACTTTCCACGTCAAGGGAAGCTAGTATGTTTAAAAGAAAGGTTGCTGCCAAATTACACACACACACACACACACACACACACACACACACACACACACACACACATATATATAATATTAGTGGTAAATATACATATGTAGGTATGTCCAATATTTCGCTAAAAAGTGGTATACCTTGACGACAAAAGGTCCCCAAATTGATAAAACAATTTTTAAGGTTTAAATATTTATGTTGTTATTAAAGAGGAAAGACCAAAGTATTTTCTGAATATTTTTTCAGATTTTTTAATCCTTCCTATAAATGTTAAAAATTTTATTAAAAATCTTGTTTTTTTTTCGAGTCAAAAAATTTCGTAAAATCGAACTTATCGACATTTCTGTCGGAAAGATGATAGTTTGTTAGTTAAAAAATCATGAAAAATCAATTACACCTTTTTCTTTTGTTATCTTAGGAAATTTAGAATGATTAAAGTATACTTAATGTAATTTGAAAGAAACATTACTTACATTTTTAGCAGAAAATTTTTTAAGAGAGATATTTCCCACCAGGGTAGTCTATTTTGACAGGCGTTGATTGATGTACGTCAATATATTCACAACTTACGGTACTGAAATTTATTGTACGGTACCGCCAAAGTGATATAATTCGTTCTAATTTTAAGTGAATCTGGTTAGTAGATTTTTTTTTTAAAAATTCACTTTCAAATTTTTTTTTTTTTTTTTTTACCTTACGTTTGAGGAAGAATTCTGCACTGAAAATAACATTTAAATTATGAAAGAAAATCAAATTTTACAAGTAAAAATAAAACAGTAAAAAAAATACATTTTTTTAAATTGAGGTTTATTATTTCAGTCATGAAATATTTTTCTGAGAATATAAAAATTACATGAAACACCATTAATTGAAACGGGTTAACTTAATGAAATGAGATTTTATTTCTTTTTTATTAAGGCAGATTTTTTTCTATTTATTAATAATTATATAGCAGTAATATGAGTTTTATTTTATTTATTAATAAAATTAACATGCTAATAGCAGCTATGTTGGTTTTGTTTTGACTCGACAAGTATTTTTTAGTTTGAGTAGTAGCGAGCTAACTCCAGAAAATTTAAACTCCAAAAATCGTTTTAATTGATAATTTGTCGTGTGGATAATAATTCCAAAGTAATGTACAATGAATTTATGCATTCGATTTCAAACTTGAAAATTTGGGTGGACTTCCAAGGGCGTTTTTTTTTGTAATTGTAAATAGTCGATATTTTCTTTTATCCCACTATTCGATTATATTTGAATAGAAAAAGAAAAAAATTGAAAATAATACGACGATATTCAGAAAACTTGACAAGCGTTGTTTTCTTGTTACAAAGCCATTTCTGAAGTAAAAAAAAAAACTTGCTTCTATCAAAGGAAACTACTCATGTGACATTATTTCAACAATGTGCATCCGTACTTTCGTTGTAGACGATTTTAAATACAATTTTGGAATATTAAAAATTATTTTTAAAATAATTATGGTTGTCAGATTTTAATAAGCTTTCAAATTTAAAAAGTAGAGAACATAATATATCATTTCCATAAGGTTGCAGAAAGAACTTAATGTATAAATATATAACAACCTTTTGTCATATTGTGTATTTAAAATTGAAAAAAAAAAGAAAATTAATGTAAAAATTTATTGTTCATCAAAAAATTTTTTTTCTTTCAGATAATAATTACCTTCGTATATATTATTCAGAAAAGCCATTAAAAACTTTCTTAATTAAATATTGTCTTAGTTTTATTGGGTTTTGTATTTTTACAATTGAGGTAAAAGTTTGGACAATTTCGGACATTTTTTTAACGAAAAAATCAATGATTTAGATTTTTCAGAGTTTTGTGCATTTAATTAAAAAAAAAAATTGAGGTTGCAAATAAATTTTTTTTGTGTTTTCATAAAATTAAGTTCGAGGTGGGTAAAAGATATAAAAAAAAAATATTTATACCATGACTTTCAAAGAGACAAACATTTCTAAAATAAGTTCATTCATTTCTGAATAAGTTCTGAAGTTTTCATTAAAATCCAACAAGTAGTTAATTTTTACAAGAATTTCGAAATTAATGTGTCTTTCAACTGACAAAAAAACAACTAAAAAAAAACGCTAAAAAAGGTCAAAATTGGACATACCTATACATATGCAATCATATATCTAAAATGTAAATATAAATACATACATAAATACACATACATATATGTATAAAAGATAATTCAAAGAGGATAGACTCCAGGTAGAACTCAATGTCCAGGACAGAGTAAGGATATAATAAAAAGACTTAAACACTAATATTCCAGGGTCATAATTTATTCCATTTGAATCGTAAATACGATCCAAAATTAGAAAAAAATGGACTCACGTTGACAACACTTAACTCAACGCTAGAAGACAACATGGATATAGCTTAAAGAAACTTACATATCGGACATTCTCTTCCTCACCACTCACAAAGAACTAATTATTGTTTCTAAAGGACTTTGGTAGCTAGTATATATACACACTGTTAGATACAATCATGTTCACAACAGATCTGTTCTTGTATGTTTTATCCCCCACTTTTTTAATATTTTTATTATTATTATTAGTATTTTGTTACGATTTTATTTCAGTTTATTTTTTCCACACCCCCATTTTCTGACAATGGTTTTCCAAAAGAATTCTTTATTCCTTTTCTTCCTACTATTTCTTCCGTCTCTTTTATTTTATTTTTGTTGCCTTTTTACACTTTGATCCTATCTCGATACACAACACATCTATTGTTGTATGTTTTCCCCTTTTCATATTATAATTATTTTTAGTATTTAGCTTATCTCAGTATATTTTTCTGCACCCCCACATTTTCTAACAGTTATTTTCCTAAAAGAATTCTTTATCCCCTTTTTTCTTTTTTCCTTTTTCTCTTTCGTTTTATTTTTATTACTGCTTTCGCTATGTGCCAGCACTTTATCCTTACAAGCAAATCTCTCAGCAATAACACCATTCCCACCCCTGGTCCTATAACCCTTTTACCTATATGTTCAGCATCTCACTTCCCTTCCACCCACCACTAATCACAATTTTTAACTCTAACGTTATTTTCACAAAAAGTTTCGCACAGCGAGAAATCAAACAGGGAACGGATTTTTACTAACAATTCCACCCACAAGCAGGATTATACCCAGCCCCAAGAAATAATGTTGGATAGTCTCCACTGTCTGTTTATTTCTCGCATCCGCTGATGAAGAACACAGGCGTGTTCCAAAATTCCGAACTTGGAACCTCAATCATCATGCTTCATTTTTGTCACGTGGTTAATATTAATAAATGTTTTTCGTATTGATTACATCGCTACCCTTTCATTTTATTGACCCACTTATCTATCTATCTATCTATCTATCTATCTATCTATCTATCTATCTATCTATCTATCTATCTATCTATATCTATATCTATATAATAGATTTTACGACGTCTTCGCTGTATGAGGGCCCAGTTTTTAGAAACGAACGGCCAGAATACCCGCACATGATATAATTATAGTGGTGAAGGCTTGTGTAGAATCAACTACACTTTTCGGAAGAACCGAATACAGAGAATTGGTTCACATATTTTGCGACAAGATCTCCAAACGACCCTCTTCAGGTTCCGGATTGAGAATTGTACTTCTCTTAGACTGGTTGCCAACCAAACTTAAAGAACCCTGTTTAATCTACTATTTAGCCCATAGCTAGGGGAAAACAAAGTGATGGATTCATGTGAAACATGGCTATAGTACCCAGTCTTCCCTACTACTGAATTTTATCCGCGGAGGTTGGGGTGGGGGAGAAAAGATGGATTTATACCATTCCCAAGGCACGTATATGAATATAGCGAATTAGACTGGAATTCGAACTCGGCTCTCTGATTTTTTAGCCATAGCCGCGATTCACTGCACTATTGCTCGCGCGCGCACACACACATATCTACATACGTACAGAAATATATATGTATGAGGTACTGTAATTATGCATTATTTACATTGTTTAAACTGCTGTTCTCATCTTTATTGTCATATTCACGACATTTCGACCTTTGTACGCTCCGACCTTCTTCAGGTGATTGGAATTTCGCCCAACGGGGTAGATTGTTTTAGTTCCACGTGACATGCATCTTCTGGATGTCACAGTGTTCCTACAGGACATATTAGGCCATCCTCGAGGACACATACACACACACACAAACACACACACAGACACACACAGACACACACACATATATTTAAAATATGCTAGATTTATGGGAATGTATGTGTGGTTCGTGTAATAATTATCTGTTGCGTTCACTGCCGAACTGATACCATTAGGAAAGGCGTAGATCCATCCATTCTTCCGCCCTAGCTATAGATTAAATAGTGAACTGCCCTCTCTGGCCTTGGATGGAAGCCGGTCTAGGGGGAAGGGATACTATGAATTCAAAACCGTAGAAGAAGCAATGCGAAACTACCCCACTATTTTTCTAAAGTTTTCATGTCAATTAACAGACAATAAAGAAAATCGTGGAGTGCCATAATCGCCTACGTTCGAAAGAAATGCTATTAAAACTATGTATAGATGAAGAGTACTTAATATCGATCATAATGCGTTTGGGGATATAAACCGTGTGCACACTCTTTCTCTTTGACAACATATTTTTGACTTTTCTCTCTATATTTCTGAGATGAGGTAT
Source organism: Acanthosepion esculentum (assembly GCA_964036315.1). Classification (NCBI taxonomy): domain Eukaryota; kingdom Metazoa; phylum Mollusca; class Cephalopoda; order Sepiida; family Sepiidae; genus Acanthosepion; species Acanthosepion esculentum. The sequence goes on from OZ038481.1 coordinate 52,626,218, forward strand.
TATGTATGTACACTATTTACATTATTCGGACTATTGTCCTCCTCTTTGTTGCCATATTTATCACAACGTTTCTGCCGTTGTACGCTGCGGCCTTCTTCAGGTGGTTGGAATGTCGAACTGAACACTTTATTTTCGCTCGCGGCGCTAAACTGCCATGTCTAATGGATGTTAGTTATCAGTTAATTCACCTCTCCAATGTAGAACCGTGGTCCCTTGGATTTCAACACTATGGCAACATTTCTCTCATTGGGCTACATGGAGTGTTTATGGAATGACAACGCCAGTGTGACAATGGTCGCGGAAGTGGATAATTTTTGGATTGGCCAACACATTACAAACGATCTTGTTTTACATCCCGGCACTGTAGGAAGGCGGGTTAATAAATGATTCTCGGCCAGGATGGTATTTGCTCTCAATGAAGAAGCCTGGTCCTGGGAATGTCAACCCTGCCACAGAACCTTTCCCATTGTACTTAGAGTGTCGGTAGAATATTGACGCAAGCGTGATAACTGTAGCGGGAACTGGGCAATTTTGGTATTGGCCGATGGGCACCCCACATTGAAAATGACTGTGTCACATCCCGTGGTGAGTAAATAACCCCCTGTCGGCATTTTTACTGGGATCAATGCGTAGTATCTATTCTCTTCTTTAAACAAGGGAGAAGCCTATACCTGAGAAATTCAACCCTACGATACCACGTTTCTTATTGCACTGAAGAGTGAAGGTTTATGGATACTAACACTGCCGTCACCAGGGTAAGACATGGCACAATGCTGTATTTTTTAAGGTTTTTATCACCTTTTGGTCGCGATCAATGAATGGTATCTGATATATTTGACCAATAGAGAAGCCTATTCTCGCGGATTGCCCCACTAGAGTAACGCCTTACTCATTGCTTTAAAGATTGAGGGTTGGTGGATACCAACATCAGTGCAACAGTGGTCGCGGTGACGGGGCAAATTTTGTCGTTGGTCCATGTGTATGCGTATGTGCACTTCACCTACCACGGCCTACCACCATGGGGGAGTTGCTTTTTCAATATTTAAGCATGAAATGGAATCATAGTATATATCCTCCTTAAACTGTGTTACTACTGTTGTTCCAGAGTTTTCAATCCTACACTGAAGGTGTGTTGGTGAATACTGACGTCATCGCGACAGTGTTGGCGGGGAGTGGGGGAAAATGTTGTCCTTAGTCTTCCATGGAAAAATGACGGGCTGAGATGTGCAAATATCTATCTCTTTTCAATGAACATAACTCGAGTACTGAAACCCCATTACTCCCTCCGTTCCGAAATAGTTGTACCAAAAGAAATTTCATGTTCCGAAATAATTGTTCTAGTAAATAAAAAAAACACCAAAAGAACAAAAAATATCATTTATTCCCATACTCAACAGTAAATGCGTAATATTTAGTGAATTGTCATATAAATAAGTGTGAAATATATCGAAACTGATATACATAAACAGTTAAATTAATAACAAAAAATAACTGGGGAAGGTGTACTTTAACAAAAGCAGTTTTTGTTGCCACTCGTCAGAAATAGAAATGGATACTTCAAGTTTTCCTTCTCTTTCAAGCTTCTCTTTAGACATGTGCCGGAGTTTATAGTTGTTATCGCCGTCAACTAAAATAACTTGTTTCATTGCTAACTGTAAACTTAGAAAAGTATTGTTAAGCTTCGACTTCTGAAGTTTATTGAAGCTTTCTTCCACTGCTTCAATGAGCTGGTCAACATTATTTGGAGCTTGCTGGTGCTGAATTGATTGAATTGCATTAAAATAACCCAGATCAAGGACATTGAGATCAGAACTATTTGGAGGCTGGCAAACTAATTCAATTTGCAAACCCAGACGTTCTACAGCTACGTTTAATTCATCTGCAACCTGTTTTGTTGCACCACGCTTCAGGACACGATCTGTGGATCTTTCCAGCAGTGCTTGCAACACAGCACTACGTTCGTTGCAATTTCGTTTAGCATTTCTGCGAATTGGCTCCTCTTCTCCCATCATAATCTCTTGCCAGCAGGTGATCTAAAAAAAAAATACAATTTTAATGTGGTGAAAAAGTGATATAATTTGCGTTTCAAATTATTCTACCTGAATAAGTTAATATTATTAATACTCGAGGAACATCAATGCTAACCTGTTAATGTAAACGGCAAAGAATTCGACTAAGAATTAGTATATTTCACATGAGATTTCCGCCTATGGAACAACTATTTCGGAACAGAGGGAGTACTTAATTACAGGTTACAAAATAGAGATCATATATCTATGTAACTGTGCGTAGCCTTTCGCCACGCTATTTTCATGGGAGATATCCAGGCAAGTAATATTCCCTAATTCCACCAATCCAGGCGGAAGTTCCATTTAGGCAGCTTCTTCCTTAGGACTGTTTTGGGTCATGACTACTGAATCACTACAATCATCCCTGATCACGATCACTATAATCTTCACCTCTTCAAGTCTAGAGACAACAGTTATCTATCCTACATATCTTTATGATATTGACTTGCTCTCCCCCTAGAACTAGTGAAGAATAGATTGTTTCGCTAGATCAATTACAACAAAGTAGTGAGTGCGATCCTCACAGGGTTCTACATAATTTCGGCCTTGTGCCACAGATAAGCTACTCTTAGAAAATCATTTCAGGCACTTCCACGTGGTGTAATGGCCAGAAAGTTTATCTCGCTTGATCAATTACGAGTGAATTCGATTGGGTGCTCCATACTTTCCGCGTAGTACATCTAAACTACGCTTAGAAAAACGTTTCGGGAACTTCGGCGTGGTGTAACGGTTAGCTAGCGTGTCTCGCGAGATTATTTATGACTGAGCAGTGAGTTCGATTCTCACTGGTTGCCCCATATATTCGAATTTGTGCAAAATCTATGTTACACGCAGAACATCATTTCGGGCACTTTGATGTGGTGTTAGCAATTATGACTGAATAACGCGTTCGATAGTCACTGGGTACCCCATACATTCAGCTTTGTGCCACATATAAGCTATACTTAGAAAATTATCGCTTATGAGTGAATAGTGAGTTTGCTTATGAGAGAATAGTGAGTTCGATCCTCACTTGGTGCACCGTATTTTGAGAAAATCACTAAAAGAAAGACATTGGAATATCATTTCAGCTTTTTTCAACAGAAAAATTTTAAAATAATCGTTTCGGCGATATTCTTTCTTCTTTTTCAATCTACCGGATTCCTTCAGGACGTGAGCAGTCATGGCTTCCCACAAATTCCTGTCCGTTGTGGCTCTTAGCAATGATGTCTTTTTTTGCTATCTCTTATAATCTCTGCTAATGTTCAGCCAAACATTTGCACTAGCTTATTAGGTTATACGCTGCTTTCATCTGTCCCTCCTGTTCTCAATGTGTCCTGTGAGTGTCAAATTTTCTAAGCCCTCCTTTCTGATTATGTATCCTTGAAATTTCAACTGTTTTTTTTCTGATTGTATGTATAAGTGTCACTTTTGTTTCCATTTTCCTTAAAACAACATCGTTGCTCAGATGTTCCGTCCATGATATTCTCAACATAAGACAATGAAATCCTTACGACATACACACACTGCTAATGTAATACACACACTGCTAATGTAATACACACACTGCTAATGCACGATCATTAAAGAAAGACAAGTTTTAAAAAATATAAATTTCGTTATGCGTTCGGCTTTTTGCATCTTCCTCTTTGTTCGCAAAAGCGCGAAAGAAAAGGAAGACATTCGATGACTGAAAATAAATGTAGTTTGATAACAGCTTTTGCTGAAATAACCAGTCTTAGTGTAGCTTCTAATTGATTCTCTTGTTTAGGTTAAAGCAAAACGAAAGTTTCTCATTAATTAAAAAAAGCGCAATAAATTTAACGATTAGCAGTCATTTTAAAACGAGATTACATGCAAGAGCAATATTTCTTGACAAAGTGAAAAACAAAAAAAAAAAAATCAAATGTTGCTCAAATTGTTTCAAGAAAGCAGTCGTGGCAGAAATAAAGAAATATTGCGTTGGAACAAAAGTTCCTAGCATTTTTCAATAGGTGTCATTTGAACACGTGATTTCGTTTCACACTAGACTAAAATATATGATAGATATTCACTACAATTCGAAATTTTGAAGCCACCCCTAGAATTAATATGGGATGAACTTGACAGAAGACTGAAAAAAATGTGAAGGCACTCTTAGAGTCATCGAAAAAAGAATGGAATCAATTATTAAACTTATGTACTGTGAGAAACTTTTGCAACGAATGCCAAAAATTTGTGTTTCAGTAATCAAGGCTAAAGGAAGATATTTTGACGAGAGTAAAATTTAATGATAAAATGCTTTTTTCTTTTTGTCATAATAAAATTTCTAATAAAAATCTTGTCTCTCCTTTTTTTTTAAAAAAGATGTATGACAATTTTCTCTTATTTAAAGGACAAAACAACTAATTTGGGGCCAATTTAATAAATTACCAGGGGTCACCTCAAACTTTTGAACAGGAGTGTACATATTCTGAGATCTGCCATTTCAGCGCATTCTTTCTATACGATTCGCCCGTGGATTGTGAATGGTGTTACGTTGAAAGAGAAAATACGGGAAAATGGGATACACTTTCATCATTTGATGCACTACTATTTATGGAAAATGAAAGAAAAACGCAGTACAAATAGTCAAAAAAATATGTACCGTTTACTGAAATGGTACTAAAGCTAAGAAGTCTGTAAGTGGTTCACTGTGTTCCGAACATTCCAGCAGGCCTGCTGTTGTTGATGGCGACCAAATTCAAATTGTAAACTGGATTCTCTATCTTTGGTTGGCCAGTCCATGAGAGAGATAACACCGAATTTGGAATCAGCTGGGTATAGTGTGGTGATAACGACTCCACCCCATAAAAATATTATTGTTTCGGAAGCCACATCACCAACATATTAGGTGGTGAAGCTTTTTCTCGATATACCACTAAGAGTTTACAGAGTTAACAACATTAATCTCGTTTTGATTGTTATTAAAGAGACGCTGATTAAAAATAATTCAAATTACACGACGCGCAACATAGCGTTGATATGGCACCTATCTCATATGCGTATTGTAAGACACTTGGATACGTGAATCGCTCCGATGTTTGGCTACCTCAAGATTTAACGGCAAAATATACCTTATGAACCACTTTCCTATTTGCGATTGTTTCCTCATGCTCAATAAAACGAACTTTGTTTTTAAAGAGACTATCACAGGCGGCAATGAAAATTAGATTGTTTACAACATTGGGAAGTGAAAACGATCAAGGGGAAATCGAAATCAGCCATCGTTAAATCTTTAAATCCTACTCTGCATTCAAAGAAGGTGATACTATAATTGTGTATTACGAGTTTCTTCTGTAAAGTCAGATGTTGAGGTAATGTTCTCGTTGGACCGATTAAATGCAGCCATCGATGAAAAGTGTCCAAAATTAACAAATCGGAAATTGTCGTCTTCCATCAGAACAAGATCAGAACTCGCATCTCTTTACAGACCCGACAGAAATCGGCACAGCTTGACTCGGATACCCCACAATTCACATTAACTTGTATTTTCGGATTACTACTTACTTTGATCCCAACAAAATTCACTTAATAGAAAGAAATCATATTCTCTGGAAACTTCTAAATACCATTTAAACCAGTTAATCACTCAGAAAGAAGTCGTGCTATGTCCGAATGGAAATATGAAGCTGCGTCGGCGATATTAGCTATCGCAGTAGAACAAAATGGAGCAGGTACAAATATCTAAGTATTTTCTTTGATATTCACTTAAAAAACGTTGCGAACCTTCATTCACACTCTTTGCATAGAGAACTACAGCAAGAATTATATATTCAAACGTAATTTTTTCACTCAGACAGTTATGCACCATACACGCTTAGGCATTCATGTATCTTTCGATACATGATTGACGTGGGAGGCTTTTTCCCGCAGTAGGTTGCCTTTACTTTCTGCGGTAGACCAGTTGCCATCCAAATAGTAGGACAGACATGGTTTTGTAGCCGGAGAAGAAGAGGATTCATACATTTCCTAATGGTATTAGCACGTAAGTGAATGCAATGGATTCAACTGGAATTCGAACTCGGTTCTCCGATTCCTCAAACCGAGTCGCTATCCATTGCTCCACCGTACCATCACCAAATGTTTTCGCTACGCGACTTATATAACAAAGTTAAAATAACGGAAAGAAAAATCGGAATGTGAGAAATACAGATATTACGCTAACTCTGTAGATTATTAAAGGGGTTATTATCTGAATTTATGAAACTACAATAAACCAAGGCTTTTCCTTTAGATGATTTATTTTTGATGATGCAAATGTGATGTAAAAATTACATCAAAATAGCAAGACAATGTTAGTATTTCAAAATGAATATAAAAAGCTTAAAATCGCTAAATATATTTCTGATTATTAAGCATGCGCCCCCCCCCCCACTCTTGATTGGAAGAATTATAAAGCTTTGATAATCAGGTTCAATACATTTCAATTATGCCGATAATTGTGTTGAATTCCCCCAGCAGATAATTTGTTTTGATATTTGCCTTTAATTTTAGTTTTATTAAATTTGTCTTCCTTTTATTTTTAACTAATGTTTTGGAGTCAGTTTTAGACGAGGTAATTAATTTAATTAATAAAATGTTTAATGATTGGCTGGAGTTGTTTTCAAGGAGTTGGAAATTTGTCTTCTTATCTTTTCTGTCAAAATTAGCTGTTTCTTCTTTTTACATTGATATCAAGTAATTCATACCTGTGAGCTATAGTCGCCCTAAATTGTTAACGTTCGTGATTCTAAAATATTATCGTGTTCAATGTACAGTTTCAAGGTTAATGTTTGAGATATATAGGATTCACAAATTTGAACACAAGCGTGCTGGCAAAAATATTCGCTAAGTTCCCTTTTATTGTAATGAGCAAAACAATCCGTTACAAATTTAGAAGTGTTTAAATATCTGTGGGAAGTGTGAGACACTGAAATCAGGAGCCGCAATAGATAGCGAAAAATGCCTTCCAAAAGACAGGCAAAGTATTAAGAAACAGTAAAATGTGAAAGAAACAAGAAAAAAAGGTGTTGAAATGTTATATAATACAGTGTAACCCGGATATAAGAGAAACCCGGATATAAGAGAGATTTTCTCTGGTCCCAAATTAGAGCCTGTGTTAATAAAACAAAATAGACCAAACCCGGATATAAGATAATTCTTCTCCGGTCCCGACAACTCTCTTATATCCGGGTTACACTGTATCTATCTTCCTCTATGCTAGCGAATGCCTCTATGCTAGGATGAAGAGACTTGAGGCAAAGGAGATGTGGTTCTACAGAAGGATGCTGAAAATACTATGGACTGAACATGCGAGTAATGAGGAAGTTTTAAGGAAAAAGAAAAATAGGACACTAGAATCAGAAAGAGATAGTTAAAATTTGTAGGATACAAAACGAGGAAGGAGGGCTTGGAGAATTTGACTCTCAGAGGATATATTGAAGGCATGCGGAACAGAGGGAAACAACGAGTAAGCTACATAACAAGATTCTAGAATTGATATAACAGTACAGTGAGGTCGAAAAGACAAAACTTACTAAGAGCTATAAATGATCGGAAGTTGTGGCGAGCCATTATCACTCATGTCTTGAAGTGGGGAAGAAGATGTATTGACATGTTTACATAATTTACTATTGGTAACACATAAATATCAGCTATCAATACGAACAATACAATATGCAGCAAAGTTCTATACCAACAACTACACTAAACTATTTGATAAGGAACGATCCAAAGATAATATTTGAACTGCTAGGAAAACTTTATTTGGGAAAGATATTAGAATAATTGGAATAATTTACTGGGAACAAACCGTCTGCATAAATAGAATAGAGCAAATACAAAAAATATAGATGTGTATTTATCAATATTTACAGCAAGATGACCATGCTTTATTATTGGCTGACACAACCTTAACGAGAAAAACATAGGTGAGATTGTGCTGATGGTAGACACAGAAATAAAACCGCAGCAACTCTTATACAAAAAGAAAGCGTGGAAATTGAACTAGCCGTAAAGTGTAAGAAGGCAGCATGTATGGTCGTTAGCAAGACGGACAATCCAAGATGTGAGCTACAAATTGGAGACGATAAAATCATACACGTACAGAAATTTAACTATTTGAAAAATATTTTAACAGCCGATGTGACACTGAAATCCAAAGGTATATTGGGAGAATGAAAAATGCTTTCCAAAAACTAAGCAAAGTATTAAGAAACAGGAAAATTTCATTAGAAACATAGAAAATATTGCCGAACTTCATCCAATGGCCTAGACTTTATTCCCTGAGTGACTGCATCTTCCAAGACGATAATGCTCCAACACGAGTGGTTAAGAATTGGTATGAAGAGCTTGAAAGTGAGCTAGAACACATGGAGTGGCCTCCCCAATCTCCAGATATCAATATTATTGAACATCTGTGGTGCATTTCGGAGCGACAAGTTAGGAGCCGCTATCCTCCACCATCGTGTCTTAAAGAGCTGGAGCAGGTATTAATGGAAGAATGGCTGAAAATTGCTCTGGATGAAGTCAGGAAGCTGTATGATTCCATTCCTAGACGTATTAAAGCTGTATGTGAGGCTAAAGGAGGGCCAACTCCATATTAAATAAAATATCTTTGACTTTAACAAGTGTTTCAATTATTTTGTCCAACGCTTGTATAAAAAAGAACCTCGAAGACACAGAATGAGTTTTTTTTTATACTGAGAATAAATGAGAAAGAAACAGTTTACATTCCCGGGATACATTAGGAGGAAAGATTGCTTGTCAATTTTGACATACAGAAGGCATACTGAAGGCATAAGTGGCAGAGGGAAACAGCCAGTAACCCAGTTAATGTGTTTGGTTGAATGGATAGCAGAATGGGGACAAAGATATATAAGTCAAACCTTGCTTAGAGCAATAAGAGACAGGACGTTGTAGAGAGCCATGATTGCTCACACTCAGAAGCGAAATTTTTGAAGCAGAAAAAACAGTCAGTAATATGCATTTTTGGAAGTATCTTTAAACCTTGTGCCTTACGAAATCATTTTAGGCACTTTCCATTTTCATAACGATTACATGCAGGCACTGTAAAGGTTACCGGTGCAGTAAGGGGAATCAGCGATTTCAGATTCCTGCCTAATACGTTCCACTGATTTTCGCACAAATGCCATTGGTAAAGGAGAGAACTCGTCTCTTCTCCCACCCTTCATCAAATGTATTAAACAGTAGGGTAGACTGAACTTTCTCGGCTTTGGTAGGAGGACTATTTTCAAATCAAAACTGTGGATGAGGTAACAAAAAATTACTCCACTATCTTTCCCAAAGCGTCATGGAACTTCGCAGATAATAATGAAAGGGTAGCTGTGAAGAATCATGATAAGGTACACCCGGAAAGTTCAGAAGGTATTTAATTTTAAAAAAAGAATAAAAAAATATAGGCATATAAAATTAATTAAAACCAGAAAAATTGAAACTGCATATATAATTATTTTGTTGAACAATCGACAACAAAAATGTTAAACACTATTTATTCATTTTTTTTATTTATAAGATTTGTAATTTATAATCTGTAATTAAACATAAAATTAAAAAAATGGCTTTCATTTTGACTTTTTTTATTTGAAAAAATACCCTCATATATGAGCTATGGCTTTATTAAAATTCTAAGAATAATTTTTTAAAAAGTAAAAATTACCGATGGCGTATACGATGAAAGCAATGTCAGGAGAAAAACAATGGTACATTGTTTTTTTAGCTTTTAAATTTTACCCTACTTTTTACTAGTTTGTCAATCTAGTATATTTGCTGATTTTATCGTAAAGTTCGAAGAAGGTAAGAAAAGGACCAACCACCAGAATCAAGAAGACAGAATTTGTGATCGTCAACAAAACAGAAAATACCAAAGATTCAAGGTAGGAATTGGAAATATAGACACCAAGCAGGTGCAGAATATCTGGGAAGCGTTTTAGCAGATGATGGAAAATGCAAAACAGATCCGAAGAAGCATTGTACTAGCGAATGAAACATTCCAAAAGCTAAGCAAGGTGCTGAGAAACGGAAAAAAAATTCGTTACGTAAAGAGTAGTGGATTGCTTTATACAGTGTTTCCCGGATATAAGAGAGTTGTCAGGGCCGGAGAAGAAGTCTCTTATATCCGGGTTTCTCTTATATCAGGGTTTGGTCTATTATATATACATTAACACAGGCTCTAATTTGGGACCAGAGAAAATCGCTCTTATATCCGGGTTACACTTATATCACACTGGAGGTAGCATAAATGTGGTTCTACAGAAGTATACCGTGAATTCCATGAACGCAGCGAGTAAGCAACAAGGAAGTCTTAAAAGAAAATAGCAAAAAATGAAGACTTTTACTCAAAATCCGGAAAAGACGGCTGGGATTCATTGGACACATAATGAGGAAGGAAGGCTTGGAAAACTTAAAGACAGATAATCGAAGACAGCCACTTACCTGATGAGATTGTATGAAGAGATGACGGAACGGTAGGCCGGGAATAGAAAAAAGTGCCAGAAGACTTCAGTGAGGAGAAAAAAACAATAAAATAACAGGATTCAGTAAGACAGAAAACTGACGTTGCATTTAAATTTTTGAAGATTTTGGCAGGGAAGCAAGAAATCGGAAGGAAGTTCCGTAGTAGTGCGAGAAAAGCAACTATTAGAATAGAACTTATGGTTGCATCTAGCAAATCCAACAGTGGAACGATGATACCTAGTTGTTGTTTTTTTCTTTTTCTTCTTTTTCTTCTTTTTTCTTTTCTTTTTCTTTTCTTTTTCTTCTTCTTTTTTCTTCTTTTCTTTTTTCTTCTTTTTCTTTTACCTTCTTTTTTTCTTTTTTCTTTTTTCTTCTTTTCTTTTTCCTTATTTTCTTTTGCATTTTTTATTTTCTTTTCCTTTTCTTTTCTTCTTCTTGTTCTTCTTCTTCATCTTCTTCTTCTTCTTCTCTCAAGATGTAGGCGATCATAGCGCTCCACAATTTTTTATCTCTTGCAGCTCTAAATAAATTCTATTTCTTTATTTTTAAACCATGTTCCATTCATTTTCTCAAGATCGTCAAGTATGTTATGCGCTGATTTCCCCTGTCCCTCTTGACCTCAGCCTGTTCTGTGGGTATCAGATTCTCCAGACCCGCCTTCCTCATTATGTGCTCTATAAATTACAAGTGTCTGTTCCTGATGTTAAGTATAAGCCTCTTTTTGGTTCCATTTTCTCTAAAAACTCGTCCCTAGTCACATTCTCGGTCCATGGTATCCTTAGCATTTTTCGGTAAAACTACACTTCTGTTGTAGATTTCATTTATTATTTTTGTAATCTTGTCTCTGCCGAAATCATCTAAGGCTGCTATCATCTCTATTAGAATTTCGTATAGACCTATCGCTTTGTTTCTGTTCAATTTGGCCAATGCTGCCTCCATTTCCGTCCCTTCGATATTTCTGCGTATTGCCAGTTGTTCTCTTTCGTTGTGGAAGAGTTCTCCGATATATTCTTTCCATTGTTGAGACATTTTTTCTTTTTCTAATATCATCGTTTCGTCCTTAGATTCCGTTGATGAGCATGTTTTGTTTTGTTCTCTTATTTTTCTGTGCATAACTGCTTTATCTGTGATACTCTTTTCTTCTTTCTATGTGCCGAGTCCTTTCAAGACGTAGGCGATGATGGTTCTCCACCTCCCTCTATCCCTTGCAGTTCCCAACAACTTTCTTCCTTCTGCCATCTCCCCCAGACCACATTCTGTCATCCACTCGCTTAAGGCCGCTAGGTATGTCATGCGTTGTTTTGCCACGTCTCTCTTTCCCTCTATTCGATTCGTGAGTATCAGATTCTCCAGACCCTCCTTCCTCATTATGTGCCCCAGAAACTTCAGCTGCCTCTTCCTGATGTTAAGTATAAGCCTCCTCCTTGTTTGCATCCTCTCTAAGACCTCATCGTTGCTCACACGCTCGGTCCATGATATCCTTAGTATCCTTCTGTAAAACCACGTCTCCGTCGCCTCGAGTCTCTTCTTCATCTTTGAGGAAATCGCCCAACATTCGCTGTCGTAAAGAAAGACATATGCCACATAACAGCCAAGTGTTCTTTTCTTTGTTACCAAAGAAATACTCCGGTTTCGCAATTCTCTTCCCAGCTTTTGGAATACGTCTACGGATCTCAGTGTCGCATTTGCCGTCCTCTGTCAGAACGCTTCCCAGATATTTAAACTTTGGCGTCTGCTTGATTATAGTGTTCCCGACCTGCAATTCGCATTTCGAGCTCATCCTTTTTCCATGCATTCTGTTTTCTGATCATTTTTCACTGAGCCATTTCTATTTAGCCTGTCTGCATTTGTTCCTTTATTTATTTCTGTAGGGTTCTATATTCTCTTCCATGTATTGGCTTTGTTTTTGTCTCCTTTTCATAATGTCGAAAATTTCATCTGTCATCCATTCATTTTTCTTCTTAGTCTATTTTCCTTTGGGATGATCTCGTTTGATAATGTCACTAAGGCTTCTCTTAAAATGTCCCAATTTGAGTTTCCATTTTCCTTTTATCCCTGGTATCTGATTTCCACTCTGTCCACATATTTCTCCTTCAGATTCGGGTCGTTCAAGAGTTTGTCGTATTGCAATTTGGGTACTACCTCTGTCCTTTTCAATTTTCGTAGCTTCACTCTAAGTCTACATAAAACTGGGAGATGATCGCTTCCACAGTCGGATAGGTTTTGAAATGTCCATCTAAATCTCTTGTTGCTAGTGTAGTCGATTTGGTTTTTCGTTTCCCCACCTGGGTTTCTCCATGTCCGTATTCCTCTTGGGCGCTCATGAAACCAGGTGTTGACTACTACCTGATCATCTGCCATACACAATTGGACACATTTTCTCTGCGTTTATTGCTGGTTTTTAGTCCCAATTTGCCAGGTTTACGACTCTTGCTCTCACTGCTTACTTTGGCATTCAGGTCTCTCATGACAGTTATAATTTCTTGTTATTTACATTGCGTTTTGAGTTTGTCTAGTATAGAATAGAACTTTTCGATTTCTTCTTCTGTACTTTTTACAGCCAGTGCATATGCAACTGTGGTGGCCATGTTAAAAGGCTTCCCCTTCGCTTTAACCACAACGATTCTTTCAAATAATTGACAGTATCCCAGAATGCATTTCTTCATGTCTTGGTCTAAAATCAATCCTACTCCTCTTCTGTTTTTCTCTCCGGCTGCATGTATAATCCTGTGTTTGTCAGTGACAAAATCTCCATTGTTTGGCCATCTCGTTTCACTTACACCTAAAATATTGACATTTAAACTGCTCATTTCCTGTTTTATATTTTCCAACTGGTCACATTGGTTTAATGTTCTGGCAATCTATGTTCCATAATTATTTTTGTTTGATTCGAACAGCAGTATTCTTAAATTTATGCGGTCACTGTACCAAGGAGGAAAGCTCATTAGAACAATTGCCATGAAAATATTTATAGTAAAGACAGAGAGAAGCCACGCTTCGCGGTGGGAAATTAACTGAAGTTGAGGTGTCAGGTCGGGACCGATTACAGACACTTCTAATAAAGAAAAAGATATTTATGGCGAACCATGTTCTCATACGTACTGAAACGACATGATATAACAAATCCTAGATTTTATAAGACTGATAATTTTTGTCAAAGTACTTTGTATTGTTTTTTTTTCTTTGTTTGATGACACTATGAAAAATACATTCGTCTTTAGCGATCGAATTTTAGACATTTTAACCGACGTTTAATTTGCCCTGTTGTTCCATAACCTTAAGCAAAGAGCTTTAGTGCTTTTATTTTTGTCTGTTAATAAAAAAAAGCCAGTATAGCATAGAAGCCTGATATATGCCAGTGGATTTCGCCCAAACTCGCCGTTTGGGGAACTCGTAAGAATCACTTAAACTAATTGACCGGCCAGCACGAAATCGTTGAACCCACTTAAGTAGTGCGAACTTTCTTTAATTCTTTGTGGTTTCCGAATGTTTAGTTCTGTAATTTATGGCTCACAAAATGGCGACTCAGCCCACGCCTGACTGCAATTACCCACACGCGTACACGCAGAGACAGACACGTGCACGTATGCACACACACACACACACACACACACACACACACACACACACACACACACACACACACACACACACACATATATATATATTCTAATCTTTGAACAGAATATTAAAAGGTTCTCGGTTAAGTTCATCGCAAAATAACCTATTTGTTATGACTTGAGAAATTTTGTTTGTGTGTCTGTGTTTTATGTATGCGTAGGAATGTTTTATTTTCCAAACATGGTCAGCATATTGTGGCCGTGTTCATAGTTAATGTTATTGAGTATTGGCTTTTTCTCTGTTTTTAATTAATAATGCATGAAAATAAAACAGTCCTATAATTCTAGATACATACATAAAATAAGTTAAAAGTAAAAATAAAATCATCCTTGTTAATGGCCAAAAGAATAGCCAAAAACGCTCGGACATACAACACATTCGGACAATTTCTACATAATTTCTACATCTTCATGACCGGAAAAGAAAACTTATAAGAAAACAAGAAAAATTAAATAAAATACCTAACCGCAGTACCTCATCAGTCGTCTTTAATTAAACATGTATAAAAGAAGGATTACTGCCCAAATACACAATAAGTTTTCCTCATATTTTATTCATTTTCTTTGGTCATTTTGCTTTGTGTTCATTTTACCAACACCTATCTATCTATCTATCTATCTATCTATCTATCTATCTATCTATCTATCTATCTATCTATCTATCTATCTATCTTGGCCTGCTATTCGCTTTCCAAGAACACTAGATGGCTCGGGTCAGTCTGTTATTGACGCCTGCTGAGGCACATTTGTACTTGTTCAACTCCCACAAAACACACCTGTGGTTTATACTGCAACTAAGAATTGATGGATTTGATTATTTAATCCGACATATTTTTATTATTTCTAGCGTGATTTTAGTGGACACACTTATTTGAGTAGACGCTCCGTTTTTTTAAACAGTGTTTATTTTGTTTACCAGCCTGAGCGCCAGAGAATGATTAATAAGGAAAAACCTTAGAATTTTAAGTTCTACACCCGCCCCAGATATACAAAAAAATAATGTATGAAGTACAAAACAAAGATGTCGGATTAAAAAATATAGCTAACTAATTCGTTAGAAATTGATTTGCTTTCCTTTTGGATACGAAACTGAGGAGAATCTGAAAGTCAAATAGAGCCCCACCTGACAGCAGATCTCTCCGTAGCCGAGCGGTCAAAGTATTCCTAATCAGAGGGTCAGCTTTCCTACAAAGGTGGACGCAGGTTCGAATCCAGCAGGCTTTTTGAGCAGGCTGATAGACGAAATAAACATTGTTTAAAAGAAAAACAGAGCGTCTTCTCGAATATGGGTATCCACTAAAATAACATTTGAATATATATATATATATATATATATATATATATATATATATATATATATATATATATATATATATATATATATGCTGCGAAACAGTACTGTCTGTGAATGACATAATTTAGCTCTTGAAAATACATTTCAATTGAGCACTGTTGAGTGATAAGCTAATTCTATAAACAACAGCCACCTGCACTAATGCAAAGCTCTTCAGTAAAATGAATGGAGCACTTTGGCTGATTGGCATTTGTTTACATTTGTAAAAACAATAGGCTAGATTTAGTTGTGTAACTCTACCGAGTGAAGATAGCTCTGGCTGACACCAAATTAGTTGTGTTTCAATCCGGGCTTGAGGCATTCGGAAGTCTAGTCGCACTGAGGAGCTGTGATACAGCGAAACAGTACTGTCTGTGAATGACATATATATATATATATATATATATATATATATATTCAAACGTTATATCTATATATATGTATGTGAGTGTGTGTGAAAAACAAGTTGAAAATGCAACTGGAATCTATAGGAATAGTTATTTAGAGTAAATCCACCGGTTTCACATTTCTATGATTTCCAAAATTTAACTTCAGAAGCGAAACAGGTCATGACATAGTGACACGTTACTGACTGGGGATTTTGAGAACGCAGTTTGAAAGAGTTGGTATTCGGACTTATAATCAGTTAAAACTTAATTATTTTATTTTATTTTTTTAACTCCCCGGCACACAAGGATGTATACATTTTCGTACTGGGTCATCTGTGGACCGCAACTCGATTCTCCAAATAAGTTATCTGAAAGCTCATTCTTTGAAATAATTTATCTGGAAATATGATCTCCCCCTAGAACTGAGATTCTACTGAGTGATATGCGTATAATCCCGTCACTGGTCTCTGACATCATTTCTAAATGAGAGTCCTATAAGGCAAACGGAGGTGACGGTATCCCAGTCCCCGTCCTAAAGAAATGTGCTCCGGAGTACCTCTAACTAGAGACCTATTAGTCTCCTACCGCTTTTTGGCAAAGTATTCGAGGCTTTAATAGTTGCTAAAGTGGGTAAGCATCTTACCTCTCACAACCTACTCTCTGACAAACAATATGACTTCCGTTCTTCCAGGTCTGCCGCTGATATGCTGACGACCATAACTGAATATGTATATCAGACTCTTGATAATAAAACCGAAGCTCGAGCTGTGGCTCTAGATATCTCAAAGGCGTTTGACAGGGCGTTTGGTAC
The DNA here is from genome assembly GCA_964036315.1 of Acanthosepion esculentum. Lineage (NCBI taxonomy): Eukaryota > Metazoa > Mollusca > Cephalopoda > Sepiida > Sepiidae > Acanthosepion > Acanthosepion esculentum. The sequence goes on from OZ038481.1 coordinate 52,642,894, forward strand.
GCTGGTCTTCTACGTAAGGTTCAGGGCTACGGTATTACGGGACGATTGTTTGATTTGATTCAATCATTCCTATCTAATCGTGAAATGAAGGTCGTTCTGAACGGGCTCGCTTCCAGATCCTTTCACATGAACACTGGTGTCTCTCAACGCTCTATCCTGGGTCCTACGCTGTTTCTGATCTTCATCAATGATCTTCCTGATGTCATCAGTTTCCAAGTAGGCATTTAAGCAGATGAAACTACCATTTACTCCTGTTTCAATAGTAAATCCGCCACGACTGATCCGTCAGTTAACCTGGCCGCTGCTCCTGAAAGAGACCTGTGTTTAACCGGGGCAGGGAGTTGCTCGTAAATTTTAATCTCTGCAAAACGAAACTGCTCTTATTTAACAACCACTGAGAAACTTCCTTCTCCGGCAACAGCATGACTGATGCTTGACTCCTGGAGAGCGTCTCACTGCACCTTCTTGGCCTCGTCCATGCACTGAATACTGTTGCCATACCTGGTCTGGGGTTCCTGCTATTCATTCCGAGGAATGCAAAGAAGTATCTGAAATCTCGACTTTAGTCACTTTCTCACCTGACTTGTTGTGGCTTCCCTCTGTCTTTTCTACAAATATTTTCTTAGCAACTGAGCGCTTTTACTGGTGCCCTGACTACATGAATTTAAGCGTGCTACGTGCATCTACGTCCCACCTGTTTACTGTTGAAATAGTTAAATGAAACAGCCACTTCTACTCCAATTGTTTCTTTTCTCGTTTTTCCTGCATGTGGAATTCTCTTCCGTTTCCTTGCTTCCCTGAAAACTATAATCTTTAAAAATTTAAATGCTACGTTGCTCGCCATCATCTGTCGTCTTGAACCCCGATCATCTTTTATCCTTTCCTCAATCCCTACTGTACGTAGTCATTTCTTTCGTTTTCACTCTTTGTAACCACCTGCATACTAGTGTCATTCCCGGCTTACTTGAGGTGAGATGATTAAAAAAATATATCAATTTCACCTTATTCAGTAGTGGTAATGTTGTGTTGAACTTTAAAAAAAAAAAGAAAAGAAAATCGTTCACTCGAATTCCAGCCGCGCTCAACATGCGAAACTCGAAATAAACCTACACTTTTTCAAAACAACACAAGAACACATCTACAGTCAAACATGAAGAGAAACTGACAACACCATTTGGAAATGGCTAAAGGTCTATTCGAAAGCGCTTGGGACAATACGACAATTTTTGCATTCCCATACTTCCACCAAACGAAAATATACAGTGTGGGGAAACAAATATTCGTACACTACAAATTTTTAATTTATTGCATTTTCAGCTAATGAATAAACATATTTGTCATATAATTAACTGTACACAGATGCATAATAACTAAATATGCATAGAAAACAGAAAAAATGATTTAATAGAAATAAATCCCATTTATCCATTTTAATCGGTGAAAAAACTATTCGTACAATGTAAAAATTGCTTTAATACTCTAGATTATTCATGTGGAGTATTCTGGAATGTTCCAATAATGTTATCAGTTGCTATTTTTAGCCTAAAAAACAAAACAAAAACAAACAAACAACAAAAAACAAAAAAAAAGTTTAAACACCGGTTTCTTTACGATCAACGTCGAACCTGGTCAGTCCTGCCAGGTAAAAAAGCGGTAAATTCAGAAACAAATTTATTTAGCTGTCATGATTCATGCACAAACTGATTAATCATCCTAGATGTTCGAAATGTTTGCCTGAATGTTCAACACAAAGTGGTAAGTTTGGTAACCAGTGGGGGGCAGTAGCTTTGCGGATAGTGTCAAGGGGAATTTCATTCCAAGCTTCAGTTAATTTCCACTTCAATAAATCAATATCGACGATGTCACGACGACGGTTTTGCAAATGAGTTAAGAGTTTACCCGAGATACAGCAATCCATAACATTCAGATCTGGAATATTAGAGGGCACCTAAGATGGACCAATTCGAGCTGGTGTATTTTGTCGAAGAATACGCTTGCTGATTTTTTACTGGGTACCCTGTAGATGGGTTGCCACTCACAAATACCAGGTAGTGTAAACTTGGATGTGCGGGTTATCTAATGGATAATGGCTCAGAATTGTTAACCGGAGGGCCGAGTTCTAATTTCAGTTGGGTTCGTTATATTCGCTTACGCGCAAATATCCTTGGTAAAGGTATGGATCTATTTCTACTCCCCCAGCAATGGGTTAGTTAGTAAGAGTTGTATCACTAAAGCCATTATTTAAAAAGAAATGTGTACAAAATATTTAGATTTCGGCATTAAATAACCCATTGAGATTGATATGCTGCTAAATAAAAAGAACAACAACAATCATTTCGCTGGAGTAGGTATTTCTTTCTTTCTTTCTTTCTTTCTAGAAACACATATATACAGCTTCAAAGAAACCCCAAATGAGGCTTGCTGGAAGTTTGAAAAAAAGCGTTATTTTGTCTGCTAAATATGTCGGCAGGGGACAGGCATGCTACTGCAGAACATAACGTACGTGCTAACTAATTAAGGAATGATTCTTCCAAGTATAGGTTAAATAGTCGAGTAGACTGGGCGCTCTAGCCTTGGTTGGCATCTGGTCTATTTGAAAAGAAAACTTTGAATTCGAAACCAGACTGAAGAAGAATGATTCTCTTCAGTCAATATTGCCCTAGACACACACTGCTGCTACAGTTGCAGTACACGTGTTTCCCGTACAATACTTTCATTACTATTCACCATAACCAAAACGAAAGAAGCGGTGTTAATTGTGAATCCTGTTCTAATTATCAGAGGGAATGCCGGCATGCTCAAATATCTTGTAGGAATTATTCTGCTAAAATGGTAGTTTAGGTCAGTATGGCTTTGGGTGAGGGTTGCTGCTTAAAATGATTCTCTTGCTTTTTTTTTCGTATAGAAAATCTCTTCCCGTTGTACGACGTTGCATTAATGAAGAGTTGAAACCAGTGACGGCTTGTGACGCAACAGACGAGGTTGCATCAAAACCGAGAATAAAAGAAAGAGTACTCGACTATAACGGAATATCAGTCCCTCCCGTATGGCAGTGAATGCTGGACAATCTCCTCACAGATGAAGAGAAAACTTCAAACAGCAGATATGCGATTCGGCAGGTGGATGCTGAGGATAACATGGATATTGCTGCCGGATGTAGTTTATCGTCCTACCCCGGACGATTGATTGAAGGCAAGAGGGACAGAGGAAAACAACGCATGACTTACATAGTGAACTTGAGTAAATGGATGGTGAGAAATAAGTTAATATAGGAAAAATAATAAAAAGACAAAATTTATCGAGAGCTACTAGGGACATGGGATTGTGAGGAGCCACAACGAAAGGATATGGCACGTAGAAAAAATACTAATCAAGATGAGAATAGTTTGAATAAATCTAATAAGTCAAAGAATTATCTATATATTATTTATTGTTCCGATCTGGACCCTAGGAAATTTCATGGTGTTGATAATTATCCATTACTTTTGTTCTTCTCTCACCATTTAATTGTATTTTCTCATTCTCTCAATCTTTTCCTTATTTCTTTCAATCTTTCTTGTTCGTCCCATTTTTTTAAACAAATATTTTACAAGCATGGATTCGCCAAAGGAATAAAGAATACACAAATATTTTCCTATAGTGTGCTTTCTTTACTCTTTCTGTTGTTCTAATTTTTTTTATCAAAAAGACGCAAAAAGTACCGTGATAGATGTGCAAGTGGTGCGGTGGATCGGGGCGAGAAATCGACGAGCTGAGTTCGAATTCCGGTCGGGTTCATTACATTCACTTTCGCACAAATACACTTAGAAATGGTTTGAGTCTATCTTTTCTTTCCCTAACTATGGGTTAAATAGCAGGGCTGACTGGACTAGCCGTGGGTGCCAGACGGTATAGAACAACAACTTTAACTTAACTTCCTACCATGATTTATTATTGGTAGACACAATCTTAACATAGGCTTTGCACATGATACACTGTTGATAGCCGAAAGAAGACTAGAAGAACTCTGGCATGAAATGGTAAAAGAAAACAACAGGAAAGGACTAGGTATTAATTGTAAGGAGACATAATGTATGTTTGCCGGGAAGAGAAACAACCTAAGAATGTGAAGTACCAAGGGGAATAATCGAAATCAAGCATGTTAACCGGTGTAGAACAACAACTTAAACCTTAACTTTAATTTAATATAAAACTATATACGGACGAGGAGAAGTGGAACTAAGGTATGATCAGCGTAGTTGCTGTGTAAACCACAGGTTGGCTTTGTCGGTGTTAAAGAGAGGCGCATAGGTCTGATCAAATTAGTATGTTTGGAAACGAGCAGTCATGCTGAAAATGAGAAATGATACTGATTGTAGTGTGCTTTCAAATCAAATCAGGGATGAGTGACTGAACAATTAAAAAAGTAAAAGTTTGTCTACGAAACTAGAGCCGAGGTGGAGTCTATGTAAGAGTGTCATAGCAGATAGGAGATAGTATTTCAATGGGGTTGTTATAGTTTATGTGAGATAGTACGCAATCTAGCATGATCAACAGTTTCAATAAGGTCAGAATGCGGTCAAACCCTCGCTCACAGTGGGAATGTGTAACCCCCTTTCCTGTGGGGAATACACATTCGGATACTTACCGGTCACCGGGATCCGTCCCTGCGCTGATAGTATCACAGCTATGACTAACTTGGACCAGCTAAGACCAGCTATGACTAGCTTCGACCAGCTTTGACCAGCTAAGACCAGCGACCCGAGTGAAGACACTCGGGTCCCCACGTTAAAAACCGACCTTGTGTCACAACTTGATTCAGTGGGGAGTCAAGTAAATACAAAACCTTCGCTCACAGTGACTTATAATGCTAACACAAGCATTAACGGCTTCCAAACAGTTCTGTCTACTCAATTCCATTCACAACATTTGGGTCATCTGGGAAGGAGAGGTTTGGATAAGCAACAGAGTTTTTGTCATCTTAAATGTTGTAATAATGCTGACTGTTCTCTCATGTCTTTTTAAGTTTAATATCAAGTTTTATTGATTACCAAATTGTCACAGAGATTTTTTTCAGTGATTAATATATATCTATAATAAAATAACAATTTAGATAACAGACAGATAAAGTGAGACCGTGGCTCTAGGTTTAAGGTACACAATGAGTAACATTTATTTAAATGGCATACACATATCCACATAAAATTCACCGATTAAACTGCCCCCATGGAAAATTCCACCCAGGTAATAAAAATGTACTGTTGATTTTTGTTTGGTGATTCACTATTTACCTATAGCTGGGACCATAACAGGTGCTACCACCAGGGGGGTCAGAGAGAACAACAGCAGTGAAGAGGTGGTACCATGCTTCTCAAAACTTCCAATCTCCTGATCAGAATCGTTGCTGCCGGATGTAGTTTATCGTCATACCCAGGACGCAGGTTCAAACATGCATGCCCTTGTGTAGGGGAAACAACCGTCTAATCTACGGTGCTTTGAACTGCTCGGCCACAGAGAGCATCAGTGCCCAGAAAGGTTAAATTACCCTTTTTAAAATATGCACACCCTCTCGTCAAGATCTTAGCAAATTCGAACCCTGTCGGAGAGAGCATTTTCTTTATTGTCTCTTGAATGCAAGAATTAGACGTAATTCACACTGTTTCACACGCACACGCTCGCACGCACGCACGCACGCACGCACATACGCACACACACACACACGCACACAATAAATAAGAAGGATATACATAGTAATTTTTTCTTATCTGGAGGCACGGTGGAGTAATAGATAGCAGCTCGGATTGAGGTAATCGGTAGAAAAGTGTTCGAATTCCAGTCAAATTCGTTACGTTCACTTACTTATGAATCCTATTCGTTCCCCCCATCTATGGGTAAATAGCAGGACAGACCGGCTTCTATAAGCCATGGATTGCAACTGGTCTACCGCTGAAACAAATGGCAACCTACTGCAAGAAAAATTTGCCTCGTCGTTCATGTATCGAAAGATACATGATCGCCTAAGCGTGTATCACGCCTGGCACATAACTGATATGATTTGAGATGCTTATATATTTATTCTCTTTTTCCAATGTCCAATTTTTATCTATTCCAGTGATGAGCTGTGCACATTTAAAGAATGCCACCCGACCAAAGTACTTCACTTTGATCTCAACGTTGACTAGAGAACTTTTGGCAATGTGTTGTGGTCAGCAAAATCCAAGATATTTATTGTAACCATATTTTGTTGATGTATATTCTTTAACGAGAATAAACTTGGCAATATATTGTTTTTACTCAAGTCTTCGTTTTGATTGTTATTGTCTTCCGTCATTCAGTATCTGTTTAGGGGCCCATAGATCACCGGCAACAACAGCTCTGATGATGTATTGCTGGAGTGGCGAAGGCGATTTAGAAAAAAAGTGTTTATATGTTTGGTCAGTCTTTATTTTTGTTGTGAGTTTCGCCCTTTACAATGCCCGGGAGTCACTCGAGGTAGAGGGTTACGTTTAGAGGCCATTTGTGTATATAGGGGTGGAATATAACGGTTAACCCGGGTCTTGAACAGGTCAACACTTATAGCGATTGAGAAAACATCCTGTTGGGAGTCAATTCGCGGGAAGAAGCTGCTCGAGTGGAACCTACTTCTCAACGATAAAATACGGACGGAATGTGGGTGGTTTGCTGCTATGTAAGTGGCATGGTGTGTTCTTGCTATGAAGATTTGCCTCGGCGAGACCAGGGAATGTAGTTCGTCCGAGCACTCTCCGTGGAAGCAGCCGTAGAGCAGCGATTGGCTTGACACATCTCACCTGTGTAAGAGAGGTTGAAGGGTGGAGAATAATTCGTCACCCACAAGGGCTTGGAGACGCTTTTGAACTCTGTCAGGCTTGGAGAGTGAGGTCTGGTCAGCTCTCGCACAAATATGACAAAAGTACTAAATTTTTGGCCTGATAAATTTAGAGGATAGCAGGAGGAGTCAGGTACTTAGTGGAGCGGTACAGAGAGCCGACCATTTTACCTGCATCCTTAGCAGATGGATCGTATGTACGAGATCTACTTCAGTTCGCGTGTGAGTTTGAGGCCCAACAGTCTTTCAAGGTACGATGATTTCCCGAGAGGACCTCGGTTTATCCTGATTGGTGGTAGTTCAGGGTCAGATCGGCGATTATAGAATGTAACTAGCTTGGTTTCCGAGGCGTTGACTATAACCAGCCAGTTTTTAACCTATTGGGTATTTTGTTTAAGATTGGAAGAGAAATCAATCGCCAATCTCTGACCATCGAGGGTTTTAGAGGTGCTCCCGTATTCAGTCGTATCATCGGCATAGATGTTTACAAATGATCTGAGCATATTAGGTAGCTCATTTATATAGATCAAAAAGAGGGTTGGTCCGAGGTTTTACGTGTATTTTGGTGTGTATATGACATCGTCCGTTTTCTGCATGAACTAAATGCACTGTAAATAAGTTCCTGTCGGCGGGGCTCTCTTCCGTCTAAATACACACAATCTCTTCATATGGCATCCGTCAGCTCTAATTAACCGATCACTTTCCAGATGTCGCCGGCCGAACATCACGTAAAAAGTCTAATGTTTTATCCTGTAGTACAACTAATTACAACGTCGTCGAGAATGTTTTTCTTTGGAACTTATTTCATTGCGTGGACAATATTTCCTCCACGCAATTATAGAACCAGGGACGTTGAACTTATGTTTGCAGTACAAACAGCATATTTTAATATTCTCTACGAATTTAACTTTCCAGTAGAAAATACTAAAATCACTATAAACATTATGTAGAAATACAAAAGTATTATAAACACTGTACGCACGTAGGTGGTTAATGAGCATCAACTAGTTTTAACAAGTTAAAATTCCACGCTTTTGCTATTTCAAATTTCTGATGAATCTTAATTCTTTAGTGAACCCTAGAACACTAACCATCAATTAAAGTTACACCACTACTAGCCTTGGGTATGTCATACCCGATTTTGAAAATATCAAAAAAAATATTAAATATAAATCTTTATTTGAAATATTTTACATGCAGGCACTTCAAACTTTGTACTTTGAGTTAGCATTAATAGGAACTGAAAAACATATTATTTAGGTAAGAAAATCAGGTACTGAAAATTGTAATTAAAAATAGGAAAATTTGCGCTGGGTACTATATACCCATGGTTAGTGTTCTAGGGTTAATGATTGAATGAGATCATGGCGATTTCTACAACAAAATATCCGTCAAAAATTCTCCTATCGCAACGTTAAACATTTGAGTTTAACAACTTTCAAAAAACATTACAATAAAATCATAAATATGTTGATCGTTATTTTAAGAAGAGGAACAAATGAAAAGATTTCAAATTGGCATCTTTTTCCATTTCACTGAAACAGACGTTAAACATTTCTATCTTCCCCTTTTTCTTTCACTTTCTAACTGAAACCAAGTAGCGTCTTTGATATGTCTTTTGTTTTCTCACGGGATCAAAACGGAATAATCCATTATTTATGAGGTATTAGCAGGATAAAACATTAAAAACTTCTTTTTTTCTCTCTTTCTTACTTTTTTCTTTCTTTCAGTCTTTATTTATTTATTTCACTGAAACCAAGTGGTGTCTCTGATATGTCTTTTGTCTTTCCACGCGATCAAAAAGGAATGGTCCACTATTTATGAGGTATTAGCAGGTGACGTTGAACACTTTTTCTTTCTTTCTTTTCTGTGAAACCAAGTATCGTCTCTGATAAATCTACGGTTTTATCAGGCCATCAACACGGAATAGTCCATTATTTATGAGGTCTTGCCAGGTTGTAACGGTCGTGCGGACTAACGAAGGGAGGCACAAGTACAATTATATGATGAATAACCACGTCGTCGTCGTCGTCGTCGTCGTCGTCGTCGTCGTTGTCGTTGTCGTTGTTGTTGTTGTTGTTGTTGTTGTTCTTCTTCTTCTTCTTCTTCTTCTTCTTCTTCTTCTTCTTCTTCTTCTTCTTCTTCTTCTTCTTCTCATATTTCCTAAGGAAGAAAGTAATTATTATAGCTCTCCACAATTTCCTATCGTTTCTCCCTCATAAGTGTTTGCCTTTTTGCTATTCCTCCCACTCTCTGTCACGGCATCAATTTAAAACATCTCCTTAGCTCGGTTGTTCGCTGTTTTTTTCTGTTTTTCTCGCTTGTGAGTATCATAATTTCCAAGTCTTCTTCCGTCAATATGTGTCCCAGAAATTTCTATTGTCTCTTTTTGATTTAAGTACAATTGTCCTTTTTGTTGTAAATTTGTCTTAAAATTTCCTCGTCGCTTCCAAGGTATTCACAGCATCGTTTTTTAACTTACATATTTATTGCATGGAAGAAAAGAACACGGAATGCCCTTTGATAAGACGAAAAAAGAGGCATGGCATAAAAACGTAGTTTTTATATTTGTTTACGAATAGAGCAGGAATGTTACGAGGAAATTGTTCATATAAGAACAAAAAATAAAAAGCACAAGTCATTAAACGCAAACTTGTTGACGATATACAAACAACAGAAATGAGGGCACGTGATGTATTAGGTAGCTTGTCTCATTACTTATCTCAATTACGACTGAGTAGTGGGTTCGATTCTCACTCGGTGCTCCATACTTTCGGCATTGTGCCACATCTTAGCTAAGTTTAGTAATTCAGTAGGGCATTCTGACTTGGTATAATGGCTGTCAAGGATGTCTCGTTAGATCACTTATGAGTGAATAGTGAGTTTGATCCTGTATGATGTCCCATACTTTCGGCCTTGCGCAACATCTAAGTTACGCTTAGAAAATCGTTTGGGCACTTCGGCGTCGTGTAATGGTTAGCGAGAACGTCTCTAGATTAATTACGACTGAACAGTGAGTTGGATCCTCACTAAGTGCCCATATTTTCGGCCATGTGATATAACGGTTTTTTCACAGTCTTCTCTGTTCCTCTCGTCTGTGAGTGTCATATTTTCCAAGCTTTCTTCCCTCATTATTTGCCCCGGAAATTTCTACTGTCTCTGATTTTTTGTATAATTTTCCTTTTTGTTGCAATTTTCCTTAAAGTTTCCTCGTTGTTTCCAAGGTATTCACAGGATCCTTTTTCTAGAATTACATCTCTGCTGCCCCAAGTTTCCTCCCGTATTGGAGGAATGATATTACATAACAATTCAGTATTATTATCTTTGTTTTTAACGAATTTTTCCTATTTCTTAATATTTTGCTTAGCTTTTGGAAGGCATGTTTCGATAGCTCTCTCAAAGAGAAGAGTAACAAAATAAGGGGAGACCACTCTTGATTATTCATAACAAAGATAAAGGGACAAATATATTTAAGATGAAGGCGTAACATATAAATGCGTAAATATTTTTAAGAGCCAACACAAAAATAAAAATACTTTTGTGATTTTTTTTCTTTTGTCTTTTTGTGCAATTTACCGGCTTTGAATCAAGGTGACAACGGTTTCATTCAAAATCTGTCTTTTCACTTACACAGATTCCTTCCTATGAGACTAAATATGTAAATCATTGAAGTAAAAATGGAACAGAGTGATACTGCGAGTAACCTACTTAATGAGATTGCGTATATGGATGGTAGAGAGAAGATAAAAAGTGATAATAAAGTCTCAAATGTTGCTTAGAGCTATAAGTGATAGGACGTGGGTCATGATCACTTACGTCCTGAAGGGACACAGCAATTCAAAGCAGAAGAAATCAGTTGATCGATAAAAAAAGCACGAGCCTAAAAAGAGAGATATTCTAGCGTTGATTGGGTAATTAGAAGATTCGGATTGGTTAGAGACGAAGAGATACCCAAATTCGCATATAAATTAGTCTTGATAGAAGTGTTATTGTTGCGTTAAGCGATGCATTTGTCGTCTGACGGTGGGGATAAAAGAATGCCATTTATTGAAGTCTGCAGTAAAGCTTTCGTTAAAAATGGGATAACGTTTAATGCACGGGAAGTCGAACTGCAAATTGTATTCTCAAGCTATGTATGTGAATGAATAAAGATAGAAAAGTTGCCGATCTACATTTCATAATAAAATGAACTGCATAAAAATAAAAATAAATGGTAGCTGCCATTGAGGTTTGATTTATTAATATATCAATGTTTATTCATATAATATCCAGAATATGAAATGTTTTATTGATGGGAATAAGAAACACCCTTCTGTAGAACTGCAATCCAGTCTGTGAGGAGATTGTCCTGCTTTCCATGCCATATAAGTGGATTGATATTACATAACAATTCACCACTCTTTGGTTATAAAGAAAACTCCCTGTTTCTTAATACTTTGCTTAGATTTTGGAAGTTATATTTTTGCAATTCCATTGTACCTACAGACTTCGGTGTCACATTTTCCTTTCCCTGTTAAGGTGATTTTCTTAGCGTAGGTTAGATGAAACACAAGGCTGAAAGTATGGATCACACTGTGTGGATCGAACTCATTTTGCCGTAATTGTTCTAGCGAGACAAGGATGCTAAACCTTGCACCACATCGAGCTGCCCAATGATGATTTTTGAAGTGTATCTTATATCATGTGGCACAAGGTCGAAAGTATAGGCGTCGAATTCACTATTTAGTCGTAATTGATTATGCGAGACAAGTCTGCCAACGAACGTCGAGTACCTGCTTCTTCTGTTAAGAGCAGCAATAGTTTGCAAATAACCTTGCTTCCCATAGAGGTGCCGAAGTCATGTGGATATAGTGAAACGAAGATATATGTGTAATAAGTAAGTAAAACAAAAATGTGTCTGTGTATGATTGTTTGGGTGTGGATGAGTGTGTGACTGAGAAAGAGAGAGGGAGTGAAAGAGAGGGAGAGAGAGAACAAGAGAGAGAAGGCGAAAGAGAGAGAGGGAGAGAGAGGGGGCGAGAGAGTGAGTGAATGAGCGCTAGACGTGAGAGATGAGGAAAGAAGAAATAAGTGCGTAAGAAAACCAGTTAAAAAATAAAATGAGAAATAAAGCCTGTGGAGGAGATAAAGACAGACGTGAGGGGAGTGTGTGTGTGTGTGTGTGTGTGTGTGTGTGTGAAAGAGAGAGAGAGAGAGAGAGAGAGAGAGAGAGAGAGAGAGAAAGAGAGACCGAGAGAGGATAAATGAAGACAGTAAAAGTGGGATGGAAGTGAAGCAGAGAGCGAGAGAGAGAGAGAGAGAGAGAGAGAGAGAGAGAGAGAGAGAGAGAGAGAGAGAGAGAGAGAAAAGAGTCAGATAAAAAAGGGAGAGAGAAAACAAAGAAAGGAGATGGTGAACGAGAGCAAAATAAAAATCTCAGCTATGCAAAGCAACCTCAAGGCAAGGAGTATAGACATTTGCCGAGTATAGACTTTGAGTTAAAGGAGATTTCTAAAAATAAACTCAATGTTTAACCGAAGCATTTTACCGCCATTGTTAAGAAGTTTTTAAACTTCGCTCATTTTGTGAAAAACAAGTCAATAACTTAATTTTATAAGCTGTCCGCAGGGCTTGTAAACGTCCGTAAATCTATCTATCTATCTATCTATCTATCTATCTATCTATCTATCTATCTATCTATCTATCTATCTATCTATCTATCTATCTATCCTAATCCTATAGACTCGTTGTTGCTGTGGTTCCCCCACCCATTGCCCAACTAGTTTAGAATTCAAAGTTGTCCTTCCAGACTGCCAACCAAAGCTAGGGACCCCAGCCTGTCAAGTTATTAACCTCTAAATATTGTGTTAGTGTGGGAGAAGCGATGGATTCATGGTATTTGTGCAAAAGCGAACGTTCTCGGTTGGAACTTGGACTCGACACGCCAGTCTCACTTTCCTTGACGATAAACGTTACATTATTTTCATACCTACTTACTGTTTTACATCTCCATTTGGACAAAAGGCCAACATTTATTAAGTATTCACCCAGAAGTAAGACACTGTCTCACATGCCAAACTGCAATCATATCTATTCTTTTGTTATTGTGTTGTGCTGAACTGAAATTATGAGCAGTTAAATTAGGTACCTCAACTTTTTCACTGAAAAAACAGCATAGCCTGATGAAAAAAAAAGGTCCCAAACTTGATAAAAACAAAGTTTTATCATCAAAAATGTTTATGTTATTATTAAGAGGAAAGACCAAAGTATTTTTAAATTATTTTATTAAATTTTTTAATCCTTTCCTTTTTGGTTAAAAATCTTGTTTTCTTTTTACATCAGTGGTCGACGGTAATTTGCGATTAGTATTTTTGCGCTTTTTTGTAGGTAAAAAAGACATGGATTTGAAAATTCTTGCAAAAGCCAAATAATTATCGGATTTAAATGAAACTTTCAAGAATCATTCACAAATGAATGCAATTATTTTTTAAAATTATTTTAGAAAATCTTGGTAAAAAATATATTTTTACATATTTTACCTGCCATTTACATAATTTAATGAAATTTCGAGAAATTAAATGTCAATCACAAAATTTGTTTTATTAGTTAACTCTTGTAGAATGTAAATCATCAATGTTTCCACTCTACTAATCATTTCCCGAAAATCGTAAAATAGCAAAAAACTATGCTATTATTTAATTAAGCTTTTAATTGCTTTTATAAATAAGAATTATTTAGCACACGATTGTCTTAAGAAACAAAATTTTCAATGAATAATGAACTTTTATAAGAATTTAAAAAAAATTTAATTATAATAATTTATAATATTATAATCGTTTACAATTCTACATCATTTCAATCCAGTTAGGTGATATTGTTATCAAGTGAAAACTGTTTACAAATCAAAAATTGAAAAGCTCAATAAAAGTCGTTTAATCCAAATATTTTAATTTTCTTTTACGTATACGTAACGTGTACCTGTTTAAAAATATTGTCAACCATACAAAACATAATCAGACAATAAGAGCGATGACTATAGTAAATTTAAATTCAACATTTCTAAAATTAGATTACGGAGAACATTTACCAACATTTTAAAGGTTACCGGGTACTTAAAAATTATATAAAAAACGGTCGAACATTACTAAAAATGTTGACACCTTGTAAATCGCTCGTCAATTCATTTATGAGCTGTTGACAAGTACTTAGTCGCGCTACTGTTTGTTTTAAAAATCCATTTCTCTGTTATTTTAAACTTAAAGTAAATATTTTTTGCAAATCAGATTAATTATACTTTAAATTAGCTTGTATTCCCCAAATAAAGTTTCAGAAAAGTATATTTTATTTTTAGAAGGTTTTTAAAACCGATAATTAACTTTTGTTTACAAATGTGTCAAAAATGGCGTAATTCAAATGATTTCTGAAAGCGAGCAAAAAGTTGAGATTTCAATCAATATAATTTCTATTTGTAATACACTAGAGCATTTTGCTTACTGGAAATAGTAAATTTAATCATTTAGCTTTCAATTAAAGCTAAAGACAAAACTTCAATAATGTCTTTTCATTTTTAAAAATTCATTTTTAAACGTTAGGTATCGAAAATTCAGTGGCAGTGCTTAAATTAAATTATATAGAAATTTACTGCGTGGGCCATCGGTATTTCCTCAAGGCACAGCGATCTGTCACAGACTGAATGAACCCCAGAAAGTAGCAGTAGTAGCATCTTTGAGGAAGTGAGGAAGAGAAGGAGATAGGGAAGGCGAACGTCAACCGGTTGGCCAACTACCCATCACCCCGTGGCGGTTTGTCTTACTCTTTGATGAAGCCACAGCGCGCCAAGGATCTTCCCTTTTATATTGCTGTCCTTGTCTTCACCGTCTTCACTGTCTTCACGCCTTTTTCGGTGAAACTTAAACCAAGATAATTTATCAATGTCAGAAAAAATCGCCCGGTTCACAATCCTCCACGTTTTTCTAACAAGAGTAGCGGTTTATCCCTTGTTTCTTGCTTAGGATTGGGTTTCTGATCACTTCAAAAGTCTTTTCCTTTACTTTCATTTCTGTGTGTCCCCTGTGTCTTGGTTGCATTATCACTTTGCTTGGCGTGGTGCCACATACTCTGTAACCCTCTACCTCGAGCGGCACTTGTGCAGGGTGAACATTATTGCAGTAAAAAAATAGATGATCTGGGGTGTTCATCTCGTCGCCACTCAGTTCAACGGCGTACTATAGTTGTATCTCCGATTACAAAGTCTCTACTACAGCGATCATTACAAAAGTGACAACGAGTATTCGTTGGCATCACAAAAGTGCAACAAGTGTTCTTTAACATAAAAAACTGTCTAAATGTAATCTGTATGTGATTTGTACTGCTGATTCTCTGGTAGTGATTTTTTCCTTTGTTACAAAGTGTGTAAGCTAGTCCAAAATGAAAAACCCTACTGTTTTGGTCAGAACACTTTTAATAAATATTTTTTATTGCTTAAAGTATCTATTGTGGCTTTAAAACGGGTATTTTAAAAGTATATATCAATATGTACAAAAAAAAAAAAATGAAAACAAATATTGGCAAAGTGCATGGATAAGAAAACGACAAAAAAATAAAACAAGGACCAACGGGTTATCGCTCATCGCTCTTCACAGTTCAATCGAGGACAAAACAAAATATCTGCACAATAAGTAAAAACAGGTGAAAGAAAAAGACGGTACCATAGAATCAGCTGTATAAATCAAATACCCATTGCATTTAGACACAGTTTTGTTATGTCAACGAATACTCGTTGTCACTTTCGTAAGGCTCGTTGTAGTAGTAATCGCCGATACAGCTATAGTACGCCGTTGAACAATGCTATTGTCAGACGCCTTCGTATAGCACTCGCACTAATAGTACTTGCTCGATAATACTCGCACGAATAGTTATCCGTGTAGAGATCCGAATAGAGAAATAGTATAATGAATAGAGTAAAGAATAGCGGTCCGTATAGTAATAGAGGATAGAGGAGAAATAGCGATCAATTAGACACACGCTACCTCCCATATATGCGTTTCCTCGAGGGTCACGTGGTCTATTCAATAATGGGATCGCCTGTGTTTTGCTCACTGACGATCTATGTTCAAACTCAAGTATCGGCAGCCTAACTTTAAACACATCAAATAAAACAGAGGAAAGGCTGCGTAGAATTAATATATAAGGTTTCAAAGACTTAAATGGTAATCGGAATGCGTTCTGCTTACTATTATGAAAAAATATCTTGAGGCACAAATCTGATTATTTATTAGGGGGTTCTGCTATCGCAGAACCGGGAGTATTGACAAGTATATGCACATTTTCATACTACTCTCTACGGATCTTAGTAACTGGGAAGTGCTGATGAATTCACCCTCCAACCTTAGTTTTTTCCAATGTATTCCGTATCGAACTGATATTTAAAATTCTAAAACACTGAACTATCACGGTGGGGATGCGGAACATCTTTAAAAATGGATTATATGTTGAATATAGGTTAGGGAGTGAAAACAATTTGTGGATTATTTTAATTATTTCTATATATTAATATATACTTTTAAAAATATCTATTGTTAAAGCTATAATAAAAATTTGTTGAATATTTCCAACAAATGTTAGAGTCAAAGTTCTGCTAAATGTCAGAATTTTCAATGTTGATTTTAAAAGAAATCAATCTATTCTTTTGTGGATGTTTGGCTTAACAGAATCACCCACTTTCCATTTGACCTTGTACCAAGCTGACCCAGACTGAGTAAATGTCTGAAAAGTAAACGAACTACTTGTATTTTTAAGTTTCTTTGTAAAGTCTCTCAATGGACATAAATTGAAAATCTTTTATTATTTCCGGTAATTACCAATTTCTTTATCGATCCGAATATCCACGGAAAACTTCAAAGATTTGTGCTTTATCTTCCGTCGTTACCGCATGATTCTCTGCAACAAAGAATGTGAATTGCTTTGAGTAATAGCCTTAAGCTGCAAATATTCATCGTACGCAGACAATATTATTTGCTATCAACTTGTCTGTCTGATCAAGTGTAGATAACTTCGTCGATCTCATTAAAATTTTGCAAACGAAATGTCACAAACAATCATTAGGGTCAGGTATTTTGTTTAAAATCCTAATAAAACTTTTGTTTACCTCCCTTTTCTTATTGTAAAAAAAGTTACAGAATTACTGCATGCAAGAAAAGAACACTGACTGCCCTTTGAAAAGAAAAAAAAAAGAAGAATGACATAAAAACTATTTTTTATGTCGTTATTTGTTTACGAATAGAATAGAAAAGTTACGAGGAAATTGTTCATATGAGAACAAAAAGAAGACAGCGTGTGATTAAACGCAAAATTGTTGCGTAGTATACAAACAACAGAAATTACGTGATGTAATAGCTTTTTTCATTACTTGTCTCAATTACAACTGAGTAGTGAGTTCGATCCTCACTGGGTGCTCCATAATTTCGGCATTGTGTTACATCTTACCCAAGCTTAGTAAATCAGTTGGACACTCTGACGTCTGATATCTAGCTAGATCAATTACCACTGAATAGTGAGTTCGATCCTCATTCGGCGCCCCATACTTTCGGCCTTGTGCCGTATATGTTACGCTTAGAAAATCGTGTGGGCACTTCGGCGTCGTGTAATGGTCAGCAAGGAGGCCTCGTTAGATCAATTACGACTGAACAGTGAGTTCGATCCTCACTGGGCGCCCCATACTTTCGGCCTTGTGTCACATCTAAGTTACGCTTAGAATATCACCACGTATTAAATTGTTTCGCACTTCGACGTGGTGTAATGGTTAATGGACTCGCGAACTTAATTACAACTGGGTCGTGAGTTCGCATACTAAAGACTGGGCCGCCTTGAATGAAATGCATGTAATCTGGAAATCTGATCTATCAGACAACCTCGAACGGAGATTCTCTCGCGCCACCGGAAAGGAGGTGTTAATGTATGCTGCCACTGCTTGGACATTAACAAAAACCCTTTAGTTTAAGCTAGATGGAACCTATACCCGGATTCTGAGGGCTATACTTAAAATCTCTTGGAGGCAACGTACACCTAAGCCACACCTCTATGAACCCATCTGAAATTTCTACAATCTTACGTGAACGCAGAATGCGTTTTACAGGAGACTTCCCTGGACACCTGGCCATAGCATAAGACAGGTTGGTTGCCCAGCAATCACATACATTGACTAAGGTATGACACAGAATGCCGCCCTAATGACCTTGATGCAGAGCTGTGATGGTTGGCGTCAGACTCAAGAATGTCCGAGCTAGTTGAACTGAGTTCGATCCTCACTGCATGTCCATGTTTTCAGCATTAAGCCACATGTAAGTTCCACTTGCTAAATCGATTTCTGGTGCCACATTCTGTTGCGACGTGAGCATACGGATGGAAACCTACAGACAACAGAAATTAGGTCTTTTATTAAAATAGCACTTCAAAGATATTAAGATATACGAGGTAGCACATATTTTGAATATCTAGCGTATTATTTGTGTGGCCTTGATATAATTTGGAAACCAATCAGAGGGAACCATACTGTGCGTGAACTGAGTTAATGGGTTACTCACTCGTCCGCGAGGACTCGGAAATGTAGTCTTAGTTTAAAATTTCCTGATTGTTGCATTTGCGAGAATTTGGCAATCACCTGACATTTCTAAGGAAAGTGGGCCAGACGGAATCTACCTAACGAGGTTGGAGCAAATGGATGGCAAAATATAACGGGAGAGTTAGTAAAAAGATAAACGTAAATAAGAGTTACATAGAAGAGAAAGCTGTGGAGAGACACGATCAATCACGTCCCATCGAGGCATGACATAATAGAAGCTGTCGATTTTACGATTACGTAAATTAGATTTTACAATTACATGAAAGTACTGTTTCAAGATGAACATTACTAAGTAAAGTCTAGATGCATATTCTATTGACACGAAATGTTTTTATAAACGACCAATATCTTCACGAGAGAACATAAAACAAAAAAATCTTCATGAGAAAAAATAAAACAAAAATGTAATATTTTGATACATAGTCGGAATTCCATCATTCAAGTAGATATTTACTAAACTTAGCTCAGGCTTCTCAGGGTCATGGCAGTGTGTCACCGAGGGAGAGTCTATTTCATTACACACACATCGTGTGACAGATTTGTTAAACAGCCCTGCGGCAAATATCCTTTCATATAGTGCAAACATTATGACACTAGCTGTATAAAAGAAGTGGTTAAAATAAAAGTACGAATAAGTCTGGGTCTAAATTAAATTTCAGGTTGATAAATGTTCACGCCATTGGAAATAGTAAACTCATTTTTATGAGTGTAATAATCCGAATGAGAATGTTTGTTCTTCATTGTATCGCGCCCTTTCAGGACGTCAGCTCTCTACAGTTTTCTGTCTTCTTAGGGTTTAAATAAAGATTAGTCCTCGAGCATCTTCTGGGTTACCGCTCTACCACCTGTTTGCACAAACACGCATGATAAGCTTTTGTCTTTTTCCCCTCTTGCTTCCAGTATATCCTGTGGGTATCAGATTCTCCAAGTCTTTCCTTCTCATTATAACTCATTTCAAATTGTCTCTTTCTGATTATATACATAAGTGTCCTTTTATTTCCCATTTTCTTCACATGTTTCGTACATATTATTTTCAGCTTTCTTCTTTAGTATATTGCTCAAATAAGGCGACGAACACTTATATATAAAATATATATAAATATATAAATATCTTTATTGTTCGAGTTGCGGCGAGTGGGTAGAATGAGGGAGAATCAAAGAGGCAAGGATTGCGCACATAGTAATTGAGGGAGAGAAATCTTCGGTGGGCCTCTAACCGGCCTTTCTGTCCAGATCAAGAATCGGACCGGTTAAATAACATTTGGACAACTAGGCAAGTTCACGTGGCTACGCCTTCTTCCTGTATGTCATCTACGTAACTTCGTAGCCACGCCTATTCCAGCATGCGCTCACATAAGCACGCATTTCCTTCTGCCCAGGACGGCTCTGCCACCATGTTTATTCTAGGCTCAGGACATCTGTGCGCCCTGTTTATTATAGCTACCGGATGCATTTCCTGTTTATGCTACCACCAGTTCCGATTTTCGCTCACACACTAATACAGCGGAAGTAAGGCCAAAGGTTTTTCTTCAAACGATATCCAACAGCAAAAATATCTCTTATAAATCAGTAAGCATTTACTGTCATATAGCAGGATTGATATTACGTAGCAGTTCAGAATTCTTCTATTTGTTTCTAACAAAAAATTCCTGTCTCTTGATATTTGTTTAACTTTTGGAAGACATCACTGACTATTAAAACGCGCCTTCGGATTTCTGTCACATTGTCTTAAGTTCCTACACTATACAGATCTGCTTGATACTAATGTCTCCAGTTCGTTGCTCACAACTTAGGTTGCCCCTCTTACAGATGACCTTACAGAATAACTCATCTCAAAATGATTAAAAGAATCGTCATTTAATGATATTTCTTGAATGTACTTGGTAACTGATTCTGATGATACTTATTTTGTTTCCAAATTTGAAACTTGATAGATTTAATCGATTGTTGTAACCTAGGGGAGGTTACTGAATAGAATAATCAAACGAAGGTTGGTAATGAACAATAATACTTAGGACAAGAACAACACATATAAGATTCACCAGCGGCGCTTAGAAGAATTAGTCAACTGCTAGAAGTGAGTCAAATGTATTCCACAATGAATTTCCAACTGCAGGATATCTACCAACCGCCCCACGCGGTCAGATGCGACACAAGCGTGTATTTAATGTAGGTATCTGATCCCATAGGCTCGGCCCCAAATTCCCCGTAGACCCCGTATGAAACGGGGTCGGGTAGCTGTTTCCAGAGACGAGAACTGTTCCCTTCGACATAGCCTAGTCTGGGGATCCTCTCTGCCCGGAGGTAGACAGTTTGACCAGCACAGATGGAAACAAATCTCCAACTGCAGACCAACATACAGTATTTACTACTGTATTTATGAGAATGTGTACATAACCCATTATCGTCCTAGGTATGTGTTGTGGTAGGATCCACCTAATCTGCATAGGTGACTACCAACTATATAAATAGTGGTTGGTACCGGAAGACGGGGAGGAGGAATCACAAGATCCAACTAGAGACTCTGATCGACTGCGACTTAGTCAACACATTCTTCAGGAACGTCTTCCCAGAAATATACAGAAATACTAGATGTACTTATTGTGTACACTTTCTTGTTATAATACATTCTTGTTCTAAGTACATTTTGTGTTGCATTATTATTCCATGCATTAGGCGAGATTCAACAATGAGTCAAGACTCAACAGTATGCTACAACATCGGCTGAGCGAAAACTCTTGCCATTTAGCCTTTAGTAAGTCAGCAAATATTTGTACTGGACTGATATCAAACTCAGAAATAGAATTGAACGAACTCTTAGACAAGATAGTGAAGGAAAGCTAAACGAAGGGACTAACTATTGATTGTAAGAAGTGCGAATGCATGGATGTTAGCAAAAGAGACAACCTGTGGTGTGAGTTATTTATTGATGATGTCAAAATCAAGCAAGTGCAGAAATTTAAATCTGACCAATGTTGACGAACGAAAAGGTGACACAGAAATCCGAAGACGCATAGGTGTAAGGGAAGATGTCTCCCAGAAAGTGATAAGGGAATTAAGAAATAGGTAAATGGCTTCAGAAACAAGGAAATGTGTGCAAAACTGCAGTGCAATATCTGATCTCTTAACTATGACAGTAAATGTTTGACATTCTCTTCGCATAATAAAAAGAGTAAAAAATCCCCGCCTTTCGTTCCACTAAACGTTGTGGTGTAATGGTTATCGGCTCGGAATGAGAATTCAGAGAGACGTGTTCGAATTCCAGTTGAGTTGGTTACATTCAGTTACGCGCAAATGCCTTTGGGAAATGTACATATCCATCTCTTCTCCATCCAGCCATAGGTTGAACAGCCGAACAGACTGGGTTCTATGGCCTTGGGTGACTGGTTGGCAATCAGCCGATCGTAGAAAGAAATGTCAAACTACGACAGGAAAAAGTTTCTTCCTAGTCAGTCATGGATCGAAAGAGGCATAATCGCCCAATCGTGTATCATGTACGGCACTCAACGGGCTGAAATAAACTTTGACGGTTCATCAGCGCTCGTTGTCCATGTTCTGGCATCCATCAACAAAAACTCATTAATTTGTTCACACGCTGTTTCAACTCGCTTCTCGCGCTTTCATTATGCTCTGTGAGTATTAACTTTTCCGCGCCCTCTTTCCTCATTATGCATCCCATAATTTTTAACTGGAAGGACAATGATACTAATAGTCAGAAGATTGTAGTTACTATTGACTTTATTTGCACACAGGTATTTGTATTTATAAAAAACATCTTTATTTTCATAAAGACCATTTGTATTTTTTAAAAATGTTTATTTGCACACGGGATATTTGTATTTATAAAAAAAATCTTTATTTTCATACAAGCTATTTGTATTTATAAAAAAATATTTATTTGCACACAGGGTATTTCTATTTATAAAAAAAAACATCTTTATTTTCATACAGGCTATTTGTATTTTAAAATGATTATTTGCACACGGGCTACTTGTATTTGTAAAAAACATTTTTTATTTTCATATCAGGCTATTTGTATTCATAAAAAACTTTATTTGCACACAGGGTATATGTATTTATAAAAGACATCTTTATTTTCATAAAGGCCATTTGTATTTAAAAAAATGTTTATTTGCACACGGGGTATTTGTATTTATAAAATCATCTTTATTTCTTACAGGCTATTTCTGTTCATTCTAATCTTTATTTGCATACAGTTCATTTGTATTTATAAAAAATCTTTATTTGCATAGAGGCTATTTGTATAAAATTCTTTATTTGTATAAAGGTTATTTGTTCCAAGTAGACGTTACCGATTACTCTAATTTCAGTTGTCCTAGTTCCTGTTTGAACTCCTAGGTAAGATTGATTTATTTGGGAAATGCATTTGACTAATTCAGAACTTATACCGCGGATAAGCAACCTGCATATAGATGAAAAATTAATTCGGTAAATACGTAAAAATGGAAAAGTAAATAAGACAAATATGTGTCTTCTCACTAGACGTATTCACTCTTTACAGCGAGGCATTCCTGAGAGAAACAGAAGCCACCTCAGAATATACCAGCTTAACAACGTAAGGCATGCAGATGATACACTGTTGATAGCAGATACAGGGAAAAAATACAGGAACTCCGATAGAAAGTATTAAAGAAAAGGGAGAAGAAGGGACTAACCACCAATTGTAAGAAGACAGAATTCAGGCTTATCAGCAAAAGGAACGGCCCAAGAGGCGAACTACGAATTGGAGGTATCGAAATCAAGCAATTACGATAATTTAAATATCTGGGAACGGAAAATGTGACACTGAAATTCAAAGACGCATTGGAATAGTGAATGATGTTTTCCAAATAGATACTGTTTAAATGTTAAAAACATGGCTGCCTTTATACACGTCGAATTGAATATTTTGAGCTTTCTGATTGGTTACTTCCTCTATTGGTCAACTATAAAATGAGTCAGCTCATTTTGGTTGGTTCACTAGTACATACAGTACTCAAAAACTCTAACAGAATAATCTCCTCACAGATGAAGAGACTTGAGACAAAAGAAATATTATTCTACAGAAGGATGCTGAAAATCCCATAGACTGAAAATGTGAGTAATGAGGAAGTTCTAAAGAAAACTGAAACAAAATAGACCTTATATTTAGAATATGAAAGAGAGAACTGAAATTCTCAGGACACATAATGAGGAAAGTGGGCTTGGTGAATTTGACATATTGAAGACAAATGAAAGCACCCTACTTACTGAGCTTGTTTAAATGGATAGCAGAACAGCGATTGGGAGAGATAAGTAAAGGACAAACCTTACGATGTAAAGTTGTGGAGAGCCATGATCGTCAACGTCCTAAACGTAAATACCAATGGGAATCATATTAACTATTTTCTTGGTATTAAGGTAACCTAATATTTTATAAGGCACACTGTATACCTTTTTCTCAATGAAAGAATGAAGCATCTGTCTTGGTGATCAACGATCATGAACTCGGGTTCTACAGAGCGATCACAGATAAAATTACATCTGATTTATTGTTAATCAGCAATATCTTGGAATATGTTTTATTCAGGACTTAAATCGACTGGACAAAGAAAGAAAAAGAAGTTCCTAGTATTTCAAGTAGGTCTTTGTGCCATACGCTTTTGTGTAATCTTTGAAACACAGATATCATCAATACAGTGTCATTAGTCGATTTTATGCTGTCAAGAATATGATAGTTTTCTTAGCGTAGCTTAGATGTGGCACAAAGCCGAAAGTATGATGAACACAATGTGGATCGAACTCACTATTCAGTCGTAATTCATCTAACAAGTCACGCTTGCTAACCGTTAGACCACGTCGAAGTGGCCAATGTTGTTAAGAATACGTCCGTCAATAATATAACTTAGTAGTTTTAGTTCTCTTAGGATCTGACTGTGTTGAGGGGGCACGGCGGAGTAATGGATAGCGGCTAGGAATGAGAGAGCCGAGTTCAAATTCCAGTCGAATCCGTTACATTCACTTACGTGCTAATTACGTACGAATCCTTTTCATCTCCCCGCCCCCAGATCTGGGTAAATAGCAGGATAGGCCGGTTTCTATAACCTTTGATGGAAACTGGTCTACCGCAGAGAGAAATGACAACTTACTACGTGAAAAATTTGACTCGTCAGTCATGTATCAAAAGAAACATGATCACGTATGGCACATAACTGGCTGACTGTGTTGAAAAAATCACTAAAGATGCAAATAAAACGACACTTTGTTTATTGTTAGTTCATCTAATACAAGACTCAATAGATACTCAAGGTAAAGGGTTAGTTAGTGAGATAGTATTACGAGGACAGATATCAGTTGACACTGGAACCAAAATTGTTGTTATGAGGAAGGTATCAGGAAAGAAGCTGTCTGGGTGGAACTTGCTTTTTATCAAAGGAATACGAAGTAAATGCGGATGGTTTGACAGCGCGAACTTGGCATGTCGGGCTCGATCTATGACGGTCTGAGCGGGTGGATCTAAGGAATGTGACTCCGACATAGTAATAGCGATATAGCAGGGAAAGGCTGGCAACGTTTCGTCTGCGCGACAAGGATTGCAGGCTGCAGAATAATTCATCAACCACAAGGTCACGTAAGCGCTTTTAGAACTCTGTCGAGGCTGAACAGTGAGGATTGGGCAACACCAGCGTAGATATGGCAGCATTACTCCATTTCTTGTCTGAAGTGAGAAAATGGATGAAGCAGTGTTGTTCTCGAAGGAGAGAAGACATTAATTATGGCGTTACAGAATTTTTTTAAAACATGGCGTATTGTGATTGCGTCTCAACGTTGATCATCGAACAAAACGCCTTCATAGTTGCGTGTGTTATGGAAATTTGAAGCGCTTTCTCAAGGATTGATAAACGATTCCCAGAACTGTTTCGCCCGAGAAAGCGAAAAGAAATAAAGAAAAAGAAAAGAAAAGAAAGAAAACGACGTTGTGGAGTTGTCACAGCATCCCAGGTGATCGACTGTATAGTCTCAATGTCTCTCCTCTGGATTCGAAATCGAATTACCTCCCCTGTGATTTGCATTTCCAAAAGAGTTTAAATGCCATGACAAAGCTCTTGAATCATTATACTTTTAGAGGATGACGTTTGTTTCATCTAATTCGTGCCATTGGTTTCATTTTTTTTTGCTAGAATTTATATCTTTACATCAGTGTGAAAAACAAAAATATTCTAAACCATGATACAAACAAATATACGAAAAACAAAAACGTTTGGTTTGGTTTGTTTAACGGCATATCAACTCCTTATGGGTCATTTAATGCCAAAATTTAATTTTGGGGGGAGCTTTGATATTTTTTTTCTCAAAAATGAATTGCTGGTAATTTTTCCTCTTCTATTTCCAATAATGTATTGATGGTAATTTTTCTTACGACAAAAATGTATTTTTATATTTTGATACTGTTTTGACCAGCTTTTTGCGGTTAACTATTTGCTAATAGATGTGACCCTAACAGATTCTACCATCCTGGCCCAGGGTAGACCTGGGGACAAGAGCAATTAAGACGTGGTTCCACGCTCCTCCAAACCTCCCGATCAGACGCCTTGCCGCCAGATTTAGTTTATCGTCATACCCAGAACGAAAAGACGTTTGGTTCAACTAATTCGTGACATTGGTTTCATATCTTTTTAGAATTTATTTATAACTTTAAACCAGTGCAAAAAACAAAGATACTCGAGTAATGTTTAGTCGGCGAGTTTCATGATGCAAAAGGAAATTTATATTACTTACATTGATGATTTTATAAATATACTGGCAGCTGAATGAATAGGAAGGTATTTCAGCAGAAGTTTTTTTTAATCATTTCACATCAAGAAAGGCGGGAATGCCACTAGTACACAAGGGGTTACAGGGAGTGAAAGTGAGAGAAAAGACTGAGCACAGAGAGCATTGATGAAAGGACAAAAGGTGAACGGGGAGAAGATGACGATTGACGTTGCATTTAAATTTTTGAAGATTGTAGCTATCAGGGAAGCAAGTAAAATGAAGGCAGTTCCACAGGCAGATAATGCGAGAAAACAAACTGTTGGAGTAGAAGTAACGGTTTCATTTAATTATTTCAACAGAACGAGTGGGACCTAGATGCCAATCTAGTAGTACGTTTAAATTCATGTAGACGGAGCACCAGGGAAAAAAAGCTCATCACAGCAGTTGTCATGAAAATATTTGTAGAAAAGACAGAGGGAAGCCACGTCGCGTCGAAGAGAAAGAGACTGAAGGCGAGATGCGAAGTCAGGATCGATTACCTTCTTTGAATATCCTTCTTTGAATTCCGTCAAGAGCTTCGAGATGAATAGCAGGAACACCAGACTAAATATAGCAGCACTATTAAAGCACGGTAAATGTGTAGGAATCTGACTAGAAAAAATCTTCTTGCGCGACACAGTGACCTAACTTTCTTTACAGTGTATGCAGTTATTGATTCAATGTCGCTCCACTTCAAGTCAGTTGAAAACGTGGGACCCAGAAGGCGAACTGTGCTGTGAAAAAAAGAAGCTATCAAATTTAATTCGTAATCTCAATAATTTCATTAAATTGTAATTTTACCTCTATTCAACTGTCGACATTGGCTGTAAGACTTAGCGCGCTCTCTATCGTTGGTTGTTCACAATAAGAAAGTTTCACGTTTAGCATCTTGTTTTCTTTTACGAATATAACTAACAAATGCAATAATAACTTTTGTTTAATTCTTTGTTATCTAACAAGTAAAAGAAGATTCTTAAGAAGCTGTTTCAACTTCATTTCAAATAACTTTTAAAATAGTAGTAGGTCAGAGTGTTGAAAGACAAAGTGTCGAAAGAAAAGTCGAAAGACAAAATGACGAATGGACAAGATGTCAAACAGTCAAAGTGTCGAACGGATTAGTACTGAAAAAACAAAGTGTTGAATGGACAAAGTGCCGAACGGAAAAAGAGTTGAACTGACTAAATGACGAATGGGCATAATGTCGAAAAGACGAAATTTCAAAAGATTCCTCATAAATAAAAAAAAATTATTTTTATTTTTACCATAATTGTAATTTATCGAAAATAAAAATGTTAACTCTTTACTGTAGTTTGAATGCAGATCCTTGTTCAAAAAGTTCGCAATTATATATATATATATATATATATATATATATATATATATATATATATATATATATATATATATATATATATAGATAGATAGATAGATAGATAGATAGATATATTATATAGTGTTTTTGCCTTCGGAGGTTTTCATATTTTAAAATGTAAAAAATAATTATTTACCGACAGGATACTTGCATGAAAACTAAAAGGTATTTTGTTGCAGGCACATTTTTGGCCTTTCGCTATTTAGTCGCTTCGACTCTTTTTCCTGTTTGGCACTTTGTCCATTCGACATTTTGTCCATTCGACATTTTGTCCATTCGACATTTTGTCCATTCGACATTTTGTCTGTTAGACATCTTGTTCAATTGTCATTTTGTCTTTCGACATTTTGTCCATTCGAGACTTTGTTCATTCGATACTTAGTCCATTCGACACTTTATCTGTTCGACATTTTGTTCAATTGTTATTTTGTCCTTCAACACTTTGTCCTTGAACATTCTGTCTACGCACAATTAAAATAGACCCGATGATGAGAGTTAATTAAACTTAGGGCGGTTAGAACAACGAAAAACGTTATGACTGACTATTCTTATGATTATTATTATTATGATTATTATTATTATTATTATTATTATTATTATTATGATTCTTCTTCTTCTTCTTCTTCTTCTTCTTCTTCTTCTTCTTCTTCTTCTTCTTCTTCTTCTTCTTCTTCGTCGTCGTCGTCGTCGTCGTCGTCGTCTTCTTCTTCTTCTTCTTCTTCTTCTTCTTCTTCTTCTTCTTTCGCCCTTAAACCCATAAAGAGTGTTTTTTGAGAGAGAGGGTGCCGACGTGCTATCATTCTCTTCCATTTATCGCGAATGGTTTCTTGGTGAGCTCACCACGTGGTGTATCGTAGGCGTTTTAACCTGGCGAAGCCCATCCTACTCCAAGTTAGCACGCCACCGATGTCGCCTAACCTGGTGGCTCGATTTGTTTGTGAACACGTGGTCTTTGTAGTTCATCTGAGCAACCCTTCCACTCTTGCTGGTGACTGTGTGGAGGATGTCCTTTGCCCGGTTGTGCTGTGTTATCACGAACCCTTCACACGAGTTTACCCCTTCAGCTGAAACAGTTTACCGGGGCATGGCAATTTGGAGCCATCACGTGAGAGATTCTCGTTATTTGAACTATTTTAACCCTCCAGCAGCACGTTTCCCCCCAACGGAAATCTTGTAACTCTATCGCTATTTCTATGGCAGATGTTCAGACGAGCTATATTCCTAGTTTCGCCGTTTCAACCAGGATCCATCTTGTAATTTATACAGGATTGAATCATTCTCCTTCCATTCCTATTTTGTTGATAAGAAGGATGTTACGTTCTAACAATTTCTTACCCTAAACCGATACTTTGTTGAACGAACTATCGAGAGGGTGCTCCCACGATCACTTCAATATTCAAGTCTAAGGTCGACCTTCATTATCGTAAATACCATGGGAAAATGTTATGACTGATCATTTTCTTGATATTAAGGTAACCTGATATTGTATAAGGCGCACGCTATATCTTTTCCTCAATGAGTTGTTAAAAGAATAAAGCCTTGGTGATCAATCGTATTCTACAGAACGATCACGATTATCTGTTCGATGTCTGTTTTTTGTTGATCAGCAATATCGTGGAATATGTTTTATTCATGATTTAAATCGACATTTTCATTATCCTTGTCGAGTCAGGTCTTGAATGGTATTTGTCATTTTTTTTTGCATTGTCTCGATTCAAGTTCCAGCAGACCCCGAATTTTCTCCTTTCATGATGAACGATTGCACCCTCAATGGAGCTCCTTGCCTTGAACGTCTATTGAGACTCACGATGACCTCTAGCTCTCAAATGAAACTCATATATAGCCTAATGATACTAGAAAGTGTTCGGCTCATTGTACCGACCCAGAATGTATCTTGTTCTTTCTGCTTTGTTTTATCTTTACATGAATAAAATCAGACTGATAATGGAGTATGATGGTGATGCTGCGTAATCCTCTCTTTCCAGCCTTGATAGAGTTCAAGATCCTTGTTGGACATTTTCTACCGCGCAGTTCCTTTACTCACGGGTGCAATGTCGCAGAACTATCGCTACTTCTATGGTAAATATTCAGACGAATTCCTTTCTTTAGTTTCACCACCGTAGACCATTACTGTCAAGACCAACCTTGCTATGTCCACAGAATTGAATCACCCTCGTTTCCTATGTATTCCATTCACATTCTTCCCGCAATTCCTCACTCAGATTCAAGCTCATCCTAGACCTAAAGTAGAACTCGTATATACGGCCCATCGCTAAAGATGCTGGAAAAATGGTCGATTCCTGATACTGTTCTAAAAAAGTACCAGGCTCCTCCTGTCATATTTTGTCTTTACAAGATGAAATGAAGTATTTTTTGCCATATCCGGATCTGCTGTCCAATCGTCACTTTCCAAACTGGACAAGACTTCAAAAGCATTTACGTGGACTTTTGGTTGATGAATTAGTTTCAAACATACAACGTCGCAAGCTAAACATCACAACAGTCCAACACTTATTTCTTCGTTTTAAATATTATTTGATCCCTGGATACTGAATTTTCTATAGTCCAGCTTGGATCAGTTTCATGTTCTGTATAATTTGAGCAGCATTTGTCAGTTTGCTCCGTAATCTGTGTGGGCCATCACTCTCAATTTCTGAGGACGAATCTCCCGTTATTTTTATGTGTTTGTACGTTTTGTCCGCACGTCCATGCGATACGAATCACAACTGAAGGCCAATTTAATAATGACTTTATAAAAATACTCGGTAAAAATAGCCGAGATCTCACCGTGTAAACGCCAATTCTATAGAATGCCCTAATCGCCCTTTTAAGTATCGCAGGATGGCGTTGTCTCGGGGAAAGCTCTCTTAAGTTTTGGAGAATTATATTTTGTGAACCCTCAAAGCGCAAGGGTGCTGGATGATCGTCTTTTGTCAAGCCGCTTTACTGTTATCCAGCGATGGTGACGATGGGAATAGAGGGAACAGCCTGGTCAATGCGGACAGAATCTAATTCGTCCGGAAAAGATAAAAAATAAAAGAAGAAAGGATGTAGTTTTTTGAGAGGTAATTGTATTTAATAACTATCACGATATTTGTTGCTAAACGAAAAATGAATTAAGAGATATAACGCTGTTCACTGAATATATAGCGAATTTGGTAATTACTCATAATCAAGATTAATATAATAAATAAAAAATGAATAATTGTGTGGCAAAATTTAAAAATGCAATTTATTTACATGTCACCAGCAAAGTAACTATGTGCAAGTTTATTATTTTAGTGGGTGTCTATATATTTTATAAATATCTTTATTTACAGTTTAAAACGATAAAAGTAGATTCAAGTGAACTAAGAGAAATTAGAATACGGTTTCAAAAGGTTGTGAGTCTTTTGATCGCTTGTTTCGTTTCTTTCAATTGAAAAAGGAAAGGGCCTGATGCAGATTTATATCAGTATTGTATATATTGTTTTTTAAGAATACGATTCAATAAGGAGAGTTGCAACCTTGAAGATTTTGAATCTACTGGAACCAACTTGAATTAGTTTTAAATTCTTTTCATACATCGGGATCATTTTTGTATGAGGAACGCAATTTTTTTATTTTATTTTAGATTTCATTTTTAGCTGTTTTTCCCTTAGCTCATTATATATATATATATATATATATATATATATATATATATATATATATATATATATATATATGATATTTGTATATTTAGGCAGCAATCCTTTCATGCACATTTAATTAAATAAAACGGACAATGTGCTTTGGGGTAGTTTTTTATACAATTTCACATGTGATCGAATATATATTTTCTTTTCGGATGATAAATTATATAAAAACTGTCCCAGTGTCCATTTATCAATTATGTCTCATTTAAAGACAAAATTATTGGATCACATGAGAAAATGTATAAAAAACTAAATTAAAGCACCTTGTCTAGCGTATTCAATGAAATATATATATATATATATATATATATATATATATATATATAAAGGTGTATCAGATCGCATAATGACGAGTGCAACACCTGTGTGACCATGTGACCATGTGACCATGGTTAGCTTCTACGCTCCAACTTTAGGTAGTTTAGAGCAAGAAAAAGATGATTTTTACGATCTCCTTTGAGGTGTCATATCCAAAGTCCAACATATGGATAAATTAATCCTTACAGGTGACTTCAATGCTCATGTTGGCAATGATTATCATTCTTGGAAGGGGCGTTTTTGGTCGTAATGGTATTGGTCGTGTGAATTCGAATTGATTATGCCTTCTCACTATATGCAAGGAATTTGACCGTAGTATTTTTACCAGCAACCCAGTTGTCGTATGACCACGTGGATGCAGTCTCGTTCGAAAGACTGGCATCTGATCGACTACGTCATCACCAAAAGAACGGACATAAAAGATTGTAAGATAATGCGTTCATTCCACACAACATGCTATCTGTCAGATCACGCTCTACTTCGGAGTAAGTCTACACTGCATTTGCAAAAAATAAGATTATAAAATCTACAGTGCCCAAGCACATTAACGTACTGCCTCTTAAATCAACTAAAAAACAAAATTGATCTCTCTGATAAACTTGTTGCTGCACTTGATTCTGTAAACATTACCAGTGATATCGAATCATCTTGGAAGACTCTGCGGGATGCAACACATTCTGCATCCTTGGAGGTTCTCGGCCTACCACATCGTAAACATCAATACTGTTTCGATGACAATAATACAGAGGTTCAGCAGATTATAGATCAAATGCGCTCTTCTTATAAAGCATGGATTGAGGACAAGAACTTGTGCACTAAGGAGATCGCTTACAAGAAGTGCAAAACTCAGGTTCAACGAGCTCTCAGAGCCATGAAGGAACGTTGGTGGTCTGAAAAGGCCACTGAACTCCAAGAAGCTTCAGACAGAAAGGATGTAAAAGCTTTCTATGCTGGCCTTAAGAGCGTTTTCGGTCCTCAGAAAAGTGATGTTGCTTCAGTCTCCAAAACATATGGTGAAAGTCTCTTGACGGATAAGTCAGATATGTTGGATCGATGGAAAGATAATTTCGAAACTGTGTTACACACCACTTCGGTTACTGATGAGGAAGCCATCATATCAATTATGCAAAATCCAGAAATTCCTTAGTTGTTTTTTGAACCTATGAAGAGGTAAGTGACTCCATCAAGAGGATCTCATCTGGAAAATCACCTACTCCTAAGGATCCTATTCCACCTGAAGTGTATAAGCATAGTGGCCAAAGGTTGGTAGAAAAGTTGCATCTCCTTTTCGTGGAGATTTGGAAGGCAGGCTGTGTCCCACATAATTATAAAGACGCTTCTATCAAACACCTCTACAAAAACAAAGGTTTCAAGTGTGTCTGTGATAATCATCGGGGGATATTGAATTGTAGGCAAAATCCTAACTAGACTGATTCTATACAGAATCATTATACATCTTGTTGACGACAGCTATTCTGAATCGCAGTCGTGGAACCATTGACATGATATTTTCTCTTCGTCAAATTCGCAAGAAAAACCAGGAATTATACATCGTGTTTGTGGACTTGACGAAGGCCTTTGACACTGTGAATTGAGAGGCTCTTTGGCAAGTCTTGAGGAAACTCAGCATCCCAGAAAACATGCTAAAGGTGATCGTCTCATTTCATGAAGGAATGAAAGCTAATATCGTGTCTGATTGTATGATGTCAGAATCCTTTGATGTCACGAACGGCACCTGGCAAGGGTGTGTCATTTTTGCTCTTTTCTTCTTGGTGATGCTGAAATATGCATTCGCAGACACAGAGAGCGGCGTCAAGTTTCAGTTTTGAACAACTGGTGGTCTCTTCAATCACCAGCGCTTCAAAGCCTAGACCCACTTTCATACACAAATTATCCGTGATTTGTTGTTTGCTGCTGCTGCTGCTCTTGTTGCGACATCCTTTGAGGAGGTCGAACATTTAATAAATCGTTTCTCTGCTGCATGTAAAATTTTGGTCTTACACTTAGCATAAAGAAAACTGAAGTAGTGTGCCAACCTTGTCCTACCCCAAAGCATTTCAGTGGTGAGAAACAAAAACCACCAGTCTACAAATTTCCAGAGAGACCATTGAAAGTCGAAGACAAAGCCCTGAACTGTGTAAAGTCTTTAACTTATCGTGATAGCAAAGTCACAGTGGATCTTTAGATGATGAAATCATGCATCGGATTGTTAAGGCTACCAGTGCTTTCGGCAAACTTCGCCATCGCTTGTGGGATGAGCGGATATTCGACTGGAATTTTAGGTTTACAGAGCTGTTGTCCTTGCCATCCTTTTGTATGGCTCAGAATCGTAGACTCCATACAGGTACCATATACGCCAGATGGATGTTTTCCGTAAGATCCGTCTGCGTGGCATCTGTGGAGTTAGTCTTCAGGATAGGACATCTAACGTAGACCTGTTTAACAGGTGTAATATTGAGGAATCGAGACTTTCCTCATACCATCTCAGTTACGTTGGACTGGTCATGTATTGAGAATATCTGATGACAGGATACCCAAGATCCTAATGTACAGCCAGTTAGATCAGGGCTACAGGAATGTAGGACGCCCATGGCTCAGATACAAAGACAAGCTGAAGAGCAACTTATCAGCTGTCAATATACCCCATAACACACTCTAGCGCTTAGCCTTGGAGCGGGTAGAGTGGAGATCAACGTGTTTTAGAGGACTCACAATTTTCAATTTGCTAGTCTGAATCGTCTTCAAGAAGCGGGTGCAAAATCTAAAACGTCAGCCAATCTAACAGTGATCTCATCTGACTATCCCCACTCTTGCTCCATATGCGGCCTCCTTTGTAAATCACTAGCGGGTCCTAAGTGCCACATAAGATTATCGCACAAAATTCATAACTGAATCAATTGGTTGTCGTATCCTCATCCGTTGAAACCGACGGGAGAGTCCATTATATATATATATATATATATATATATATATATATATATATATATATATATATATATATATATATATATTATCAGCGTTAGGATTGCTTTGAGTTTCATGCACGATGCGATCGTCAGGCGCTGATTCAAACAGCATCGTGGACAAAACTCAAAGGTGCACAACGGGTGAGGAACAAAATGCATATTTATTATTAGTATAAATCAGTAGACACACTTTCAAACGCACACACACAGACAGACACAGACACACACAGAACACACACACGCACACACACACACATATATATATATATATATACTTTTTAAAAAGGACCTCAATATCTCACACACATAAATCAGATGGATCTTTTTCCACAAGGGCTACCTTCGCTTAATATGTGGATATACAATCGACGACAAATCTCAGTTGCTGATCTGTTTGCAAAATGCAAACTTGGAGACGTCGAGACTTTTCTAATGAAATCGCAGAAACGATGGGGCTGTTCTCGTCATCAGAATAGGTGCCAATTGAAAGGCAATGTTTTCATGCACAAACAGTAACACAACGGCAAGTGAAACGTAAGCAGACCGCGGCCCGGGTATACAGACGAGCTGAAGAACAATCTGGAAGTTGCAGAGTTATCACGTAAGACCTTTTGAGCAGATGACCCGCAAAAAAAGTGGAGATTATACAGTCACAATGGGATTAAATCATTTGAACTCTGACGCGTTCAACATCTAAAGGAGATAAAGACAAGGACTGAAACAATTCGCATTAAAACCAGCAACCTGGTCTCGTAATCAAATCATTTTGTATCCAATGTGGTTTTGTCTGTATGTCCCTTGCAGACAGAGGTATCATATTCGACATAAATATCTATCGAGTAAAACACTGCTAAACACTCATATGTCGAAACCGGTTG
This sequence comes from Acanthosepion esculentum, assembly GCA_964036315.1. Classification (NCBI taxonomy): domain Eukaryota; kingdom Metazoa; phylum Mollusca; class Cephalopoda; order Sepiida; family Sepiidae; genus Acanthosepion; species Acanthosepion esculentum. The sequence continues at coordinate 52,678,303 of OZ038481.1, forward strand.
GAAAGTCCATTATATATTTGGGTCCTCGTTTTGAGGTATTTGCTGAAATGTCCATGAAATCTTTACACGTTAGATACTTTAATTATTAAATTAAGAATATTACTACAAATATACCAAAAAGATATAGAATGGTGAGTTTTCTTACTGGATATATTAGATATTTTAATATTTAAATTAAGAATATTACTACAACTATACCAAATTCATATAAAAGAGTGAATATTCGTAGATGATTTATAAGATACTTTAATTATTAAATTAAGTATATTACCACATCTACACCAAAATAGATATATAAGAGTGAGTTTTCGTACCGAATTTATTAGATATTTTAATTATTAAATTAATAAATATTAAGAATACCAAAATTGATATAGAAGGGTGAGTTTTCGTAGCAGATTTATAAGATACTGTAATTATTACATTAAGAATATTATTTTATCCATACCAAAATAAATATAGAAGGGTTAGTTTTTCGTACCGGATTTATTGAGATCATATGAAATGAATCTAATAGAATTTGCGGGATTGGCCATGAATCTCATAATAGATTTATGATTGCGTATGTCTCGACTTAAACGGCTAGAGCAATCAATCTAAGATTAGCTCTAAATTCAAACCAAGTGGGCGCACTAATTTCAATTGCAGGGTGGCATCTGTTCGACTACCAGCTTCTTGCTTCTCATGATATATATGTCTCTATCGCGAGAAGTGCTTTCCGATCTACCTGAAGGGCTGTGGCACGCAGTGCCTTTTATTTTCGTCAGACTTTATTTTCATTCACAGCTGCTTAAAATGGATAAAGCAATAACAAAAACGACCAAGAAATACATGAACCAAACAAACCCACCTTTTCCTATTTATATAATCCCAATCCGCGTTTTTGTTTTATGCTGCATCTACTGATTACACACTTTTAAATGTAAAAGCAAGCCCGCCCACGCAGCAAGTCGATTAAGTGGGACACTTAATTGACAAGCCACGAGCTCGCAAGAGGCATGCTTTTACATTCCGTTGATAAGCAGTCACGTTACCTCCCAAATTAATCGATAGAAAATATCCAAGACATCAATACTATTTTTTCTTCTTTGCTGGTTTACTTCATCTTATTGTTGATTTTTATTCCAATGTTCGACATGAGCGAATCTCCGACCGTTAAAGCAGCGTTAAGTTGAAGAAAAAAAAATGGCTTTCGAAAAGATTTAAACTTGAATTGCGCATGCTCGTGTTTCATGAACAACTCTTTAGTTAATTCAGCTCCGGAAACCATTCCCATAAACTCGGATAGGGTGCGTTCAGTTCTCTCCGAAAACTACATCTCTTTTTCTTTCTTTTATTTTCCTGTAATCCGGACAACTTTTAATGCTAGTCAGGCATTCTTCCTGCAGGGATAATAAAAAAAAGTTAGAAATCATTACTAAATAATGTTATCATAATCCAGTTTGATGCTATATACTTTTATTATTAGGTTGTTCGGAAAAAAATGTCCGATATTAGAATCAACTATTATTCGTGAATTAATCTATTTAAACAGAATTTAAATCATTCTAAATAGGAACCCTGAACATCTATAGATTTCTGCCATCCCGCTATAAGGTTATTTATGCCTTTACGATAACAGTAAAGATTTGAACATCAATAAATCTTCGAATGCCTTTTCTGTATCTTCTTTGCAACGGAATACGTGTTCGCTTAAAAGATTATCAAGATCCTTGAAAAGTGGTGGTGAGTTGATGAGAGATCAGGGAAATATGGTGGATTTGGCAAAATCTCGTAATCCCAAGTCGAGGAGCTTCTACAGTGTCATTCTTGTAACATAAGACTGAATATTGTCATGAACCAGAATTGGAAATTCATCGATTAACCAGTGCCGGTCGCAGTTTGCTTAATTGAATGTGCATTTCTGTCAGATAGTATAATCTTCTGGTAAGTGTTTGTGTTCTTCGCCATGACCAAAACATTGAGCCAACAGTTTGCGATTTTCATAAAGCATTCATTTCTCATCACAATTCATTATTCGAGAAATGGATCATTCAAGGTATTCAGCTGGCACACTCTACTCCGTTTAGGATGCGACACAAGGTCAGTTGTTTAACGTGGGGAACGCGAGCGTTTCTATTCGGGTCATAGGCAAAATGTACCCAGCCGCCGCTTACGTCGGTTCGAGCACAAAACTTATCTTAGCTGGTCATTGCATCTCAGGCCAAAAGGCCGAGTTGCTATCGTTCGAATTTCGCAGATGCAGCATCAAACACACTTGAAAATGTGGAACTCTTTGACTTTCAATCGGTTCATGTGGAACCCATTAATCGAGGTTCTTCACCTTGCCAATTTTCTTGAGATGATCCTATATTGTTGAAATGCTGGCCCGATTATCTGAAACATTTCCCTGACACTATGACGTATAGGTTTTACTCGACTAGAGTTTTCAAATGTTGATTGACAAATGCAGACGAACGTCCTTTATCACCTTGATCTTATCCCGACTGCAGAACTTGAGAAACCAGCACCCTACTGTCGTATCACAGGTGGGTCCTTTTAACCAAGCTTGGACTCGTGCAAAAAAAGTAAACACATCTCTTTTTTTTCATGACGGGTATATAAGTTTTCAATTTAAATCCTTAAAGAGATTGATATAAAATTAACAAAGAGATTACTTTAATCATTAGGAATGAATAATGTATTTCTGTGCAGCTATCTATATAATAAATGCGTATGTCAGTGTGTCACTTTGTCACAATTTTCAATTAAAGGGATACAACTCTGTAACTTTTAAATATCTCATCTTTTTTATATGATAAATGCGAATGTCATTGTGTCACACTTTTGCAATTTTACTTCTAGATACCGTAGCCCAACATATCATACCATTTTGGAATCAGGCCGACTCCGTGAGTAAATTAAAAACATTCTGGACCGGATCTGCATTCGGACCCGCAAACGTAAATTTTGGATTCCCAAGTTTTCATTACTGCGATTGTCACCCATGAAATAAAAAGAAAATTGTTTGTACGGAAAGTAATGACCTACGTAAATAAAAAAATGTCTTTAAATTAAATGACGAATCTACGTAAGCGGCGGCTGGGTATATTTTGTCTATGGCCCGAATAGAAACACTCTGGTTCCCCACGTTAAGCAACTGGCCTTGTGTTGCATCCTAAACGGAGTAGAGGGTGCCAGGTGAATACCTCGAATGATCCATTTCTCGAATAATGACTTGCGATGAGAAATGAATGCTTTATGAAAATCGTAAACTGTTGGCTCAATGTTTTGATCATGACGAAGAACACAAACACTTGCACAAACACATTTTATTTTTTTTTAATACCAGCAATACATTTTTGAAAAAAATATTACCAGCAATACAAAAAAAATATCAGCTACTCATTTGACTTTCGACAAAAACTCTATACAAAAAATACGTCAATAAAACCTGATCTACAAACTGAGTTCTTAAAAAGAATACTATTCTGTATATATATTCTATTAAGTAGAACCTATCCTAAAAATCTTGTCGGCATTAAATAACTCATTGAGATTGATATGCCATAAAACAAAATAAACCATAAAAACCAGACGATTTTACTAAAACAGGGCAGCATTCTTGATTTCCGTCCCGAGATCAACCTAGTGATAGGGCTGTGCTGATGACATAAGTATACTTAGTTGGAATAAGAATGACCTTGAACAATAATTCAACATGTTCTCCCTAGTTTACCAAGAAATGAGGGTGAAGATGACCCTTTCCAAAAGAAAAAATTAAGATCTAGAATTATATTGAAAGCAGTGATGGCACATGAATCCGTCATAAAACTTCAGGCTGTGGAAGTAGTAAATATTAAATACTTCAAATACCTCGATGTGTAGATCAGTTATAAGAAATGTAATATAGGCGATAAGGAAATTGAACGTAGAATGAGTTATGCTAGATGTAGTTTCTACCAACATGGCTACAAAATCAAAACATTAATCTAATATCTTAAGTAATGTTCTATAAAAGCCTCTTCAGATCGAAACTTTCATATGAATCTCATGTATGGCGCCAACCTCGTTCAGAAATATCTACACTGAAAGCTGTACACAACCGCTTTCTCAGATTAATTATAATTATTTAAAATGGCTTCGAGTGAATGAATCCTGTAGGTCTTAGCGAGGACTATCCTTCATCGAACCCTGTGAATTGGCGCTACAGAATCACAAAGAACTGCACCACAGAGAAGGAGACTTGGTGAATTTCAACAGCTGCAACAACTAAAATGGATATCACACTTAACTCGAAGTGACATAATCAAGATGTCGATATTCCACACTAGTTCAAACAAAGGGTTAGAAAGAAAACCCCATCATTATTGGAAAGACTGATAAGAGTTATCGGACTTATTTTCCTAAAAAATCCTTTTAGGAGAGATATTTTATGAATTTCAAACGACAGTAATACTAGCTGCTCGGTTAATAAATGCTAAAGGTTTCCTTTTGAGGAAACGGCCAATATAACCATTACCATTGCCTCAAATCCTTTTCTTTTTCAAAGTAGGGTTCACCCTGTACAAAGCCCGGAGACCCACTCGTGGTAGTGGGTTGTTCTTAAATAACCTTGTCAGATCAATACATATGGATGTCATGTCTGGGGCAAAACTAGTTAAGATGTATCTAAACTCTCAGCTGTATGTAACCGCTTTCTCAGATCATTGGTTAAGAATGGCTATGAGCGAGTGAAACCTGGAGGTCTTGGCGAGGACCATCCTTCTTCAAACCTTGTGAACAGGGGCTATAGACTCACAACGAACTGTATCAAATAACCTAAACCACATAAAATTAAGAATATTACAATCTCGGTGTAAACAAGATGAAAAATTAGTCAAACATTGATAATAATAACAATGTTTTATTTAAGAAATCCAGAATAAACTATTATATTTGATACTGCTAGGTGTAAAAAATTCACTAAATAGGATGACAGAAACGAGTCGAAACATTGATAGTGATAATGACGTAAGATATCGCAATTATTTGAGGAGGCACGGTGGAGTAATGGATAGCGGCTCGGATTGAAGAATCGGATAGCCGGGTCGAATTCCAGTCGAATCCGTTCGATTCACTTACGTGCTATGAATTCAGGGAAGTAGCAGGACAGACTTGGATGGCAACTGGTCTACCGAAAAAAACATGGCAACTTACTGCGGGAAAAATCTGCCTTGTCAGTCATGAATCGAAAGATGCATGATCACCTAAGCATGTATCAGGTATGGTACATAACTGGCTGAACAATTTCTGAATAGTATACTTGATACGACCCCGTAAAAATAATACTGACTACGTTTTATCTAAGAAATACAGACAAGACTATTATATCTGATACTGCTAGGTGTAAACATTTGAAAAAAGAATTTGCCTTCTTTGTTAAAACACTTAAATCTTTCTACTTGCTTTATTTTGGCTTCTCTAATTCGTAGTTTGCATCTTTAGACCGTTTCATTTGCTAACAATAATACATATATATTTTTTAAATATTATATAATATATAAGAGAATATAATAATATATAAGAATGAAAATATATATAATAATACATATATAAGAATATATAAGAGAATATAATAATATATAAGAATGAAAATATATATAATAATACATATATAAGAATAAGAGAATATAATAATATATAAGAATGAAAATATATATAATAATACATATATAAGAATAAGAGAATATAATAATATATAAGAATGAAAATATATATAATAATACATATATAAGAATAAGAGAATATAATAATATATAAGAATGAAAATATATATAATAATAGATATATAAGAATAAGAGAATATAATAATATATAAGAATGAAAATATATATAATAATACATATATAAGAATAAGAGAATATAATAATATATAAGAATGAAAATATATATAATAATACATATATAAGAATAAGAGAATATAATAATATATAAGAATGAAAATATATATAATAATACATATATAAGAATAAGAGAATATAATAATATATAAGAATGAAAATATATATAATAATACATATATAAGAATAAGAGAATATAATAATATATAAGAATGAAAATATATATAATAATACATATATAAGAATAAGAGAATATAATAATAAAAATATAAGAATGATAATACATATATAATACATATATAAGAATATATAAAAGAATATAATAACACATATATAATTTTGGCTTCTTCAATTCGTAGTTTGCATCTTTAGACGGTTGTATTTGCTGGCAATAATATATACTGTCTTTTTACAGTTGATCCTAATCCTTCCGTCTCACTTAAATATTAGAAAAAAAGCTGATAAGAATACTGATGCTCAAATTAGTCTAAAATTAAAACGAGAAGCGAGACTCAGATTTTACTTTTTACTTAATTAAGAACTAAAACTTGTAACTTACACCATAGATATATTTTAAACAGTTTATCACTAAACACCCATAGGATAAACAGATTGGTTACTGGGGCGCATTATAAGAAAAGAGAATTTGGCACATACAGGATATATTAAAGACAAAAAGTGAGAGAAGAAAGCAGGGAGTAACCTACTTAATGAGCTTGTTTAAAAGGATGGCAGACGGGGTGGAAACAAATATTGCTTCCTGTTAAAAAGTATAGGAAATTCTGGCGAGCCATGAACGCGCATATTATGTAGAGACATGTCACATTGTTATGGATCCTTACCTATAACTACAGAATGAACTCTTCCTAACACTATGTATACTACGTCTCTCAAGAGAGAAAGAGAGAGACGAATCGAGTCGAGCCGATAGTAGTTCACTCCAAACCAGTCTGACAGTCATACTAACACCTTCCACATCTGTATTATTATTCCGTGTAATATATATTCGTTATTTCTACTCTTGTGTTCGTGTTGTTCTTCCTTGGTCCTAACCTGGACCATAACACACATGAAAGCAGAAAACTGTTGTAGGAGGGACATAAAGAAGACAGGCCTTGATTAGAGCTACGATGGATAGGAAGTGGTAGAGAGCCATAATCGCCAACGCCCTGAAGCTATAAATAGCATGAATAATAGCTCTTTCGTGTATCGTTGATATTAATATACGTTGGATGTAAGATAATTTCGTAATATTTAATGCACCGGCTATTGGCAAGCGAACTTATAGATCTGAAAGGTCATGCCACCGTTGTGGGATTCTTTCATTTCAACCCTGATAATTAATCATCTGTTCAAACAGTACAGAGTCTAAATTACGCAAAAATGAAAATAATACTGACATTTCATTTTAACCGATATGTTTACCAAAATTGCACAAAAATATTTTGAAAGACGAAAGAGTAGATTTATACAATAAAAATCGCCATTGGCTTCAATCATGTCCTCAACCAGATCATATAAAATTTCCTGGCGGAAATATTATACAAATTTAATAATTTATGAATGAAATAATGTAATACATCCGGAATTTTCATTTACTGCACAATAAATAGAGCGCGGAGCACAATCAGGCCAGAGATAGGACAAGAACAGTGCGGTTTCGTAAAAGACACCTGAACAAGGAATGCGATATTCATACTCAGAATGTTATCAGAAAGAGCGATACAGATGCAGAAGGACGCGTGCCTATGTTTCATAGACTACACAAAGGCCTTCGACAACGTATACCACAAGGATCTGATGGAACTGCTCAGCAACCTTGAGATATTCGGGAAAGATATCAGAATAATCAAGAACCTATACTGACAGCAAACAGCGTGCATGCGCATAACGCAAAGATGCGTCTTCTCATCCGACTTGTTCAACCTATACAGCCAGGCAATTCTGAGAGAATTGGAAACCCTACCGGAATTTAGCATTGTCGGCCACAATCTTGACAACATAAAATATGCAGATGACATAGTACTGATAGCAGGCATGGAAAAGAAATTACAAAATCTCCTAAAGAAGGTAGCGATGGAGAGTGAGAAGAAAGGACTAAGCATAAACTACAAGAAGACAGAATGCATGGTCATCGGTAAAAGGATGAGCCCGAAATGCGATCTGCAGGCCGGAAACACTAGAATCAGGCAAAAGCGGAAGTTTAAATATCTGTGAAGCGTTTTGACAGAGGACGGTAAGTGTGACACTGAGATCCGTAGACGTATTGGGATGGCCAAGGACACGTTCCAAAAGCTGTGCAGAAAATTGCGAGACAGGAGGATTTATTTGGTAGCAAATAAAAGAATGCTGAGCTGTTATGTGACATCTGTTCTTTACGGCAGCAAATGTTGGACGATTTCCTCAAAGATGGAGAAGAGACTCGAGGCGACGGAGATGTGGTTCTACAGAAGGATGCTGCGGATTTCGTGGACTGAGAGTGTGAGCAACGATATGGTCTTGGAGAGGATGCAAACAAGGAGGAAGCTTATACTTAACATCAGGAATAGGCAGCTGAAGTTTCTGGAAGGACCTGGAGAATCTGATCCTCACGGGTCGAATAGCGGGAAAGAGAGACAAGGGAAAACAACGCGTGACATACCTGGCGGGCTTAAGCAAGTGGATGACAGAAGGTGGTCTGGGAAAGGAAGCAGAAAGAAGGAACTTGTTGAGAGCTGCAAGGTATAGAGGGAGGTGGAGAGCCATGGTCGCCTACGTACTGAAAGGACATGGGTCATAAAAAGAAAGACACGAGTATATTTTTTTTATTACTTTAGATGATAAATACATTTGTAGCTATTTGAAAATTGCTGACTTGCACTTACGCATTTTCTCTTGTAACCAAATGCATTCCATTCAATTTTGTGTCGAAGAAAACAATAAAGAACAGGATGGAAAGTAATTAAGCTATAGTGTTCGACAGTAATTGGTTAATGTGCAAAATAACTCGACGCAGATGACCCGTTTCCGTGTAGTTGCCAGTCAGGCAAAATTTCCAATTATAAGCAGAAATATTGATTCCAACGCAGTTCGGGAATTATTAAACAAAGAATGATTCCAAAGACGCTGATTACTCAAAAGCCGTTTATGTAATTATAAGATATGACGTTCAGCATCTTCTCCGAAAACGTGGAAAAACAAAATCAGGCATCAACAAATGATGTTTCACACGCAGTTTGTTCCAAACAGTGACCCGTGTGCAAAGAAAATATTTTAAAGCAAGCCAATAACAAAAAGATGTACAAAATGAAATAAACTACGTTGAATAGAAATGCTAGCCTTGGCAACTGGGTATTTAGTTTGTATTAGGTAAATTGAAGTGTGTAGGAGAGACAAAAAGAGTCAAAGGGTTAGAGAGGACCCAATGTTGTAAATTATCAAGTAAGGGCGGCATGGAGAAAGTTACTCAACCAATGACTGCAAGGGCTACTTTAGCTGATCACATGAAAGAAACAGACACTGAAATCGATATAGTTCCTGGGAATGAGTTAATGTGAAAGATAGAGAAGCAAGAAAAATATGAAAGACACATGGTAAGAAAAAAAAGCGACAAGAGAAAAGTAGACAAGATAAATATGAAGAAGTAACACAGGCTTTGAATAGAGACATTAGGCAAGATAAAGACGAAAGCATTAACGGAAGAAGAATTAAGAAGAAAATTAAGGAACCGAGACGTAGGATAGCGTGAGAGTGAGAGTGGAAATAAACAGGATATAGGAAGAGAATCGAAAGGGAAAGATAGAAGGGTTAGAGTGAGAGTGGACGATAGAAAGAGTGAGAGTGAAAGATAGAAGGATAGAAGGGTTAGAGTAAAAGTGGAGATAAAGAGGACATGGGAAGAGAATGAAAAAGGAAAAAATAGAAAAGAGAGAGACACATGAGTGAAATGAGGAAAAAGGAGAGACAGGGATAAATAACTGGACGAAAAGATTGATTAGTATAAAAGAGGACGATAAAATGATAAAAAAAAATGAATGAAGAGAAAAGATTAAAGGCGGACTAGGAAAGACATACATTAATGGCGGATAAAAAAGTAGAAAATATTTATGCCGGACAAAGAAAGAAAGAAAGAAAGAAAGAAATTAATGACGGGCAAGGAAGGACAAAAATTATAGTCGGAGAAAGAAAAAACATTTATGGCGGACAAAGAAGAAAAAATAATGACAGACAAAGAAAGAAAGAAATTAATGGAAGGAAAAAAATTATAGATAGACAAAGAAAAAATTAATAGCGGACAAAGAAAAAAATCAGTGACGGACAAAGAAAATAATTGTAAAATGGCGAAAACAGAAGTAAACTAAATTAATGACCAGAAATGAAATAAATAAATTCATAAACATTGAAATAACAGAAATGAGGACAATAGTCTGCATGTAAATGAAAAACCTTAAATTCTGGTAACAGTCAATATTTTTACTTAAATTCTAATAAAAGGTAATTTTTTCTTTTCAAAATCTTATAACAAAGCCATTTTCGTTAAATTATCTTGACAATTTTCCCAGAAGCAAGATTTCCCTTAAATTCTGATGAAAGCTATATTTCTTTTTACATTCTGATAAAAGGAAAAACTATTTTCCCTTAAAATTTAATAACAAGCAATTCATTTTCATCACAAATTCTGAAAACACGCAATATATATTTTCAAGTAAATCTGAAAACATTTAACAACTTTTTCATTTATGATCTGATGACAAATAAACATATTTTCTATTAAATTCAAGTCAACATTTTTTCAATTGAAATTTGATAACAATCAATACTTTTTCTATTAGATTCTCATAAACCTCCTGGTAAATTTCCTATTAAATTCTGATAACATCAGACACTTTTTTCCATTAATTACTGATTACAACCAACACTTTTTCCAATAAAATCTGATAACTATCAATACTTTTTTCCTACATTAAATTCTTATAAATCTAATTTGAATCCATTGAATTCTGATATCTAACAGTTTTCCTTTAACTACTGATAACAACCAACATTTTTCAATTAAAATGTGATATCAGTCAATAAATTTTCCATTAAACTCTCATAAAACTATAACTTGTTTCCATTAAATTCTGATAACATCTAACACTCTCCTTTAACTTTTCATAGCAACCAAGACATTTTCTTTTAAATTTTGAGAAGCATGACAAGAGTCACTTAAATTCTGAAAGCATACAATAATATTTTATCGAAATTCTGAAACTATCATCGCTTTTGTGTATCAAATTCTGATAATAATCAACGCGATTTATCTCAAATTATAAAAAGCAATCGACCGTTTACTTAAAAACACATTAGCAATAAATTTAATCTTCAATTCCGATAATACTTTTAAACTTAAATTTTGATAATACACTATACTTTTCCCGTTACATTCAAATAACAACCATGATATTTTCCTTCATATCTGATAACATACGCTATAATCTTTTTTCTTTAAATTCAGATAAGTAATGCTTTTCCCGTCATATTCTGAGAACATGCCATAATTCCCCCCCTTCAGAACCTGATACAAATCTAGTACAGCAGACAATACACTGCTTTCTTTACCTTCAATATCTACAAACTAATATGTATGCTATGCCCAGAACTCAACAACTATAGCGATCAAAATACAATAGGCTGACATTTTCTAACAAGTTGTATGTATTTTCTAAAACATGTTTTCATCTCTGGTTGGCTTCACAACCAAAAGGTACAATATACGTATTATGCCATTATTCAATGTTTCCTAAAAGGTCACAAGAAGAGAAATCTTAAACAAAAGCGCCTGGCAGCATTCTACTAGAGAAAGGAAGCGTCAGTAAGGAATATATGACATCATTCTTTTAGCGTAATAGGCAGCCATTATGGATGTAGCTCTAGTATACCGGTTAGAGGCTGTCAAAAAGAAATCAGTCAGCCGAGTTCAATTTCCACCTGGGTTCGTTAAAATCACATTCGCGCAATCACTTTTTGGCAAAGGTTTGATTCCATATGTGCTATGTAGCGTGTCTAACTGAGCGCCCTTTACTTGAGGTAGTAGACAGTTTAGAAGACGGAAATTTCTGAATTCAAAACAAACGCGAAGAATAATACCAGGTTAGTTTGCTCTACGTTCACCGCTGCTGCAATGGCTGCAGTACATGCGGTACCCTAACGACCATAATGCTTTACGGGAATGATGATGCGCCATGAGGCGCGCCCATAGCATTGTAGATAATAGCTATGCTTAGTTTTTCCTGAGACAGTATCGCAAAACTCAAAATTTTGGTTACGCTGAATCAGAGAATATTTTACGAAACAAACGATGTGACTTTTTTCTTCAGGACGAGGTTTCAGTGTATCTATTGTTCGATTAACCAATCTCAATAGGTTTGCCTATAGTCTGACTGTGAATCAATATATCTATTGATCGATTAACCAATCTCAATAGGTTTGCCTATAGTCTGACTGTGAATCAATATATCTATTGTTCGATTAACCAATCTCAATAGGTTTGCCTACAGTCTGACTGTGAATCAATATATCTATTGATCGATTAACCAATCTCAATAGGTTTGCCTATAGTCTGACTGTGAATCAATATATCTATTGTTCGATTAACCAATCTCAATAGGTTTGCCTATAGTCTGACTGTGAATCAATATATCTATGGTTCGATTAACCAATCTCAATAGGTTTGCCTACAGTCTGACTGTGAATCAATATATCTATTGTTCGAGTAACCAATCTCAATAGGTTGGCCTATAGTCTGAATGTGAATCAATATATCTATTGTTCGATTAACCAATCTCAATAGGTTTGCCTATAGTCTGACTGTGAATCAATATATCTATTGTTCGATTAACCAATCTCAATAGGTTTGCCTACAGTCTGACTGTGAATCAATATATCTATTTTTCGATTAACCAATCTCAATAGGTTTGCCTACAGTCTGACTGTGAATCAATATATCTATTGTTCGATTAACCAATCTCAATAGGTTTGCCTATAGTCTGACTGTGAATCAATATATCTATTGTTCGATTAACCAATCTCAATAGGTTTGCCTACAGTCTGACTGTGAATCAATATATCTATTGTTCGATTAACCAATCTCAATAGGTTTGCCTACAGTCTGACTGTGAATCAATATATCTATTGTTCGATTAACCAATCTCAATAGGTTTGCCTATAGTTTGACTGTGAATCAATATATCTATTGTTCGATTAACCAATCTCAATAGGTTTGCCTACAGTCTGACTGTGAATCAATATATCTATTGTTCGATTAACCAATCTCAATAGGTTTGCCTACAGTCTGACTGTGAATCGATATATCTATTGTTCGATTAACCAATCTCAATAGGTTTGCCTATAGTCTGACTGTGAATCAATATATCCATTGTTCGATTAACCAATCTCAACAGGTTTGCCTACAGTCTGACTGTGAATCAATATATCTATTGTTCGATTAACCAATCTCAATAGGTTTGCCTACAGTCTGACTGCGAATCAATATATCTATTTTTCGATTAACCAATCTCAATAGGTTTGCCTACAGTCTGACTGTGAATCAATATATCTATTGTTCGATTAACCAATCTCAATAGGTTTGCCTACAGTTTGACTGTGAATCAATATATCTATTGTTCGATTAACCAATCTCAATAGGTTTTCCTATAGTCTAACTGTGAATCAATATATCTATTGTCCGATTAACCAATCATAATAGGTTTGCCTACAGTCTGACTGTGAATCAATATATATATTGTTCGATTAACCAATCTCAATAGGTTTGCCTACAGTCTGACTGTGAATCAATATATCTATTGTTCGATTAACCAATCTCAATAGGTTTGCCTACAGTCTGACTGTGAATCAATATATCTATTGTTCGATTAACCAATCTCAATAGGTTTGCCTACAGTCTGACTGTGAATCAATATATCTATTGTTCGATTAACCAATCTCAATAGGTTTGCCTATAGTCTGACTGTGAATCACTATATCTATTGTTCGATTAACCAATCTCAATAGGTTTGCCTATAGTCTGACTGTGAATCAATATATCGATTGTTCGATTAACCAATCTCAATAGGTTTGCCTACAGTCTGACTGTGAATTAATATATCTATTGTTCGATTAACCAATCTCAATAGGTTTGCCTATAGTCTGACTGTGAATCAATATATCTATTGTTCGATTAACCAATCTCAATAGGTTTGCCTACAGTCTGACTGTGAATCAATATATCTATTGTTCGATTAACCAATCTCAATAGGTTTGCCTATAGTCTGACTGTGAATCAATATATCTATTGTTCGATTAACCAATCTCAATAGGTTTGCCTACAGTCTGACTGTGAATCAATATATCTATTT